>JAGMTT010000001.1:3600000-4200000 GCA_019721355.1 Aspergillus sp. MEXU 27854
CGTCAAAACCATATACCACCACCAGGGAACATCGGGATACCGAGAAAGCAAACGGGCGTGAACATCTTTCTTGTTCTGACCTCGGAAGGTTGCTAAGATGTCCTTGCTATGATTTAATGCGACATGCGTGAGAAGACAACTCAGCACAGCAAACCCCACGCCATAGCTCAGGGCGAAAGTGACGGGAAGAAAAATAGGACTGTACGCCTTGTACTTTTCTTCGTCAAAAGTTCCGGTGTCATCGAGGATGCGACTAGAATTGTAGAGGTTGCCGGTGTTGTCGTAGGCATCGGAGCTCGTTAGGGGCAGATATGCGGTGAACCAGGTGTTTGTGTAGTAGAGGATCGGAGCAGCCACGGCGTAGACGAAGAACCAGCCCGAGAAGACGTTTGCTTGTGCCCAGAACGGGATCACCAAAGGCGATGTATTATAGGCAATTTGGCTCCAGTCGAACGTGATTGGGAGGTAGCCCAACCCGGTGGTCATTCCGAAGAGGTTGTTCAGGACTTTGTTGGTTGGAGCAGCCCAGCAAATGAAGGCAAAGGTGCTAAGCCCAGTGAAAATGTATCCCGGTAACCAGTACCAGCAGAAGCTTCCAACGAAGGTGTACAGGAAGAAGCGGTAGCGGGTGATTTTCCAACCGTCGGCGACGGGGTTGGCCCCGGTATGAAGGGTTTGGAATAAGGCAGCGTTTGCCAGAGTAGAGGGCCAGATCTTGGGAGCGTCAATGAGGGGACGTAGCCTATGATACAAGAGCAGACTTACCATGTGCGGCGGCTCGATGATGTAGCGGTAAGAGAGTCCAGCAAGACCGAGTCCAAACATCTGCATCGACAAGGCCAATAGGATCTGGTATCCCACTGGGGTTTCCATTTTCAGATACACTTTCTGGGCCTGGATAATTGCACTGGCCTATACGTGGCATTAGCCTCCTCGTAGCCCCCAGTAATGAAGTTGAAGTACCCACCCACGACTGGTTAAAGCTGAGGTTAGACATGATGGTAATAACAGCATGCTCCTTCACATTGAAATGGTGATCGGGGTTGATCTGGATGTCCCGACCAAAGAGACGGATTTTCATGATAGGAAGTGCCTTTGCGAAGAAGCATCCAACCGGATAACTGATCAGTTGGGCAACGAGAGATGTGATAGTCACACTGGGGTAGCGCATCGAAAAGAATTGGTTGACGCCTGTTCCAACCTACGTTGAAATGTGAGTTTCCAGCTAGATCAACGACCAAAGACAAAACGTACCAAGGTAAAAACAACACCCAGAAACCACATCCGAAATGTGTTTATTGGGAGCGAAGGGTCGTCCGTGTTTGGGACATTTGCGCGGACTTCGAGATAAGGCGAATTGTCCGAGTCGATTGTGTACTCGACGTTCTGGCTCTCGCCAATGGCAATCTCGAGGGCATCTTCAGCAGTCAATGGCTTCTTCTGTGCGACATCCTCCCGCAAGGTCGGGTCCTCTGGACATTCTTCCACATCTTCATTTTGCAGATGACCTGGAGGATTTCCTGCCATGGAGCTCTTCAGAGGACAGTGTCTTTCACGGACGAGACTGTTATTCAAACAAGTGGTACTGATTTAATAAATTCAGGTTTGAGACTGTTCACTATATAGCGGAACCATGTTTAGCCGCATATATCGCGCTGCCTTGAGCTCCAAAGCGGGGGAGATACGGAGATGGGCAAAAGGAAGGTCCTCCCCAGATAGAAGACTGTCGATCCCACGGCTCTACCCGTGTTTGATGCGGAGAGATAGCACAGGGGCAGCATCACGGTCCAGCCCGCAAGAGGACAGCACCTGCTCAACCATACAGGACAAGAAACGCTAGAGGAAGTAAGGTCCAAGCGAGTCCGGGGGTAACCCGGTGCTTAGTTTCGGGCAATCCGCCGGGAGCATCAGCCGAAGGATGCACTAATTTTCCTAGCGCTGGCCTGTCCGTGGTTCTATTAGTGCTGAGGCACTAACCGCCAATCTAGTCATGCTGCCCTTGAAGCATGAAGGTCGAACCGGTGGCGCCTGACTAGAGCTGAATCCAGTATGTGTCTGAGCTAAAGAAGACCCTAGCAATAGGGCCAGATCAATCATGTGGTGGTGATAAGGGAGTCGAGGGACTGGCCGATAGTGAGCCCGATAACTCAGATTATCAGCGCCGGCACACTCCGCTAGATGGCGATCAATCAAGTGATACCACATGAGATACTCTACGGAGTATAGTCATTGATCCAGAGCGAAGCGAAAGTATTCATATAGACCTCGCTTCGGCCGTTTTCCGAGCCAGCATTATGTGTTGCTTCTGTATCCTCTTCAATTCGGTTCCTCGACTCTGGATCGGGTCCACAACGGCATGCGGGGAAACCAGAAAGCAGGATGAGCAGTACCGCATCGCGTGGACCTTCCGCCGTCCTGCCGCCAAATCATCGCGAGTCATCGTATGATACATCCAGGCTGGCTTGCGAGGGTATAAAAATTCCCACCGCCAGAAACATCCTCCGTCGTTCTCTTCTCCGGGACACCTACACCCATTCATATGACAAACTCGCAGCCATGCCAGTCACCAAGTCTTCGTCAATATTGATCATCGGGGCAGGCACCTGGGGTTGCTCGACTGCCCTGCATCTTGCCCGCAGAGGATACACGAACGTCACCGTCCTGGACCCATACCCGGTTCCCTCGGCCATTTCAGCTGGAAACGACGTGAACAAGATCATCTCGTCGGGCCAGTACAGCAGCAAAAAGGACGAGATTGAAGTCAACGAGATCATCGCCGAACAGGCCTTCAACGGGTGGAAAAATGACCCCGTCTTCCAGCCGTACTACCACGACACTGGCGTTGTGATGTCCGCCACCACGCCGGAAGGCTTGGCCCGCCTGGGAGTCCGCGTGCGACCCGGAGATGAACCAGATGTAGCCGAATTGACCCAGCCCGAGCAGTTCCGCCAGCTTGCCCCCGGCATCCTGAAGGGTAACTTTCCCGGCTGGAGGGGGTTCCATATTCGCTCGAACGCGGGTTGGGCGCATGCGCGCAACGCGCTGGTCGCAGCGGCGCGGGAGGCACAGCGCCTTGGTGTGCGTTTCGTTGCGGGATCGCCGCAGGGCAGAGTCATCACCTTGATTTTCGAGAACAATGACGTGAAGGGTGCTGTTACAGCAGACGGCAAGATCTGGCGGGCGGAGCAGACTATCCTCTGCGCTGGAGCTGCCGCAGGCCAGTTCTTGGATTTCAAGGACCAGCTGCGTCCTACCGCGTGGACTCTTGTCCATATCCAGTTGAAGCCGGAAGAACGTGCGCAGTATAAGAACATGCCAGTGATCTTCAACATCGAGAAGGGGTTCTTCTTCGAGCCGGATGAGGAGCGTGGTGAAATCAAGATCTGCGATGAACATCCCGGATACACCAATATGACCACGGGTGCTGACGGCCGGCTGAGGAGCATTCCCTTTGAGAAGACGCAGGTTCCTCGTGAAGCGGAGGTACGCGTGCGTAAGCTTCTGTCTGAGACAATGCCTCAGCTTGCGGACCGGCCATTCAGCTTTGCGCGAATCTGCTGGTGTGCTGACACGCCCAATCGCGAGTTTATCATTGACCGTCACCCCGAATACCCATCTCTTGTTCTTGGGTGTGGTGCTTCAGGACGAGGTATGAATGCTGGAATATATGCTCGACTTGCCCGATGCTGACAATCTTACGCAGGTTTCAAGTACCTTCCCTCAATCGGAAGCATCATTGCAGATGCCATGGAGGATAAAACGCCGGCCAAAATCCACAAGCTGATCCGCTGGAGCCCGGATATCGCGACCAACCGCAACTGGGGAGACCGATTGGGTCGGTTTGGAGGGCCCAACCGGGTCATGGACTTCAATGAAGTCAAGGAGTGGACCAGCGTAACCCATAGAGACATCTCGAAGTTATAAAGTGTGTCGTTGATGTGTAATACTTAATATACATTTTTGAGCCCATCAAGTCTACCATGTTGGTTTGATCATCATTGTATCTGATCTAGTCTAATGTGGCCGGGGAGGACCAACCTCCTGCAATTGAAATGTCTCTGCAGATGGGTCCCAATCATGCGCTCGATAGCCGCGCCCCTGAGCTTCTTCGTCGGTGGGAAGTTTCGAGAATCCGTCCGCGTCGACATCAGCCCTGTCATAGGGGGTGTCGCACGCGGGCGACCGCAGGGCGGGATAATATCGACGATATGAGAAATATGCGACGAGTACGCCGAGAACAGAACCGCAGGTCACATCATATACATCGTGTCTATAATCGTCTAGTCGCGAAATGGCGATCATGAGAGCGCAGAGAAACGGCACCAACGCAAGAAGAAAGCGACAGAGGTCCGTTCTGGGTCGAAACACATGCATTTGACCAGAAGCGAAGAACGAGAGATACCCCAGTCCACTGAACGAGAAGGAGCTGTGGCCGCTCGGGAAGCTCCTCCATCCCTCTTGGAGAATATGTTGGTCCGGCTGTGTGCAAACGGTCCAGGGCACGAGAACGTTCTCCGGGGTGCCTTTCCTCGGGAAACAGCGAGATATCAGGTCTGGGCGAGGTCTCCCGACTGCGTTCTTAATGATATCAGTTACGAGCGACGTGAGCATGATTGAGACCAGAAAGCCGAGGATGGTCACTTGGAGTTTATAGCGAGGGGGGCGGATGGTGACGGCCCAGAGGAGAATGATCGCAAAGGGGATGATGCCAGCGTAGATTATGGACCAGACTAGAGTTATGATCAGCTATCTGAACATCTAGAAGGCCCGCAACTCGCAAGAATGTCACGGTGACTGTTGAAGCCCAACAGGTTGGCACACAAACTCACCAACAGAGACTCGCTCCACCACCGCAAAGGGAAATTGATTTGCTTTGCTATCCAACGAAAACATGCGATGAAAAGGAGTGACGAAAAGTTGGATCAAAATCCATCCAGCCACAATGCACCCTAAGGCAACGTAGTCGACCGCTGGAAAGGAGCGTTGATAGAAGCGCGCCAAAGCACCGGACAAGCCGGTTGATCCAGCAGCCAGGCCATTCCGGGGCATTGCGATGGTAAATCAATTGATGGAGCGTACCATGGAACCGATCACCATGGCCAGTGAAAGAGCGAGAGACGAGATAGAAAGATGGACAGAGAGGGACAACAAGATGCGACGGGGCAATGTTCCGCTGCACGGGCCACCCAATCAACCATCACTCCGGCGGTTCTCCGCACCAGCTTCAACTTCCTTTCTCCCACCAGTCTTCTCCCATCCTGGGCTGAAATTCTACGATCACTGGGTTCATCTTTTATATCCAACCTCTTATTCCTCCGGAGAAGTCAGCATATAGTCTTCAGCCATGGCGGAATCCGGACAGCCATCCGCATTGACAACTGCCTTCGCGCCTCCACCGCCGCTGTGGAAGCACTTCACCCCAGAGAATGTGAAACGGTTGGAGGAGATTAAGAAAGAGTCCACAAAAGGGGAAGATGGAAAACCTCGGAAGAAGACCTGGACCCCCGCTGAATTGCGCGCCCTCGACCTTCCTCCTGAGCTGCGCTTCCTTGTGCCTCCAGAGGTACCAACTGAAGGACACTACAGCGTCTTTGGCGAAGTCCAAAGTGTGAGTATATCATTGACGCCATTGATTGTGTTTAATAGTCTATTCTGATGTGAAAATAGCTCTCTACCGCCCTCCCCTCATTGAAAGACCAAGGCATCGAACAGCTCTACCCATCCTCCCCCACTGCTGAATCCGGTCGCGACCCGACATCCGAGCCATCCAAACCGTTAAACCACGCCTACTACCTCCTGAAAATCAGCAAATCTCTGCTTCTGAACTTCCTGGAGTTTGTCGGAGTGCTCTCGATCTGCCCGGAGCAGTTTGAATCCAAAGTGAACGATTTGCGGAATTTGTTCATCAATGCGCACCACCTCTTGAATCTGTATCGACCACACCAAGCACGCGAGTCACTGATTATGATGATGGAGGAACAGCTCAGTCAAAGCCGGGAGGAGATTCAGCAGATGGACAAGCTCAAGGCCGAAATCACGGACACGCTCGATCGGCTGAGGAAGCAAGGCGTTGATGTGGATTCAGCTGCCGAGGCGGCTGTACAAGACGAGAAGCCTACGGCTGCTGAGGCGCAAGCTTCGGACTATTCGCGCCTTGTGTGGGATCTCCTGGACGGCGATAATTGAGTCATCGCGAGACTTTTCGAGAGCTTCATATACCTCACGAAGCAGCCATCCGAGCAATTGGGACTCTCGCACCCCTAGGACAGGACAGGATCTAGCGAGCCCCATAGCTTACATTCCAGCGTCTCATTGCGCGATATGCCTCGTCTGTTCTATCAGACCTATCGCCGAAACGTCCCGTGAGCAGAGTGGCTCTCCGAATGCTGGCCGGAACATTGGTAGGGCCGTCGGATCACGTGCGACGCTAGTTCCACGCGTTTAAAATCCCGCCGAAATTTTTCCCACCACAGCTCTTTTTTGGCACTACACTCGCGTCCCGCGACAACCCAGCCTGCGAGAGCTGGTTGACCTCTGACTTGATGCTGTCAAGCTCAGTTAGCCTTGCTTGGGTCATTATTGCCACCTGCTACTAATATTGCTTGAGTAAGTACCCCTTGATGTTGTGGCTCCGAGCTACTATGATGATTGATGCCTTATTTCTTTGTTTCAACCCCATCTGAGAGCACACAAAAGTGCTTCTTGATTACAACCGCGCATCTACTATCTGACAAGCTTGTCATGCTCTTGATTTTGTCGTCACCAACTGGTTGAACCTTGCTAACTAGTTGGCTCAGTCTAGGTCTCTACTCAGGTAGTTGAAATGAATACAAGATTGGATATGACTATTTCTATAAAACTGCTCGTTTTCTTGTACACGATCGTGCCAGACCAAAGATCTTGATGACACATGGCTGTAATCTATAGACGGAGGGTATTTATAAATGGGCGCCTAAAGGACGCGTATCTATGTAAGAGCAGAGAGATATGCTCGGCTAAAAATATGTATCAAGCATATTTTCTCAATCGGTCCGGATGCTACCGTGGCGCTCATTCCAAGCCTTCTCGACGGCACAACCCGCAAGTCGATAGAGCTCGGTGACAAAATCCGCAACAAGCTTGATGTGCACGATCTCCACGATAGAATACGACTGTCGCAGGAAGACGCGCTCCATCATGCTCGTCGCATTCTTGAGCAACCCGAGATCTTTGGTGGCCTGCGGGTCGGAGGGGTTCTGGAGAATATTGCAGAAGATCGCCATCAGGGCAGACATGGGGTAGAAGATCAGAGTCCTACAGCCAGGTTAGCCGACTCCCACGGAAAGAAGGGGGTAAAACCACCCACCAGAAAATCCCATCCACCAAGACATGCTCGGCCGCTTCGAGGTAGAGCAGCGTGGAGCGACTGGCCTCGACGGAGAGCGCAAGACTGGAGCTCACCCCGTCCATCATGCCGGCCTGGCCATCGGCCCACGACTTGCAGCGACTGCTGGCCATGTGGATGATCGTCATGCAGAGGTGGTAGTTCAGCCGCAGCATGACCGAGTGCATGCTGACGTTCGGGTCGGGCGTTTCCTGCGAGAATGACAGTGTCGGTCGCCATTCGAGGGGCACGGACATGCGCCATCGCTCCAGCTCGTCGTCGAGCTCGCGGATCTCCTTCAGCAGCTCCGCGTCGGTCTTCTTGAGAGCTTTGAATGAGTACAATGCGCTGTATGCGCGCGACTTGATGATGCTCAGGCGGAGGTCGACGGGAAAGAGCGGGGTCTCGGGCAGTTCGTTCGAGCTGTGGTGGTACGCCATGCTGATGTAGAGCTTATCGACGTAGCCGGGTGGGAGGGTGAGGTCGCAGTTCTCTTCCGTGAAGAGCTGTGGCTGGCCGGTGCGGAGACAGATGTCCTTTTCGATGGTGTAGCAGAGCCAGAAGAGATTGCGGAGGTGCCCATGGACGCGCTTGTTGATTTCTGGCGACGACGCGGGAAATGCGCTGGGCTGGAAGGAAAATGTATTGACTCCGAGCGTAAAGATCATGCTCGCGGAGATGTGGCCGTAGTTGCTTGCCGATTGTAGGTTACCGCTGACAAGTTCGTACAACGCCTGCAGCACAATGGTCAGCAAGGCGCCGGTCAAGTGGATTTGCTAGCATGACCTATACGCACCAGCATTAGAACGGCTTGAAGGCCATCCAGTGTCGTGGTTTCTTGCAGAAGTTGAGGGATGAAATGCTGGACTTTAAGAACAAAAGATTCCCCATCAATGGGCGGAACGTTGATGCGGCTCGGTTCCAACTCTGGATGATGACATGCATGGCCCGAGAAAGAGGAAAAGGCGAGAAATGCAAAGATGCAGGCCCGATTGCTCGATTGTCCGGCAAAACTAGCGTACGGTTGTTGATAGGCAGCTTTGATGGTCTCTGAAAAGAGGACATTGTCAACGACTGGGAAGATCCGTTGCATCAAGGAGGATTGATACAAGTCGAAGTGACGCTGCACAACACTCCGATCTGGGAGTTCGAAGACGCCCTGCGATTGAAGGTTCATCAACACGGAATTCGAGCGCTGTGCCCGCTGTTTCTCCCAGGGCGGCCTGGTCGGGCTGAGCTTATCGAAGGTGATCTGTTGGCCTGTCCGGGCCTGCACCCATTGTCGTCCAGACGGAGACAAAAATGGGATGCCGGTGATCAGACTGACTGGGCCCAGCTCGCGGCCAGCGAAATGAAGTGGCACGGATGATGATACTGAAGATTGCGCCAGAGGGGGCGGGTGCATTGGTAGCCCGAAGGTTGAGTTAGTGGGCATTGGAGAAGGGTGCGATGATACACGGGGTGCTGTAGCAACATGTCAGAGACTGTCTTCTCATTATCTGAATAATAACGTACAGGACTCTCTTAGTAGATTGTCCGTGAGCAACTTTTCGATGCGGTCAATGCGCTCTGCCAGGCCGGAGGTTCTCTGTCCACTGAGCAGGGGTTAGATTTTTGCCTCTTCAGAACGACCTATAGAGACCGGTGGTCCATACGGGATCTCATGCCTTTTCTCCTTTCGCCTTCTTCGCGTAACCCGAGTGAATGTACAGGGAATTTCATGGTGGCTACACCAGTTACATTGTGGAACAGCCGCATCACATTTGATCTAGACAGCGATTAGCTTCATGTTTGCAGCCAGATCTCCCAGTCGATAGATGAAATAGGCTGACCTTTCGTTTATAACAGGAATCGCAGGCTCGTGCCGTGCGCTGTCGTGACCGTGGAGTGTCCTCTTCCGATCTCTCGCCCGATTTGGGCGACGGATACATGTGTGTGTAGCCTGGTTAGGCTATTGTCTGGCGATTCAGGTTATACCCAGATATTAAACGCTAAGGACTTGGCTGTGAGGATCTGGTTTGTCGGCGAGAGACGAACAGAAGAACGACATGACGGAGCGGCAGAGGAAAAGGATCCGACTGCCGCTGACAAATACATGAGCTTATTCGTCACTATCCCCAAACAGGAAGTCTATACATCAGTCTTCTTGGATGAGTACTGAGGGATCTTTGGATTTATTCGCTCGTTACGGTCACTGGCTGTGGTTTTCATGTGGATATATCAACTGAGTCCTTCTACATTCCTCTGGTTTATAATATGGGCTAGCATGACGGGGAAGGATTCGGCGCCGCTCACTCTTGTCTAAAGTGGACGGTAGATTTGAACAAGGATGATATATATCAATCATGGGGAACCTCGATCCGATATACATATGGCCGCAGATTGTTCAGAGCAGGTGGGTCGCTATGCAATCAATAGTTACCAGAATGCCGGTATTCAGCCAGAAGTATTCAAGCATTTCGAGGCTACAGATCAAGATGCTGAGCGCCACACATGCAAATCTTACCATGGTACAACATCAAATTCCGCGACATAGACGACATACATGCGGTTTTCTTGTACTCATGTGCGGGGAATGGTGGTCTCTAGCTCTAATCATTTCAGATGCGGAATGCGAAGTCCAGTTGTTGGTCTACATTCCAATCCACTCCTTACATGACAACTGTGTTAGCTGGGGAGACATCCATACCCCTGGTCCTCCGAACACATGTGGCCAGCGCTGGCGAGAACGGCAAGCTCAAAAGTGGTATCAGCGTGATGGTATATTCGTTTAGCTATGAGGTGATCTTTTGAGACGGAGCCTTCGACAGTTGAGAGAGGCATTTATCGCTGTGTCCGATGTTGCCTGATTTGTTGAACACGATCAAGTTATGCGTATACTTATCAGAAAAGGATATTCTGTGCATTTCAGATGACCAACGTGAGCAAGCACAGTGAATCAAAATCTTTATTTATAGTCTGTGGGCCCATGGATAGAATCGATAAAATCTACAAAAGGCACACACCACCGCTAGATTGACGATTCGATCAGTTTGGTCCACCTCCACTGTCGATACAGATGCGGACATTATTGCCGATGAATGCGAGATAGCCGTTGGAAGCATAAATCGCTGTCTAATGCAGTTTGAATTGAAATTCGGCAATCCTTTGGTTGGGATGATCCCCGCGTTCGTCTCTAGGAGTTTATCAAGTTGACCAATTAACTCAGTTCACAATAGAGGATAGGATAATGTTGGCGAGCAAAGCATTCGGCTACCCATTCTTAAGATCATTTCCACCTGACAGGAAGTAGAGCTACCGAGATGGTCGACAGAAAGAGTCATAGGAAAAGACTACCTAAATATGCCCATGTAGTAAGCTACTATGGGACACCGATCCAACCCATTGCCAACATTTGAAGGACCCCCAGTAGATACACGTGGACCTATCTAATCTATTGGCTAAGATCCTCGCCAGCTTTGTCCCTGTTGACCACCGTGGTAAGGGTAAGTCAGCACTAATGCATGCCATACTGTTTGCGACGGAACAGAGGGTGTCAATACCCGACGAACCCACCCACATCGACGAACACACCCGGTATACGAATGCAATGTGATATGGCTTGCAGATCCTACCATTCCGAGGTTCAGAACAAACTGAAATCGAACGCACTTTGGAGGAGTTTGGCGCGAGGAGGCGAACCAATTAGGGAGGCTAAGCAGAGATCCTGATCTCGAAGCTCGACTGCATATCTATTTGAATTGATCCCAGTGTGGCTTGTTTGTCCTGAGCTGTATTATAAATAGAGCATGCATCCCAGTTCACGATGTAGGCCTCAGCACAACCTCCTCATAGTTTTCCCGGTGTATAGACTGTGTCATATCACTCTCGGCCCTCTAGCAAAATGCCCGTCCTTTCAAGCCCTGACGAACAGGCTTCCTTACAGATGAAGGCCGTTATCTTCAAAGAGATCGGTACCATCGAGACCGTGGACCGACCAAAGCCACAAATCCAACACCCCACAGATGCCATCGTCAAAGTGCTTCACACCAGCATTTGCGGAACTGACCTGCACATCATGCGCGGCCATGTCCCAACCTGTACTCCCGGACGTATTCTCGGACATGAAGGCGTCGGTGTCGTCGATACTCTCGGGTCCGGCGTTTCCAACCTCAAGGTCGGAGACTGTGTGCTGATCTCATGCATTTCCGCATGTGGGACGTGCAAACGCTGTCGGGCCGGGATGACATCCCACTGCACAACCGGTGGATGGATTCTGGGCCACACGATTGACGGGACCCAGGCCGAATACGTGCGAGTCCCGCACGCGGGCTTTTCCCTGTACGTCCTGCCGCCGTCGGTTGACGCGCAGTCGGCCGTGGCACTGTCTGACGCCTTCCCCACAGCGTATGAGTGCGCCATCCTACCTGGGAACCTGCGTCCCGGATGTACGATTGCCGTGGTTGGCGCGGGTCCGGTGGGTTTGGCCGTGTTGGTTCTGGCCAAGATGCTCTTTTCGCCACGGATGGTAGTCTTGATAGGGAAGGGGGATCATCGATTGCAGGCTGGCAGCGCTTTGGGAGCTGACCATGTGTTGAGCTCTTCTTTGGGCAACGAACAGATTGTTGAGCAGGCTCTGGCCATGAACGACGGGGAGGGGTTCGATGTGGTGGTTGAATGTGTTGGCATCCCTGAGACGTTTGATCTGTGCCAAAGGCTTCTGGGACTTGGGGGCGTTCTCACGAATGTGGGCGTGCATGGAACAAAGACGGATCTACATCTGCAAGATCTATGGGCTAAGAACATCTGCAAGTCATTCACATGTTCACAGTGTTTCGTCTTGTCTAACCGGTTGCAGGCATCACTAGTCGGTTGGTCGACACCACCACACTTGGGGACTTGGTGAACTTGGTCCAGAGGGAGAAGATTGATCCACGGCTGCTCATATCACACCGTAAGTGGTCTGTCAGGCATAGTTTGAAGACCCAGAGCTGACTGATATAGGATTCGCATTCTCAGACATAATGAGTGCGTACGAGACCTTCAAAGCAGGGTCCTCGCGTGATGTGTTAAAGGTTGTCATCAGTATGGACTAGAACTGCCATACTTGATTCTTCACAGTCATATAATCGCCTTCAGAATGCACTAGGATGTCAGTGTAATCAGGACAACATCATGCATACTATGCCGACAACGGCCCGTTTCCGGTGACTGTAGAGCAGCGGCCCGGTCCCGCTTGTGTATATCAAACCATTTTCTCTGTCTTTTCACCCTCTGCGCACACAACCTTTCTATACACCTTAGAAATCACACCATATCACATTGTCCGAGCACATACATTCACAGCCTATCACCCCCCCACGACGTACAACCATGTTCGACATAGCCGACAAATCCTCCCCGGGGTACTACGGGCCCTCCGAGACAGCTCTACTCCTCCTCGATTTTCACTCCCTCTTCGTCCAAAAAGCCGGTGGACAGAATGCCGCCGCAGCCCTCAAAGTCGCGGCTGAAATGCGAACCTGGGCCAAGTCACAGGGCATCTACGTCATCCACGGACTGCTTGACGTTAACGCGACCCCGTATCCCACCTGCAAAGACTCGAACAGAATTATGACCATTGCGGCCAGCATGCAAGTTGGCGGAGGCGACGAGGCACCTGAGCTGCGTCAGAACGCTGAAAACGATGTCGTATTCACGAGACGTCCCGGTTACGTATCTGCCCTCAGGTCTCCAGGACTGGAAGATTTTCTGCGTGGCAAGGGGATCAAGTCGCTCATCATTACGGGGCTGAGTACGTCTGGGTGTGTTATGCGGACTGCTGTGGCAGCCACTGATGCGGAATTTGTCGTGTCGGTGCTTTCTGATGGCTGTGCGGATGGTGATCAGGACATGCATGATTTGCTGATTGGGAAGGTGTTGAACAATAGAAGCTATGTGTGTACAGCGGCTGAGTTTCGGGATGGGTTCTTAGGCTCTATGAAGCAAAAGTAGGGCTGAGTTTCCAGTGATGTCCTAGGCTGTTGGGGATCAGGTGCACATTGAGGTATCACCCATGGGATTACCTCTACTGGAGTCTATCTTTCAACCTGTATACCCTAGTGAAGCTCAAATAAGCTCAGTCGGGATTTAGTTAGCAAAGCTATGGAACAGAGGATGACCTCTCGAGCACACTGCTTGGTGACGGTACTAATGCACACTTGTGTCTCTCTGGTTTGTCTGGGACAGCTTGCAGAATAGAAGTAAACGTTCTATCCCCTTGGCGATCAGCATCTTGAACAGAGTTCTGAGTATCATTCAAACACCCAGTCCGATAATAAAGCCTCGACTGAGACACGTAGAGTAGAGAAACGCCATCAAAAAAAAGAGAAGAGATCCCCCTAGACCAGCCATCTAAAAGAACCGATGACAACGCATGAAACAACAGCATCTCACGTCTCCTTCGCATCCCCCTTCCACCAACGATAGATGGTCTCGCACCAGAACCACGTCTCGATCGTCCCAAACACGCTCAGCACAGCGATGAGGAAGATTTTCGTCTTTCGCCCAATACCGAGCTGTTCGAGGGTAGCGACTGGGTGCTCAACCTCGGCAGTCTGATCATGTTGGATTTGTGGACTCGATCTCTTGTAGCGGGGGGCTTGAGAGCTGAAAGCGGGGGCGGAACTGGTTGCCCGAGGCTGGAGGGGAAATGAACGTCGCGAGGGGATCAGGCCATGCTTCGTAAATGTGTGTATAGCAAGACTTTGAGTAGCTGTGCGGAGGATAGGAGGTTTCATGGTTAGAAGAAGTGTGTAAGGAGGTTGAGATACGAGCAGGGGAGGAGGAGGTTGTCAGGTTCTTCAACGTGATTGATCCTCGGTATTGGGCTTATTGACCAGGATTAGGATCATGCGACAGGGAATAATACGCGGTTCACCGCTGATTCGTGCATGATTGTGCATTTGACTGAATCAGAGGATATTGATTGAGGTCAGTTCGTCAAACAATTATCATTCGCTTTTACTCCATCATAGTACTATCTCAAACCGGTGAAGGCTTGCACAAGGAATAGCAGACAAGATGAAGCTAGACAAATTTACTCTGATCAAGATGAAACATCTTCGTCACCCCATCCATGAGATGCTCGTAGTCATCTGCGCCAGTCTCTGCCATGGCGGCCTCGATTCTCTCCCGGCTGGCGAGCAGCTCCTGCGCGACTTTCCCCCAATCAGCCCTCTGCCTTGGGACAGTAACCCCCTCAAATACCGGGTCAATATTCACAGGAACCAGCGTCCCCCGCTGTTTACGTATCCGTCCGTCAACAATAACGGTGTCGATATCCCGGATGGAAGAATGGAGAACAATCGCCGCAACAGGATCCTGCTCCGCCGCACAGATCATGCCTGGACTCCGGCCATCAAAGATGACAAGGTCCGCCAGCTTCCCGACTTCGATCGAGCCGAGCTGATCTTCCATGTGGATGGCGCGCGCGCCCTGGATGGTCCCGAGCTTGAACGCATCCTGCACGGACAGGTCCAGCGAGCGCAGATTCTTCCCCTCTGCAATGACTGCTTCGTTGCGACGGCCCCTTTCGCTCTGCAGCGCAAGACGCATTTGCGTGACGATGTCGCTGGAGTTGTTGCTGTGGCAGTCGATCCCGAGCGAGCTCATATCCGGGCAGCCGGGGCGGAAACACACGGGGTTGCCGTGGCCCATCTGCAGCTCCGTGTCGGGCGTCGATGAGATCCATGCGTTGGCCTGTGCGAGCTTTTGCACGTCCGAGTCGGTGATGTTCGTAGCGTGGGAGAGGAGGATGTCTGGGCCCAGGAGGCCGTAGGTGTCCAGGGTGTCGACGAGCGAAACATCGCCTGGAACTATTAGCTTCTGCAGTCTTTTTAAAATACGTCCAACGTACTAAAATAGCCATGCACGTGGTGTAAGGTAATGAGCTTGATGCCCGCCTTTCGTGCGCGTGCATACAATCCGACAACGACGTCCTTGGGAAGGAAGAATCCGTCAAAGCCCAGTCCCAGTTGCACCCGGCCATCGCCCCATGGGGCATTGCGGGCCAGGTCGTCAAGTTGTTGCAACACCCAGTCACCGAGCATGTCGTCTGCAGGAATGAAGTCTGGTTTCCACGTCTTCAATTTCGAGGTGGGAGTGTAGCAGAACACAGACCGGATTCCGGATGCGACTGTCGCGTCCAGGCCGTTGGCCGCTGGGATTGAGGATTAGCTGTGGCTTTCTGTAATCTAGGTTCTGCACCATACATACAATACGCAGGGGAGACGTTCATGTGCGCATGGTCCACGACCGTGGTAGTCCCGGCATCGAGGGCTTCCAGACAGCCGCCCAACTGACCCCAGTACACATCCTCGGGTGTGTAGTTGACTTGTTGGAAGTTTCCTATGCCGATCAATATGCTATCGTGTGGAAGAAACTGTCTTGGACCCTACCGGTGGGCATGTACTCCAGAAGCGTATGGTCTGCATGGCGGCCTTTGAGCTGGGTCTGCCACATGTGATGATGCGTGTCGATAAATCCAGGCGAGACTATCTTGCCTATACAGTCCACGATCTGCGTTTCCGATGAAGGTGGTGTGATCTCCGGGGCGATCTGGGAGATCTTGTTGCCCTCGATCAGCAGCGAGTGATGACGCATCGGGCGCACATGGTTATTTCCCTCCTCAGAGGGAACTAGAATGGTGGCATTCGTGAGGAGGATTGAAGAGGACATTGTGAATGGCATACAGACTGCTTCATACGAGGTAGTATGGGATGGGAATTATATAGATGACGCTCGGAATTAGGCAGAGAGCGAGCCGAAGAGCGAGCCCGAACGGATTATTAAGTCTACCAAGCTGGATCGTCGCTTCGGTCCGCCAATTGGAAAGAAGTATATTCTGTAACGACTGCCTACATCAATTGAAAAAGCTCATACATAATGCGAAATATACAGGTCGACCGTTCACTTAGCACACAGCGTTTTCGCCCTATTTTCCGCCAGGTTCGCCCGTCTGGGGCTGCGTCTCGGATGCTCCCGAACACTTTCATCAGCCTGGGATCGTCTCGAAGCATCCTCTTCATCATTGGAAGGTGTCTGTGGTAGGACAATTGGATTCGGTGACGGACAGCTTTCCCGCGTGTGCTGTTTCGTAGGCTTTCGCATTTTCCTCCCGAGTGCTGCTGCACTCGGACTGTCCGGGGAAGCATCCATCGATGGAGTTGATCGGAGCCGCAACAGTGACCGGGAAGTTCTCCTCAGGGATGACGACAGGAAGTGTGCCTCCGGTTGCTTGCCTTTCGGGGTATTTCTTTTCTGTTTGACCGATGCAGCGTCCCCCGGTTGCGCTTGCGATTCCTTGCCAGATTGACTGAACATTTGTTGCACCCGCAGCTGAGGATAAGGATAAAAGGCGAGGGCTATGCTGCCCTCCAACAAGCAAGACACAAGGTACATGTTCCCTGCGCGGAACACGGACATGTACAAGAGGCCGAAGAAGAGAATTGCCCGCCAGAGGACCATTGGCCACGGAAATTGTGCCTGTCGGACTGTTATGTACCCTGACCACACGTTTTGGGCGACCAAGCCGCCATAATATTCGACTTTGTCGGCGAAGGTAGCCGTCGTCCACGCTTTCCATCCTTCCATCAGACACGCCGGGCACGCCGGCGCAGTTTCGCTCTTCGAAGGACAATCCTCCTTGCCGCAGGTGAACGCAGCCAAATACTTCGGCTCCAGCAGCTCGAGGCGATTCTCCCAGTACGGCTCCAGTTGTCCGTTGTCATCGTATGGCCTCTGCCATAGCCATTTGGTCCAAATGTCCAGAACAGCCAGTGCGGTCTCCTTCTGCCCCATGAAGAATTCCTTGTGTTCTGGGTTCTTGGGACAACAGCAGACAAATTTGCAGTTGGAATTTCCCAGCTGCTTGTGGGCAAGCTGTTCGAGGCGGTGATGTCCCCAAATTGCTCCAAATCGCGGTCGCGATGTGATTTGCCAGCCTTCTATCTTACAATCCTCCTTGTAGTCAGTCTCACGATCGGGAACGGTCCTTGACTGGCCTATCTTGTACATGTCTCCGTCGTCGGACGGGTCGTAGAAGACATAGGCATACCCGGGCCCTTTTCGATCGTATCCAGAGAATGGCTTTCTGATCTCGTCGCATATATCCCCGATTGCCCCAACAAGAGTCTTGGGCGGACTGAGTTGGACTGACCCGTCCGGCGACGAATCTTCACCCTCGACAAATCCGCTGTCGGGGGTCGACGGGCCGGCAGACTGGCTGGGCTTGGACGGGGTGCTGGGTGCAGTGGGATGATCATGATCGCCTGGGAGGTCTATAAAGTCAGGCCTCTCCCGTGGGCCCCTATTCCCTGCTCTCTCAAGGGAATCTCCGTCCGCAGCTTCCTCGAGGCCTGACTCCTCCATCTCGCAGTCTGAAGACTCCACCGGGAGCGGCAAGGGGTCATTCTTAGATTTCTTAGGTCTTCCCATGTTGACAAAGATCACTTTCCTCTCCAGTGTCGAAAATACTTACCAGATCACTTACCTTGACAGTCCACAGTCCATAACCCCTATTGCCCCAAGTCGCGACCACCTTATATCTCCTCGAGACGACCCCTGATCCTCCCCCGCACGAGGCTGAGCCGTCGGAAAGCAGTCTAGATCCAGCCTCGTCCAGGTACAGTGCGCGCGCCTAGAGATGCACGGTGACTGCGGCACACCCGAATTGGGGATAACCGCCCGTTCGGGGGTACCGGCGTGGTTTCAGCTGCCAGATACCAGCACTAAACAGTCCATGTGATGGTTTTCCTGGGGAATTTAGATCGGGTGTGCTTCTGGTTTGGTATATTTAGTATCTTCCAACAGGGGTACGAGTGATGAATGGGTCCGTTGGAGGTTTGTCTGAGATATGGTCTACTGTATGCTGATTGCGACGTGACAATTGTTCATTCAATATCTAGCAACAGCCATGATAGGGAACAATATCAGACAGTCGCAGAAGTCGATCGCAAGGAAGCAAATGGTATCTCGAATCAATTCCACCCATGCTGCGCTGCCCAGACCGTCCGGACGGGCTTTGACCAGGCTAATTTCGATCTAGTCGATCTACCTCCTGTCAGCCATGTTCTCCAACAACCAACTCAGCCACATACCTAGCCTCCTTACATGACGGTGCAGATGCAGCAGTCGCACTCTTCATCGCCGCAGTCGCAGCCGAAACATGGCTTGGATACGGTCTTGATGGGTTTCTTGATGGAGGAGCCCGAGCTGGAGGAAGGCAGGGTGAAGTTCACCGGGGCGGAGAGCGATGAAGCGGCCATTTCGTGGTTTCTGGGTGGTTTGAAGAGGGTGGAGAGATGAGGAGGTCTGGCTTGATATAGAGACGGGAGAGAGAAAGAACAAGAACAACGTCAGCGCAGGCAGCCAAGTCACCCAAGCCGCGCGCTAAAAAAAGAAGCCCACAACGATTGGGCAGCCAGTGCGGGCCAAACAGAGGCTTTGTTGGTCCTGGTGGATGCGTCGAGTGACGTATAGAGGCGCTACGTGTCGATCGTCTATGTCTTGCAGTACCGAGTGTCATGGTCGAAATCATATCAACATCTATTAAACATATTTACAGCACTTTTCCAATCATCAATCATTGCATGTGGCCAATAGATCTTCTATCATCGGAACACGTTCATCGCAGTCGCACGCGGCGTGCCCCTGCGCGCTGGGGTATCTAAGAATCATCCATATCAGCCGGCTTTTAGGTAAACCCATCTATCCCATTAAGTTGTAGTCGTCAAGCCATTATCCAACCGCTGCGAGCCTTTACAGCTGCTCAGCCCAAGGAGCAACGCCCGGCTGCATCTGGTTCAGCCATTTGACCAGCTCAGTGAGCTCGGCACGGCGCTCGTCCTCCAGCTGGTCCGCATCGCCCGTCAGCACCGACTGGAAGATCGGCACGAGCTGGGGAGTGAGTTCGCGAATGGTTGCGTCCTCCCACTTGTCTGGAGTGATATTAGCACATGAATGCAGCAACATGGTGAATAAGGAACACATACACATCTGGCAGATCATGCGGAAGAGAGGGTCGTTCTCCTCGTAGTCGTTCTTGAGGGGCAGGATCTGGACGAGCACAGGCAGAACCTCCTTGAGGGGAACGCTCTCGCGGTGCTTCAGGATCATACGGCTAAGACAGCCAGTCGCGTTGTCCTGAAGACGAGAGACATCCATGTGGAGGCACTGCTCGAGGCGGGTGAGGATGGTGGGGAATTCCTTCACAAGCTCAGCGCCGGCGTTGGAGTGCTCCACCAGACGACCGACCGCGTAGGCAGCGTTAGAGCGGGTCTGGGGGTCCTCGTCACCAAGACGGTGCACAAGCAGCTTCAGGAAGCTAGCAGTGAAGGGGGTGACGGCGCCGCCCATGCCGTTGATGCACTCGGCGAGGACACCGACGGCGGTGGCACGCTCCAGAGACTCGGTGCTGCCAGCGTAGCGGAGGACGGTCTTCTCAAAGACCTTCCACAGCTCAGCGAAGCTGTCACCGAGAGCCGCGGCCATACCCGAAACAACATCAAGACCAGTGTCGACAACAACCCAGTCGAACTCGGAGGTCTCCTCGCCGGCAGCAAGAGCCTCGTCCTCGGGACCGAACTCAAGCTGGCAAGGGTGCTGCTTGGTGATGATGTCGGTGATCATGGTGATGACGTTGTGCAGGGTGGTCTCGTTGGCAATAAGAGCGGGACCACAGTAGCGAAGGTTCTCCGCCATGTTGCGGTTGATGTCGGCGACGGTAGCACTAGGTATCAATTGGTCAGCAGTTGTCAAAACTGTGAATGTAGAGCAACATGAGGAAGTTGTCAAGTAGTTCAGGTTTTGTGAGATAATCGTGTTTCACATCAATTACGCATTGCGCATCGGAGTGAGCTGGGTAAACGAGGTGTTCATCATTGTACAGACGCGCAGTGAATGATCACAGCAGGTCGTAGGCAAAAGATCAGAAGAGGAAAAAGAATATACGTACCGATCATCTTCCTCAGTCCACATCTTGATGGTAGCAGTCATGAGGATTTCACCAAACTTCTTGACCTCCTTGGCGGGCTCCACCTTGAGGGGAAGACCAGGCTGCCACTTGGGCATCTGGCCGCTCTCCTCGGCGATGGAGAAGAGCATGGCATAGGAGCGGTGAAGGGTGCTGATGGTGCTCTTGCGGACGCCCTCGTAGGGGTGCTCGGCGAGGGGCAGAACCACCTCGATGGTCTTCTCGAAGTAGGGCAGGTAAGCGGTCTTGGTGTGAGTAACAAGGTCACCAATGACCTCAACGGCGATCTCCTTCTCGAGGGACAGGGGAGTGGTGGCGGTGATGTCGTCCCAAGCATCTTCATCCTCATCGACGTCAACATCCTCGATCTCGCCGTTCTCGCCAACGGGCTCATCATCGTCATCAGCGCTGGCAACCTTGACCTTGCGGCCAGCAACAGTCACTTCCTGGCCGATGAGATCCTTGGCGGCCTCACCGAGAGAAACCTCGAGGTCGGTCTCATCCTGATCGATACAATCGAACAGGCCCTTGACAACGCCGTCGAGGAAGGGAGAGAAGTGCTCAGCATAGACCTTGGACATAGCCCCCCAGAAGATGTAGGTGCTCTCCTTCAGGCGGGAGTGGCCAAGGTGAAGAGCCTCCTCGGTGGCACGCATGAGGGGCTCAACATAGGGCTGGTAACGCTCAGGACCGGCGGCGGCAGCCATCTCACCCATAGCATCAGTGACACTAGCGCGCAGATCAAGCTCATCCTCGCTGTCCTTGACGGTGGCGAACTCCTGGAGGAGGTGCATGGACTCATCGAAGAAGGGCAGGAAGGAGTCGCCCGCGGAGGAGGCAAGGGAGCCCAGGGCTCCAGCGGCGAGACCCTTGATTCTGAAGTCGGGGTGCTTGAAAAGCTTGTGGAGGATGGGGACCAGCTCACCCTGGTAGGGAGCAACGTCCTTCTCATCCAGACCGTCGACGACAGCGTCGATGGCGCTGATACCGGCCTTCATGATGTCAATGGTGGGACCATCCTCTTCGCCCTTGTACTCCTGCATGGCACTGGCGAGGTTGTTGAACAAAAGAGGCATGAGCTTCTCGTGCTCGTGGCTCAAATCTTCGGCCAGGTCATCGGCGAGACGAGCAACGGTGTGCAGAGAGGCCTGGCGCACCTTGGGCTCGGGATCGGCAAGGAGCTGGAGGACCATGGGGAAGATCTCCTTCATCTGAGTGCTGATGAAGTCGGGAGCACCCTCCACACACATGCCCAGGGCCATGATACCCGCGCGACGGTAGTCAGGGTTGCTGTTGCCGAAGTACTGTCCCAGGGATTGGAGGAGAGGAACGACCACCTGGCTGGGGGGCAGGCTCTGAGCGAGCATGTCGAGGAGACCCAGGGCGGAACGGGCAGGGGTGATGTCGTCGTCGGCCGCGGAAGCGTCACCGAGCTCAGTGACGATGTGGAGAGCGGTACGGGTGAGCTGCTCACCAAGGCGCATACCCTGGATCTTCAACTTGCGGTACTGAACGCACTGCATCAGGAAGCTGATGGCCTGCGTACGGGTGTCCTCATCGGCCTCGGTGTTGGCGGCAATCTCGTTCATGAAGACAACCAGATCCTTGAGGTGAACGGTCATCAAGGCAGGATCACAGCCCAGGAGGGTCTGGAAGACCTCGAAGCCCTGCATGACGCGGTCCTCGTGGCCCTGATCGATGGACTCCTTCAGGACAGCAACCATGGAGGGCAGAATCTCCTGGAAAGCCTTGACGGGAGCCATGTTCTCCTCGGAGTCGAGGTGCATGCCGAGCTTGCTCAGCGCGAGCAGAGTGTTGACACGGACCTCCTCGCTCTCCGGGTCGCGAATGGTCTTGCCAAACAGGTTGAACAGGTCCTGGTACTTCTCCTCCAGACCCTCACCGAGCGTCTCGAGGATGGTGAAGAGGATGTAGATAGCAACACCACGCTCGTCCTTGTTGCCGCTGTTACCAGCCTGCAGCAGCAAGTTGGGCAGTTCGGGCCACTCGCCGTCGTTCAGGTCAACCTTGGCAACGGACGAGATCACACGCGCGACGGAGTGACGCACGAGGTCGGACGCCTCGCCCATGGTAGCGCGGAGCAATTGCTCGCGGATCTGAGGCTTCTGACCGGCCTGGACGGAGACCCAGTGCTTGTTAACGAGCGAGCGAGCCTCGACGGCGGCGAGCTGTCGGAGGTTGGCATCTTCGTGTCCGGTAGCGATCTGGATGAGGAGCACCAAGGAGTCGGGCTTGTTGTAGAACTCGCGCTGGAGAATACCCGTGGCCTCCTTGACGTTACCCTGGGCGGCTACAGACGCAGTCAGTATGGAACGCCGTAGGAAAGGTCGGAACGTAACTCACGGTTCAGGACGATCTGCAGCTGCTGCAGGAGTCTCTGGTGATCCATGATGGAAAAGTTTTCTCACAGAAAACGATGCTTTTCAAATTGAGTCAAGGGGGAAATGTCCCTGTGTCTCTGGATGGAGAGACGTGGAAGAGCCGACTGTCGGAATACAGACAGCTCAGGAGGGTATCATATAAACAATAAAGGAAAGAAATATGGAACAAAAGAAAGAGATACAAACAAAACAAGGAGAGGAAAAGGGGAGGATGAGATGGAGGAGAAGAAGAAGAGAAAAAAAAAGTTCAGGAGGGGAAGAAATTCGGCTGTAAAAAAAAAGGTCAGAAAATTTCGGGGTGGGCTGTTTAGTCGCCCCGTTTGGGTTTAGCGTCTCACGTGGGGTCTACCCTTTTTTCTCAGACAACAACAATAAAAAGGCCATCTACAGAGTAGAAGAGATTGTATTATGATAGTAGGGAATATGAGAAGTCGGATTGCGAGAAGAGACGGAGAAATAGGACTGCTCGGTGGGTTGTGTTAAATGGTACTCTAGGGATGCATACCTCGTGCTAAAGATATATATCCGTCATAGTCCTTCTACACAACCAGCACTTTGTATGTTTACAGTGCATCTGTAATGACAAAGAGGCTTGTTGAATACCTTCTACACAGCCGGAGACAACAAGCAACCAATAACCCTTTACTACTATGTATGTATCACGTAGTGTCCACACTCTAGAACATGATCTGTTGTCGCCCAAAATTCACGCCTCCATTATCAATTGCCAACAGATAATTTGTAGTGATGAAGGTACAACTGCCGAAGGAGCATTGAAGCGATGGCATCCGCACCACCGATCAGCGATTCTAGAATATCCTCTTCCATGGGTAGAGACACTTGGTATTCAATAGTTTCGAGCTATAAGCCGTCGCGTCCCAAAATTCGAACGCGGGATGGAAGTGGAGAAGAAAAAGTCGTTACGATCGACAAAGAATTTCCGTTCTTGTTCTGATCGCTATTGTTTACCATCGTTGAACACCGCAGCAATCCCGAAGACACCGCCGAACGGTGTCGGAAGAGAGAGACGAAAAAAGCAGGAACCCATAGTCTAAGTCCCATTACTAAACCTGAGCAACTCCGACTCCGTGACGATCCCGCGCCGGTAAATGAGACACGGGTCGTGGATCCATTCGTGGAGGTTGGCGTATAAACTCCCTTGACATGCAGGCGGAACCGTACTGTTGCAAATAAGGCACATAAAATCATTCCAATACACGATGTATGTCTAGTATTGGTCGGAATCATAATCATCATCAACGAGCAGGGAGCGATAGCCCCGGGACGCGAGGTTCTCTTCAAGACCCCCGTCGGAGCCTGGATCAGCATACCCTGCGTATGAGTTAGCATTAGTCCAACCTTCAATGGCAGCATGGACTGTACCTTCTCCGCCAAAGTAGCTGAGGGCTACTGGCAAAAAGATCAGCGCGTGCGTGGCTGCAAAGATAATCAAGGCCAGCCAGACACGGAAGTAATAAATCTCAAAAATCTTGCTGTGGGTAAACGCCAAAACACAAACACCGAGGAGCTTGGTGAGCGTAATGCCGCTAAAGACACTTCCTCCCACATTGACCAGTGCGGTCCACGCGCGAGCATCCTTGCCGCGGAATTTGGACGGGACCTTGTCCAGGATGCTACGGGACGGAAACATGAACGCTCGAGCGATATGAGCGCAGAATTCGACCCCAATGCCGACGCAGATGATCAAATTGACCAGGGAGACAGCGTTCAACGACACGCCGGCCACAGCCATGGCCCCGATAATGTCGACAACAATCATCACGACGGTAGCCGTAACCACAGCCCCCGTTGCAATTGACCCAAGGATGACGGACGTCAAGGCAAAGATAATAGCCACAGCAAATCCAAGCAGCGTGCCGGTCAATTGAACGATAGACACGTACTGGTCGAAGAAGATGTAGGTTTTGGAGTAAGGGAAAACGTCGATATCATGCTCTGCCGAGATATCCCGGGCAATACGGCGAGCCGCTTTGTAGGAGTTGATGAAGTCTTCTTGAGTCCTGAGTGGCGTATGGGTGGCGCGGAAATGACTGGCATTGGTCATGACGTGCTTGGGGTCTATGACAAGGGCTGTACTATATGCCGCCTTCCCACCGAGGGGGCAGGAAGCATCTGTTGGGGCTTCAACCCACTTCTCCAAATATTGAATGAACTCCTGTCCTTCTGGCATGCCGTAAAGAGAAATATTCCACGGAGGAATTCGGTCTTCAAAACACGGCTTGCCGTCCTCGACACAACAATCCTGTTGCGGGTTCAACCAGTAGAAGAAGTCGTCAATCCAGCTGGCCGTGGATCCCGAGATGTATGACACATTGGGGCGTTTCGATTCCTGTTCCAGGATGAACGATAATGAGTACTCGTCGCATGTGGTAAATCTTCCACAGAGCTGTTGCTGATGACGACGCTCAGTCACGTTCACATCCCGCGTCACAAAGTACACAGGTGGACCGCTTCCGAAATATTTATCCAGATCATCGAAATAATCTATCAGGTAGGAGTCGCTCGGCAGGGCAATTCGTTGATCCAGACCGAGAGGCACCTCCGGGATCAGAGCCAGGCCAGCTGTCAAGAGTCCCAGGAAGACGAGGACGATGATTACCTTAGACCCGCGCCTAAGGAGGTTTGTGGCATAGACTTTGCGAATGAATTTCTGCAAAGCGCTTTCACCGTCCTGCTCATCATACATCTGTTCCTCGGGCATGCCAGAGTGTGCTTTACGCACGGTGACGCATGGGAAGCAATCTGCTCGTAGGCTCTCCACACGTCTCTGATTCAAGGCAAGGACAGATATAAACATCGTGATCTGCAATAGCGCGTTGATGAAAACAGCGCCTGCTGCATAAACCGCAAAGTTTCTGACTGCCGGCATTCCGACGAAGGCACCCAAGGAGAACGCGACCGTCTCAGTAATCGCCGAGAGAAAAATGCTGGGGCCTATACGACCTGCAGCACGGGCAATCCTTTGATCAATCTCTTCATCAGGATGGCTCACGTTGATCCGCTCAAATTCGTGGACGATCAAGAAGATATTGTCCACACCCACAGCAAGTACCAGGAATGGGATGACTTCGGCGATGATCAAGGTAGCCTTGACACCCGCGGCGGCGAAGAGTCCAACTGAAGCAGAGACCGACATGAGGACGATCACAATACCAACGATTCCCAATGTGAACTTGGATTGAACAAGGGCGTTTGCTGGATTGCCAAGCAGCGATTTCCACGTCACGGTGACTGATCCCAGCGCCAAGGAGGCGTAGATAAACATAATGATGTAGCTGATGACCACAATCTTTGCATCCGTGTTGCTGGACTTGTTCAGCTCGTGCTCAACACTGATCTCGGTGTTGAAAGAGACACGCAGGCCTCGTTCTCTAGCTTCTTCCTGCACCACATCGAAAATACGCTTGAAGCTGATCTCCCAGTCGATCGCGTTCGCCTCACCTTCGGTGCCTTGTGCATAGTTATTGACAACCCAGGTTGCAATGAGGGCTTTCGAGTCAAGCACGTTCCCGGACTCGGAACCACCAAGGATCATTTCTGGCCGGAGAGGCTGTCCAAAGTCCGGAAGACAGCTCACATCACCAGGAGATTCGGCACAATGGGCGAGACGATCCTGCCATGTGTCAGGGTCCAAGTTCATGACAGAGCCACCGAAATAGCCTGTCAGAG
Organism: Aspergillus sp. MEXU 27854; assembly: GCA_019721355.1. Classification (NCBI taxonomy): domain Eukaryota; kingdom Fungi; phylum Ascomycota; class Eurotiomycetes; order Eurotiales; family Aspergillaceae; genus Aspergillus; species Aspergillus sp. MEXU 27854. The sequence continues at coordinate 3,626,447 of JAGMTT010000001.1, forward strand.
ACTGAACGACGCAGGCGTCACCAGTGGGCTTGAAGCAAACGTCGTCCAATATCAGCCCACGGTCCAGTGAGATCATCCGGCGCACACGAGACTCAACATCGAACCACCAGCTTAGCGTCTCATAGCTCAAGACGCGGCCATGCGCACCATCCGAGCTGTCATTGACCAAGAATGCTTGCTCGGCTCGGTAGAAGGGGCCGAAATTCTGATCGAAATATTCCTTTTCCAGAGCAGCCGCTGAAGTTGGGCTAACCCACAGGCGCACTGGGTCTGTTTCGACCGCGAACCGAAGCCAACCAAGGCTGAGTAGCGCCACAACCACAACACTGGAGACAATGGTAATCGCCGGGAACCGCGCACACGCACCGGCGATGCGATTGAAAAGGGAGTCTAGGGCCGAGTTCAATTTATATATACTCGTCGGCATCTCCAGATAGCCCCCTGAATGAACTATCTCGCCGTCTTCCTCATCGTCACTGGGAGCAGGGTCCTGGAGCAGCCGAACCCGTTCCGGCTTGCGGTATCGCCGTTCTCTATAGGTGAAGAAGCTGGAGAGGCCAGCCACGAACAATAGGAAGATCGAGTATATCAAGATGACCGAGAATGAAAGGCAAGGCAGAAGTCCAACGTAACAGTGCGCATCTGCCTGGACGGGAGCCAGCTCCGGGCAGACATCAGGGCAATCCACACAGGAACAGCGGAATGCTTCGTCTGAATCATTGCACGCCTTCGGTGTGATGGGCAAAGGCATCATACCCTGGTCAGGGTTGACGGGTTCGGTCTTGTAGTTGATCTGGAACGGACTTCCCAGGAGCTTCTTGTCCCCTAGAAACTTCATGAACTGTGTATAATTCTTTGCGCCACCGCCGATAAAATCAATGGCTTTGCCGCCCGAGGCGCCGTTCTTAACGTTCTTACAGCTATCGTAAAATCCGCTCTGGTACTCCTCTGACCAGACGTTGTCTATTTCGGTGACCAGGGTCTTGCCACGGGATTCGTCGGTCTGGGTGACATTCACGAAGAGGGACTGATCGGGGGAGCATGTGAAGGTGCAAAATATGTTGAAGAAGTTGTCTTTGCAGGCAGGACAGGAGGCAATGATGCCTTCGGCGAGCTTGAGGTTCTTAGCGAGCGCATCGATCTGGGAGATTAGTTAGAGCCGCGATGGATAAGCGTTCATGGGCAATGATGTACCTGCTCGTCCTTACAGCACACAGGACCATCTTCCCACTTGCTACCGCACAAGTCTACCAGCTTCTTCCTGACCGCCGGTTCCGGGTCCTCTGCACGCCCATTATCGGGACATGGCAGTTCACCACCAAAAAACGATTTCTTCCCACAGTGGCCGCGGATTGCGCATCGGCCCTTTTCATGGATTTTGGTTTCTCCTTGAGCTAATGTTGCTGGTAATAGGGTAGAGCCGAGGACGGCCCAGACAGCGAGTCTCCGCATTGTGATGGAGAGGCGCTGGAATCAATCAAAGCAACACAACAACGCGTCACATGGGGAGTATATTAGGAAAATCAGCAGAGAACCATCTATGGTAGGTCGTAAGTTGATGGAGGGAGGAAAATGGGAGAAAGCAAGGAGGAGGAAGAATGGTACCTGACGGGATGGAGGGAGGCTCGTTGACCAGCGCATGACAACATCGACCGATGATGACATGACACCCGCATCGCCCGGATCGGCAGGCGGTCACATTCTGCGCTTGTGCCTGAGGCTGCTTTTGCCGAGGTCTTCCGCCTCGGATGATCTCCCAAAAAGGAAATTGGCCTACACAACTCAACTCTACGGAATACACAATTGTCGAGCATTACAACTGGCCATACGGTGCAATTACCCTACATATAGCATGCTACGGAGAGCCCCATTTACCGTGAATGACCCCATCAATAACCTTCATACTCTTCATCACCTTCTCGTCCTGCAGAGTTCTGCCCACCACCTGGACCACCACAGGCATGCCTGCATAGAGTTGGTTGTCGTCTGCAAAACGGACGGTCAGCTATATTGTGACTGTGAACCCCGGCAATCATACACTTACACAGATTGAAATTCTCTGCATCGAGCTCGTTGATCGGGCGATAGCTGTCTGGATACTTGTCGTCCGCCCGCACGACCCCAGCTGGAAGAATTCCACTAGGGTAGTCGAGCAGATTCCACTGACTACAATAGCCCCACCACGGCTTCACATCATGTGGTGTTCCTTGCACACAGCTAGCGGGACACAGGATCACATCAATGGGTTTATGATCCCTAGTCAAGCTGGCCGTGGCATTCCAATGAGCCAGGTATTCAGTCCGGTAGACATCACGGGCAGTGTGGAGCTAGAACCATAAGCTTTGTGACCTAAGGACTGATTTGCATGGTACTTACTCGCCAAATATCATGAATATCTCTCATCTTATTGATTGGATCATCGAGAAGACGCTTCGCTGATGGGAACATGGGCTCCCCACTGGCACCCAGGGTGTTCCTTATATCTAACCCGCCGTCCGTAAAGTACAGCGGGAGGAGAATGTCTGACCATGCTCGGCCGTGATCATACGGTTTGAATTCGACAACTTCATAGGTTAGTATTGACAAGCCTCATCAAGAATCATAGAGAGTCGACATACTGTCATGACCGGCTGCTTTGAGTTTGGCTGCGACCTCATTTATCACACGTGTGATATATGGATGTGGCATGACTACTTCGTCCCATAACATCACCCCAATCTTCAGATGACCGGGATCAAACTTGAGCTCCCCATCAGTCTTCCATGGCAATTCCAAAAGCGGTTCATGGAACCATGGCTCTGCGTCTGAGATGATCTTGAAGAAGAGGTCGAGGTCTTCCACACTGTGTCCGAGCGGTCCCGCCACTGCTGGGATGGGGTCGTTTCCGATCATTGTGCATTCCCATCCGCTTGTTGGAACCCTCTTGCCCGATGGCTTGAACCCGTACAATCCATTGAAAGCCGCGGGGACACGAATGGAACCACCTAGGCCACGCAAATATCACGAATGAGCGCACTGTATTGACCAGGACGGAAATACTCACCTATATCTGAACCAAGTCCCACAGGAGAGCCGTGTAGGGCAAGCAATGCACCTTCGCCGCCACTGGAGCCTCCCGGGCCGAGCTTCGTATTCTTCGGATTCAGGGTACGCCCATAGATGTTGCTTACTGTCTCCAGAACCATCATACACTGAGGGTTATTGGTCTTGACGTAAAACACTGCGCCCGCCTTTCGCAGGATCTCGACAACAAGTGCATCTTTTTCCTTGGGCGGAAATCTCGAATAAGAGATGTAGCCCGCCGTCGTCCGAAGACCTTTGATGTTGTAATGATCTTTGATCGAGAAAGGGATTCCGTGCAGCGGACCGACTGGTTTTCCGGTCTCCTCCAGAACACGGTCAAGCTGACTGGCTTGACGGACTGCGTCTTCGAAGAAAATTTCCGTCAGACAGTTGACCAGCTGTTGGGCAATCGCTGCGCGGTGGCAGAATGCAAGCGTGACTTCTACTGATGTGGTTTCGCGCTCCGCGATACGCTTGGACAGTTGCAATGCGGTGCATTCTGTAAGTTCGATTTCGCGGTCGCTCAGGAATTCTTGTGGAATACCAGTCACATCAGCAGGTAGGTTCTCGAGCACCTCTGCGGGCAATCTCCATTTTTCTGGAATCGAGGCGTCCCTCCGTTGTTGATAGTCCTGTGACAGTAAGTGGCCGTTCCAACAGACATCTATGCGAATCCGAGGATCTTCAAAATACGACCTTAGCTATGTCTTCCCAGGTGCTAGATTGTGTCATGGTTATTGATGCCTTGAAATCTGACTTGAATGCAGCGCACAGTGCCAATCGCAGCAGTATCGCGGTTTATCCCACGGTTCATCCTAGGTTACCCGGTCACCACCCTTTCCCCTCAGCAGATTGCCGATACCCATTGGCATCCTATGGTTGGCGAGCGGGGTCTTGTAGCATCAATGCAAACTAAGACAATGGTATCTTGCTCTAGGCTCTTGGGCTTACAGGGATCCATGCAATGGGGGATCTGATAGGCCGCATGATGCCGAAGGATCTTCTATCCTCCACCATCGGATGATGGCCGACGCGCTTGAAGTGATAACTGAACATTGCAAAGGGCCCTCTAAGCGAGGATATGGTCAAGTCGTCTCTCCCGCGTCTCATGCATGTCTCCTAGGAAGGCCAGAAGAGTCAATGGCTTTTTGTGAGAAAGACGACGTTATCTGAAGTCTTGAAATGCCGATCACCCGTCGCGTCCTTTGGGGCCAGGAGCTTCCTTGCATTTAAATAAAAGGCGCCGTTATCGACATCAAGGGTCAGATCCTTTTCTCAAAGCTCCCCCTTTCTTTACCAAACAAGCCTTGCCCCTGCTGCCAAGGCAATTTGCCAACCATCCCAATGGCGCAGACCAACAGCCACGATGCCATCCCAGGCACCGTCACATTGGTCGATTTGCAGCATGTAATCACTACACGGCATTCCGGTAATAATTCCGATATTGTGTTGGTGCCTGCTCCCTCGGATGACCCCGATGACCCGTTGAACTGGTCCCCTGCGCGGAAGGCTTTGTCCACCATCTGTCTCAGTGTGTGAGTGCATATTAACATGTTGAGCGGCGGAGAAAAGTTCTAATTCTCTACCAGATGGGTCTTTTTTATGGGGATCACTGCTTCGGTGGTATATTCAGTTTTGGTTCCTTTGTCGGACGCGACTGGACTATCCGTAGCAACTTTGAATGAAGGCACGGGATACATGTTTCTGCTGGCAGGATGGGGTCTTCTCTTCTGGCAGCCATTTGCTCTTCATTATGGCAAGCGAGTGACGTACTTGATTTCGGCGTTGGGATCGGTAGTAAGTAAACCAGTAAACCATTCTCTCTGGATTTGAACATAGCTCTAATTGCTTTGTCTTAGGGAGTGACGATGTGGGGGTAAGGTATTCCATGACTACAAGTCAGCCAGGCTGCTGACCAATACACAGGCCATACTGCTCATCAAAGGGTGAATGGCTTGCACGATGTATTCTCCAGGGATTCATTGCTGCTCCAATTGAAGCGCTTCCTGAAATTTCGGTTGCGGATGTGGTAAGTGTGCAAACGACAGGGCAAAGAGACCCAGGCACTGATCGTGACGGCTTCGGCAGTATTTTACACATGAAAGAGGAACATACATGGCAATCTATGCATTCTCTCTCATTGGCAGCAACTACTTTGCACCAGTCATTTGTGGCTTCATTGCGGAATACCAGGGCTGGGAATGGGTGTTCTACTACCCGAGTATTTTTCTTGGTGCGGCAGCCATCTTCTGTTTCTTTTTCATGGAAGAGACAAACTATACGCGCCATTCAGTGGACGTGGTCCGTAGTGGTGCAGCGGAGGCTACGCCAGGCAAAGGGAGCGAATCTGACAAGGAAAAGGGCCAGCCAAAGACTACTTCCGCTGATTCTAGTTCTTCTGCGTCGGGGACGCCCTATCTCAAAAAGTCCTTTTGGAAGAAGCTGTCGCTTCTGAACTTCGAATCGTGGCTGCCCGATACTTTGCACCATCGTGCGTGGCAGTCTCTATACTTTTTGAAGTGGCCTGTCATTGCCTACGCTGGGTATGAGAGCCTACCAAATGAATTTCCGAGAGTTGATACTGATTGTATCTACATCATCCAGCTTCTCATATGGATCATACAATATCTGGTTCAATGTCCTGAACGGAACGGCATCGATCATCCTCGGCTCGGAGCCGTACAATTTTGGGTGCGTTGTATTAACAACATTCAGTACATCCCGCTGACAGAGCATAAGTTCATCAATGGTTGGTCTGAGCTATCTTGCATGCTGTCTGGGAGTCCTTGCAGCGTGAGTTGCCCACGTCCCAGCCTTTCCCATATTCTCATGATCAATAGGGCTATCTTCACTGGACGTTTCAGTGACTGGCTTACTGTCCGTCTCGCCCGCCGCAACAACGGCGTCATGGAAGCCGAGCACCGACTATGGCCCTTCCTGCCATGCATCATCCTGGTCCCGAGCTCACTCATACTTTGGGGCGTTGGCGCCGCCCATGGAGTGCACTGGTTTGGTCTGATCTTTGCAATGTGGCTGCTGGCCTTTTGTAATGCCTGCGGAATCACCCTGAGCGTCAACTACATGGTCGACAGTTACCGCGAAATCAGCGGCCAAGCAATTACTACTATGATGCTGATCCGGAACACGATGTCCTTTGCGATTTCCTATGGGTAAGTGCTTTGTTTATGGCGTACTCCATAGCCAGATTCATCAATCGGCATGTGCAAATGCTGACTCCTATGTAGCATCACCCCCTGGATTGACAATCTAGGATATCAAAACTGCTTTGTATCTGCGGCTTTCATCGGCATGGCATGTTCCGCAGCATTCTTGTTCATGGTGAAGTTTGGAAAGCCACTGCGGGCCCGGTCGCGCGAGAAGTACTGGAGACTGGTTGAGACGAATGTCAGGAATGGGATCACCCATTGATCGCACTACTTATTGATGCCACAAATGGTAGTATACTCGTGAAGGGGGTCTCATGCAGAAGGATCATTGTAGATTTCCTCTTTGGAGCCTAACGAGCGATAACATACAGGATAAGCAACTATTCGAAAGAGTGCATGATCCTGGAAGTACTAGCAATCAGAAACACACTTTGCCAAATTTTCCTCCAGTCCACTGATACTGGTTGACCGTAAAATCGACATGTAACTTCTTACTCCATCATGCCCTCCTTGTCCTGACCCATACCCATGTTCTTGTTCATATCCTTGTTCTTGTCCATTCCCATGTCCATTCCGGGCATATTCTCACCAGACATACCCTTCATGCCCATTGAGGGGACTTCTCCCTTTCCCTCCATGGGCATGGCCATGCCCATATCGTCCTTGCCATTGGAGGACGGCATATTGCCCATGCCCATGCCACGCTTCATACTCATATCCATCGCTTCATTGCCGCCGGCGGACGGCATGTCCATTTTCATGCCGCCTTTCATGTCCATAGGGGCGGACGGCATGTTGTCCATGTCCATGCCGCGCTTCATGGACATATCCATGGCTGCGCCGTTGGTGCCTGGGTGCGACTGTGCATAGGTGTGTTAGATGCGAGCTGCAGGTAAGTGGGTATACTGATGGTAACACGTACGTCCACCATGGGCGAGCATGTCGCCAAGGTCACGAAGAGAATGCTTCCGAGGATAGAGGCCTTCATTTTGCGGCTCGTGGGTGTTGATACTGGTCTGTCTTTGGAGCTTTGGAGGAGTCTGAGAGTTGGGTTTGTGGAGGGAAGAAAGCAATGTGAAACCATGGAGACTAGGTTAGCACAGCGTTTATATATGTTGGACGAAGGACGAGCAAGACCCTTGACGACGTTGATGACGTCCAGTAGACGAACATTCCTACGCCCTGGTATCCGGCACTCATGATAGTCTTCGGAACCCTGCGTCATGTCATCATTATAGGGTTGTATGATTATATCCAGTGGAATGTTGATCTCCAGCCTGGAGCCTGCCGGACGGATGTAGATCCGTTTAGGGTCAATGGGGTTCACGTTTCCATGATATCTAACTTCACATATCTTCCGGTGGACCTGGGTTTGAGACTTTTAATATTCAAGAATCTGATGTATGAGAACATGCTAGTGTCCTGAACCCGATGGCGACTGTTGGCAATGGTGGAATGTGCAACATGTGAATACAGGAACGCTCGCACAGACAGACTTCAGGATGCAGCCATACGTTCCTGTCACGCCATCAAGGTACACATCCCTTGGTGTTATACAGAAGGCATACACCGACATAATGACCTCGTGAACGGCTACATTCCTCCCAAACTGAAAGTCGATGATCTCAACGGCGCACCAAGAGTACAAGGCTAGGTTCCCCAGTGATCACGCAAAGCTAGAACACATTCCTCGACATGACCTTATGATATGGCTTCTTGTCCAATCGATCGTTGGCAAGGGATGGAATTCGCATTCAAGATGTCCATTGGGCTCATATCAACCCCTATCTCCGGTTATCTTCGGCGTTGCCATCAGCAGGCTACGCTCTTAGGGCTCGGTCTCGGTTCGTGTGCGTAAACAAAGTTCCATTGGGGCGAGTCCCGTAATGGGTCTGCTGTATAGTGCTATGATACTAGCATCATGTCGCGGGCTTGACCAGACAGCAGATGGCTGCACTGACGAAGGGAGTCCATTCAATGGGCTGTTGACTGTCACGTATGCTCCACGGGAGCATATTCCAGGGCGAGATCCACGGCAAGTTACAATAGCGACGATTGCAACGAACTCAAGAAAGATCTACTCTTTCGTTCCTTGTACCTCCATTCGATCGTCTGTCCAACATGCATGGTTCGATTATCCAGGATCGAATACAACCACACACAACAAACCATCCTATCTCACAACCCTGCGCAGCCATCGAACGAGACTGGCGTCGCCGACTCTCATCGCCAGACACGACCGATGTCCTCGGGCGCGAGTGCTGATCTCGAACGCATGCTTCGCAGCGAATGACCGTGTAAAAGACGCTGATCAAGTCGATCAAAGGTACAGCCAGTTCACGTTTGCTGCTGCTGCTTCACTTCCTTCAACCCTTTGAAATACCGCGGCGCAAGCTGCTGACAGACGCCCCAGATACGGCGGCGGTTGGCAACGCCCGTGAGCGCCAGGTCGTCCATGCCGTAGCGGGGGGCGGTCATCTTGTCCAGCCACAGATACAAACGCTTGTAGTTGATGTCGTCCGGCAGAGACTGTTCGAGCTTGAGGGCATGCAACTCCCACAGCCACGGCATGTTGTGCTGGACGGCCTTCTCCCAGAAGTAGTTGTGCTGCGTGACGATCTGCACACTCAACGACGCCTGCGTCAGGGCTTTGAGCGACTCACCCGGCAGATACGAGCAGATGTGGTACACCATCTCCAGAGGTAACTTGCCAAAGGGGCTGGCGGGCTGGCGGCCGCGAAGGTCCAGCTTCGCGGGCGGCTCGCGCAGCTCCTTGTTCGCGAGCACGTCGGTCCGGATGAAGGCGTCGAGGGCCGGGGTGTCTGTCGGGTGCGTGGCACAGTACTACTACATGTAAGAAAACGATTCCCACCTGTCGAGGGGGTGCGTGGCTTGCCTCGGCGCCGGGAATGCACTCCCAGTAGCGGCCCTGCGATTCCTGCACCTCGTCGCCGTAGCTCAGGTGCAGGGCCGACCCGGACATGTTGCACAGGTCCATCATGACGGCATACAGCACCTCCATGTCGACATGCTCGGGGGTGGGCGACCCCGTCAGCGCCCGGGCCAAGATCTCGAAGCAGCACCAGTGGAAGGGGATGACGGGGCCCCGGGCGTCCTCGGTGCCTGAGCCGTAGCTTTTGAAAGTAAGGTTAAAATTCCGGTTGTGCCGCTCACGGGTCAGGGACGCCTAACCATGCAAAGACACTGCGCTGTTGGGGGCTGTTGGTGGATTCTAGCGGATGTTTAGGGCTGGGTGGACAGCGCGGAAGGATGGAAGGAAGGATGATCACTCACCAGCGTCCGTCTTGACCGCTACTTCGCCCTGTGACAATGGAAAAATCAATTAGAAACATTCGGTGAGCTTGCCCCTGCGGTGGTCCGAGACTGGCGTACAATGTCTGCGTAATATCCCGGCCCCGAAATGAACGCCCTGGACGGTGTGAGTGAAATCGGAGCATCAGCCAGCTGGAGACGTTATATACTTGGTCTTTCCCGACGCCTGCGGGCTGGACCCCAGACAATAGGCCTTGTAGAGCCAGGAGATATTGTCCCAGCCGACAATGCGGGGGTCGTAGCTGCGGACGGGATCATCGTGGTCCTCGCTGGGATCGTGGGGAACCTGGCAATTGTTTCTGCTGGCTTCCATCGTGCGATATCGCTTCTCGATCCACCGTCTCCGGCGTTCCAGCGAGGCCTGCGACGGGGTTTCGATGTGCATTCCACAGAACCCCACGCCGCAGATGGCACAATAGCAGTCGTACGCCATGATCGCAGCCCTCGAGTCGACAGTACGGAGAGAATGGAGAGGGGAAGTATGGCTTCGAGGCTGGAGCAGCCGAAAAAACGAGGGCTTTTGACTAAGTCGGTGGATCAACCAGCGGTGGATTCAGCGATGGGGCACCCGGATCCCCATGCACAAATAAGAAAATTTCCAAAGACCGCTGGATGGCCGATCACTATTAAATCGAATCAGACGACTCGCTCCCGATGCCTCTTTTATGGGGTCGACAGACCGAATATTCCATTCAGCTTCGACGGGTTCATCCATGGCCGGATTGGGGCGCCCCAATCCGGCTGGATCGCTGGGCCCTTGGCAGCGGCCAATTCGGGGCAGCAGGACCTGATACGTGTATGGACCTGATAGATCTAATGGAAGATACAGAAATATCATTCTACTCCGTAGTAATGGCCAGAGGTAGCCGAGGGTGGCAAGACGAGACTCTGTAGATTGACCCCTTAGCGGTGATTCCGGCCCCCTGGCGCCATCCACACAGTGGCGGATCCATGAAAGGTACTTTTGTCTTCCGGTTCCTGAACGCAAAAGAGATGCCAAGACCTCGGTTCAAAAGTCCTGCTCGATGGAATACACAGGGGTAGTGTGATAGTGTGATCTTGACTCTGTATACTCCATTCTATCCCTACCTTTTGTACCGGAACACAGCCGTCTCGCGGGATTCAAAAGCAAAAATCCATCAATGAGGCCGCCAATAGCCCCTTATCAGCCCAAAAGGGAGGAAAAAGAAACCATCCTAGCGCAACTCCGCCATCGGCTACTATGTTTACAGTCTCTTCGTACAAACTCCAGGTTACTTCCTCGCAAATCGCGATCGTCAACTACTATGTTTGACTGAAGGCAGCGCTGAAGACAATATTGTATAAGACGTCTGGCTTGGGGCATCAATGATAGTACGGTGGATGAGGCTGTGTATAGTCGAAATATATAGGTATGCCTGCCATGCGTCACCTCCTGAACCATGAAATTTCCATCTACATCAGCCCTATCTGCGCTTCCACTGGTGGCACGTCTCACTCATCTTGTGTGGCAAATCACCATGAAGCTCCCAACAGTGGCTGCAGCCGCCAGCTTTTGCCGCAGGTACCGAAGCATATATACGAGCCCATGCATTCCTACACGGTGACCTGTTACGGTGACGCCATGACTGTCAAAATAAAGATGGCTACGATCAACTGAAGGAATGAGCACCGTAAGTGATTGGATGCGAGGACGATTGGATAAAGTCCATCTTACATCAGATGGCACAGGAGCTCATAAGTAGCGACATACATCCGTGTAGCCAGACTACGGAGCTGTATTGGCTGGGAAGATACCCCATCGAATCTCTTCTCGACCATCTTCAGGCCGTACTGCCGCACTTGGCAGCCTGCACCTTGTAGGGCGATCATCCTCTGCGGGTGGCCTAATGCTCTCCTTGTAGAAAAGAAATTTTGTCTTTCAAATCTAGTAATGACTGGTTTGACGGACAAGACGATAATAATAGCCCAAGCTCATCCATAACGCTGGCTATCCTGCATAACTACTCATTTTCCGAATCCTCGGGCCCATTTTGTAAAAGATCAAACGGATAGGAAGGAGCGCAGTGCAAAGGAACGCCAGTACACTGGTCGCGCAGGCAGATCCCAGGCGATCGTACACTATCTCGAGTCAATAAACCAGGTGGCGGACATGGCACCATCTGCTCTCTCTCCAGCATCGAGCCCGTGGAGACATCGACGATACGTCAGGGAAGAAGACGGGCGATAGGACCTGCGGCGTCTCTACAGGCACGGGCATGAATTCCATAATGGGGGCCGGATATGGAGCAGGGCGACCCTTGCGACCACGGCGCGATGGCACGAAATAGCAGAACAGGTTCAGGTCACTGCATCGACCACATTCGGACAGGTTTCCGTCGCACTTGACATGTTTCTCGCGGCAATGGAGACATGCCACCGGGGCAGAGGGGTTCGCCGGGGTGGAAGACGTTGGTTCCATCTTGATGCTGAAAAGGGGAGAGTGTGAGAAGATGAAAAGAGACAGGACCGACTCTGATGGTACTACACCTGCTGGATCCATCAGTGTGAATCCAAACTGAAGCTCAGTATGGTCAGTATGCTCAGCCTGCAAATGTCGATGGACGGATGTATAGATGCATTGCCTGATTGGGAAGTCTGCAACAACGGCTGCGCCGTCTCCCATCCAGCAGTCTCAAGAACACCAAGAACAGGCACCCGATCATCCGTGATGATTCAGGGATTGCCGGTGATCATCCGTGATGGATCTGTGAATAATTTCCGACAAACACCCTGCCCCTCACTATTAGTCAAGCGTGATGAAACTGCCGATCCGCTGGGCGACTCCATCCCTACATTCATATGTAAACACCTCACCCTCTTCCGTCTGTCGTCACCCCTGAGGAACAACACCACCTCACAGCAAAGAAGAACGAAAAATGCGGCTGGATCATCACCTTCTTCTCTTCCCGTCTGTCGCGACGGCGGTCTCCCTCTATGCCACTCACTACAGTGGCGCCGTCTTTACTCTCTCCCTTGAAGAGTCGGCCACCGGCTATGACCTCTTTGTCGCTCACAACCAGCCCGTCTGCGGCACCTATCCCAGCTGGCTGACCTTTGACGCCGAGTCCAACCTCATCTTCTGCTCCGATGAGAGCGGCGACGCGACCACCAACGGCTCCCTGTCGGCCCTGGCCATCACCGCCGACGGCAGCCTGTCGCAACAGGCCAAGGCGCCCGCCCCCGCCGGCGGGGTTAACAGCGTGGTCTATGAGGGCGACCAGGGCGCGAGATACCTCGCCGTCGCGCACTAGTGAGTCTTTGGCACCCCCCAGCGCATCGTTCAAGGAGAGCTCATCCATGGGATAGCGGTGGATCGGCCATCTCAACCTACCGTCTGCCTCTGCAGTCCGACGACTCTCCTCTCGAGGTCTTCCGCTACCAACTCCCCCAGCCAGGTCCCAAGCCGCAGCAGGACGCATCCCATCCGCACCAGGTCATCCTCGATCCCACCGGATCGTTCATCCTCGTCCCCGATCTGGGCGCCGATCAGGTCCACGTCTACGCCATTGACAAACCAACCGGCCACCTCAACGCGTGTCCCGCCATCAACGTCACCGCCGGCGAGGGTCCGCGCCACGGAGTCTTCGACCGCCCCCAGACCGGTCCGACCATGCTGTACATTGATACAGAACTCGGCGGGCATGTGATCAGCTACACCGTGTCGTACCCCGCCACCGGGGGCTGCCCGTCGTTCCGGCAGCGGCAGAAGCTCGTGGCCTACACCGACGCCAGGATGCCTGAGGGGGCGACACCGGCGGAGATCCGGCTGGCCGGCGACGAGCTGTATGTGTCGGTGCGGTTGGACCGGGGGTTCGCACCAGATGACTCGATGGTGACGCTGGACCGGGCGGCGAACGGGACGCTGGCCGTGCGCGAGTTGACCTCGGCGTACGGAACGATGCCGCGCACGTTTGTGATCAACGCGGCCGGCGATCTGGTGGCGATCGGCAACCAAGTGTCGTCGACGGTGGCGGTGGTGAAGCGCGACGTCGCGACGGGAGCGCTGGGCGAGGAGGTGGCGCACCTGCAGGTTGGCCAGCCCGGGGAGGAGGGCACGATGACCGGGTTGACCAGTGTCATCTGGGTCGAGTGAGGCGTGTGTGATTTGGACGAGAGACCAAAAAGAAAGACTTCATTTATACTGTTGAATCACATGCAAAAATCACTGCAACCATACATGACATCAATGTACCCAAAATGCCACCGTAGTGTATCACCGCCCAGCGTGGTCAGATATCCAAACAACAGAACAAAAGAGTGACGAGGGAAAAAGCCCAGCTTTTCTCGTAGGCATGCAGCGGGCATCGGACGCAGTCCGTCTGTCAACCTGATCAGAGGGGACGACGAGGACGCTTGTTCTTGCCGGGAGACGTTCTGTCATGAAGCGTAAATTTTGAAGCACCGTGGGAACCCTAAGAGCCGTTAATCGTAACATGCGTAAAACATAACCAACCGTCGACCCGTCCGAGACGGGTCTTCCTGTTTCCACCACCGGGACTACTTGAAATCCAGCTGAAAGGCCTTCCACTTGCCGCCGACGGTACGACAGCGCGGACAGCCGCGGGCGCTGGGATAACTGGTCGGGCCGTGGGGCAGGGCACTGCCGGGGCTGGAGGTGACGTTGCGGAAGGAGGCGGGCGGGCTGCCGATGAACATGCCCACGCATTCGCGACAAACGCCGCAGATGCACTCGGTGCAGGCGTAGCATTCGTTCAGCGCCCATGGGCGCTTGCAGTGGGCGCAATAGATCTGGATCTCGCGGCTGCGCATGGACGCGGGGGTGGGGTTGGAAAAGCGATGGTGTTGTCGCTGTGCAGCCGACGAGGGGAACATGTTGAGCACCGGGCTGGAGTCGTTGGCCGGACCGACGTGGTTATAGTGGAGGGTCTTTCCGGACGCGGTGGAGGCGGAGTCGAGGGACGACTCTATCGAAGGGAAGGGCTCGAGGTCGTTGTCCCGGTTGCGCGCGAGGTCGAAGGGCGGAGGGGTCAGGGACTTGTTCAGCGGCGACGCGGCGTAGGGATGCGGTGGGAACGGGCGATGCGACGTCGGAGGTGGCAGTCCTTGGAATCCCGGGGGGAGTGACGAGCGATTCTTCCCCATGGAGGGGGCGGAGGTGAAGCTGGCCACGGGGGGAATGGTGGGGGAGCGACCGACCTGTAGGATGAGCGGGGGATCACGGGGAGTGTGCAAACGAACGGACTCACCTCGGAATGGCGTTCGTCATCAGCTTCGGTCGCCGAGGTCGCCGCCTCGATCAGATCCTCCCAGCGCTTCCCCTGGGCCCAGGCCGCCGTCTGGGGTTCAGCCGATAGGGCCTTGCGATCGCCTAGACTGGGGCGCCGACCGTATTCCTTGGACTTGGAGCGTTCATGTTTGGGTTTGCGGGCGCTGGAGATGGAGGATTTGCGCGGGCGCTGCCACTTCTTCTGCTGGATGGGTGGGAGGGTGGAGGAGCGACCGGGGGGCGAGTGGTTGAGGATGGAGGGGAGTAATTCTCGCGGTCGCGGGGAGAAGGGCGGGAGCGAATCCTGCTTGAAGTGGTCGCGCAAAGAGGGGAGCTCGATAGAGGATCGCATGCGGTCGCGGGCGATGTCATTGTCGGAGTGGGATTCCTGGGGATGTTAGGGTTCGAGCTGATTGGATTCTGGTCTGAAGGAAGTATACCATGTCCGTGTCCCAGTCGGAGACCAGGCGATTGTGGTGTAATTGGGCGAGGGCGACGGCGGCGGTGGCAGCGGCGGGGTGGGTATCGTCCATGGGGCGCGGAGTGGCAGGCTCGCTGGCATCGGCGACGTAGATGTCGCGGTCTGAGGGTCAGCTAGGATGCGCAGACGAGGAACGAAGATACGCACCATTGCGCCGTCTAGACGGCGGATTGGGATTGGGAGGCGACAGCTGGGGGCGTTGATCGGGTGGGGTGCTGACCATCATGATAAAGCTCTCCTCGGTCGCGGGGAGCTTCGGGATGTAGTGGTTGGGATGGGCACGACGGATGTGCTCCTGCATGGAGCGATAGCGTTTTTCCTGGGGAGTCAGTATATTTCGAGAAGAAAAACGGAGTGAAAATAATAATAATAATAAAATAATAAGAGATAAGCGTATAAAAAGACAGAAATGAGTATAGAAGAATCAAGACCACAATTGAGAGCTAGGTCGAGCTCCACAGCTGGAGCGACGGAGGGACCGGATCACTTACCCCCAGACATCGCTTGCGACAATTGGACCCGTCATTATTCTTCAGCGGACAGACGACTTCATTGTTGGCGTCGGTGACGGAGAAAGAGCTAGTGAGGGAGGATCGAGGCGGCATATCTGCGATACAGTCCGAGGGAGGACTGTAGACCGGGTCGGTAGGGAGTTAGGACGCACGAACAGCACGAACGGCGCGAGACCGAGAATCTGATCAGAGACTCAAGGACAGAGACATCTCCTGGGTCAGATAGAGCCGGAGAGGAGAGAAGTGCAGAAAGAGGGAGGAGGATTTCGGATCAAGGGGGAGGGGTGAGGAGGGGCTGTAGATGGGGGTCGAGGGTCTAGAGGTCTAGATCTAGAGATCTAGAGATCT
The DNA here is from genome assembly GCA_019721355.1 of Aspergillus sp. MEXU 27854. Taxonomy (NCBI): domain Eukaryota; kingdom Fungi; phylum Ascomycota; class Eurotiomycetes; order Eurotiales; family Aspergillaceae; genus Aspergillus; species Aspergillus sp. MEXU 27854. The sequence continues at coordinate 3,642,599 of JAGMTT010000001.1, forward strand.
AGCGAGAGACAGGAGCGAAAAGAGAGAGGACGAGAGGAGTCCTAGAGAGAAGAGACTACTGTTTCGGGAGGTATGAGTGAGAGGTGAAGAGAGAGAAAGAGAAGAAGTGAAAGTGGACGAGAAGGAGGAGGGGAAGCTCAGTGGCCGAAACGGGAAGCTAGTTTAGTCACCATGAAGTCTCTTCTTACTGTAGTATCCAGTCTACTAGTAGTGTGTATAGATACTCAATATACAGTATAGTATATAGTAAATAGAATATAGAGAACAGTATAGAATATAGAATAAAGTCGTATGCAGAGTAGTAGATTGATAGTGATGTATCAGAAAGATGTATGTAGATAGTTCGATAGAGAGATGGGTATCAGATGGTAATATTACATCCGAGCTGCTCCGATCCGAGGAGCTCAGCTCAGCTTGCTCTGTCGATTCTTCTGTAGAGCTGCTCAACATGGAGACATACTTGAATAAAATCAAGATTTCAATATATAACCAGCTTCAACTACTACTTCACCTACATAATTATAGTACTAGTACCCATTTACCTGCGGTACCTAGGGAAGGACTATAGGTGCGTGGGTACCTGCTAGGTATGTACGGTAATGACCATACCATACACTCTCCCCGTTGTTCAGCTTCATTCTGAAGGACTTCTCTACTACCATCATCTATTCTGTCTATCAATATTACACACACAGAAAATCCAGCACTCGTGACGAGAATCAGTTAGCTTGTGTTTTACCCCTAGCCTGTCAGTGGCGATTCAACGCCACTCACTAGGTTTTGCTCTGGATCGGACCAGTGGAAGACATCGGAGTCTACCGAGTAACTGAAAAACCACGGAGTATACGGAGTGCAATATGCACCTGACAGGGATACAGGATATACAGATGACAGGAAATCAGAATCAAGGAGGATACTACCTACTCTGTACCGTATCTGCAGCAGTGAGAATCCGAGACTGGTGAACTCGGAGCTTCCTCCGCCCATCCAGTTCATGCAGCTCCGTCTGTTTGTGGAGATTGCCGATACGGCTAGTAAGGAGAATCCCACATTCCGGTGGAGAGTCTGGCTGTCCAGTGGCCACCAGAGGATTTGATTGGAACTGATGGGAATGGGGGTCGAAGTCGGCTATGGAGTTGGCCATCTGCCGGTCTGCATCAGTATCCCATGCGGATGTATGCACGAGATGTATACCTTCATGATTAGAAGTGTATGCACCGGGAGATACTAGAATTATACAGAGTATACCTAGTCTATTACCCGTATCTCAAGTCCAGGAACGTAGATAGAAAAGATGCATCTATGCACCGGATGTATGTCCATGCATAATCACCGTAGAATGCCCTCATCTGACACCAATATCTAGGTACTCGTCTATTCACAGCTCTCTCCTTGATCAAATCACTCTGTCCTATACTCTAGTCTCTTAGCTCCGACACCAAGATATTATCATCCAGGATAATATCGGCTCCCCCCATAGAGCCTCCGAAGTCCCCACGGGGAAGCCAGACGCGGGTCCCAGCAGCATCCGATGGGGTACCTGGTAGTGCCGATATACTCCCCGAGATCCGAGTCCACGTCACAAACTACAGACTCTTTATATATCCTTCACTCTGCCCTAACATCTCAGTACTACGGAGAACATCTCTAATCATCATCCTGCCATGTCCAAGAAGAACTTCCAGGTCGCCGTCGTCGGTGGTGGTATCGCCGGCGTCACGCTCGCCATCACCCTCCACCATCGCGGCATCCCAGTGACCATCTACGAGCAGGCCGCGGCCTTTGGGGAAGTCGGCGCGGGCGTCTCCTTTGGTCCCAACGCCGTCCAGGCCATGCGGACCTGCCATCCGGGCATCCATGCCGCCTTTGAGAAGGTCTGCACGCGCAACCTTTGGCCCTCCAAGCAGGACGTCTGGTTCGACTATCTGGACGGCTACACGCCCTCCACCAACGCCCACGCCGGCCGCCAGGATATCGCCTTCACCATCCGCAACAGCCTGGGCCAGACCGGCGTGCACCGCGCCCATTTCCTCGACGAGCTCATCCGGCTGATCCCCGCCGACATTGCGCGCTTCAACAAGCGCTGCGAGTCCATCATCGAGCGCCCCGATGGCCGCCTCGTGCTGCGCTTCGCCGACGGCACTGAGGACGTCGCCGATGTCGTGATCGGCTGCGACGGCATCAAGTCGCAGATCCGCCGTCTGCTCGTCGGCGAGGACCATCCCTCCGCCAACCCCTCCTACACCCACAAGTACGCCTACCGCGGGCTCGTCCCCATGGACAAGGCGGTCGAGGCAATCGGCGAGGAGCTCGCCTCCAACGCCTGCATGCACGTAAGCCACCTGAACAATCCCCGGTGGAACACCTGAATGCTAATGTTCATGATAGATGGGCCCCGGCGGCCACATGTTGACCTTCCCCGTCAACCAGGGCAAAACCCTCAACATCGTCGCCTTCCACACCTCCCCGGAGCCCTGGTCGGACTATCCCCGGCTGACGCGCCAGGGCACGCGCGACGAGGTCCTGCGCGACTTTGCCGGCTACGGGCCCAACGTGATCAACCTGTTGAAGCTGACCGATCCCGAGCTCAGCGTGGTGCGTTCCATCATAGTAGTTCCTCCTATGAAATGACCGCTAATAACAGTGATTGGATAGTGGGCCATCTTCGACCTGGGCGAACACCCCGTCCCGACCTTCTCCAAGGGCCGCGTGGCCATCTCCGGGGACGCTGCCCACGCCACGGCCCCCCACCACGGCGCCGGCGCCGGCTTCTGCATCGAGGACACAGCCGTGCTGGCGGCCCTGCTGGCCGACGACCGGGTGCGCACGCACGCGGATCTCGAGGCCGTGCTGGCCACCTTTGATGCGTGCCGGCGCGAGCGCGGCCAGTGGCTGGTGCAGAGCAGCCGATTTATTGGTAACTGCTACGAATGGCTGGCTGAGGGGGTGGGCCGCGACTTTCGGAAGATCGAGGAGGCGATTAACCACCGCAATGGCATCATTGCTAATGTGGATGTGCCTGGGATGTGTGAGGAGGCGCGGAGGGAGTTGGGGAAGAGGTTGGTGGCTCGGGGGTCTTTATAATCTACGTGTTTTCAAATGGCGTTGCAGCGACACATTTCATTCTACTCCGGAGTATACATAGAAGTTGGTATATTGTATCTCCTATGGCCATATCCGATCCTCTTCCGATGGCGACTCCACCGCCCGGAGCTTCCGATAGCCAAGCTTCCACCATGTCCACCGCTTCCGTGCGGTGGAGCGTCGCATTGATAGCAGTCAAAGACATCATCAGACTGCTTGGCTTCTGTCAACTCCTCATACTGCTTGACTCAGTCGTATCCCTATCGCAACCGCCAAGCGTCTTCAGATCCGATGTTGATTCCTCCACGCTACTCTGTACAAACCCAGCTGGAACGACTTTGAGCAGCTGAATCTCTGCATTGGTCTTGCCATGACTAGTCTATAAGTAGCGCGATTACTGCCCTCGCACTATGATTTCGCCATCGAGAAGAGCTTGCGTTGTCCTTTCGTGAATCGTGTTAGGTCCAAGGACCGAGACCACAGTGGTAATGCACTCCCCTTGCGAAGGGGTCGGGTGTTATAAAAGTTTGCAGGCTGGAACTAGGGCAGCAAATGACGAAGAATACACGAGAAGAAACAAACTCTGTTGTCGATGTATGGGAGACTCTTTCATCCCTTCGTGCGCATCAGAGTTACAGGCATAAACAAGGGACGCGCTCCTGGAATGCCCATTCCTGAGACTCTTCCTCGCGTGAACCCGGCATGGATGGGAAAAGCGTGGCCTGTGTTACACAAATATGCCCAGACTCAGACAGTTTCATGACAGCTGAATGTATACATCCGTTGGTGCAATAGTTGTAGACAGACTGTGTGCGAGGAACGGCCATGAACGTCCACAGCCGCGATGCAAGGAGAACCGCCCACGCACGAGGGCTCTCTTTGGGTTTCTTAGATGTTTTCTGCCCCTGGTATGCACAAAAGGTTCATCGGTTGTGAACTTGTCCAATAAACACAGCTATTCGTCGCCGATCCACGTGTAAGTCAACAACGCCTCGTGCGGACCCAAGATGGCACAGCGTGCGTCCCGAGTCTCTGGTCCTGCGCATACCCAGCGAAAACTCTCAGTAAGCTTTCTCCTGTCTCGAGGAACGAATCGTGGGCGAAGTCCATGTAAATAGAGTTGAGATGTTTTGCCCCGGAAGTTCAGTCTGTAGGGATATAACATGGCATCTCTCCCAGAGCATTCTCACGGCTGCTCAAGACCATTCCTACGACATTTTTCCAGCCAGCGCCAAAAAAGCCACAAACCATGGGCAGTATAGCAGTCGACTACGCAGGATTGTTCCCTGTGCTGGACGAGAGTGAAGGAAAGGCTTCGATCACGGTCCAAACCCTGTCTCAGGACGTGCTCGAAAGAGCCAAAACCTATACGACGGGAGAGGACAGGTTGGTCGCGTTTCTGCAGACGGTCTGGGCCCTTGTGCTTCGAGAATACGTGGAATCTGATTCTGTGTGCTTTGCCTTTTGCCATGAATCGGGCATACAGGCATGCCACTTGTCAATCTTCCCTGGAGATTCCATCTCCGACCTTTGCAATCGCGGGGGACAATTGAGTCCTTCGTCTAGTATGCCTGAGTATAATACTGGGCTCCTGGTCTCCAAGGGTCCTCCCAAGTCAGACCCTGCGGTATTACTCGACGAGTTGAGAAAGATTCAGGACAAACCACAGACGGTAAGTATTGCCCACGTTGACCCGGAGCGTCTGACGAAGACATGTAATAATGTTTGCCAGTGTCAGGTCCTACTGGCCTTGGAGGGAGACGTCCAAGGCCCTCGCCGGCTCGTCCTTCTATCAGATACGACCGTGATATGCAGCGGAAAGGCCTTCCACCTAGCAACCGCAGTATCGGAATTCATCTCGCAAATTGCAACCAACTCGAGCCGAAACGTAGGACAACTGTGGTCAGTCAGTGCCCTCGATGAGCAGACTGTGCGAGATTGGAATGTCAAAAAGTGCCGTGATACAAACGAAGCATCGATTCTGGATTTTATCCGAGCGAAGACGCTCGAACAGCCGAACATCACGGCCATCTGTGCTCCAGACGAGGAATGGACATATGCAGAGCTCGACACTGCCAGTACCCAGCTAGCATTCTACCTACACACGCAAGGCGTAGGCCCAGACGTATTCGTACCGTTACTCTTCCAACGGTGTCCATGGGTCATCGTGGCTCAATTGGCCGTCCTCAAAGCTGGAGGTGCATTCGTGCCTCTGGAGCCTGCACATCCGGATGGGCGGCTCAAAGAAATCATCCGACATGCGAACTCTGGATTTCTGCTGGCATCGGAGACTCTTGCTCACCGAGCGGCAGGCTTCATCGGAAAGGTTGTCTGTCTGGGCCCCAGCTTGATGTCTAGTCTGGCTACCGAGAAGCACGAGGGCGTGTTGCCTCCACCACAGCCTAATACCCCGGCGTATGTTCTATTCACCTCCGGCAGTACAGGCCAGCCTAAAGGCTGTGTCGTTGAGCACAAGGCCATGGCAACGATACCCGAGCAGACACAAGTCGAGTGCATGGGTCTGTCGACCGGTTCTCGCGCGCTGCAGTTCGCCTCGTACACCTTTGCCATATCGATCTTCGAGATTTACTATTCTCTCTGCACGGGTGCCACTCTCTGTATCCCGTTCGACCACGACCGCATCAACAACCTGCCTGGGGTGCTCGAGTCCATGCAGATCACCTGGGTATGTATCACTCCAACCCTGCTACGCAGTCTCGACGCGAACAATCCCCCATCCAGGCTGCGCAGGGTTCTTATCGGTGGTGAGCCGATCCGGAAGGGAGAGTTCAACGCCTGGGCGGCCCGAGTAGACTTGGTTTACATGTACGGAGCGAGCGAGGTCTCCGGGGCCATTGGATTTTGTCCGCATCGACCGGATGGTGCAGCCTTTGTTTCCTTCCCGACGATGCGGTTCTGGATCACGGATGCTGCGGACCAGGAGAAGCTGAAACCGGTTGGTGCAACTGGAGAACTGGTTCTGGAAAGCAATTCCTTGGGCCAAAGATACCTCAATAGTCCCGAGGCCACCTCTGCTGCGTTTATCGCGCCGCCCTCGTGGCGAAAAAACATGGCATTCAATGACAGTGGTCCGCTGCCCCTGTACAAGACCGGCGATCTATTTCGTTATGAGCTTGATGGGAGTGTTCGGTATATTGGGCGCAAAGGCACCCAGGTGAAGATCCGCGGTCAGAGACTGGACCTGGGGGAGGTCGAATTCAACGTGCGAAAGTCTTGCCCACGAGCTGCTCGTGTGGTCGTAGAGACTGCGTCTCCGGCAGATGCAAATGGTGATCTTGTGCTGCTGGCTTTTCTCTATTCGGTTGACTATATACCCCAGCAGACAGAGCCGTCACAAGATGTCTTCTTCGCAGCCTCCTCAGAAACCTTCCGTTCTGATGTACAGTTGATCCAGGACAAACTGGTCTCCATCCTCCCCAGTCACATGCTGCCAGCCAGCTATCTCCCACTGGCGTCGTTACCGCTGACGGTCACCGGAAAAGTCAATCGGCGAGCCCTGCGTGAGCGCGTGCAGCAGTACACCCGGGGTCAGTTGACAGCCTACCAGTCAGCGGGGCCTATAGAGTTGGTAGAGCCTGCTACAGAGCTTGAGACTAGCTTACACGGCGTGTTCGCGGAGGTTCTGGGATTGGACAAACAGAGCTTTGGGGTTCTTCATGGATTCGTCAGTCTCGGAGGAGACTCCATTGCGGCCATGCGAGCTGTGAAGCTGTGTCGGGATAGGGAGTATCCTCCCCTCGCGGTGGCAGATGTGCTCGTCCAGCAGACCGTCCGGAAGTTGGCAGAGCATCTGGAGAGTACGCAGGCGACAGTTCCTGTCTCGCCAGCTTCTTTGTCACCATTCTCCCTTGTTCGCAAAGAGTCTCCAGCGGAAACGCAGTCTCTCATCGCCTTTGCAGCAGAGCAGTGCAAGGTGCCAGTTGATGCCGTGGAGGATATATACCCCTGCACCGCTCTTCAAGAGGGTTTGTTGGTATCGACCATCAAAGTGCATGGCATGTACATCGTCCGGTCTGTGTTTGACGTGCCCTTTGGTGTCGATCTCAACCGTCTTCAGGCTGCATGGCAGACTACTGTGAACGCCAATGTAACACTTCGAACCAGAATTATCCAGACTTCATCGGACGGCATGCTCCAGACGGTAATCGGTCACGACCATTCTGTCATCAACTGGCAACACTACCCTTCGGTTGAGGCATACTACGAGGAAGACGGTGCACTACTCATGGGACTAGGACAGCCACTCGCACGATTCAGTATCATTGGAGATGCCTCGTCTGGGCTCTCCCTCGGGTTGACAATACACCATGCAATCTTCGATATGCATTCGCTGCGACTTTTGCTTGAACAGACCAAGAAGGCATACGATGGACATCCATTGAGTCCTAACATCTTCAGTCCATTCATCCGATTCATACAAGGGTATGATATCTCATCCATGCAGGAATTTTGGAAGAAGACATTCTCCGACATGCAAGCCCCGGTGTTCCCCTCGCTTCCACACGAGATGGCCGTGCCCAAGGCAGCAGCGCATCTGGACCGCACCATCCATCTGCCGCCACTGGCTGGGACGAGCGTGACCTTGTCCAACATGGCCCGTCTGGCATGGGCCATTGTAGTGTCGCACCACGCGGACTCGGAAGATGTGGTATTCGGCGTGACAGTCAATGGTCGAGCAGCTCCAGTCCCGGGCATTGAAGAGATGACAGGTCCAACTATCGCGACAGTTCCGTTCCGAGTCTTCTGCCATCCTGGGGACAAGATCAGCGATGCTTTATCGACAGTCCAATCTCTTGCCTTGGACATGATCCCTTTCGAACAAGCGGGCCTGCAGAACATCCGTCGAGTCAGTCCGGAGGCCGCTGCCGCATGCGACTTCCAGAGTCAACTGATCTTCCAGTCACCGCAAGAAAGTACGCCTACACACAGTGACATAATGACAAGCCAGACTGGCACGTATGGACTGGATGACTACAGTGTATTCATCAACTACGTGCTCGGGCTGTTATGCACTCCGACTGCTGACAATTCATTGCATGTCAGAGCCCAGTACGATCCGGACATTCTCCCTGAAGTAACGACCAATCGGCTGGTTACTCAGTTTGCCTATGTTCTACAGCAACTATGCGTCTCTCAAGACCAGCGCATTGAGCAGCTGGAGCTTGTCAGTCCTGAGGAGATGGAGATCCTGAAAAGATGGAACGCAGAGACACTTTTGGATGCGCATATCCATACCTTGCATGACATGGTCCTGCAGAATGTGCAAGAAACGCCGTTGGCCCCGGCTGTGTCCTCGTGGGACCAGCAGCTCACATACCAGGATCTCGAGAGGCTTTCTGCCCGGGTTGGCCAACAGATCATCCAAGCCGGTGTGCGACCAGGCGATCGAGTCGGGCTATGCTTTGAGAAATCCTCCTGGTCGGTGGTAAGCATGCTAGCTACATTGCGCACCGGAGCAGCGGGCGTCAATATCGATCCAGCACTGCCCCAGGGTCGGATAAACTTGATACTCCAGGTATCGCAGCCCACCATTGTCCTGACATCTGCTGGACTGCTCTCTAGATTAGAGGCTCTCGGAAGCGGGCTTCCACTACTGGAGGTCTCGTCCACAACAACTGCATCAACGAAGACCGTGACAACATGGTCCTCTGTACAGCCTCAGGATACAGCATTTATACTGTTCACTTCCGGAACTACTGGTACCCCCAAAGGTATTGTGATCGAGCATCAGAATTTGACAACAGCGTTCTGGCATCACCGCAAACCCTTCGCTGCGCATCCAGGAATGCGAACCTTGCACTTCTGTAGCTATGCCTGGGACATGAGCTTGGAAGAAATCTTCCTCACCTGGGTCCATGGGGGGTGTCTTTGTATACCCTCAGAAACGCAGCGCATGTCGGACCTGGCAGGCTTTATTCGCGATCACCAAGTAAACTGGGCCGTCATGACACCCTCCGCCTCTACCATTCTCTCCCCGGACGAGGTGCCGAGTTTGAAGACCCTAATTCTTATTGGTGAAAGCATTCCCATCGAGATAATGGACATATGGTCATCCCGCATTCATCTGATCAATGCATACGGCCCCGCCGAGGCGGCCTGCGCCTGTGCTTCCTGCGAAATCCAGCCCGGCCAACACCGTCCTGGCCATTTTGGCCGCATGATTGGCTCTGCTGGCTGGGTCACCATGCCCAACGATGTGAACAGACTAGCTCCTCTGGGGGCCGTGGGAGAGCTGCTCATCGAAGGACCTATGGTAACCCGGGAATACTTTCATGAGCGAGAAAAGACCCAGCAGGCGTACATCAATCCTCCTGCATGGTTGCAAAAGATTCGCTCGGAGGGTCCTAGCTACCGGGTCTACCGTTCGGGCGACCTCGTTCGGTATGAAGACGATGGATCTTTGGTATATGTTGGGAGAAAGGATACGCAGGTGAAGCTACGAGGGCAGCGCATTGTGCTCGGGGAGATTGAGCATCAAGTTCAGCTTAACATGCCATCTGCTCAGCAAGTCGTAGCTGAAGTCATCCGGCCTAGGCATAACGCAGCCGCTTTTCTTGCTGCATTTATCTACGAAGGCCCTGGCATTGGGGACCAAGCAGGTGACCAGCTGCTTCGAACACCAGACAAAGATCTCACTCAGCAGAGTGCCTCGATGACTGCCCGACTGCAGGGAGCCCTCCCTGCACACATGGTACCTGCTGCAGTGTTTCCTCTCTCCTATGTGCCCCAGACTGCGACAGGAAAGCTCGATCGTCGACAGCTGCGGCAGGCAGTGGAATGGCTGTCCCCAGATCAGCTTCAATATTACATGGTAGGAGACGGCAGCAGTGAAGGCCCGAAAGAGCCTCCATCTACACCATCGGAGATGCTCTGGCAACAACTCTGGGCTCAAGCTCTTTCCATTCCAGCTGCTCGAATCGGACGGGATGACCATCTTTTCCGCATAGGCGGAGATTCTCTCACGGCGATGAAACTTGTCGCTCTTGCTCGCCGCGAGGGATTGTCTCATCTCACCTTTCAAGATGTTTTCAAGTGTCCCCGGTTAAAAGATATTGCCCTAGTGTCCGGCACTTTCGACTCTATCTGTCCAGACCAGGCAGCCTCGGCACCTGCACCGTTTGCACTGGTCCAAGACCCTGCCTCGTTGGTCCAAGTGGCCAGCGAGCAGTGTAGAGTCTCTGTTGACCAGATCGAAGATATCTATCCCTGTACCTCTCTCCAGGCTAGTATGATTGCGTCGACCGTACACCGCCGGGATGCTTACCTGGCGTTAAAATGCTACATCTTGGAGGATGGTATCAACATTGAACGACTTCGAAGAGCATGGGAGAGCGTGGCCGCAGCTCATGCTATCCTCCGCACACGAATTATACAGACTAATACCGGCGCCTCTTACCAGGTCGTCCTCAAGACTGGCCTGAATTGGTCACTTCAGGAGGCTGACAGCCCTATTCCCACTACGCAGCCCACCGTGGGCTTGGGTACTCCTCTGGTCCATCTGACACTCTGCCCAGGACGCCTTCTACTTTCAATCCACCATGCACTGTATGATGGGTGGTCGCTGCCTTTGTTTGCCGGTGAGGTAGGCAAAGCCTATCGTGGTCTCCCGCTCCAGCCACAGACCCTGTTTAACAGTTTCATCGCACACGTCGAGAACACCTTGGAGTCAGCATGTTCATTCTGGAAGGAGGAGCTGCAGGATACAAATCCGGTTCATTTTCCAGTTCTGCCGTTCCTCAACTACCAGCCAAAGCCGCAATGTTCTATGGACGAAGTCATAACACTCCCGGAAAACCCGATGCCAGTCAAGGCAACAATGGCGTCCAAGGTCAAGTTGGCCTGGGCTCTGACTACCAGCAGCTACACAAAAAGCCAGGACATCGTCTTTGGCGCTGTCTCTTCTGGACGTACAGCACCCGTGGCAGGTATCGAAGCAATGTTAGGGCCTACCATTGCAACAAACCCTGCGCGTGTGCGTCTCGACCCGGGGCAGAGTGTATCTGAAGCCCTTCAAGAGGTGCAGTCAAAGTCGGCGGTGCAGATGAAGTACGAACATCTTGGCCTGCAGCGTATTAGCCAGCTTGGAGAACAAGCGGCGGCCGCCTGTCAGTTCCAAACCCTGATCGTCATCCAGTCACCCCAGGACGAAGACCAGCCAAAGCAAAGCTGGTTCCGCCATGACAAGTACCTTTCTGATCCCAATCAGTTCAGTAGCCATGCTCTGCTGTTGCAATGCCAGCCATTTCCCGAAGGCAATGTCGTGAAGGTGCATGCCATCTATGACACCGGCGTTCTCCCCACTGCTCAAATGCGACGCGTCCTATCGCAGTTTGCCCATTTCTTGACACAGCTCCATGCCATAACGGAAACGCAGGTGGTCACGATCGGAGACTTGGGCAATCTCACGCCCCAGGACCTGAAGGAATTGCTCGAGTGGAACTCTCTACCTGCTAAAAGCGCTCCAGAGGATGACTCTGGCAGTTGCGTGCATCATCTCATCTACGCAAAATGCCACAGCCAGCCTGATGCAGTGGCCATCGATGCGTGGGATGGGCAACTCACATACAGGCAATTGGATGATCACGTCGCACGGCTAACCCGACGCATCCAGTCTTTCGATACTGTTCGTCCCGACAACTTTGTTGCGCTGTATTTTGAAAAATCCTTCTGGACTGTAGTAGCCCAGCTCGCTGTTCTCAGAGCCGGCGGCGCTTTCACCATGCTCGAACCCTCGCAACCTGCCGCACGTCTCCGAGATATCTGCAACACTGTTCGACCTGTGCTTATACTGACCTCAGACTCGAACAGAGATCGTGCTGCTGCTCTGTTCGATGCACCAGTGGTGAGGGTTGGCAGTGATCTGCTAGACCAGCCAGGGTCTGATCTCGATGTGTTCGAGAGCAGGGTGAGTCCATCGCAGGCCATGTACACGATCGCCACCTCTGGAACCACTGGCAAGCCCAAGGTGGTGGTCATCGAGCACAAATCATTCATCGCCAATATCAAACCCATGATCAACCGACTCGGCCTAACGCCCGATTCGCGAATGTTCCAGTTTATTGGATATAGCTTCGATCCGATGGTGTTTGACCACTTCCTGCCCTTGCTTGCAGGTGGCTGTATTTGTATCCCCTCGCAGTTCGATCGTGATAACCGCCTCGAACGGGTGATTACAGAAATGCGTGCCAATGTCGTCCAACTAACTACATCCGTGATTCAACTTCTTTCCCCTTCCGCGGTGCCTACTCTCAGGACCATCATTCTAGGCGGAGAGCCGATGCAGCCCGGCGTCGTGGATCGTTGGACCTCTCATGTACAGCTCATCAATGCGTATGGTCCAGCCGAAGCCACCGTCTGTGCGTGTGCCAACAATCTCGTACGTCCTGGGTCGAATCCCAACAACATTGGACGCAATACAGGAGGTGCCTGTTGGATTGTTGACCCCGAGAATCTTGCTCCTGTCCCTATTGGGGCTGAAGGAGAACTTATCATCGAGGGTAGCATTGTCTCTCGGGGGTATCTGAACGACCCGGAGCGAACTGCAGCAAGTTTCATCCCGAAGCCGCGCTGGTTGGCGTCCCTTGGAGGACGAGGAAAGCACGCTACGGTCTACCGCACAGGCGATATAGTTCGATATGCATCTGATGGCTCAATCATATATATCCGACGAAAGGACTCGCAGGTCAAGCTTCGGGGCCAGCGCGTCGAGCTGGGAGAAGTTGCGTATCATGTCCAGCAATGTTTCCCAGACGCTGCTCATGTGGTGGCTGCTGTTGCTACACTGCACAACACTTCTGCGGCTGTCCTTGTGGCCCTGGTGCTGTCTCGCTCTGTCTCTGCTGTGTCATCAGATGATCACGATTTCCTGCTCCCGGCCTCTAGTAACCCTCGGTTCCAGAAGGATGCGGAAGCCGCAGAAGCTCACCTACAGGAAAGAGTTCCTGGATATATGGTGCCGAGCGTTTTCATCCCCGTGTCACGGGTTCCGTGTGATCCAAATGGAAAGGTCGACCGCCGATTAATAGATCGCCGGTTGAGCACCCTGACGCAGCAGGAGGTTGACAACTATACCGCTTCCATGGCTCTGGTACCTCCACAGAACGACCTCCAGCGCGATATCCATGCAATATGGGCGACTGTTCTCAATAAGGAACCAGACCAGATTGGAATTCACAGCAGCTTCTTCCGCACCGGTGGTGACTCCATCACCAGCATGCAGGTCGTTGCCCAGTGCACGAGTGCAGGAATTCTTGTCACCATGCAGGATATGTTCAAACACCGGACAGTTGAACAGTTGGCCGCGCACACCACCAGGGTAGAGAAGACGGCGCTGGAGTCAGAACAGCGTGAAGTATTAGATACGCCCGTGGCGCTCTCTCCGATCCAACAGATGTTCTTGGACCACGTCCCAGATCGTCCGAATCATTTCAACCAGAGTTTCTTCCTACGTCTGGACATGGACAATCTAAACAGTGACGCTGTTGCCCATGCACTAGACACACTGGTAGAAACACATTCCATGCTCCGGGCGCGATTCCAGGTGTCACCCGAGGGCAAGTGGACGCAGGTCATTCCGAGCAAAGGCAATGGAAGGCAGTATCAGTATCAGAACTATGGGCTCCGGTCCCAGGACAAGATCGAAGCTATTTGTCGCACCAGTCAGAGGTCTCTCAACATACAAGACGGGCCTGTCTTTATAGCGAACGAATTTGAAAGGGACAGCGATGGCACACACTGGCTCTACCTCGTCGCGCATCATCTGGTCGTTGATCTAGTCTCGTGGCGAGTGATGCTGGCAGATCTGGAGCAGCTCTTGACTACAGGCTTGGCACCACATGCGCCCCCAATGCCATTCTTGAGGTGGTGTCAGCTCCAAAGAGAACATATCTGTCAGAAAGCCCCCATTCTTAACGAGAAAGTTGAAGAGAAGGCCCCGGCATACTGGGGCGACGAGGCGGCGAAGCACAACACCCACCGGGATGTCAATGAGTACACCTTCAACCTCGATAGAGACACCAGCAAAATTCTGTTGACGAGCGCAAATGAGGCTTTGGGTACACAGCCGGTGGAAATTGTTCAGGCAGCCGTGTTGCACTCTTTCGTCCAGCTCTTCCCAGATCGGCCGGCACCTGTTATCTTCTCCGAAGGCCACGGACGCGAACCATGGACAGCCACGATCGATCTTACGAGAACCGTGGGTTGGTTTACCACGGCTTGGCCGACAACAGTCGATCTGACAGCGACTGAAGACGCTGTAACGGCGATTCGGCGAACGAAGGATGCTCGGCGCAGGATGCCAGCCAACGGATGGGAATACTTCACCTCTCGCTATCTCCACCCACAGGGACCGAAGAGGATAGGAAATGTGGAAATCATGATGAATTATCAAGGCCAGTTTCAGCAGCTGGAGCGGACTGAATCCGTATTGAAGCTCGATATCAAGAATCAGTTCACCGCTGGAGACGCAGCGGAGGACATGATCCGATGGTCTTTACTGGATGTTTCTGCTCTCGTGATCGATGACCGGCTGCGACTACAGTTCGTCATCAATCGTCATATGTATCACCAGGACAGGCTTCAGAATTGGCCGGGGCAATGTGAACGCACGATGCGTGAGATGGCTAGCCAACTGTGTGCGATGGGAACACATCGCCACCACACCGTCTCCGACTTTCCCCTGCTGGCTGCGATTCCATCTGATGAGTTCGATGGATTCATGTCAGGCATACTTCCCAAGCTTTCAGGTCCTGTCGAGGATATCTACCCCACCGCGCCTATCCAGCAAGGTATGCTCATGAGCCAGGCCCGGCATCCAGAGTATTACCAGAACGTCTTGCGGTGGAAGGTCCGTCCTGGCAAGAATGCTATCGACATCCAACGGCTCGCTGAAGCATGGCAGCACGTTGTCGACCGGCATGCCGCCCTTCGAACAGTATTCCTCGAGATTTCAGGGGAGTCTTCGCAACAGCTCGTGTTGAAGCATGCACCAGCAAGGATCCAGATGCCAGGAGGATCTACAGAGTACGGGGACAGTGTTCGGCCTTCGCCCCTGCTGAAGATTCAGACCTCCGAACGAAATGAGATTACAGTTGAGCTGCATATCAACCATGCACTGTTTGACGGACCATCGAGTCGAATCCTCCAGCGTGATCTGATCCAGGCGTATGGGAACCAGCTACCTCTAACGCCATCACCATCCTATGGGGAATATATTGCGTATCTACAGGCCAAAAAGATGTCAGAGCACGACGACAAGGCTTACTGGTGTGATTATTTGTCCTCTGCCGCGCCGTGTCTTTTCCCGCGCATGTTGGATGGTGCAGAGGTAGTCGAGAAAGAACAGTTCGGCTCCATTTATGTCAACCTTTGCTCCACGCCCGTCCTGGAGAAGCTGTGCGAGGATCATGGACTGGCAATCACTAGTGTGTTTCATTTGGCCTGGGCTGTTGTCCTCCAGTGCTATACCGGGTCTCCGAACGTGTGCTTTGGTCATCTAGCAACAGGGAGGAGCGCTCCGGTCCCTGAAATTCAGGATATGGTTGGTCCTATTACCAACTTCCTCCTTGCGCAAATACAGCTTCAGTCAGACGCGCCAGTACTGTCGGTTCTTCAGCAGTATAACAACGACTTGTTCAACAGTCTAGAACATCAACATTACTCCTTAGCGCAGACGTTGCATGCCATCGGCCAGTCTGCCGATGAGCTGTTCAACACCGCCATCTCCGTCCAGGACCGAAGAAAGGATCCAGCAGGTGCTGAGCTGGTTTCAGACTTGGATCTTGTCAATGTCAGTGAAGAGGACCGATCAGAGGTATGTCCAACCCTGCAACGCTCATGAAAGGGATGGTTAGCTAACAGGATTTCGACCGTAGTATCCGCTATCTCTCAATGTTGCAGTGTTCGAGAGCACTGCTGAGCTCTTGATCACCCACCAGACATCCTTTATCAGCCAGAGACACGCGAAGCTGATCGGAGACACTGTCGCACAGGTTATGTCCGAAGTACTCTCCCATCCAACCAAACCAATCGGCGAGCTTGAGTTTCTCAACACTGCGCAGAGATCATATATAATATCACGAAACAGTGTCGTCCCTGAAGCCGTGACAATCCCTGTGAACTACACAATCCACGAGCACTGTATCAGAC
This sequence comes from Aspergillus sp. MEXU 27854, assembly GCA_019721355.1. NCBI lineage: Eukaryota > Fungi > Ascomycota > Eurotiomycetes > Eurotiales > Aspergillaceae > Aspergillus > Aspergillus sp. MEXU 27854. The sequence goes on from JAGMTT010000001.1 coordinate 3,658,850, forward strand.
GACCGGATGCTGAAATGGTCTGTGCCTGGGACGGCAGCTTAACAGCTACACAACTAGATCATCTCTCCTCCATCCTCGCGGAAGAGCTGATCGACCACGGAGTGACAGCCGGAGACCCAGTCCCTCTCTACATCGAGAAGACTCGCTGGACACCAGTGGCGATCCTGGGAGTACTGAAAGCCGGTGGCGCCTTTGTTCTTCTGGATGCTGCCCATCCCCCAGCAAGACTTCGATCCATCTGTGAAGAAACGGGGGCGTCCCTCATCCTGGCTTCAACAAAATACCTCGCCAAAGCAGCAGACCTTACCTCGTCTGTGATTGAGGTGGGGGATCGACTACTGTCAGCTAAGATTAGCGCTCCTTGCTGTCCACCTGTACGGGTTCGTGGTGACAGTGCGGCATATTACATCTTTACCTCTGGCTCAACCGGAAGACCGAAGGGCATCATCACCACTCACACCGCGCTGGCGACGTCGTTGCACCATTTAATGCCAAAGTGGTTCCTCACTCCAGACTGCCGCATGCTCCAATTCGCCTCCCATGCATTCGACATGTCTATTGCGGAGCTGGTCTTCCCGTTATTGGCTGGAGGGTGTGTCTGTATTCCATCAGACGAGGAGCGAACCGGCGATATCGCGGGTGCAATCAATCGTATGAGGGTCAATTGGATCACGTCTACGCCCACTGTTGCCCGACTATTCAACCCAGATGAGTTGAACCACTTGGAGACGATTTCCTTCGGAGGCGAGGCCGTCTCCCCATCGGATCTGGCAATGTGGACCGGAAAGGCTCGCGTTCTTGTGACCTATGGTCCCTCTGAGACTGCCATGGTCAGTACAGTGACTGAGCCTATGACAGCGTCGAGTAACCCCCGGAGCATTGGACACCCGACTGGGTCTGTGGCGTGGGTTGTCGATCGCGACAACCACCACCGACTCGTCCCGGACGGAGTTATCGGTGAGCTACTTATAGAGGGACCGATTGTTGCACAGGGCTATCTACACAACGCGGAGAAATCCGCTGCTGCATTCGTTGAACCTCCGTCCTGGCTGGCCACGCTCCGACGCAGAAGCCCTCCTGTCCGGCTATACAAAACAGGCGATCTCGTCCACCGCGGTCCGGACGGGTCTTTGATTTTTGTTGGACGCAAGGATAACCAGATCAAGATCCGTGGCCAGCGCTTGGAGCTCGGTGAAGTGGAGGCCCAGGTTTCGCGGGTCTTCCCTGGGAGCCATGTGATTGTTGAGCTGGTGAAAGATTCTAGCTCTCCCTTCCTGGTGGCTTATATTCTCCAGGAACGCAGGGGCAGGCAAGCACACACGACCCCGGATGGCTTCCTGTATCTTCCCTCGGAGGAGTTCGCCAATTGCGTTCGAAGCGTGTTGCCATCGCTACATGAAATCATGCCATCGTATATGATCCCTTCGGCCTTCCTGCCATTGGTCGAACTCCCCAAGGCAGGCACCGGTAAAACAGATCGCAAGCGGCTCCAGGAACACGCAGCCTCGTTGACACCTAGCCAACTTGAGGCTTACAGTGCGACCAGCACCGCCCGGCGGATTCCCAATTCCCCGCTCGAAGCCCAATTACAGGAACTCGTGGCGAAGGTTTTGGGTAAATCACCGGATATCATCCCGCTGGATGAGGATGTGTTCCAGGTGGGAATGGACTCGATGAAGGGCATGTTCCTAGCAGCAGAGACTCGCCATGTTGGTCTCAAGTTTTCTATGCCCATGCTCTTCCAGCATCCGCGACTATGTGATTTGGCTGTTGTGATGGAGCAACAGAAACATGAAGAGGCAACCGTCCTGCCTCCTAGTGCTCTTCTGGAATTTGCGGATGAGCTGTGTGTTCAGTGGGATTTGGATCGAAGCGAAGTGGAAAATATCATCCCAACGACCTACTACCAGCGGGAGTCCGTTGCTGCCCACCACCTTGCCCATGCTACCATGCACTTCGCTGAGAGCGTGGACATGGAGCGACTCCAGCGTTGCATGACGATGGCGATTGGACGACATTCGATTCTTCGTGGGGTGTTCGTCCCATTCCAGGGGCGATATGTGCAGATTGTGCTCCGCCATGTCGATCTGCCCGTGCAGGAGATCCATACCGCCGAAGACCCTAAGGAGATCGCAGAAAGCATTTGCCGTGCAGACGCAGCCAGTCCAGTTCCGTTTGGAAAGCCCACGTTATGCCTCTTGCTGATCATGGGTAGAGGCCGTGTGTCGGCTGCCTTGAGACTCAATCACGCCCAATACGACGGCATGTCGATTCACAATCTCATCAACGAGATCAAAGCGCTCTACGAAGCCCCAGAGTGCTCGCTTCCCCCGAGACTAGACTACCAAGACTTCATCGCCCACCGGGCACAACGGACAACCACGTCAGTCTTCCAGTTCTGGCGAGATGTCCTCCACGGCTCCTCGGTGACGCATCTCGCCCCCTACGACCCCACCATCGGTCGTCCTGACAAATCGCGTCTGGATCTGCAGGCTGTCAGCTCCGCGCAGATCCCCATGCCGGACGTGCAGGGCGGGGTCACCATGGCCACGGTCGTCAAGGCCGCGTGGTCCCTGACGCTGATGCAGTATAACCAGATCGACGATACGGTCTTTGTCCAGGTGAGCAGCAACCGCACGCTCCCCATCGATGGTATCGATCGCACCGTGGGACCATGCGTGAACTACGTCCCCGTGCGGGTGACGCTGCAGAAGGACTGGACAGCAAGACAGCTGTTCCATGCGATCCAGAACCAACACATCCGCGCAATGTCGCAGGACACGGCCGACTGGGATGATATTGTGGCTCAAAGCACCTCCTGGGACCCGGCCACTCCGATTGGGACCGGGGTGCACTATCTCAATGCCCCTCCGCTGTGGAACAATGATTACACGTTTGCGGCGGGCGTCCAGGCCCGCAATCAGCATATCGATTTCAAGATGCTGCACAACTACCCGGTCATGATGTGTGTGCCTATTTCTGCGAGGGACGGGGCCCCAGAAATGCTCAACATGGCTCTGACGAGTCCGCTGTTCAGTCAAGAGGTTGCTGATTATTTGCTGTCGCTGTTCCGGGATGCGGTGCTGCGTCTGACTGCCAACCCAGATGAGATGGTGTCTAATCTCGTACACTAGTTGCCGTCGCCTTTGTTCGTACTCTTGTTGACGGCTTTGCTGTCATAAGTATGTATTTTATGTATTCTAATGTCTAATATGAAAGCAATAGAGTATCTTCATATAAAGATTATGACTGTCAACAACGGCAAACTATATACATAGAACAATCATGGGGTATGAGCAGGCGGATGATACGGCGGCGGCGGCGTCCTCGGCCGTGGCTGCGGTTGATTGTGTAGCTCAACGACTGTATCCTGGGAGCTCGCACTCTTCTTCTTCTTCTTCCTCCACACCTTGACCCAAAGCAGGCCGCAGATCAAGCCCGTGACGCTCGCCACGGCACTGAGGATCACCGCCGAAATCGCTCCGCTGCTCATACCACCGCCGTCTCCGTCTCCATCTTGGGGGGCTCTAGAGCAACTGAAAACCCCCATATCGCGCTCATCGTCGTCTGAGGCGTCCATGTAAATTCGCTCTTTGGCTTCCTCGTATGGTTCGCAGTCTAAATCACTGTCCGAGTCAATGGTGATACTATCGGCGTGTGATAATGCGGGGAATTGGGCACTGCGTGTGTGAGTATATGTCAGAGACCAGGTGGTTTAGAGATGGCTTGACGTACGATGAGATGTTTCCTGAGATTTCGATCGTGTTGGCGCTCATGAGGGCTTGAAAGTACACATCCAAGGAGGTCGAGCTGTCGACTTCAATAGCAGCCTCTGTGTTCTCTAGTCGTGGGAAAGAGAACCTGTCCCCGGTCAGCATACACGATATAAGGAGACGCCATGTCCTACATACCCGTTAATGGCACCCGACAGGGCCAGCTTCCCCGTCACATTGGTCAGACGGGGCAGGTGGATGGATACGGCATCTCCGTAGTTGCCGATATACAGCCCGGGGATTCTGCTTTCGTCGGCGGCGGAGGGGTTGCGATACGCCCCGGCTAGCACAGGCATTGATAGACTGCAAGGTCAGCATTTTCGTAGACATTCTCCATTAGGATAGTTACCTCGATATTGTCCCCACGATCTGCAGGCCGCTTGCATTCTGGAGTTCCGGCAAGTCCACGTTGAGAGGCGGCCCAGGAGCCGGAGCACAGCCAGCTTGACTACAGATGTGGAATTGCGATGTGACTGTGGTCAGTCGGGTAAAGTCAAGCCTGTAAGATATTAGACGGTCTCCGTTCGGTTAGGATGAGACTTACTCGGTAAAGTCGCCATCCAGGTTGATATCACGCGCCGTCTGCAGCATCGGTGCAGAGACGCTCGTCGTGTTGGCTCCAGTGAGAGAGATCGTGTCGAGTTCAGTTGCCTTTGAAATGGATATAGCCGTCGTGTTTGTGCTAACGAGGCTAATTCCTCCAAGGTATAGTACATCTGGAAGTTCCACAGCGGTGACGTTGTTTTGGACTCCGATGGTGTTGACGGCAGACAGGACACCGGTGATATTCGACACGCCTGGGAGGATGAATGTACCGGTGTAGTTGGATGCAATTTCCACATTCCCGACTATTGTCGTGCATTGCTCTGATATGATGTCGAGCTGACTCTGGGACAGTACAGTCCATTGATCCGTCTGGCCTAGCACGGTAGGCTCGCATATCTGGGCCCAGGACCCTGATCAGTTAGACAGACCATGATCCGTGATGGGATTCATACCAGCAGAATAGGTTCCAAGCGTCAGTAGCGTCGACGGGAGATATCCACGGTGCATAGCGTCTGATACCGAGAGAATGTGGCGCTACGCGATGTATTATTTTCAATGCCAGGAGCTACATAGAAACACGGCAGCCTGGTCGTACCAGAGCCCAATAGAGTTTCAAGCCAAGAGATGTCATATCTACACTGTCGAGTCTTCCTATAGTACATGGAAATCACAAGTGGCTTGTTTGATTATCACCGGTCAGGCCAACCAGTCGCCCAGAGAGGCTGTGCGAGACATCGTCCACTACGCTCGTGCAGTGCCCTACTATCTGTTGGGACAAGGTGGCAGTGCATCCACAGGGCGCAACAAGTCCTTGGTTACGTTTTAGTCGATGCTGGCATTGGTGCTAAAATATCACTCTAGGCATCTGGCTAAGTGACCACTTCTACAGCGGACATAAGCCCGTGTAGTTCCCAATAGCTCGGGAACCCCAGGACCTCGACCGGAGCATAGTGGGCAGTGACTTGACGTAAAGCTCGCACTTCTCCACCGCTGCCTAATTCTTTCTGATTCTCGTATTGAATGCTACCTTTCATCCTATACGCATTGCTGGTAGATGATAAAGTTGAATCTCTGGCAGTGTGTCGGGGGCTACTAGCCTCGCACTTGGCAAATAACTGGTCAATATAATTCAAAGACGTATCATAGGGAATCTCTAGCTTACTCAGACCATCGCCAACGGCTGTTGGGAGCTCTCGGCTAGAAATTCCAATTGATATCAACCATTCCCGCTCTAACGCTGACTGTACTTGTATGGTCAAGTTCAAGTGGATCGTCTTCCAATCCCTCCATCTACCTGCAAAGGCAAGATTGAGAATATGCGGTCTAGCAGCATGCTCATCGCCCTCATCTCTTCGTTTCTTTCATCACTTCCAACCCATCTTTTCCCTATTTCGTATCAACGAACCGCCATGGTCGACACGCAAGAACCCTCATGTCCTACAAACCCTCCTCTATCGACTACCGAACGGACCGTGTTCGGCAGGGGGGGATGTGTTGTCTACGGCTACCCCTCAACTGGCGGGGTTCTTAGGAAGGAGGCTGACCTGCTCGATATGCTTTTCCTATCGCTCCCTCGCACTCATGCGTCGCAGCGCTCCCCTGATGCCGACGAAGAGGATCGATTCTGTAATCTTCTACGACGGACCGGTGCGACGTGGTGGCCGAGTAGGGAAGATTATTTCGAGGCTGTAATGGAATTGCGGGAGATGACGGAGGAAGAGAAAAAGATAGTAATATTTGGCTGGCCGACGGATTCAGTGGGCGTCTGGGTGTTGAGGTTTGCGAGTGCCGATCAGCTGCCCAGGGATTTTGGAAGAATGCGTCTGGCGATGAATATGGAGGAGAAAATCCAGATTATGAGAGAGTATGGCGCTACGTTTGTGGCAGATGTGAAGCAGGTGGAGGAGCTTCGGGATGCGCCTTGAGATACTGGTCTTCAGAACTTTGGTCCGCTATCTGTAAGGCTCGTGCCTTCTCCTTGCCGGCCAGGGCTCGTTGGGATACCTTTTCGGCCTCTTTTCGCTTGCCCTAATGAGAGTAGAGATTCCTCAGATTATGAATTACGTCAAGGGTAGTTCTCCCAATGGTCTCTCTCGTTGCTAATCAGATGATTTACATACGGAAGCAACCGCTACTACATCTCTCTATTGCAAGGCCACGGCGTCCACCAATTCTTTCTAAACGCGGACCATGGACCCATTATTATTAACTTCACGCCTTAGAGAACCCACCGAATTCAGGAAATTGTTTCCGGTCCAGAAGCGTTCGCACGAAGAAGCTACCCGGCTATTATGATCCAATACGGAGTAGTAGCTTCTTCATCTCGTACGGCTCGACGTGTTGGGGGGGGGAGGGGATGGAATGGGCTCCAGCCATGCACGCCCCTCCTGGCCACGATCCCGATCGGCAGATCTCTACCTTATTCACGGCCAGAGAACCATTGGGCCTCGGATTCGGAAGGTATTGGTGGGAAAGATCCACAAAGTGCTTGGAAATCGCCCCACGCTGTCTCTGGTTTGGCTGATCGATGCACACCGCTTGTTCGCTGAGGGCGATCGGAGTGAGGAGCTGGAATGCGTGAGTGTCGGGGGGGGGAGGGGAATCTGGCATCGAATTCTACTGTGTACGGTATCCCTTCGATGAAGAGCCGCCATCTGCTATCGCCAATTCTGCAGTGATGTCACGCGCGAGAAGGATTTCCTTCAGGTCTCGCACCCGTATCCATCTCTGGCTGCGTGCAAGCCTTTGCACTTCTGCAGATCTAGTGTTTGGGGTCCACGCGTAAGATGGAACGCAACACAGGTCCCCAGAAATCATGATATCGTTCCCCACCTTTCGTGGACGTGGACGTATCCAAACTTAATCGTGTCGGGCCTACTCGAGTAATTCCTTGTACATTAAGCCGGTCCATCCGTGAGTTGGAATATAAACTCGCGTCCTCCTCGTCTGTTGGTCCGATAACGCGAATTTCACCACATCACTGGCCGAGGTCCTCACCATCCAATATGTCCAAGGTCTTTGTTGGGCAAGTGCCAAGCCCCTTCACAACCATTCCCCGAGCTACGCTTACACTGCTGCCACACAGGAATCTGTCCTGGAATACCACGGATGACACGTTACGGGAGTTCTTTTCCCAGCATGGGCAAGTGATCGATGCGGTAAGTTATACCGAACGGTATATTTACTAGGCTGGGGATAATGAGAGGTATATACGGTCATGCGTGATCGGGATACAGGTCGATCACGAGGGTTCGGGTTTGTCAAACTAGGCGACCTTGCCGAGGCAGAGAAAGCGGTACAAGAACTCAATGAAACGGAGTAAGCATGCGCAGCCGTGGGCTTACCCAGGAAAGAGCAACTGACTGTGCGTGTAGGTTGGATGGTCGACGGGTCAAGGTCAACCTCGCTAATGCGCAGGGTGGCGGTGGTGCGCACGGTGGCGGTGGGGGATATAGTGGTGGCTATGGTGGTGGCTATGGTGGCTATGGTGGCTCTGGTGGTGGGCACTACTGATTATCCAGCCGTGCCTGTTCACAAGACGGTTAGCGTAGCAATTCTGACGCTGGTACATTCGTGAAGCGCCTCCTGGATCGGATCCTTGCATTAAGATGGGAAGGATCCATTTTACCATTACCCCTACCTCCGACCCAACTTTCGTGAAGTTGAGCGCATCCAGCATGGGTCAGACCAGATTTTCTATTCCAGTACCGTCTTATCGGAGACCGATCTCGCAAGTATATGCTCTGTTCCATTGGTTGGGGATGGTCCCGAGATAGTAGGAACTGCACGGGCCTATACCCGGTGTGTAGTAAAGAAGGTCGCTTGGCGAATTACGAAAAGGCGCCCCAGTGTCCATCTAAGATAACCCGGTCTATCGGTGTACAACCCTTCTCTCGAGGCGCACGAGTATTGACCCTTATATAACTCTGGTTCGGTTAGGATTCAGTCATCCGGATAGCGCGGCAACCCTTGTCCCCCAAACCTGAGAAAGACTGGCGCCACGGAGCTAGACAAGAATATCCGGTAATTCTAGTCGAGTGCAAATTTCGCAACATTCGCCTATATCGGGGAGACTGGGGAATAGGTAGTTGCATGCCTGGCCACCGATTGAGAGGTCAGAAACAGTGTAAGAACCACGATTGTTGGATCTTTGCTTATGGAATTAGAAGCGAGGGTATTAGCTACAAATCGGCTTTGAACTAGATGCACGGCTCATTTACTGTGCTACGCACCGACGAGCGTATCGCTTTCCCATGCCTTTTAAAAGGCCCGATGTTGGGTAATGTGGGGACTTGATGTCGAAGCTCATGAGCGTGCTCCGGGCCAAGCACTTGACCGTCTTGACTATAGGGGTAAGGAGACGCTCCCTTTGACTTGACCGTATAAGCACAGTCAGCTTGATCGTATGGATCCTGCTAATGCACAGGTCTTCCTGTGGCTTCCAATGTCAGCCATATTCGTCTAACCGAGTGCTGCTCCATTCCAGCAACGTGGATGATTAGGAGGGATAAATCGGAGAGCCACGCAGAAGTCCGGAACCGCGCTCCTGGTCAGGCGTTAGTACGAGACTGCGTTGATATCAAAAGGGAGTTTCTAGCCGAGCGCTTTTGACAGCCGTTCGTAAGGCCCCGGGTTTCCAGGCTTGAGCCTAGCTTAGCTGCCTTGGCATCCTCTTGACGTCGGTCAGTATGCTTATGGTTCGGAATGGTTTGTTTACTCCGTAATCCTATACTACTCGTTGTGGTTGGGCGCGAGTGGAGGGCCACTAAGGCATTTATTTGGCCGTGCCTTGTTCACAGTACTCCGTATACATTAATTTGTAAAACGAAGCCCGTGTCATGTGTATATTCGGGGGACCCCCCTCCCTCCTTATCTCTCAAACGGTACATCTTGACAGGGAATTACAACAAACTATCTACTCCGTAAGCCCCCCTTCTAACCATTGTGTCAACTTCACAGCAAATAGGCACGAATTATTAACGTCTCCGGCTCGCGCATCGACCTTAAAAGTCCACCAACCACTCCTCAAAAACATTGTAAGAAACTGGAAATCCAGTAAAACCTCACCGTAGTCGCTACTAGGTATGTAGTTAACCTGAACTCCATCGGCATTTCGAAGAGTAAGATGAGCTAGTTGATTAAAAGGTGTAGTCCTTAATGGCCCTGTGGTAGAGCTTTCGTGGTCGTGACTACCATCTGGGAAGATAACAGAGGCGCTTACTTTGAGGGTTGCATTGATCAGACCCTCGTCGGGAAGTGCTAGCTCCTTCTTCTTCGATTCAGGTAGATAACCGCGTAGGTAGACGAAGAAGACACGGTCGCTTTATCAGGATGTTAAAACATTATTATCAAGCTGTATCTCAAGGAGGATCTCACGCGATAATAGCATAGGTAGACACACGCCAAATCGCTATCTTCATTGTTATAGTAACCAAACAGCTAAATCAGGAAAGTCGTTTCTGGTCCAGAAGCTTTTGCACGAAGATACTACCCGGCAATTATTACAAAGTAGTAGCTTCTTAATTAAAGATATTCTGTATAATAGCTTTCTATTATAGACTATATACGTCACCCTTTAGCCTGACATATAGTGTACAGAAATTTTTAAGGCCAGTAATTCAAAACGCGTCCCGAAGTTCCTCCACCTGCTTCACATCTGCCATAAAGGTAGCGCCATACTCTCTCATAATTTGAATTCTCTCCTCCATGTTCATCGCTAAATGTATTCTTCCAAAATCCCTAGGCAGCTGGTCCGTACTCGCAAACCTCAACACCCAGACGCCCACTGAATCCGTCGGCCAGCCAAAGATCACTACCTTTTTCTCTTCCTCCGTCATCTCTCTCATTTCCAATAAAGCCTCGACATTATCTTCCCTACTCGGCCACCACGTTGCACCCGTCCGTCGTAGAAGATTACAGAATCGATCCTCTTCGTCGGCATCAGAGGAACGCTGCGATGCATGAGTACGAGGGAGCGATAAGAAAAGCATATCGAGTAGGTTAGCCTCCTTTATAAGAACCCCGCCAGTTGAGGGGTAGCCGTAGACCGTGCATCGCTCCCTGCCGAACTCGGTCCGTTCGGTGGTCGATAGAGGAGGGTTTGTAGGACATGAGGGTTGTTGCGGGTTGACCATGGCGATTCGTTGATGCGAAATACGGGAATAGAGAGTTAATAGAAACCAAGAGATGATGGCGATGAGCATGCTGCTAGACCTCATATTCTCAATAATGCCACTGTAGGTAGACGGAGAAACTGGTAGACCATCCCCTTGAACTTGACGATAGATGGTACCTGCTATACGCATATAATCCGCAACATTTTGACAAAGCACGCGTTGGAAGAATATGTCAGACGTCTTCTTGGTCGACCAGACGAGTCAGTGATCACGTGACCGTGATGCCTTTTAGGCTTTTATTAACGGCCTTCGCTACCAGGTCTTTTTCCCTTCCTCTCTTCTCACCAAACGATTCAAGATCTCTGTCAGAATATAGGGGCTAATCTAGGAAATCTCCGGACTGAGATCCTGGGAAGCCGTTAGTGCGGGAGTGGGTCGATATTAACTGGAATTTCTAGCCGAGAGCTCCCAACAGCCGTTCACGATGCTCTGTCTATTTAGTCACTCGCATGATATCTCCTGATACTAGACACTGAGATGTAATATACATAGCGATGCGAAGCGGAATTCCATACTTGCACCGCCAGAGCCTCCTGACATTCAGGTGCACCATGGCTATGTATACAGGTTAGGCTAAAGCACAGAGTAGAATGGACCTTGTTCTATCTAAATCGCAGCGTGTACGCTAGCTATTTGCTCCCAAACTAACGACCTCTGGTACCCATCATTAGCCTACAGTGACAACACTAGGCGCCTCGCTTGCGCGGTCGTGATGCCTCCTCCCCCTATGTGGGCGTAGACCTGTTCTAACCATTGAGCCGGTGGGATCCTTCCAGGTTAGTTATAAAAGGTTGGTTGTACTATGTCGTTGGTCTCCTTATTGGATTTCCTCCGAAGTCCACTCTATGCAGCCCGTCAATATGGTTCTCCTTGAAGCTCTTATAACGCTGTTCTTGCTGCTATGCTGCACTTCAGCAGCGCCGCCTGCCGGTTTTCCAGGCGATGAGACTCCTTACCGCATGATTCCGACTGGCACTGTGTCACCTGATAATGTTCGTGGGACATGGCTCTATGGATACGATGGCTGTAAAACAAACTTTGGTGAAGGAGCTAAGGCCAAGATTAACGACGCCTATGATGGTGCCTGGCTGATATCCAAGTAAGTCAAACTCTCTTGACTACCACGCTCACGTTTATCGTGATATATCTCCTTACGCCATTCCTCATACCAACGTTGATTCGTGCGAAGCCATCTGGAGAAGACATAGACTGATGCCGTCATCCTGATCTACAGCACTGCAGGAGTGGTGTCAGACATCGATTAGAACAGCGCTGCTGCACTGGAGTTTCTAGGTGCCCCGGGGCTGAACAAAGCCCAGCAACCTCAAATCCAAGCGGTGTTAGCGAATACGGCAACGGTTATCTGGGGCTCCTGGTTTAATTCTATCCCGAATTACATCAGGGTCCGATGCGATGATCCACAAAAAAAATGCCAAAAGCGGTCCGATCAAGATCCGTGTCAGCCTAGGTTCGTTGATCGGAATGAGTATAACAATGAGGCTACTGATGCATTCCAGGCCACCTACATCAGGCGATCCGCCCAAGCCAAAATCAACACCACTTGCGTATTCATCGAACTCTGACCCCGATGACTCTAGATATTCGATAATCAATTTTTGCGCCGGATTTTTTGCTCGCAGAAGTCTGGCAGACGCAATTACATATGGAAAGTCTCTAGCTAGCCCAAACAACCTAATACTTGCAAACTACGACAACAGAGCACAGACACTTCTGGTGAGATACAGCAGAATTCTGGACTGTATGCTGTACTAACCAAACAGACTGGGCCTCGCAAATCGAACAAGATGTCGACAAGTGGTTCGAGCTATATGGCACCAGTCTTGGCGGTATCTTTTTTGACGAAGGGTGGCCAGAATGCGGTCCCAACAACATTTACGCAGATCTATACGCATACATCAACAATTACACAAAGCGAAAACACCCCGGCGCATATACAGTGCTCAACCCTGGCTCGCCAATAGCCCAATGCTTCGAAGACACCATGGATACGCTGTTGACATTCGAGAGCAGCTATGAGACTTATACGAACTCGTTTGTACCGAATGATTGGACGCCAAAGGATCCCCGAAAGATATGGCATATCATCTACAGAGTTCCACAGGATCAGGTTGCGAATATTGCAGCGCTTGCCTCGAGTCGCAATGCAGGATTACTGGAAATCACTGATGATGACCAACCTAACCCTTACGATAATCTACCCAACGCGGCTTATATGCAAGCAGTCATCGGCGCCGTACCGGGTGGTACGCCTCTTATTCATGACCCAGCTGGAGTGACTGGCTCGTATGTTGCTGGCCTTCTAAGCGATGTCGTCGTCTCCGCCTCGGACTATAGCTCCGTCACCCTCACCTGGTTATCAGTAGACAACGCTCTTGGCTACGCGGTTTATAAGGACGGTGCGCAGGTACTGGAACTGCCGGCCTCATTGACCCGAGCTACGATTGGTATGATTGACCCCGGAACATCTGGTATCGCATTCGAGGTACGGACGATGTTAGCTTCAGGCAGTGGAGGTAGCCCGCGGTTGATCTCGGCGAGCACGAAAAGCCTACCAGGCAAAGGTCCAATCACCAATGCTGGCTTTACTCGGAATGGAGACACGGTCATCTATAAAGCCGACGTTCTGATCCCATACGCATTCGTGCGGCTATTCATCGGCATCGAACAACCTCCTGACTGGGATGAGTTCGGAAACCATCCAGCCAAACATGGGTGGCCGATTGAAATGGGCATCACTGATGGTACCATGTACCACCAGCTCGTCAACTACCTCGTCGAAGGAAATGACTTTTACTCTGCCTTGTACAAATACACTGGCTCTTGGAATGACATAACCTAAGGTAATGCGGAATGGTCGTGGGCTTCTATCGGTGTCGCGCCTCAATCCTAGAATGGTTATACGTATACGTGGATCGTCCCATTCGCAGGCACCGATGCTGTTGCCAGCGAATATGTTATACAAGGCCAGGGATACGCCCCGCTTGAGAATCTCTGTAAGGGAACCCCTCTCCATTATGTGGTGCTGTGACTTGTCAAGCCTTCGCTATACAAACCAGTCCTATGTTCCACAAGCAGTCTTCTATGTGTATTTTGGTAGATCTCCACCCTGTAAGGGTTGCGATTCAGAGGAAGGTTGGTTTCACATGTGAGAGACTGAGGGTTTATGTATACAAGATAGATATTAGAAAGATTCGAAATCAATCTGCTTGTATCCGGAATAAATTCTGTATACGACAGTCTATTGTTTGCTTCGACTGCGAGTTATTTCTCGACTTGCGCCTCCTCCCATCGTAGTTATGAACTGCTAGAAGCCAAGATACGGTAAGAGTTCAATCTGAATGACGGTCACCTGCGGAGTGCTCAGTCGCATTAACCGGTGCCGACAGCAATCCCGTCCAAGTTTCGAGCCATTATAAATACCTGGTATAGGAAATAGTCATTGAGCAAATTCGCATACCCTTTCCTTCACTGGGGCTTCTGGCTGCCGGACGGGATGCTGGAAAGGCGTGATTGAAACTATATGTAGTGCTGGACGGAGCTGCCACAGCCTAGATCACTGCGAGTTATAGCCGTTTGGAACCTTGATGGTGTTGAAACTGTAACTCGTTCTTCTAGTCCACATGTCACTCCGTCAGCCCTATACCACACCCACCACACCCACCGCTTCGCTGGCAGCAATGCTCCCAGTATCGAATACCTAAACGGTGTATCTAAACGACCGATCATTCCCAAACGCTGTCGTCTGGCCATCCTCGCGCTCTCTCCCAAACTCCCGATCCCTGCGCCGATTCGCACTCCACAGGAAGAACATCTGGATGCAGCCCATCACCACGACAATCAGACACGCACCGCACGAGATCCACATGCCCTTGCGGTAATACGGCGCATCGGTCTCGGGGAAGATGTTCGTGCCCAGCACAGGGCCGCACTGGCCGCCCGTAGCCAAGATGGCGAACCCGCCGGCGCGCTTGGAGTCCGTGGCATGCGTGTTGCCCACCCACGTGAGGATGAGCGCGACAGAGACGAAGATCTGCGTCGCCAGGAACATGCCAAAGTACCGGACGGCGACGACGGTCTGCGTGGCGAGCAGGATGTAGCCGATGGCGGCGACCAGGGCGGCGCCGACGACGAACGGCCCGCGCAGGTTGATGCGGTCGGAGACGATCGCGCAGATGATGATCATGATCCAGCAGAGGACGTACGGGGGCGCGCTGAGGCCGTTTGACTGGATCTCGGTGAAGGCACCCATCTGTGAGATGATTGTCGGGACGAAGAGAGGGAGGGAGGCGAAGCAGACGTTGCAGCCAAAGTACATCAACGCGGGGGGGTAGCCTATCATCCCTTGTCAGAGATATTCTCGCAAGTCTCATGGGGAGGCTGACTCTTGTAGTCGAGCAGAGCACCGAGGACTTGCTTCACTTGCAGACCACTGGACTCGCGGTCACCCGGCTGCCGGAGGGAGAGCGCGATGGCGATTTCTCGCTCGCGCTCGTTGAGAAACCGAGCTTGATGCGGCGAGTCCGGAATGGTGAACCATGCCACGAACGCGAGAAGGACGCTGGGGACACCTTCGACGATGAACAGGATCCGCCAGGAGCCGATTGATGCCTTGGCCTGGGAGATGCCATACGCCAACGCGCCTCCATATGCATTCGCCAGCGCCGCACCCGACAGGAAGATGCCTGTCCGCAGACCGAGTTTCTCGCGGGGGTAAAAGAACGAGAGATACAGAGGAACGCCCGGTCCGTACATGGCCTCGATGACTCCCAGCAGCACACGACAAACCATCAGGCCGGCCCAGCTGGTGCAGGCCGCCTGGATGGTGGACACGAACCCCCAGAGGAAGACAGCCGCGGCCACCCAGATGTGCGGAGGGAATGCTTTCCATCCTATCGTCGTCCATTGCGAGAGGATGTCTGCTTCGTTAGCGAGGGTTGCGATTTACGAGCGGCAATGCTTACAGGCAATGTAGAACACCGTCGCCAGCCAGTCGTATCGTCGGCCACTCAGGTCAATGTCCTCCTTCATGCCTGCGATTTTGGCATTGCCCAGGTTGGAACGATCCAGCACGGAGAGACTGTACAGGACGAAGATGAGCGGCATCAGATTCCAGTCCAGCTTGCGGTACACCCGGTTCTCCTCCTCCAGGGTAAAGGATGGACCATCCTTCTCCTGGATGACCGTCTCTTCATGAGAGACCACCGGAACCGGCTGGATGTCGTCTTTTGTCGAGCCCATTGTATCTGATATCGTCCGAATCATGCAATTGTGCACTGGGACAAACTACAAAGGATACATCCTGATACACTCCGAGGCTACCTAGGTATTTGTATTCCCCGCACGGGTATACAGCACGGCTATATGGTTCTGGCTGATTACACGGTGGCGTCCGACTACCCACCCCCATTCCAGTCAAGCATCCCAAGCACAAGCGGGGAGAAGCCCCTAAAGCTTGGTCTATCCCCCCCCGCATTCTGCCCGATTGGCGCTGGCATTGCCGAATCTACACGATCAGCCCAATCTGCCGGACATCATTCGCCGTCTCCAGGGCCCAGCACCAGTCACTAATCTTGTTTGCCAGCTCTGGCCCGACGACGCCGTCGCATTGGTCGACAAACTTGGCCGTGAGCTGCGCGTCCGTCATAGGCGCAGCCAGACTGCCGACGGCGTGGTCGACGTGCCAATGGATGGGCGCACAGACGTCCCCGACGAACTCGACCGTCAGCCGGCACTCGTCCGCGCGGATTTCCTCCGACGCGGTGGCCGTGATGCGGTCGCGCAATTCGACGGTGCGCGGATCCGCGACGACGGCGTCGTCGTACTGGGCCGGCGTGGCCTTGCCGTAGAGCACGCCCACCGCGCCGCCGTGGTACACGCTGAACTTGGCCTCCAGCCCGTCGCGCGGCCGCGTCTTGCCCGTCAGTTCGAGTACCAGCGGGTGCACGGCAGCGTGGATGGTGCGGATGGCGCTGGGCTGCAGCCCGCGCCGCCGCAGCTCGCCGTGCAGCCACACGCACCCGTCGATGACGGGGTGGATCACGATCCCACACGGGAACGGCTTGAAGGCGTTCTTCTCCAGCTCCCACACTCCGCCGCTGCTCAGGCTGGCGATCTGCTGCGCCAGCGTGTCGTCGTCGCTGACGACCTGCACCCACCCGCGTTTCGCCTCCAGCGCCTGCACCGAGCTGGTGTACCCCTCGGCTGCGAGCACCGCCGCCAGCAGCCCGTTCTGCGCCGCCCGCCCCGGGTGGAACGACTTGGTGTGCGAGCCGAACATCTCGCGCAGCCCGGTGACCTGCGTGGCGGCGAGGCCGATGGCGTGGGCGGTCTGTTCGGCGTCGAGGTGCAGGAGCCGCGCGACGGCCACGGCGGCGCCTATCGCGCCGGTCGTGCTGGTGATGTGCCTGCTACGTTCAATGTCGAGAGTCTATCTAGGTAGAGGGGGGAACGTACCATCCCACATCGTAATGGCTGGGCCAGACCGCCAATCCCACTTTACATTCGATCTCGATGCCGGCCGCAAGGGCCGTGATGAATTCCGCGCCGGACACCGGACGGTCGAGGGACTGCGCGAAACTCAGCAGGGCGGCGGCGACCGGCCCCGTCGGGTGGATGATGGTGTCCAGGTGCGTGTCGTCGTAGTCGTGGACGTGCGAGGCGATGCCGTTCAGCAGGGCCGCGTGCTGTGCGTCGACCTGGGTGCCGCGGGTGCCCAGCAGGGCCGATGTCGGGGCGCCAAAGAAGCGCGAGAGCGCCTTGTAGGCGATGGAGGTCGCGGGGTGAGTGCTGCCGCCGATGGTGCATCCCACCCAGTTGTAGAAGCTGCGGACGGCGGCGTGGATGACGGGGGGAGGGAGGGAGGCGGAGGTGAGGGTGGACGCCCAGTGGGCTGCTGCTTGGGTGGCCATTATAGATGCAGAGACTGTATACAGAGGATGGTGGAGTTGTCAAGGTTTATATGAACTGCTCCACAGGGTTATAATACTTTAGCCGAATAGGCTTTATGTAGCTAGTGATTTACTATACAGATGCGTACTATTACCATCGACTCCTTGGGCTGAGGGTTCATACATAGATATTCATATACAGCTCATGCAATTCTATACATCTCGTACAGCATCAACCCTCAGCAAAAAAACACACAACCACCTCAGCAGCAACCTTCGAATCATCATTATCCTCCTGCCCCTCAGCACAACCCTCCCTCCCCTTCTCAACATCCCTCACATACCGCTCTACCTTGTCCGCCTCCCAGCCATAGCGCCGCCCAAACTCCAGCACCGTCTCGCGCGTAACAAACACATCGAACTCGAAATGCCCCTGGTACGTGAGCACCCTCCCAGGACAGTACAGACCCTGCACAGGACAGCGCTCGCTGGCGCCGACATTCATCCACCCCGCCGGCAGTTCCAGCTGCTTCCCCGCCACCGGCACCACCCAGTCTCCATGCACCATCTGCAGCCGCAGACACGCCGGGCGCGACAGCCCCCGCAACACAGCAAACCGCTCGACAAACGCATCCGTCAGCGCGACAGGCACGAGGCCCATCTCCGAGCCGTCGGGCCCGGCGGCCTCGACATGGAGGGCGCGGGCGGGGTCGTGCGCGGGGAAGGCGGGCGAGAGCAGCGCCTGCGCGAGGATCTGGTGGCCGAAGCAGGAGCCGAATAGCTTGACGTGCGGGTAGTCGGTGTAGACGGTCTGGAGGAAGGACTGTAGCGGGGGGATCCAGGCGTGGGCGGTGATCTCGTAGGCGGCGGCGGCGGCGCCGGTGATGAGGATGGCGTCGATGGGGTGCGCAAGGGGGTTTGTCGGGGTGTCGCTGTTGCTGGAGCTGGAGCTGGAGCTGTCATTATCGGGCTGCGTGCGCAGACTCGCCAGCGGGGGCAGAGAGCCCCCGACAACGTCGTAGGTGGAGGAGACGAGGGAGATGCGCCGCGGTGCGGAACGGTTGAGGCGCGCGGCGGCGCATTCCAGCAGATGGCGGAATTGCGACGAGTACAGGCCGCGCGCGCGGTAGACGGCGGGCACGGGCACGTCGACGTCCAGGAGGGCGATGTGCATGTTTGTATTAGGAGGAGGATGAATGTGAGGACTACATTATGGCGTTCGACGAGATTTCATCTACTCGGTACTGTCTGGGGGCTCGCATTGGGTTTCCCGATCGAGTAACCGAATCCACGTAGCCCTATACAAGCCCTATACAGACGAAGATGGACTTTCCAAGAGGATACCGACACTTCGAGGGCTCGAGGGAATGAGACAGATAGGATACAATCACAGGGGAGATTGAGCTTCTCGCCCGAGAGCCACGGTCTAACACTCCGCATAGCTCTAGATCGTCGGACAGGGACTACAGGGTCGCCTAGACGTCTGCCCTGATGCACCCCAGAGACGGCCTTGGGAATGGGCGTGCGCAGCCAATAATGGCAGTCATCAAAGACCGGAATGGAGTGCCATAGACAGATGCCCGCTATCACAACATCGCCGCGGCAGGATTGCGCCATCTACAGCCCACTCACCACCATCGCATCGGCGGCTTCTGCCTATGAGAGGCCGCCATGGCATGTTCCTGCTGGCACGCCATTGCGGGCCACGATTGGTACAGAGACAACGAAGTATACGGAGTACTATCCGAGGTCAAGGTATAAGAGGAACAATTCCGCTGTAGCTGTAGGTGACAGATTCAATCATTCAATTCAGTACACTTGCACTCCTGAGCTGATATTCTATACTTGTGCTCTATACCGAAATGGCCCTCACGCAAAACGCAGTCCCCGTCGACATCTTCCCCGACGGCCTCAAAACCACGGGCCAACACCCTCCCCTCTACAACGAGCTGCGTCCGTTCGACAAGTTCCCCAAGCAGATTACCGGGCCCACCGTCTGGAAGGCCGAGGACTATCGCGATGCCCCCGAGAAGTGGACGCATCGCTTCTCCGCCGACGAGGTTGCCGAGCTGAGCACCGCCGCCGACAACTTTCTCCAGAGCAAGACCCCGTTGACGGGGATCAGCAAGGTATGTAGCATCCTTATCCTCTGGGCCGAAAGAGAATGTCTAATGAGGGTAGAGCAACTTCCCCCTCCCCAACCTCGCCGCGCGCCTCGCCGAACTGCGCGCCGACCTGATCGACGGCAAGGGCTTCATCCTGTTCAAGGGCTTCCCCGTGCAGCAATGGGGCAACCACAAGTCCGCCGTCGCGTACATGGGGCTGGGCACGTATCTGGGGTATTTCGTCTCGCAGAACAGTCGCGGCCATGTGCTCGGCCACGTCAAGGATCTCGGCGAGGACTCGACGCAGATTGACTCGGTGCGCATCTATCGCACCAACGCGAGGTGAGCCTGATACTCCCCAACCAAGGCATCAAGGACACCCGCTAATGTGTCCCATAGGCAATTTTTCCACGCCGACGACTCGGACATCGTCGGCCTCCTCTGCATCACCCGTGCCATGGAGGGCGGCGAATCCGACATCGTCTCGTCGCACCACGTCTACAACACGCTCGCCCAGGAACGCCCGGACGTGCTCAAGACCCTCACCGAGCCCATCTGGTACTTTGACCGCAAGGGCGAGACCAGCGCCGGCCAGGACGAGTACATCCGCACCAGCGTCATGTACCTCGAGCGCGACAACGGCGCCGGCGGCGAATCGCGCGTCTACACCAAATGGGACCCGTACTATGTGCGCTCGCTCAGCCGCTTCTCCGACGCCGGCATCATCCCGCCGCTGTCGCCCGCCCAGCTCGAGGCCCTCGACGTGCTCGAGGCCACCTGCAACCGCCTCGCCCTGCACATGATCCTCGAGGTCGGCGACATCCAGTTCCTCGCCAACTCGCATGTGCTCCATGCCCGCACCGCCTACACCGACTACCCGCCGCCGAACCCGCGCCGTCATCTTATGCGGCTGTGGTTGGCGACTCCTGAGAGCGAGGGCGGCTGGCGGCTGCCCTTCTGGGATAGCAATGAGAAGAAGCGGGGTGGGATTCAGGTCGATGATCAGGCGCCGGTTGCGCCGTTGGATGCTGAGTAGGGGTCTGCTTTTGATCTTGTCTGTAATGTCCGTTATGCTCGCTTTAGCCTCAATACCATGTTCGATTAGGATCCTAGGTACCGTTGAACGAACCCTATGTAACATGCCCTGTCATCAGTCGTACCTCGTCATCGGAAACTCACGCCACGATCTTGTAATTCCCCCCGCTGACAATCTCCAGCTTGCCCTTGGACACCATGCCCGCCAGGAACTCGCGCAGCTCCTCGTTGCTGAACGGGAACCCGCCCGGCACCGCGATCTTCAGCATCATCACAATGCGCTGCAGCGGCATGGCGCCTTGATTCGTCAACATTCCCACGATGAACTGCCAGTACAGGTTCATCTTCTCCAGGGCTGCCGCCTCCGCCGACTCCTTCGCCGCTGCGGCCGCCGCTGCATCCGCCGCCGCGTGGGCGGATTCAGCCGACGCCGCGCCGACGCCCGGATCGCCGCCCGTATCGTCGACGTCTGATACGCCCGCACCGCCGAAGCCCCCGGCCGCATCGTCCTCGCTGGGCAGCACCTCCAGCACCCGGAACGTGTCGCGCTGCACCTCGGCCAGGATGCGTTTGCTGACCCAAAACAGACACGCGCTGCGCACCAGCGCCGCCGACATGCCCAATTCGCCGGACAACTGCTCCACGGTCTTGGCGTCGCCGGGCCCCTCGTCGCTGTCAAAGGCGTGGATCACCGTCGCCTGCCAGGTGGTCACCTCGTCGACAAACACCCGGTCCTCCAGGTCCAGCTCCACCGTGACCTGGCCCAGGCCGTGGAGCCAGGTGAGTTTGCGCGACTGCTTGAGCGACGCGAACCCAGCCGCGTAGCGGTCCTGCAGCTCCGCGATGGGCGCCGGTATCTTGAACTGCGGCGCCTGCAGGTCGGGCCAGAAGAAGTGGGACAGGATCTTCGCGTGCAGATCCGGCAGGTCCGCGGGCTCGCGCTGTCTGCTGATCGGTTGGTGGTTGGGGGTGACAGGGAAGACGGTCGCAGCCTGGGTCCCAGCCAGGCCCTGGTCGTTGCGCACCACCGCGTCGACCCGTCGCGAGTCGAAGATGTCGCGCAGCATGACTTCGCAGGCCTGCAGCGCGTTGTCGCCAAACCGCAGCTTCAACAGCTCCAACACCGACATCTCTTGATCAAAGTCGGAGCGTTTCTGCAGCAGACGGTCGGCCAGCATGTTCTGCATCTCCTTCACAAACATCTCCTTGGACTCGAACAGGCTGATCAGGCTACCGATCACGTCGGATGTCTTGGACTTTCGGTAATCAGGTGCCGCGTCCACCGGGTCCGGTACCCAGTTCATGTCGTCCCAGTCCAGCTCTCCGCCATCGTTGCGCAAAGAGCTGCGGTGTGCCTTGGTCAGTTCGGCAGACAGTTCCACCAGAGTGTCTCCAGCAGACGCTGGTCCATCCACATCAGCCGGGTCCGCCAGGAGCCCACTGACAATCACCTGGACGGTATCGTCGCGGTCGCGGAGGTACCGACGGATGGGACGGGCAATGCGATCGAGGAGAACGCCTTTGGGGTCGAGGAGGTTGAACGCGCGAATGATGGAAATGTACAGCTGTAGAATCTCCACGGTCGACGCTCCCGGGTGCAATAGTCGCCGGTTCAGCACCGCAATGAACGACTGCGTCAGATGCAAGCGGGATGCCGGATGAGTCGTAAACTGCCGTAGATCCTCAATGGCGCCGCTACTGGCGGGCCACTCGACAATCACATCGAAGAGCTCGCTCGTCCGCAGCGCCCCCAGCCGCGAGATCCCAATCTCCTTCCATTTCTCGACATCGCTCAGCTGCACGTCGAGAGTCTCCGGGTCCCGCGGACCAACTTCCGACCCATTGATGACGCCGAGGACCTGCACGACCAGCCGTGCAAAGACGTTTTCCACCCAGTATCCGAGATGCTGCGTCGCCCACGACGGACCCTCCCACTGTGCGGTGTACGCCGCGCGCACAAACTCCGTCATGAGGGAGTTCATCACGCCGGCAAACACTTTTTGCGCTTTATCTCCGCCCATGCCCACCTGTTGCAGTCCATCCAGCATCGTCAGCAGCCGGTCGCGGGCCGCGTTGACTCGGGCATCGTCGTCGCCGGCCATCATCTGCGCGCGGCCCTCCTCCGAGGGCTCATCGCGCCAGTCGCGATACGACACCGAATACTGCCGGTCGACCTCCATATTGTCAACGCTGGCTGCGTCCTCGTAAGCATCATCTTCGTCGTTCAGGGTATCGATGCCGAGGATGATCAGGGCGTCTTTGGCGATTTCGCGAGTGAGGAGGGCGGACACTTGCGGCCACGGAAGGGTGTAGGCGACCATCATGTGGAAACCGCGTCGAAGCTTCAGGAGCGTCTTATCTTGGTCGGGGCGTTCCAGCAGAGGGAGGAGGTACTCGAGGAGAGGGGAGAAGTAGATGCGACGCGCGAGTTGGAGCGAATGGACGATTTGCTGCAGCAGGCCGTCTTTTTCGGGGGCGTCCAGGAGCTGTCATTGCGCCCGTTAGCTAGATCTTCGCGAGGACACAATGCGATAAACTCACCGCGTACAGCCCATCCCGGTAGTTTTTGAGAAAATGCCGTCGGATTTCGTATCCATACCAGTCGAAGATGTTGCGCGGGGCGGGCTCTCCGCGACTCAACGCCAGGGTCAGATACAGGAAGGCATCGCGGACCTCCTGCGACGGTTTGCGGTGACGATTCGATAGCTTCAGGAATTGCGGATCGTCTGCGTGGGCGAATTGCGTCGTGATGAAGCCGGTGTCAGGTAACGAGAGGAAGCTGGTCGCCAGACGCCAGGCGCGTTCCCACGGTGCTTGTTCGGGGCCGGGCGCCAGCGGTCGCGTCTGATACACATGTGACGAGGTGGGAGAAAAGACCGAATTGAAGACGTGTCTCCGGGAGAGGAGCACAGGCGATTCGGTGGAAGTCATGGCGACAGCTGCATGTTGTGTTGTTGTTGTTGTTGTCGTCGTCGTTGTGGTTGTTGCTTGTTGTGATTGTCAGGTGTTTGTGTATAACTAAGGGTATGGATTATGTAATCATGAACTGTGCAGGGGATAATCTGCTGTTGCTGCTGTTGAATCAGTCGTATAGAAGTTCTCGCCGTCCTTATATTCCTTAATATGTATCCTTTCTGTTTTGATTCTCTCAAGAAACTCCACTAACTGAGAAAGCAGCTGAAAAATAACTCCTCGTGGTGACTTTTGGTGGTTATGATAGAAATATATATCTGCCTCCAACATACTCGTTCGAGTAATATTTCCTTTTTTCTTCCTGATCGCAGTGCCCTTGATTTACAATCATCGCACTTTCTAGACCCCTTTGGTATAACGGCCTCTGATAAGACACTCCATGCTACAATCACACGATATTCCCTCGCGCCCATTCTCTCGCCGTTGTGGTGCGGATTCCTCGCTGCTGGGTCCAAGTCTCGGCCAAATCCCAGGCAACTCCCCCCCCTTGACCAAACACAATCTGATACTTGAGTAGAGGGTTCTCCGGGTCTCGTGCGAGAGCTTTCTGTGCATCCTCCACAGTGAGGAGGGCCCTCCGAAACCGCTTGCCTGTGATCTCCTCCACGAGCTCGGCCAGCTCCCCATAGCTGATCGTATCTCCTCCGACAAAGACCACCCTGTCAGTGAAGAGCGCAGCACTCTCCTCCCCAAGCACGACCTCCGCCGTGATCCTCCCGATGTCTTCGGGCGTCGTGACTGTCACGCGGTTCTCCCAGCTGCCGAGGGCGCAGATCGTGCCCTCTTTGATATTCACGACCCCAAAGGCCGGCTCGAACAGGAAGCTGGTGAACATGCCCGTGGAGATGATGGCCCAGCGGGTGGTGGTCTGCGAACGAAGCAAGTCACGCACGTCGAGCTGTTCATCGAATACATCCTGCGCCGACCCGCGTCCGATAGCGTCGTAGTCCACCCCAAACTGCCATGGGATGTAGCGCTTGGTGCCGGCTGACAGCACCGCGCGCGTCAGCTTGAGTTGTGTACCTCGGCCAGACACAAAGCCCATGCAGCTGATGATGGTGTCGTAGCCGGAGAAGATCGTGGCTAGGGTTTGCTCTTCGTCCTGGACGATGTCGCCCGGCACGATGTGGATGCCTAGTCTCTGGAGATCTGCAATCTTTTCCTGCTTCGGACTGTCTGGAGTCAGGCCCGCTGGGCGTAATAGTACAGACACTGTTGTCTGGTTGAGAGCAGGGTGCGCGGCCAGAGAGCGTAGGACCTGGTAGCCCAGTTCTCCTGCGCCGATGACGAGGATGTTTTGCGAAGCCATGGTAGTGATTTGTGAGGCTCATTGATGCATGAACTGGGTATGTATATACACCCCCGTCAATCACTCGAGGTTTGTAATCATCTGCAGCCAAGATTGCTTGGAATCCCGGAGATAAGCTGACTATCCTGTTAGCTCCATTATGTCCGCCTGTCCGTTGAATGGATTTGTAATAAGGACTGAACAGGAGCTTCAATCCGAAGAGACTTGTATCGTCGCCCCTGAGAGCTTGAGAGCTCGTCTACTCCCGTATAGACCCATGCACGCAACCGACTAGGAACGGGTGACGCTAAGCAAGCCACAGATCCAGCCGAAGCCGACAGCTGCCACCTACGTCACTGCAATGTTTAGGACCACCGGCTCTGTCGGAAAGCAGTGGTCTGGTCTGTGAAGAGCAACAGACAACGGAAACATCCATATGATGGAGGATGGAGAGTATGTTCAGGCTAAATGAAGCCGGCTTTTATCCGCCCGACGGAATTGCCCGACTCGGCTTGGCAGGCCGGCATGCGGACTATTGAGGTCTGTATGAACATCCAGTCGAAAAATTACAGTGTATTCACTATGGCTGCAGTGCATTCACGGCAGTATCTGATATCTCTCTTACAGTAGATCTCGGCTGTATGTCGCGGAGACTGCTTAAGCCTTCTCCTCATGGCTAGACGAGTGATCCTCCGCATGCTCCACCACCTTCTTCTCGCCCGCGCCCTCAGGCTCCTCGCCAAGAAGAGCCAGCAGACCGATCTCGCGCTCGATCTGCCGCTTGCGAGCCTCGTCTTCGACCGCCATGCCCTCGGAGCCAAACAGTTCGTCCATCTCCTCGAGGGTGCGGCCCTTGGTCTCGGGGACAAGGAACCACACGTAGAGGACACCGATGGTGGTGACGCAGCCGAAGAAGATAAAGGTGCCGTAGTTGGACGCGGCGATGAAGGGCGAGGTGGCCAGGCCGACGGCAAAGTTGTTCAACTAGACTGTTGTCAGAACCCGTTCGTGATAGAGGGAGAAGCAGACTTACCCAGTTGCTGCTACCGCCGATACTGACTCCCTTGGCGCGCATGCTCAGAGGGAAGACCTCGGACACGACGATCCATGCGACGGGACCTGGGGATATCAGCAATCGATCAATGGCTACGTCGGTTCGTTACGTACCCCATGCGTAGGCAAAGTTGATGATGAAGATCCAGATGAAGACGACGGCGGCCCATCCGGCGCCCTTGTGCGTATCAAACGTGTGCTGGTAGGAGCCGATGATGCCCGCAACGATAAAGTGGCAGACGGCCATGCCGATACCACCGGCGATCAGGATCTTCTTCCGTCCGATGTTGTCGACCCAGATGACGGCGGGGATGGTGAACACGAACTCGAAGATACCGGCAACACCGGTGGCCAGCAAGGAGGTGGTCGTGCCGCCCAGATGGAGATCCTTGAAGATTTGAGGACTGTCATGGTTAGAAGTGGCGATACATACTCCCGGCTGAAGGACTTACGCATAGTAGTTGATCCTGAATATGTCAGTAGATATACCTCATAGAAAGTAGGAAGGCAAGACTCACGCGTTGATACCGTTCCACTGCTGGAAAACCATGATCATGCACTGTGCTGGTCAGACCACAAGCAATCCAACAAAGAATCTAGTCAACGTACCGCCACGGTCGTACGCTTGAAGAGCGACTTGTCCGTAATCAGCGACATATAGTCATGCACACCGATCATGAATCGGCTCTTGAGCGAGCCATCCTGATACTGCGGATACTTCTTCTTGGCCGTTTCCACCTCGAACATGCGCAGCGCCTTGATCTCGAGGAACTCGATGCGGACCAGGATATCATCGACCGAGGCTTCGCGCAGCCGAGCCAGGGTCTGCAGGCATTCTTCCTCGCGACCGCGGTTCATCAGATGGCGAGGCGACTGGGGCATGAACATCAGCATGCCAGCCGCCAGGATGAGCGCCGGGAGGATCTGAATGCACACGGGGATCTCCCATGCGGCGATGGACTGGCCTTCGCCGGTGCCTCCGATGAAGTTGGTTCCGTAGCCAATCTATACTGTCAGTGCGATGTCGAGACGGTGCGTGATAGTAGTGGTGCAGGACGTACCCAGAAGCTGACCATGATACCAAAGGTGATGGCCAGCTGTTGAACAGCGACGAGAGAGCCACGAATTTCCGGAGGCGCCTGAGCAGTCAGCAACGAGTTGACCGTTTCGTCGACATGGACCTACCAGCTCTGCGTTGTATAGCGGCACAATCATACTCAGGTTTCCGACCCCGAGACCGGTCACGAACCGTCCAGCAAAGACATAGTCTTTATTCTCGGTGCAGGCCTGGACAATCACACCAATGCAAAACACAAAGACCGCAATGACGACCGTGACACGCCGTCCGGTTGCATCCGCCAGGTATCCGTTGATCAAAGTTCCCAGCCAGGCACCCAGCTCGAGAATCGAGGTGAGCATGCCCTGGGCCGTGGAGGGCTGAGCCGCATAACCGTTGGTCTGCAGATTGTTAGTGGTGTACATGAAGCATGCAGCGCGAGATGTACCGCAGCGATAAACGAAGGCATGGTGAGAATCTGCGCAAACATTCCCTGGTTGTCTAGAAGGAATTTAGTCGAAATCGCGAATCAGGAGCCAGCCACACGTACATCCATACACCAGTCCACCCAAGGACGCAAACAGGGCAATGCCAAAGGTCTTTTTACTGCTGAACAGCCCGCGCCATCCAACTCTTCCGGCGGCGAGCTGGGCACGCTTGCCCGAGATGCCCTCGGCGGCCATACCACCGGCCATGTTGCGAGAGCGAGATTGGAGAAAGAAACGACTACTCAGGGGTAACAACAGAAGTATGAAAGAAACCGACGGAAAGACACGAGCTTCCCCTGGCTATTCACCTGAGAAACAACAGAAAAAGAAAGACGTAAGCGTTCTTGGGGGCCCGGCGACATTAAAAACGACGGGGGTACACGGCCCCTTTCAAAGCCATGTCTCGTCATCGTGCCGATGGCCGAATGCACCAAGGCAGCCGATGTCGTCCACTTCCCGCCAGCTGGACGCTCTGGTTGATGGCCTGATTTACCCAAAGTTCATCCGATTCGTCTTCTGGGGCGACTTTATCCCCCGGCGGACCCGCCAGAGCCGGGGATATGGCCTTGTCCGGCGTTAGCAGTGGCCAGTTCCCCTCTCGTGCAGACGACGGGCATCGGCTTAATGTCGGAATGGGCCAGAATCCTTTGCCGGCTCGGCTTTGCCCAGGTAAGCTTCGTGGCTGACTGCTTGAGACGCTTAAGGCGTCTTGGTTTGTTGCTCTCCCGTCGAGGCGTTCTTAGCGGCGGAAGGAATATAGAACCAGACGAGCAGGCGTCAGCAGGCAGTAAGCCGCAGTGAGAGAGGTGCCTAATGTCCGACCATTCAGCCTGATCATTATCCGTTCCGACTGATCTGGGGATTGGGGGTGCCCACGGGGGCCACCGCGGGTGTGGAGAAAAATCGGAGAAAAATCAGGAGAAGCTGGATTTAGCCGAGGATTTTTCCGTCTGTCAGTCCCTGTGGTTCCGTGGAGGGAGTACCATGGATATAAGAGTCTAGAAAATTCTTTGCGTCATGAATGATTCGAGATGTCTGGAGTATGCGATCCGGAGTGACCGGAAGTTGCAGGGCTGAATGGTCTCGTGGTATCTTGATGCTGTATTGTGGCGGCGAATGCATCCACTCCACTTCACGAGATCTCAAGGGATTAGCGTTCGCTCAGACTCTTAAAATGTCGTTGGATTTCATATGGTAAAGCTGAATTGAAGTTACTATTGAATCATGTCCAAGAAGCAGACGACCTATCAGTAGTTCACTATACAGATTAGACATCTCTGCAAGGTGACAGACACTCACCAAAATGGCTCACCCGCTGTTATTCCCGAGCTCATAGCCTGAATGCGTCAGATCGACTCTAACATGCCGGAGACTCTATACGGAATGTATGTCGGACGACCGTACCTAAAAGACTTTTAGTATGACGATCTGACTCTGCAATTGCATTTCACCATCCAGAGTATGGCCACCATGTGAGATTCATTACCAGAATAATGTCTAGCATCCAAGCATGTACGTCTGCCCAGCTCAATTGTGTCAAAGTTATCACGAGTGTGAGTAATTTCTTGTCAAAAGTCCAGCTGATCCATATGTCTAGGATTCCACTCCTCAAGGTGCCGGAATGCCACTCAAGGCGTAGAATGATGGTGAATCCAATTTAGACGACCAGTAGACATCCATATAGTAAGCCTCTGCCGCTACAATGTTCTAGAATAACCTCACATGGCCTCAACCCCACACAAGCCCAATATCAACATGCTCAACTGATCAGCGCGCGTGGTCGAATGCGTCACATGTGCCGCTCTGTGTTGCCTTGGTACATGAATCAGTAACCAGTCACGAATTGGGCCGCAGCGAGGTCGTGCGACTTGGTACGACGCCGACTTTATCTCTACGCCATGCATTACTGAGACCAGCCAGGTGCAGCACTCAGCAGACCATTCTTCTATCATGTAACGTCTTGATGCAGCGGGATCTGAGTCGTCAGAGGTGAGCAGGTGACGCGGAGATCGTACAGAAGAATGTATATGCCGACGGCAGTGCTGCTGCAGCCAAGATCAATAAGATGTGAGTTGATTTATGCTCAAGGCTGTATATAGACACTCCTGTGTACACAGAAGTAGATCTCCCAAGTATGAAGATGAAACAGATGAAGCTTGTATGGAAAGATCTGTGATCCGTTAGAGTAGCATCGGTATAGATCACATTGTCGACCGATCCTCATCCAATCATCCATCCAATTACTCCAATAATCAAGGTTTAATCCAATGTAACTCTATCGAACCTTACCCCGGATTATACGACATTGTAATTCTACTCTGCGAGCCTCTCACTGGTGCCCATATCAAGGACCATGGCATTGTCCAATGGATCGGCCCGATTCCTCCTCTCAGGGTGAGAAATCCCCGTAAACCTGTCGATTGGCCAGGACCTACTTGGTGGCTGAGATGTGAGTCTGAGAATATTCTTTGGCGGCTGCTGATTGCACGGCGCTTGTGGTGTTTCATCTCCTTGGCGGCTACAGATCCTACTCCAGACGGAGAATGTCTCAAACAAGACTCCTGGTATAGACCCCTGTTTGTCGATTGCCAGGGTCTCTGGAGTTGTGTTCATCACGGTAGCATTCACGAACAAAGGTTGAATTGTGAGGGTGAAGGTGATTGTGAGAATGCGTGTATAAGATCGAGCAAAAGACCACACCAGACGGCCTCATCGCCATCACCATCATCTCTACAGTTTCTTCTTGACGATACAACGATGTTGAATACTCTCTTCTTGACCGCATGCTGCATGCTATTCTCTATCACCCAAGCCCTGCCCGGCCGTGGTAGAGCTTCCGCCGAGCGCGGGTCAGTCGAACGCCTTGTCTTTGCCCATTTCATGGTATGCCCTAAACTCTCAATCCCATACGACTCCCAAACTGACAGCCCAGATCGGAATCACCAGCAACCGCAACAGCGCCGCCGACTACGACGCCGACATGAAGAACGCAAAGGCCGCCGGCATCGACGCCTTCGCCCTCAACATCGGCGTCGACCCGTACACCGACCAGCAGCTGCAGCTGGCCTACCAGTCCGCCGCCAACAACGACATGAAGGTCTTCATCTCCTTCGACTTCAACTGGTGGCACACCGGCCAGGCCGTCCAGGTCGGTCAGAAGATCGCCCAGTACGCCAAGCTGCCGGCCCAGCTCATGGTCGACAACAAAGTGTTTGTCTCGTCGTTTGCGGGCGATGGCCTGGATGTCGCTGCCATGCGTTCTGCCGCGGGTGTGCCCATCTTCTTTGCCCCGAATTTCCACCCCGAGCAGGGGACCGATATGGGGCCAGTGGACGGCTTGCTGAACTGGATGGCGTGGCCGAACAACGGTAACAACAAGGCGCCGACCCCGGGACATAACGTTTCCGTGCAGGCGGGCGACGATGCATATGTCAAGGCTCTGGGAGGGAAGCCATATGTTGCACGTGGGTCTCTCTCTCTCTCTTTTCAAGATGATCCCAGCTAACCGTGTTAGCTGCCTCGCCCTGGTTCTTTACGCACTTCGGGCCGGAGGTCTCCTACAGCAAGAACTGGATCTTTCCGTCGGACCTCCTCTGGTACGTCACCAGCCCTAGGTGTATACACCCCATACTCATCTAAACAGGTACAACCGCTGGAACGACATCCTGAAGCTCGGCCCCCGCTTCGTCGAAATCGTCACCTGGAACGACTACGGCGAGTCACACTACATCGGCCGACTGGACTCGCCGCACACCGACGACGGCGCCTCCAAATGGGTCAACGATATGTAACTCCCCCTGTATTTCCCTACACATAGCACCTATATACTAATGGCTTAGGCCCCACGAGGGCTGGCTTGAAATCTCCAAACCGTTCATCGCCGCATACAAAGCATCCGCCACCTCGCCCAACGCCTACATCAAGGAAGACTCGCTGGTGTACTGGTACCGGCCGGCGCCGCGCGGCGTCAACTGTGACAGCACGGATACCTGCATGGTGCCCGCGAACAACGGCAGCGGGAACTACTTCATCGGCCGGCCCGACGGCTGGGAGGACATGGAGGACACGGTGTTTGTCGTGTCGCTGCTGACGGCGGCCGCCACGCTCGAGGTGACGTCCGGCAGTAACACGCAGAAGCTCGAGGCGCCCGCTGGGGCGGCCGCGTTCCAGGTGCCTATGGGGGTCGGCGCGCAGAGCTTTGCGGTTCTGCGTGACGGGCAGACGGTGTTGGAGGGGACCAGTCCGAAGGATGTTATTGATGGGTGTGTGTGCGGGTTGTACAATTTCAATGCTTTCGGTAGGTTTCTATGGTGTCTATCCTGGTGTGAGATGTTCTTGCTGATGGTGTGTAGTTGGCACACTCCCCCCCGGCCAGCCGGACAATCTGCAGCCGGCTGGGCTGGCGGCGTTTGCGCAGGGCCTCCGCGTGTCGACGTGCCAGGCGACGCCGTCGCTGACGGTGCGGCCGACGTCGACGACTTCGCGTGGCGTTACTAGTACTACCTCGCCATCCACTACAAGAACGAGCACGATGCCCTCGAGCACATCGTCCTCGGAGTCGGTCCAGACAACCTCTGCCCCGACCACTACCACGACTACACAGACGGCCACGACGACCACCTCATCATCGCCATCCGGAACAGCCGTTTGCATCGGGGGCACCGGCCCAGGAAACTACGTCGGGCTGTGCAGCTTCTGCTGCCACTATGGGTACTGTCCCCCCGGCCCGTGCACCTGCACGCAGTCTGGGGCACCGGTTCCCACGCCGCCAACGACGGGGCAGAGGGGGGTCCCGCTGGATGGGGAGGATGACTCGTACTTGGGATTGTGCAGCTTTGCGTGTAACCATGGATATTGTCCGCCGACGGCTTGTAAGGCTGTTTAGGAACTGTATGTGCGATGTGCTTGTTTTCTACGCTTGTTTAGTTGTTACGTGCTTGATCATTCAGTAAGGTAGCAGCCACTCTTATCATATACGCGTTACAGGTCATTACACTGTCTATAATTGTTGTACAGCGAAGAAATAACCACCCCCAGTAGGTGGCTCTACACTCCATACTGCTCCGCGTGCAGCAGCTCCACCTCAATCGCATGTCGGCGCTCCTGCTCCGCCTCGCTGGAGTTGTCCTTGAAGACGTGGTCCATCTGCTCCAGCGTGCGGTTCCGGGTCTCGGGCACGAAGAAGAACGTCCAGACCAGGGCCAGCAGACAGAACACGGCGAAGAAGACGTACGCGCCGTAGCCTGTATTCTCGACCAGGGGAGGCGTGATCAGACCCTGTCCGTGTCAGTTGTGCCATGCGCCATGCCAATTCACGGGAAACTCACGATGATAAAGTTGTTGAGCCAGTTGGAGCAGGTCGAGATGGCGACGCCCTTGGCACGGAGCGACGACGGGAACACCTCTACCGGTCGTTAGAATTGCACTATCAAAACCATGCAAGGGGATGCATACCAGACGGCATGGCCCAGCCGACCGGGCCCCATGATGCCCCAAAAAAGATCATGTAGACCAGCAAAAAGGCGACGCTGACCCATCCCTGCGGTCGATGGGCAGGCCAGTTGTCCGAAAACAGACCCACCAGGACCGCGATGACGACGTGCGAGACGGTCATGCCCAGCGCGCCGCCCAGAAGGAGCGTGCGACGACCCAGCTTGTCCATCGTCCAGACCGAGGTGCTCACGCCGACGAGCTGAGTGACGTTGAGGATGCCAGACATCAGCAGCTGCTGGTCGTAGTCAAGACCCATGGTTTTGAACAGCGTCGGGCTGTAGTAGATGAGGGCGTTGATTCCGACAAACTACGTCGTCAGTACTTTCCCCCTCTCGTGGCTTGGTGAATGCAACACACCTGCTGAAAGAACATCAGACCCGCGCCGACATGCGTGCGGCGCCAGCACCCAGACCGAAAGCAATCGAGGTACGAGGCCATCTCGAGCAAAAAGGCCTTGCGCAGGCCACCGCCCTGCAGGGACGGGTGCTTCTCGGCGTTCATCTCCTTGTGGAAGCGCACCTCGGCCTGGATGTCGAGGAACTCCTGGCGGATGCGTTGATCGGACGGCGGCAGACGGCGCAGGGTGCAGAGGCTGGCGAGGGCCTCGTCGGGGCGGTCGCGGGCGGCCAGCCAGCGCGGCGAGAAAGGCAGCATGCAGACACCGGCGGCGAGCACGAAACCCGGGATCATCTGCAGCAGGAAGGGTAGGCGCCAGGCCCACTCGCCGGCCATGAAGCGCGTGCCGTAGGTGATCCAGTAGGCGATGACGATGCCCAGCACGATGCAGAACTCTTCCATGACGAGGAGCGTGCCGCGGCATTCGGGGGGGCCTAAACCCGTTAGACAGTGTCTACATGACGGGGAAACAAGGGGAGGACTACTGATTTCGGAAATGTACAAAGGCGCCACCATGGACAACATGCCGATGCCCAACCCTCCGATCAGCCGGGCCACGGTCAGCATGGCGTAGTCGACGGCGGCGGTCTGCAGCACGGAGCCGATGGTGAAGACGACGACGGCGACGAGGATGGAGTAGCGGCGCGAGTACTTGTCGGCGAGCCAGCCCATGTTGAAGGCGCCGATCAGGGCGCCCAGCTCGATCATGGCCGTCATGAGGCCTTTCCAGAAGGACGATCCCGGGTAGTTGTCGGACAGTTCGACGAATCGCTCGAGGAACTGCTCCATGACCAGAATGACTGAGACGACGCCTTGATCGTAGCCAAAGACCAGGCCGCCCAGGGTCGAACAAGCAGCGCAGCAGAAGACGAACGGGTTGGCCACGAGGCCGCGCAGACCGGCGGGTCCGTATGGTTCTCGTTCATGGAGGATGTCCTCGGCATGATGGGAGAAGCCTTTGACGGGGGATGGGTCCCGTTTGGCAGTGTCTGTATCGTCCATGCTGGAGGAGTAGAAATAGAGGTGTAATGTACGGAGTATCTAGAAGATTCAGAAGAAAGAGCTACAAGGTGTATTTATATTGATTGGGGCAGCGCGTCTGAAGCTCCAACGTCACCGATGACCCAAAGGCCGACCTGCGTCTTTGATTCGCTTTGATTCGCTGGGCAGACAATACCAAGCATGAGGAGAAGAGGAGAGAAGAAAAGAGCCCTAGGTTTAGGGTGGCCGATCTACACGATGGGCAAATAAGGGTCAGAGGATACTAATTAGCTCACTCGGTGGGCCATCCGAACCCGCTAGAAGCGTGGGATGGAACAGAACCGAATGGCAGACCTGGTCAGGAAGTATCTTCCAAGTGATTCTACTCTGTAGAGTGGGTTGTGTGCTGCTGCTGCTGTAGTTGTTTCTGTAGTTGTCGCTGTTCAGTCGCGTTATATTGTCTCTTCTGTATACCAGGAGGGGCAGCACCCAACGAGAGGATAGACAGGAGAGCCCTGAGCAACGGTCCTATACTCCATATCAAAGAACCTGTTTCACTACCAAAGCTAAAGGGCAGTCTGATGGTCATCTAGACCTATATGCTGCCTTTCATTGGTGGTATCGGCATCAGGAGGGATGATGAGCTCCATCTCCGGCAACAGTCTTACCCTTTTGAACCGTCAAAGGCCGAGCGGAGGGGTTAGAAGGCCAAGCTTAAAGAGAAAGTCAACTGGAGGGCAAAGAGAAGCCGAGAATTCCCGAGATCCCACAGCTGATGCCGGATTGCCGTCTGGAAGAGCCCTGAGAGACTACTTCGGATAGCCTCTGCGTCGTCGTCGTCGGGTTTCTTCTGGTATATAGCAGAGTCCATGGCCATCATCCCATCTGGCCATGTTCTGTTCCTCTCTCCCCACGGGGTAGACTCGGGTCGGACGGTTCTCCAGTTTCTCTTCTCCACCTCTGGTCAAAGGCCGACATCAGGTCTACGGGTCCACGGAGTAATACAGAGGATTCTACTCGTCTGGAAGAACCCCGCCGTGCCGATCTCGGATAGTGTCCGACTTGAGAGCAGACGTACTCGTACAGAGTAGGAGAGCAGATCAGCAGTGCCACGAGACATAGGATAGCTGTACGGAGTAAGGAGTGTCACGGGTGAGATGAGATGCCTGTGATTACGATGGCTATGAATGGCTTTAGTACGGAGTATCTCGACTAGATGGTCAGAGGTTGTACATATACGTAGCGGATATTGTAACTACCTATACAGTCAATACCCCTGTAGTCCTGCTATATACCATCTCTACTGAATATCTATTCTCCTCTACCCATATACTGACTCTTTACAACTGATCATCCAAATGATCTCAACCAGCCCGTGACGGTACTCTCTATAGATCATCTTGAGCATCACCTGACGTTTGCTGACTCATCCATACAACACCACCACCACAACAACCGTTGATAATTCTCTCTATACTCTCTTCTTCAACATCGCCTCCTCTTTATACCATCCTCTCTCCTCTCTCCCTCTTTCCATAACAAACCATACAACTTTCTTCTCCGGTCCCCGACCCTCCGACCCCGACCGTGCAACCCGTGCACCCAGTGCACCCACTACACCCCACGGATTCCATTTTCCGCCCGACCGCAACGTCATCTCGATCCCCGCATCCTCCACACCCACCAAGAAGAGATCCATACCCAGAACCAGCAAGAGAATCATGGCCTCGTTCGTCGAAGACCTCTGGTCCAGCATCTTCACCCCCGGCCCCACGCCCACCCTCCTGATCGCCACCAACGCCTCCTTTGCCGCCCTCCAGCTTCTCCTGCTCGCCCTGCTGCTGGCCACCTACAGCATCCACTTTGTCGTCCTGTCCGTTCTGTCTGCGGCTCTGTGGTGGTCTATCAACTGGTTTGCCCGCGAGGTGCGTCTTGCCCAGGAGACAAACGCCCAGGAGGCACAGCCCAAGGAGCAGCCGGAGCAGCCGGAGCAGCCGGTCGAGTCGGAGAGTGACACCGAGACTGAGGGCGTCACCCACACCACCGCTACCACCAATACTACCGCTACGACGGCGGCCGCTGCGTCGGGGTTGCAGCCCGGTCGGTCGGAGGTGCGCAAACGCCCCAGCGGGAGCGGGGATAATAGCTCCGGCTATGGGAGTACCGATAGTGAGTGGGAGAAGGTCGAGGGGCAGTAATCTGCCGTTGTTGACGTTGTCTTGACTCTTGTACGGGCTGTTGATGTTTATCTACTTGTTGCGTTCCCTGACCCCGATACCCCATAGACTCTTGGCTAGCGGTAGCTGAATTGATTGGAGCTCTTAGAGCATCATCTAACAGGTATTGGCATTGTACAATCTGTAGACCAGTCCAGTATCCTCCGAAACGAGCGACAGTCATGTTACCCAATATCTACCCCACGATCTAGAAGTCAGTGGCCACTCCCACTACCAAGAAGGCACCGCAGGCGTGGTGTACGCCCCCTGCACCGTCTGGCCGCTGCACTGGCTCGGCACCTTGCTGGCGGCCGACGCCCCCCACGACGCCGGCACCGTGCCCTTGCGGCGCTCGATCGCCGTCAAAAACGCCGCATACGACCAGGTCAGGTCCGTCGCCGAGGCTGGGTCGCCGCCGTCGCGCGTAAACTGCTCCGACAGGCTGCCGTCGCTGGGCGTGTACTCCTGCACCACGGCCACGAACCCGTCCGCGTACGTCTTGACCGCGCTCGTCATCGACTGGTACTGCGCCGACGACTTGGCAAACGACCCCGTCGTCACATTGCCCACCAGGTCCGTCCAGAACGCCTGCGACACCGCGTCCACCTTGATCGCTCCCTGCTTGTCCCACTGGTACAGAGCGTCGTAGAGCTGCTCCGCCGCGGCCAGAGTCGTCAGGTACCTACACACTGTTAGCTCTCACGCCTCCAGCAAGGAAGGGAAGGGCGGAAGGGGAGGCTGCTAACCAGGGGTTACCACCCATGTAGCTGTCCTCCAGGTAGCGGCCGGTGGCGGCCGCCTTACCGGCGCCGCGGCCCTGGTTGACCGAGTAGATGGCGCGGAACGAGTCGACGTAGATCTTGTGGTTGGACAGCGCGCGCGACGAGCACGGCTGGAAGGTGGCGTCGTCGCAGGAGGCGGCCGGGTCGAAGGTGTGGATGGAGCCGAGCACCGAGTTGGCGTCGATGCCGCTGCGCCCGCTGCTGGGCGTGTTCGAGATGACAGCCGAGCCGTTCCAATAGCTCTGCAGGAAGCAGAGGATCTGCGGCGCGACGGCACACGAGTCGCAGGTCTCGCCCAGCGCGGCGGCAAACGCCTGGCCCTCGACGAGGGCCTTGTGCTGCGCCGCCGTCGTGAAGAACGACGACCCCTGCACCTCCTCCCACAGGTCGAACGTGCTCTGGTTCCAGTACTGGCCCACGTACGCCAGGTCGTTCTGCACGATCGGCCAGATGTTCTTCTGCACCTGCGCCTTGTTGCTCTTCAGCAGCGAGTTGCCGTACGCCATCAGCGCCGACGCCCGCAGCGCCGGCCCGTCGCGCTGCGGCCGTCCCCACGCGTCCGTGAACGCCGTGAGGTCGGCGTTGAACTTGGGCTCGCCCAGCCCCGAACCGTCCGACAGGTCGCCCGACGGGTTCGACACCGCCTGCTGCTTCGCCTGCGACGTCACGTACGACTGGATGAGCGTCTCGAGCGAGTCGTCGCCCGTCAGGAACTGCTCAACCACCCCCATCATCGTCAGACCCGAGTCACGGGTCCAAGTGTAAAAATCTGTAGCGATTAGCAGGGCTGTAGAATGAGTTCGACAAAGGGAATCGAGCACGCACAATCAGGATCCTGCTTGGACGGCGACGCGACGACAACTCCAGCAGCGGCGCCTTCAGCCTTAGCCCCGTCAGCGCCGATGTTGGCGAGGACGCCCTTCTTCGCGATGGCGGTTTCGGTGTTGATGAAGTCGCTGAGACCGGACTGTCTCTTGTAGACGGGAAAGTGATGAGGAGAGGCCAAGGCGACGCCCGCCAGGCCGTTGAGGAGAATAGCTTTGGTCAACATGTCGGCAGTTTCGTTCTATTGAAGAGTGCTGATGACGTTGTTGGGGTACTGCGGCATGTTGTCGCCCTTTATATATTTCTGTCGGCGTCTAGTTCAGGAACGTGATGCGGAGTGATGGTCAGGAACGCCTCTCCTGCATCGCCATAATGCATGCCATCTGCAAGCGACGGGCCGATCTCTCGGAGATAATCTGCCCTAAGCCTGTCGATGAGGCAGAAGACATGGGGTGTGGGAGCCCACGGGGAAAGATGTCTGTTGATCGCCAGCCGAGTGAAACTGATCGCCCCGATAACTGGCCGAGGCTGATACTGTAGCCAATCTGGGTCAGCACAGAATGCTCCGTCCAGTCTATTTTGTTAGTGTGAGCTTGACTGTTTATTCTAGAGGCAGAATGGTGATCAGCATGTTAACATCCGGATCATGATGGTAGGTAGTCCGACGGTGTCGGCTGGAGAATAATCGGAGACAACTACCGGGAACAAGTCAATACCAGGAACAAGTCCGGGCAGTTGTCCGCTCTGTTGCAGTTTATTCGTCATGTTTTGGACAATCTTGTCTGTGATAGTAGATGCAAACGCCATGCGGAAATATAGTGGTACCAATTCACTTGCACTAAGGACTGCCACGCAAGGTCCTGTCGATACCACACCCAAATGACGGCCCCATTTTTCCTTTGAGAGAGAGACTGGGACAATCAGTTGGAGGGCCTCACGACGAATAAACTGCACATTCATATTTTGTAGTGAGGAGCAGTTGTCAGTTCAGATCCACCAGGCCATTGGTTGATCGCTATGACACGACCACCCAAATGCCTGGACGGCTCCTTCGTAGCTCGACTCTGAGCATTGCAGAGTTCGCTATGTGCAAGAATAACACATCCTCTAAATGATGTGAGAGGATCTGTGCTGTAATGGAGGTGTCGGCAATGGAAGAAGGTTCCATGACGTTATGCATCCCTTTGCCGGCAACGTCACCTGACATCCCAGGCATTTTCTGGCATTCTTCACGATGCGACCTGCACCAGGGGTGTGTCCCAGGGACTTGGGACTCCGCCAAGTCTCTCTCAATTGCATTGTCACCACTGAGGTCTTTTCCATAACCAATGCGTGCTCAACATGCAGCAGACTGTGTGTAATATTGTGAATCAGGTAGGACATGGACGCCATTTGCAGTCCCCTTTAACTGAACAACCAGCCCCATTCCATATAGAGGTCTGGTCTGCCCAATGAC
This sequence comes from Aspergillus sp. MEXU 27854, assembly GCA_019721355.1. Taxonomy (NCBI): domain Eukaryota; kingdom Fungi; phylum Ascomycota; class Eurotiomycetes; order Eurotiales; family Aspergillaceae; genus Aspergillus; species Aspergillus sp. MEXU 27854. Next base: position 3,698,401 of record JAGMTT010000001.1, read on the forward strand.
AGCCGCAGGCTACAACGGTTTTCACCGGGCATTCTTCATCGTCAGCTGGATCGAGTTCATCGTTGCCATCATCTTCCTCACGGCGAGATGCTATACCGCGAGTCGAATCGTCCACCGCATCGCGGCCGATTTCTATCTCGCACTCAGCACATTTGTACAGACTGCCCTCATTCTCTTCTGCTCTCATTCTAACGGCTTATAGATTCTCGGCGCCGGTAGCATGGCGATGCTCACCGTAGCAGCGGCGCATGGCCTTGGGGTCCCCATGGCTCTATTAACGCACGACGAGCGCAAATCGGCCCTGATGTACGGATGGATCAACCAGTTCATCGCCCTTCTCGCAATCGGCATGGGGAAGCTCGCGATTGTCTCGTTCCTGTCGCGCGTTCAGGGCTACCAAACCCGGACTCGCGCCATTGCGCTTTGGTTTCTCGCGGCCAGTAACCTGTTGGTCAACGTCATTGCCGCCATCTTGCTCATCGTGCAGTGCTCGCCTGTAACGCGGCTCTGGGATGCACAGGTTCCAGGACAATGTCCTGGACGGAAACGAATTCAGGTATTCGGATATGTACAGGGGCGTGAGTGACCCTTTATAAGGCTGCATGCACACAAAGCGTGGGTGGGTGTGGATCCTAACATCCATCAGCATATTCGGCTTTGGTCGACTTCGCCCTGGCGTTGTATCCTATATTCATATTCTCCAGAGTGCAAGCGTTCTCAATCCCCACGCGAATTGGACTATGCGTGTTGATGGGGTGTGGCTTAGCGTAAGACAACGTTTTCGTCTTCGAGTCATTTCTCCACACTAAGTCTCGACAGTGCCGGGGCCTGTGCCATTGTGAAGACGGTCAAGCTGACGCTTTTGACCCGGCTCGAGGATCCAACTCGTATGTGCCTCTTGGTCCCGCACAAGCAAGACGAACTGACAGGTCTAGACACCCTGGCTGACGTGATCTTGTGGAATGAGTAAGCGCTTCCGATGAACCATTGTTTGCTCGGCTGACGACAGATTCTACAGAACCGAAATGTGGGTGGTTTTCATCGTCAGCTGCATCCCGCCTAGCAAAGGTTTTTTCGCGCTTGTCCTCCGAAAGGGCAGTGGCGGTGTCAGCTCCTTTGTTCGTCAGCTCCGATCCCACGGATCTCAGAAATCACAGGACGGGTAAGGTCGGATGCTTCCTGCGAGACAAGTGCTGACCACCGTAGGAGTGTTCGCGAGCTCTCAGCAACATCCCGCATGACAGCCCCAGAGGGTATTGATATCACCGAACCAACACACGACGTCAGGTCATAACGGCCTATACGCATAGCGCACTGTACATACTGAGATACCTGAATGAATGTCAACTTAGATGCAAGGCTAATTTTAGCTCTCAGGAGACTTCCTATCCTGGATGTCCGTGTAGAAGGAGCTCGCGCCGTGTCCTCTTGGTCGATAATCACAGTCAGTGAGATCGTCTGTGGACCTGGTGAACTCCGACCCACCGCGCTGTATGGGCCTGGATCTCTCCTAAGGCAGCATCCCACGTGGTATATTTGTTACTTGTGGGCCTTTTAAGCGAAGATTTATAGTTTAGGGGCTTGTATCGACCAGGGTGCCATGACTATGGAGCGATCTATATCCATGACACACCCTGGCGAGTTCAGCTGTTATAGATCAGTTCCTGCGGTGTGTCTGCCAATTAACAGGCGCTCTCAGCATTTTCTGCGGGCGTTGACAAGCTTCTTTGGAATGAGAGGGCGATGCTGTGCGATGGTGTGAGCAACCTGATTAACTCACAGAAGTAGGTATAGCGTTATCTTGAGATGACAACATAGATATCCGCTGCCGTAATAACGTTATCTTTTGTAGACGGTTGACGTTATCAAGGAACGACATTGTATCCAAGATGGCAGTCTTGATCAATCGGTGCCAATGTCTCCATCTCCTTTCAAGCATACCGATGCTGCAGGGAGAAAATACGCAATTCTTGCATAGTTCGTATGCGGCAATCAACGATCGGCCTTCACATGAATCTAACACCCGAGACGCCCTCCGGCGACAGATGGCGTTTCAGACCTCAGTCAGCTGTGTCTTTTAACTTTCTCCGGTCTTTATCTTGCAGCGCCGGTGTTCCCTATTTTGAGTTCCTCTAGTCGCTGGAACCACTTGACAGGGAGGACCTACTCTCCCAGGGACAGGCCATCTTCGCTAAAGTCCACGAGTTGGGAGTGTGGACCCCGAATATCCACCTCTCGCCGAAGGGTTGCTGAGGAACTTCCAGCAGGATCGATAAAAATGTAAGCTATGTCCGACGACACACGTGGAGTCCGGCCGATCGTCTGATCTCGAGTCATGACACAGGCACCAAGATGACCGACTCCAACCTCTCCCATGCCACAGCTGACGGCAGAATTAGGCCGAACAAATGCCCTGTTAGGTAAAGCTGAGGCCGAAACATACGAGCTAGCACGTTAGTGGACAACCAGACGACCCCCATTATTGGCGTAGGCGAGCGATGTCGGACCTCGTAAAAAGAAGTGAGCCGTTCCTTTCACGCCCGGATGAATCAGAGCCCATGGAAAAGTATTTCCAAGTCCAAGGGCGTATCGGAGGAATTTCGCCGAGAAAACGGCCCCAATATTTAATAAGGATGGACCAGAGGTTTCAGTGTGGGGAAATGGAAACGAGGCGATGAATGGGGCCATGATGGCGAGAGCAGGTCCCAAGAGGCCGCTGTTTGTCTGGCTGTCTGCATCAAGTGACACGGACGCCGTCCAGAGATTGGACATTGGACGGTCGCTTAGCGAATTAATATAATTTCACTTCGTCTATTGCTTAGGGCGGCTGTCTGTCCCGCTTCCCCCGAGGGCCGATCAAATGGCGAGTCGACCCTCTGCGGTCCGAGGCCATGCGAACGACGCCCTGGTCTCCAGCCTAGATACGAGCGCGTTCCCAGCTGGGCGGTTATCGACCTCGAGAGGTTCTTGATCCTGGTTGATCCTTGCCGGGCCGGCCATTCTCATCACCGCCAGTCGTCCCGGGACCCTGTCCTGATTCGCGTGGACGGCAAAAACAACGTGTCATATCCGCCGGTCTGACAGTCTCCGCCGAGGCGCTTCGACAGCCATTGTCCACCAGTGTTTCATTCTCGTTGGTGTTGGTTCCGGACCGGGGGCGGCCACTCCATGTGATAATGTTGAGCGATGGCGAATCAAAGTTGTTCCGGGAATGGACCAACCCCCGACGTTCCCCAGCAGTACAGAAAGAGCTATTATTGTGAGAGAGTGAGGTTCCTTGGGTATCCCCATGGGCGAGTCCAAGTATGGAGAGGCCTTCGAGTTGCTATCAGGCTATACTACCTCCGCGTAAATGCCGTGGTGGATTCCGAATCCCATTCCATTCCGTGATTTTTGATTGATTTTGGCCCCCCGGTTATTTTTGGGGTCCATTTCGAGTCCTGCCTTAGCGGGAGCGGACCCGAAAGAGGCAAAAAAATGTAGGGCTCAAGGTTCTGATTAGTATGATGGCCTGGTGCGGATCCATAGTGGCTGGCGACGATGTAGTGGGGGCCAAACAGACCCGGACGAAAAAAAAGACATGACGATTATGTTGGATGTCAGCGGGGATCAGTCCGACTGGAGCAACGTCTCCGACTGAATTGTCGTGGTCATAGTGGTCCAGGGCGCTTAAGAGTCGATTTCTGGACAAGACAAAGCAAGAGATCCATGGTAAGCGGACGACAGAGTCCCGAACTTCTTCTCCTCCCGGTCGAACTGGTCGTGCCTGGACGAAAAGACACCCCAATCATCACGATATGACTCCACGTCACCCTAGTGGTGGGTGTCTTTTCGTCTCCTGGGTCCGGTAGCGCCAGCGCCAGGCGTCAACGCTTCGTTCCGACATGGTACGAATCGGGTATATCCTACCACCCCTCTGGCCCCCAAAAATCACCGAATCATTCGGCGGTCGAATGAGAATGCATCCAAAGAGAATGGCAACTTCCACGCTACCCATGGCGGCCGTTAGCTTCTTGGGGCTGAACAGTAATTTTACCTTGCCCCAAATGCCGGAGTCAGAGCTTACTGCCCCCGGTCTCTCGACGGCTCCAACAGCTTGTTTCTGTTCACGAGGCCGAGCCAATATGCGTGTTTCCCCTCCCCCTTGGGCCCATCGCCCGTCGTAGATATTTCCAATTAGTTATCACACCGGCCGTACCCTGTGTCACGCTGGGTGGAGTTGAACCAGACGGGTGGGAAGGGCGGATACCTGGTAGGAGTTGAAGAGGATGATAGATGATGGTTTTGTTCGTTTGGTCTCTGTTGTTGATCACTCAACCTCAGTGTTCCAGACAGTTCAAAGCGCAGTAGACAGACGACCTCTTCCTGGTGTGTATGGGACTGCTTCCTGCTCAGCGAGGCCTTCTCAACGAGACCCAGCGCAAGGGAAGAAACGGAACAAAACACTGATCATAGTGGGGGATCGCGGACTTGATGCTCCTCCCCGGATATCAGTACGAGGCATCGTCCCCAATCACAAAAACCCCATCTGGAGGCGCTAATGCGACCGAACGGAAACGAGGACGACCAGAAGAAATCGACACACAGACCAAGGGACCAGTCAAACGGGACCCTCAAACGGCGTTGGCGGGTGTAGAGACAGACGAGAAAAAGTGGCAGTGAATCATTGCTTTTCTCGAACCTCCCTAGCCTAAACGAATCAGCCATCAGCCACGCGATAATAAATCAGATAAAAAAAAAATCCCCTAATAAAAGGACTAAGAGGACCATAAGCAGTCGCTTCCATCATAGTCCATACTCACCAGACGAAGTTTTGGGCCCCCAGTTCCTGACGCTGACGGACCTTTGGATTATCATCCGTATCCCTCATCGTCAGCGGGCTTTCTTCTTTCACTTTTGCATATCGTCGTCTTCCTCTTCCGTTTCGTCATATCCTCGACTGACTCAGGATCCCTTGTGGTGCTGACAACAGAGTTCGCCCGTGGCTGGCCTGTTTGGGAGTGGTGGTTCACGAAGGATTCCGGGACAAGTTACTAGACCGTATGTTCATCCTCATATCCTTTGCTGCTGGCGTCTCTCTTCTCCCTCCCATGTTCGCTCTTTGGCCTTCCGCTTTTGTGCTTGTTATCCCCTGATCGATCGTTTTGATCACAGCCCTTCTTCCTATCCTTCTATCAGGTCGATTGTTGTTTCTCCGTCTGGTCGCGGAATCATGCAAAGATTACCTGTCATCAATGCGTTCCGGCAAAGTCACGACTCTTCGACTCATTCTCACCAACCTCACAGGGAACGAGCGGATCTATTTTTGTGACTTCGGTGATTCAGTGGTCCATTATCACCTCCTGGATTGAAATCCAATCGTGAGCTTGTGAAAACAGTCGGGTTCTGCTATCGGAACTCGTCTGTGACCGAGAAGACAGCGGCTCTCGAGGACAGTGGCTAGGGTCCCGTATTGTGTCGCCTGTTCGATCCAAGTCAGAATTGTTCGCTTCGACGCTTGGAACGTTGTTGAGCGACTCGTCTCTGCACAAGGGCGGGAAACCAGGAGCCCTTTGGGAGCATTAGCCACCAGAAGGCGACCACCATAGGTTCGGTGGTTAGAACTGCCAGACAAGACTCCTCCAAACAAGGAGAACCAGGACTATATCCATCTGTCTCGGTCGAGGAAGACGGGCCACAACGAGTCATGGCACACAATTCACACAGTACGGTTTCATCGAACCCTGTGGTTTCCGGATCGCCACAGACTGACCTGGCATAGATTATGGCTGGCCGCAAAGGTCATCACAGCCGATTCAGCCTTCATCCATGGCCATGGATCCACATCCCTTCTCTCAGCCTCAGACTCTCCCTCCGTCAGCCGGGTATCCTATCGGATATAGCCAACAGCCACCAAACACGCACAACTTCTACCCACCAGGAACAGCCCCAGCGCCGTATTTCTCCCCGCAGCCCGGCATGCCGCAGACCCGGCAGCAACCGCGAAGGCAAGCTTCTATGCGGGATAGGCCCTTTATCCGGCGTTTGAGTTGCTGACTTGTCGTTCTGCAGCTCCTCCATACCATATTCTTTCCCCAGTACTCAAGTGACGGCCAGCCCGTCACCACTGCAAAGTCAAGCCTTTGCGGCCCCGTAAGCGATCCTAGCAAACGATCGAGACATAGGAGATCAGGGGACTAACTTGCCTGCAGCGCACCGTCCTATATGATGAACCAGCAGGAATACTACCTAGCCCAAGGCTCCTCGATCTCGTCAGTACCCGTCACCGCGCGACCCATCGGAAACCTCGGACTAATGGGACAAAATGGCAGGTCGAATCCAAGCTCCTTAACAGTAAGCCCACCGCCACAGCCGTTGATGACCCCGAGCACGGTATACTCGTCACCGGACTCGGCACCCGCATCTTCAGAAGCGGATCAACAAGTCCGAGTAATCAGTTTTCGACCCAAGCCACAGTGTTGGGACCACGGATGCAATGGTCGGGAATTCTCGACATTCAGCAATCTCCTACGCCATCAGCGAGAGAAATCGGGCGTGGTTGCCAAAGCGGAATGCCCAAGCTGTGGTGCGGTGTTTACACGGACCACCGCGCGGAATATCCATGTGGCCCAGGGTAAATGCAAGGGTGGGGGGAGGGAAAAGTCCACCGACTAGGAGGTGCGACGAAGGCCCGCGATCGAGGTGGGCGTGAGATCCCGTCTGGACGTGTCCTGGACTAGGGAAGATCCTCGAGATAGGTTTGACATTTGAGGGGCTTGGAGAACGACACAAAGGTATCCTGATACCCTTGGCAAAGCGGAGTATGTGAAAGGCTTGCCAGCATGCATGAGTCGCATGCAGAGGGATCTGCAGCTGTATATAGAAGGAGATCACACATGTGACCTCTGCCCTGGGATGGGAAGATTTTGTCAATATATTTATAGGGTGGTATAATATGAGCTTTGATTTTGCAGCGAAGTTCAGATTTTACCATGAGTTCTTTGGATGTTGTCCAAGGTTGTTGGTATACTTGATGCGCATCACGCCAAACAATCAGTGTGATGCCTCAGGCTTCACTTTCAGGCACGTGGGAGTGCTTACGTGACACCCGTGATGTCACCTGATCGTCTATCTCATGAGGAGAGATGCCTGGAATTTCAGGAGTGACACATCCATCGAATGACCACGAGTGAGTCACGATCACCATGCGGACTCTCTAGACCGTCTCTCGTCGCTCTCTATAACTCTGGAAGCTTCTCTCCTCGTTCATGGTCAACCACTCCCGACATCATTGCCTCTTCTTCCCCAAAATGACTCTACTCTCATCAAGCTTCACCTGTATACGTGACAGAATCCATACGTGTTTATTATCGAAACGATTATCTCTCGCGCGCTTAGCTGTCGCCTGACCTATCCCTACAAACCAGTCTGATACGGCTCTAATTGAGGTACAGTGACCCAATCTATAGCCTGCCGCTGAACCATGGCTTCCATCTTCACCTACGACCCGGATCCTCCCAGGGTCTCCTCTCCCTGGTCCACTTCTGGGTCCTCCACTCCTCAGGCGGCGGGGTCTGGTGCTCGCACTGTGCCCCGAAACCGCTCCAGTACCAATCTGGGTCGAGCAGATGCCGATGTCCTATCCGACTATGGCATCACCAAGCTAGAGCCCGAGCCGCAAGAAGGGCCCACCGAGTACAAGTTGCATCTTCTACTGCGTCAACGCCGGCTGTACACTTCCATGTCAACTGGCCATGTGGTTGGTGGATCTTATCATTCTCGATTGCCTCTTGGGACTGCAAGCCCAACCCCCTCGAGTTTCGAGTTGAGCTCGAGCTCCAAGCCCCAGGCGCGTTCCCCACAAAGTCGCCAGCAACGCCTTCAACAGTTGACGACGCAGCTCCTCTGGCGTCTGCAACAGTCGTCGCCGTTCCATTCATCGACGGCAGCCAATCTGGTGCTCCCTGTGCTCCCTGAAACCGTGTCACAGTCGGGGGCCCTGCAGAAGCCTACTCGCTTGCTTCCGGGGCTCGAGGAAAGCCAAGGCGCGCTGTATGAGATTGGCGTCGCCGATGATGGCACCTTTGTTGGGCTCACCGAGGACGAGCTGGAGGAAAGTCTGGCCAATTTGCAGGTCATGGCGGCTAGTTTAGGCTGTAAAGTTGAGATTCTCCGCCGTGTAATTGTCGGCAACTGCGAATGGACGGAAGACTCCGGTGGGGGTAATATCGATGTTGGTAAGGTCCACGCAGAAAGCCTCTGGGTTGCTGAAGCGCTTGTGAGTCCTGATTGGGACTACTACCGGGTGGAGACCCCCAAACGCGGACGCCGGGAGGGCGAGTCAACGAAGAATGGCACGTCGCGGGGAGGCTTGCCGGAGGATGCGCATTCGTCCACGGAGCAACTACGCATATCTATCACCGGACCAACCACCGCAGGAAAGTCGTCCCTTTTAGGCACCTTGACTTCATCCGTGCTTGATAATGGAAGAGGCACAAGCAGACTCGGGTTACTGAAGCACCGCCATGAGATCTCGTCGGGAATTACCAGTTCCGTCGCACATGAACTCATCGGATACGCTGCGGACAAACCGGACACTTCTGGAATCGACGTGATCAACTACTCGTCGGGGAATGTCGCCGCCTGGGATGATGTCCACTCCGCTTCTGCAGGGGGGCGTCTTGCCTTTGTGTCTGATCTCCCAGGCTCCGTGCGTTACCTGAAATCGGCCCTCCGTGGACTGATTAGCTGGGCGCCACATTATGTCTTGCTATGTATTCCAGCGAACTGCGATGACGGAGTCTCTGGTGAGATGATGAATGGGGCTGCGGAACAAACCACTGACATCAATTTGGCTCTGTCATACCTTGAGCTCTGCATGAAACTGGATGTGCCCACAATTATAACCATTACCAAAATGGATCTTGCATCGCTCACGCTGCGAGCCAATCTGGCCAAAGTCTTGTCTGCTCTGAAGAGTGCTGGGAAGAAACCTGCGATGCTCCCTGTTCAATCCGTGACGTCCGAGACACCGGTGGATCTACACCATATCGGACAAAAAGATATCGAGGGGGTGCGAAAGATTATTTCCTCGACGGACAACTGGTCCAATACCGTCCCAATTATTCTCACCAGCGCAGTCGATGGCTCAGGGATCGGAAAGATCCACTCTTTCCTTCGGTATCTTCCCATCCCTTCCGGACCACCGTCGCGGACTGTCTCCATCCCTAAGACCATATCACCCCCTTCCGCACCCGCTACTGTGTTTGATGTTGACGAGGTGTTCGCCATTCCTCCATCGAAGGTCTACTCGGCATCTTCACAGACCCGCAAAGAGAACAATGGTGTTGTACTGTGTGGTCTGGTCCGGTACGGCGCAATCTCAACAGGGGACGAGCTCATGCTCGGGCCGTTACTTGTCAACACATCGTCGGATGATGGGGACAAAACCCGGTCGGATCAGGGAGGGGACGCCCAGCAGTCTACTTCCTATCGGAGTCGGCCATCTTCTGGGGACTATTCGACCTCCTTTGTCCAGGGGTTGCTTTCTGGAAAGGCCAACGCCCCGGTCCAAGCCCAATGGCAACGGGTCCGCGTTGTCAGCGTGCGGAACCTTCGCCTGCCGGTCCAGAAACTGACCGAAGACCAGGTTGGGACCATTGGAGTCGAGCCCCTTCCGTGCGCCGGAAATGGAACACCCGCAAGACTTGGGAGAATTCGCAAAGGCACCGTGCTTATGAGTTTGCCCGCCACAGCAACTTCTGTGCCGAGATCGCTCTCCTTCCATAAGGGATTCGTTGCGAGCTTTGCCGCGAGCGAATTCTCATCTTCCTTGTCCCCGCCACTCCTACTGGGAGGGAACGCTATCGTGTATCTTGCAAACATACGCTCTACCGTGAAGGTCACATGCATGGCCCTTGCTGAAGATGAAGTTATCTCGTCTCCTCCCTCGCCGACGGAGCCGGAATTTTTCAATTTCGATGGGGACGGCGAGGTCGACAGCGCGAACGGATCGGAGGTGAACAACGTGGTCCGAAAAACTGGCAATTACGGAAATGAAGATGTACGCGTCACATTTTCTTTTGTTACCTCGGTGGAATGGATTGAGCTTGGCTCGCGTGTACTGCTGATGCCTGGGGCGTCGGCTGCATTGGCGTCAGCGCAGAACAGTGGTGCGCCGACAGGGCTGGAGGGCTTTGTGGGGAGGGTATGTGATTTGGTTTATTCTGAGGAAGTTGGTGGGTGAAGCCGAGGTCATGTATGAGACCATGTAGCTTGTCGTGTAATGGATCTTTCATGTCAGTGACATTATGGAGAGTACAGTACTTGTATGAAGATCTCCTGATTTGGAAATGGCACGTGCACCGGGGGATCAGCCTGAGGCGGCGATAACAGCCACTAGTCCCACCTCGATCTTCGCAGCTCGACAACCTCTCTTGTTTCTTTGTTCAACACTCCGCGCCTCTGGTGAGGCCACCGTCAGATCAGGTCGGACGAGCTTTCCCCTTCTCTCCATGGTCGGCGCTGTCATCGGTGAGACGAGCAACCGACCGATTGTTTGGTCGCATCTCCCGTCCTGACCTTCATCCGTCCCCACCTGGGAGCTGTGACTAGTACTGTGCCGTTGCTTGTCTACCCCGGATCCTTCCCATACTCCGCCAGTTCCGCTCGCACCGGCTCCGAGTTACCGTCGTCGTGGATTCGTGACTTCTCTCCGCGGATGCTCTGAGTTCTCCGTCAGCAACATGGCAGAGTCCAGCACTGCGTTCACCGAGTTCAGAGTCAACTCGGATCCGGCCCTGTCATCGGAGGATGAGGAGTACGTGTCGAGTGCAAGCACTGCTTCAGCTGGATATGGAGTTCGGTCGACGAAAGAGACGAAGACGGTTCAAGACGAGATGACAACAGCCTGCGAACACATTCGCAACCTTCCTTTGACCGATAACCCACCCGTTTCGGCTGATGACGGCGCGGCAACCTCAGAGTCGAAGCATGATGACCCGGAGAACACCCCGAGACCCGCAAAGAGACCCCTCCACCTGCTCGACCTTCCCATGGACATACTGCAAGAGATCATCAAAGAGGTGCGACACCCAGGCAGTTCCCGCAGCTAAATGGAGGCTAATGCTAAATACGTCTCACGATATAGGTGACCCATACCAACGACCTGACCTCGCTGGCATTGACATGTTCTGCGCTCCATGCACTCGCGATTCCCCAGATGTACTCACGATTCGATATTGTATGGCCCGACACGCTCTCATCCTCCGACCACCCCGCGGGGGTCGACGCCCTCTCCTACGGCCTGGCCACCTTGGTGATGGGCCAAGATGTCTTCCAACAACTTCCCCCATCCCAGCGCTCGTTTCGATCCTGTCCAACCTGCGGTTGTAGTGAACGCCATCAGCACGACCCAGCACCAACGCCAGATACACTACGGAAAGCTCGGCGCGGGAACTACTACGCGCAATACACCCGCAAGTTCTCCGTCGGCAATGGCCCGTTAGTCTGGGTGCAGGAATATGCCGTGACTAAGGAAACGGGCAAGATGCTGGGAACGTTGGTGGCGTTGGCCGTGGCGCGAATGATCAACCTGGAGGCGTTCATCTGGGACATGCCGACTGGTGTGTTGCGAGATGTTTGGATCGCGCTGGCTTCGTTGGCGGATCGTCCCGGACACGATTGTCGCCTGGAACGTGTCTGGGTGCGATGGCATGATAACTCGGAGAATACGATGCGTCCTCTTCCTACTGCGTCTTCCATAGCGCTCCCGCAGACGCAAACTGCGTACACCAGTGGATCCCCGCTGATGCAGCGGTATGCGCATGTAGAGTACCCCTCTCTATCCATATTGCCCCCGTTAAAGAGTCTGAGCGTGCTGGACATCGACGAAGTGGCGTATCTGGAAGAGACGGCGGTGCTCATTGATCGGTCCTGGGACAAACTGAAAGAGCTGCGCATCGGCATATCCCCAAAGATATATCAGCTAGACTGGTTGAAGCCTGCCGGAGGCTGGTCCCTGGCGCAGGAATTGCCCTATGTTTGGATATCTGGCTGGCCCAAGGCAGGTGGCGTGCTTGGAGTTTTATTCAGCGGGTCGGGTTTCAGGGACCCGCTACAGGGACCTGGGGGATGTACGACAAAAAGCGATCCTGCGCAGACTGAACCGATCCGTGAATCAGCCACGCCGACTGGGACTGCTGCTGAAGGTAACGCGAACAATTTAGCCGAGGTCTCACCCTCTGAAAGTCTTCATGCGGTGCCTTCAGGCCAAGCGGCGCTCGTTGACGCTGAGGCAGAGAGCACAGCGTCTCCAGAGGGAGTGGATCTGCTGTTAGAGAATAAGCATATCACGGATGCTCCTGGTAGCCCTGCGAAGCCAGATGGATCGGTCGAAGGACCACCGCGCCCTGACCGCGGGCTTCTCAAACTCGAGACCTTGGAATTAGAACGGGTGGCTTTGTCCGTTCCTGTCATGACGCAGATGCTGGATTTGTCCAGAATAACGACTCTGACAATCCTGCGGTGCGAAGGACACGAAAAGCTTTGGCGCACCCTCCGACGTCAGTTCACACCGTCCCCTGCGCCACGCTCCAAGTCGGGAAAGACCAGCAGCCAGCTGAGTTGTTCATCCGAGTACTCATTGAGGATCAAACATCTCCACACCGATGCTGTATCTCCGTATCTCCTGCTCTTTATCAAGGATGCACTTGCGCCCAATACCCTGGAGACTGTCTTTCTGCACGACGCTTCTATGTACGACTCGATCGTGCATGTAGATGCGATCTACCGGAATGTCATGCGCAATCACCGGTCAAGCTTGAGGAAGATCTTGATCGACAGTACCGAGCGCTCGCCAACCGGGATCGAGATCGCGAGTAGCCGTTGGCGTAAGTGGATGTTCACCCGCGAGATGATCTCGTTCATCACCAGCGGCCGCATGCCACGGCTGCGCGAGGTATCCATGACGATCCGATCCAAGGACTGGGTAAGTTGGCCATCCGCTGTGAGCGCGACCTGCTAACCCTCGATACAGCACTACTTCCTCCAACGACTCCCCAACGTACCCCATCTCCGTGCGCTGCATATATCTCATATCGCGGATGCCATCCACCGCGATGCCAAGGAGCTTGCTCTACAGATCCTCGACATTGTAACAATTCGGCCGGACATTGGTCTGACATACGTCGGCATGCAGGATAAATGCTACGAGATCATCGAGGGTAAACGCAGTGAGAAAGACTTTGATGACGTCTTTGTCCCCGGGAGTGAGGACTGGCCCGCCTCGGACGATGACACCGAGGATGAGAACGACGACGACGCGGCCGCCAGTGTTGTCGACTCAAACTCGGAGCTGTCTTCTGACCGCGGGTCGTTATCTGACGATGAGTCCGATGCGGACAGTCGTCGATCGCGTGTGACGTTCCGGTTGCGCGAGATCCTGTTTTACGACGATAAGATTGCTATCTTCAAGGCGCGACACGGCATTTTGTAAATTGTATTTTTGCTTCACAGGATTGGCGAGGGCGTTAGCGTCATGATCGACTTACGATACCACTTTGGCTGTGCAATAGAGTGTTTGAATGTGTTGTTGTTGCTGCTGTAGAAGTAGAACTTAGTGTGTAGCGGTTAAGTAATCCCACGTGACCACAACCTCTGATGGGCCGCACCGCCGAACATCATTCCAGCTCGGCCAGCACTCGAACAACATTAGTCTTCTCACAGCTCATTTTTGAAGAGAACATCGCGAGATCACCTCAGACCCGTCACCTCCTACCCGTCACCTCCCCCCTGAAGACTTCCTCCAGCGCGTCCCCACACCAATCCTCCACCATGAAGCTCGTTCGGTACGTCCCCGTCGCGGAATTTGCACCCAGCTCGCGCTGCTGCTGGAGCTGCCACAATCCCTACATGATGGAGATTTCAAGGCTAATACGACTGTGACAGATTCCTGATGAAGTGCGCCAACGAGACGGTGACGATCGAGTTGAAGAATGGTGCGTCTCGCGTCACAGCACTCCTGCCAATTCTACCTCCATAACAGCGACACTAACGAACCCAGGCACAATCCTCCACGGCACGATCACCTCGGTCTCTCCGCAGATGAACACCGCCCTCCGCACCGTCAAGATGACCCCCAAGGGCCGCGACCCCATCTCCCTCGACACCATCAACATCCGCGGCTCCACGATCCGCTACTACATTCTCCCCGACAGCCTCCCGCTCGACACCCTGCTCGTCGACGACCAGCCCAAGCCCAAGAACAAGGCGCGCAAGGAGGCCGACCGCGGCGGGCGCGGTGGCCGGGGCGGTCGCGGTGGACGTGGTCGCGGACGGGGCCGGGGCCGGGGTCGTGGATTCTAATGATCCGTTAATGTTCTTTAGGGGGAGGAGAGGGGGGAAATGTGTTACCAAGAGTGGTATAGAAACATGGCTCAGGGAGTTCCGCTTGTTTTTCTTTCCATTGGGTTTGTTCGATGGGTTTCGTTTGGGTGATTGATTACGATGTGAATTCTATTATATCGGATATCCGAGAGGTTTCTTTTAAGTATTGATCGAGGGGGTAGCCATAATACCGAACCTGATACGGCCGGAATCAACCACTACATCATCGTATGTCATTCATGAGATCGTTATTCGTTAGATCTATCTTCCATGCGCAGCCACAAGGTCTAGTTTGTATCCCGCCAAATCCGCACAATCACCAGCTTCTCCCACCCAGCCTGCATGCCACTATTCCCCACCACCACCGCATTCCACCCGTCCCCCCACGCGCGGATGCGCTCGCGCACCTCGGCCGGCCGGTTCTGCGCACACAGCAGCACATACGCCACGCCGCGCTGCGGGTCCAGCATGTCCGGGATGGCCGCCAGCAGCCGCTCCGTCGTCTCCATGCCGTCGCGCCCGCCCGCGTACGTCAGCGACAGGAAGTACGAGTCGCGCTCGAACTTGGCGCTCCGCGAGAGGCCTTCGCCGTCGCCCTTGCCTTTCCCATCGTCATCCCCCTCCGGCGCAGCCGGCAGCGGCGGCAGGTCCTCGGTCGGCACGTAGGGCGGGTTGAAGAGGAGGACGTCGACGGCGCCGGGGCGCAGGGGGGCGGCGAGATCGGCCGTGAGGGAGGCGAGGAAGGCGGTTTGCGGGGACTGGGCGTGCTGGCGGTCGTGAATGGCCTTGCGGGCGGTCTCGCGGGTCGCGACGCAGGCGGTGCGGTTGACGTCCGTGGCGAGGGCGAGGACGTCGCGGCGGTGGAAGATCTCGTGCGCGTTGGCGGCGACGAAGCCGATCACCACGCCGGAGCCGGAGCCGACTTCGAGGAGGAGGGGCGCGGTGGGAGAGGTGGACTGGTTGAAGCGCGCGGACAGCCAGGCGGATTCGGAGGCGGAGGAGAGCGTGTCGAGGAAGAGGTAGGAGTCTTCGGAGGGCTCGTAGACGGTGTCGAAGGAGACGTGGGCGGTGCAGGGGGTGGGGAGCATCTTGCCCGGTGTTTTTGTGTTGTGTATGGCAATGGAAGAAAGATGAAGAGGATAAGTTGATGATGAAGATTTATAGAGCCGACCCCGTGATTGGCCAATGCCTCCCCGCCCGAGGTCCTCCGCCCTCCGCAACTTCCTCCAACATACAGACACCTCTCTATCTGCTCCGACTACGCCCATTAGTCGTATACTGTCGACATGCGCATCTTCTCCCGCCTGCTCATGGCCACCCCGGCCTCCATGGGCTCCAAGTCCAGCCTCAGCGAAGCCCTTGCGCTGCTCCCGCCGCTGCAGCTCTACCGCCGCATCCTTCGCGTCCACCGCAAGAAGCTCGATCCTGAGATGCGCGTCCTCGGCGACGGCTACGTGAAGAGCGAATTCCGCGCGCATCGCAACGTCGAGAATCCGCTTCACATCGTGCGTCTACTATCCATGCCCCTTTCCGTCCGAGGCCGCGACGAGTAGCAAGGAATGGCAGACTAATTGGGTGATAGATCGGCTTCCTCACAGAATGGCAGCTGTACGCGCAGAAGCTGGAGGGGGATACCTGGGTCGGCGAGAAACTGGACAAGGCGAAGCTGGACAAGATGAGCGGTAGGTTCTGTTTTTTGGTGGGGGGGTTGTTGCTGTGGACGCGTGTGCTGACTGCGCATAGATCAGCAGATTGGGCAGCTGTACGAGCTTATGCAGGCGATTCAGAACCCGGATAGCGAGGGTGAAGGTGGTGAGGGAGGAAAGGCGTGATTGTGTTATAGATGTGTTTGTCTGGGTTTATGTCTGCTGTGTTTGCTATGGGCATGCTAACCGAGTCTGATAGTGGCGATGTATTATATTGTACGATACCTCTGTGTATATAGTGGAATGTCTTGAATACGCAATTGGCTTCAACTAATGCGAACAGCTTCATGTCATGACTCATGAGCTAGGAACCATTGGCTTAGACTTGCTTCGATGCATGCATCACATGTAGGATGTAATGCAGAGTGTATACAGACTGATCGGCCTTGTCGTGTGATATCACTCGGATTGCTGACGCCAGCTGCAGATGCAGTACATATCTCTGTAAGGGACTGCCTCGCACAAGCTAATAAGAACCCCGCGAACCCAGATCTTTTTTCTCCCGCCGTTCCTTCTTCCCTCACCCTCGCTCAATCGCAGGCCGAACCCATCATGTCTACCTCAAAGATACCACATACTCTGCGTAAGTCTCTCTGCAACCAAAGGAGAGACAACCAATGACCAGAGTCCGCATCTCAGCCGTCAGTGGCATCGGCCTGCCAGGCCTGCGCAGATGCGACTACCATCCCCGGCTACAAGGTGGAGATCTTGAGCAGCGACGCCGTCGACGACTGGAACCAGGTCGCCGTGCTCCTTGACAAGGTCTTTGCCACGGAGGAGCCGACATCGCGCGCCTTGGTGCAGTCCAACGCGGTCTCCAGGAGCACCTTCTGGGAATATTCTCGTCATGTCACCTGTGCCACCGCGGCTAACGGCACGACCGTCGTGGCAAAGTCCGCCGACGGCTCCATTATCGGGTTCGTCATGGGCTCGCCAATAACCGTGAAAGTAGAGCCAGACCCTTCGCCTCCGGGCATGGCGCCCGTGTACTACCTGACGGATACCCTAAAGGCAGAGATCCAGAAGCACCAGGGCGACGGGCCGGCGCTGGACGCCACCATGGCAGGCGTCGACCGGACGTTCTGATGTGGGTTTTGCTGAATTGAGGGCTCCTAGGTTCTGAGCGTCATTTCCAACTTATGATTCAGCCCAGGCCTCGAAAGCGGACAGCTATAATGTCATATGGCAGCAAGATAACACGGTGCAACTACCTCATCTCAGATTCAAACGCGATTCAGAGTCACTACCCTGTGTATTGATTGGCTCTAGGACGAATACTTGGCTCCCATTGTCCTTCGGAGAATCTCCGGTTCGAGGGATATGTCTCTCCTCAGACGACTTGTGCGCAGCCGGCGCAAACATGGCCTCCATGAACTTCTCCGACTCGGCAGCGTAATGACACCGCGACCGGATGGCGGGACCAAACTTGTAGAACAAGAAAGGCAGCGGTACGCACGCGAGAGCCAAGAATGCGAGCAGAGACGAGGCCCAATGGATCCCCAGGTTTTGATACATGGGACCGGCAAAAAGAGGGAAGACTGTCCCAAAGACCGAGCGGACAGCTGAATTCGCAGCGAGCACAGACGCAGCATAGATGGTGTAGGCGTCCACGAGATAGTTCACCACCGGGAGGAAGACCATCACCATTCCAAAACCAAAGGGGACCCCTGCGGCGACGGAAACTATCCAATGAACTGAAGGCGCATTCGTCCAGGCAAACCAGAATAGACCAACCGGGAGGGCAATTGCGCCGATGAGCGAGTCGGGAAGTCGAGCCTCTGGTGGGAGGCGCCCTATCGTAGCCAGAGTCTTCTTCTTGTATCGGAAATACAACGGCACTGTGGCGATGGTCGCGAAGAGGATACCTGTCAACATTCCAAGGAACGGAAGGCCGCTCATGCCCTCGCTCCAGCCCCTGCCCTGTTGGTAAACGATGGGATAGGCTGCGAAGAGCAGATAGAGGATGCCGTAGATGATCGAAAGGTAAATGGTCAGGAGGAGGACAATGGGCTCGCGGAAAAGGAGGGCCCACGGCCGGGACAGAGCCACTTTGAGGACTGCTTTAGGGGATGATGCTCCCTTTTCGACTTCAAGCTTGCTGCAGTAGACTTGGCCCGTGATGGAGGAGAGACGCGAGGCGCGTTTGTTCAATAACACCGGCGCATATGTTTCAGGCAGAGTGAGAAAGATGGCGATCCCAACGAGTCCTGAGAAAGCAGCCACGAGGCCCTCTACCCAGCGCCAACCCGCCGACTCCGACAGAAAGCCACCGACGATTGGACCTAGCGTCGGTCCCAGAAATGGAGCAGCGCTGTAAAGGCCACCCGCGAGGCCGCGGCTAACCATAGGAAAGGTGTCGGCAATGATCCCCCCAGAAACCGCGAAAGGTCCAGATCCCAAGCTCCCACCAAGGAATCGAAGGATGACCAGGGTCCATGGATTTTGTGCGCCAGCCGAGCCGGCAGTAAAGATCGTCAGGCCAACGTGATTGATCACCATGATAGGCCGACGACCATAGATTTCGCTGAGAGGGGCCCAGATCAACGGCCCGACGGCGAATCCGAGGACAAAGAGGGAGATTCCGAGTAGAGCAACTTCCTCGCTGATATGAAAATCCTCCGTCACCTCCACGATACTACCTGAATAAGCCGAGGAAACGAGCGCGACGGACATTGTGCTGATCCCGACGAGGAACATGAGATACCATCTAAACACAGCCGCGAGGAGCATTGGATTGCGCGAGTCGTGCTCCAGCCAGGTAACCTCAAAGGGGTTCTCTTCAGTACCAGCGCCATCGTAGTGGTGGTTGATGACTTCCGGGGTGACAAACTCTTGATCGAAAATCAGGCGCCAGAAAGGCGCCTTGGTGGGTTGAGGTGCTTCACCCATTTTGAAATCCCGTCTTCACGTACAACCGCGTGAAGGTGTCTTGGTTGTCTGAGATGCAAACTTGAAGAGACAAGAGGGAGAGGAAGGGGTCGCCTGCCTCTGATTGAACCAAGCATCATATAGAAACTGCTTTTATGAAAGGGGATTTCAGTCTGCCTTGATTAGCTCCAGTGACGAAACTTTGGATAACATGTATCTTACAATATTTCTTTTTGTTGGGGATAAGCAAAGAATCCCCTTGCATTGAAGCCCCTGAGTTAAGATTGCCATCGGAATCCCCATCAAGGAAGTCATAGCCAGATCGAGCAAGAATGCGTTCCTTGACGTATTGCGGATGTGAATCAACCCCTCTAGGGCTGATTCTGCAGGTGGATCTCTGGCATGCAGCCAATCTTGCCCGATCGGAGTCTCAAAACAGAGTGTAGATCATCGAAGCTTCAAGGCTCCACGTCATGTTATGGTTGGAAGCCGCATGACTCGTCGTTTGAGCTGTAGTAAGGGGCGAATGCTTATCGCCAGCGCAAAAAGGAGAGTTCGAGCCTTACTTCCCGATAGGCTGGATGGTACGTGTAAGGGAGAAACACGTTGATCGGCCATGATCGCGCTGCATTGGTATGCACCGTACCTTGCCATTGGACTCGTGAAAATCTTCTGGTGGGCTTGAGGTCAAGAGCTCGCCTATACCAGCCAAGACCGGTCATTCATTACTGGCCATGTGGTCCTTATCCATCTTTCCGTCTTTCGATCTGGGAGGCAAGATTCTGGATATGCAATGTCGTGGTGAATCGACAGGACCATACTCTGTATGCTGGGGCCAGCTGTGGGCCAAGATTTGGAATAAAGGGTGAAGTAGCGACGGAGTATGATATAGCAATTGCTAACCCAGGAACAGTGGATAAGCCAGGAGGTATTGACCACCCCTTATTCTAGAGGCAAGGAAAGGACTTGAATATAAGAAGAAACACTGGGTGGAGTCGATCGAAGTCGAAGTACTCACTGCCTGGTCGTACGCTAGTCCGGAACAGAGCATCTCGCCGCCTCAGGTCAGAAGACTTATTATACAATGGGAATCAGAGAACGCGACTTACGGATAGAAGTCAGCATATAACAATAGATCTCTAAGAAACAATCTCACGACCCTCTTATCCCAATGAAGAATATAATTGTTTGTGATGATCAGTAGTTGACACTACGTAGGTAGGTACCTAATATCCCCGATAACTCCGACCTCCACATTCCCCCACAATCACCATCTCAATCCCGTCCAATTCATCTCCCCAACCCACCACCTAAGACACTACATAACACCACATAACACCACCCAGACAACGCCAAAGGAATAAAAAGAAAGAAGAAAAAAAAAACGATACAATGCCCGCCCTCCTCGAAGACCCCGCCACCAAACTCCCCCCACCAACTGCCCACGCCACAAGCGCCCCCCTCCTCCGTGCGCGCAAAGCCCTCCTCAAAGACCAAACCACCCCGGTCACCCTCTACCCCGTGTCGCAGGGGCCCCAGGCCGTCCCGGCGGGCCTCATCGACCTCCTCCACCGCGAGTTCAGCGCCGAGATCGAGCGCGGATGCACCTACCCCATGGAGTCGCCCATGGGGCGCGACCAGTTCGCCGATTACTGGTTCGGGACGTTTGCGGTTGTCGCGGTCCTTGGCGATGAGGAGGAGAGTCTGCCGCAGGATCGCGATTGGGAGAAGGACTGTCTGGGGACTTTTTATATCAAGCCGAATTATCCGGGTGGGTAGTCTGTCTCGGTTCGTCCGGGTTAGGATATTTCATTGGAACGGTGCCGCTGATACGGACCAGGCCGCTGTTCGCATGTGTGTAATGCAGGCTTCTTGACTACAACGGCCGCGCGGAATCGCGGCGTCGGCATTGTCATGGGAGAGGCGTATCTGGACTATGCGCCCAAGCTGGTGCGTGCAATCTCGCCCCAAACACTGACAATTGACTGACGGTATAGGGCTACAAATACTCCGTGTTCAACCTGGTCTTCGAGAACAACGTCGCCTCTGTCAAAATCTGGGAGAAACTCGGCTTCCAGGTCATCGGCCGTGTGCCAGGCGCCGCTCGTCTGGCCAACAGCTCCGACCTCGTCGACGCCTTAATCATTGGAAGACAACTCGCCTAAGGGGTAGGTTCATTGCATATGCAACTATCCCTGAAAGCTAACGATATCATACAGAACGGCGCCACTATGTATAGAACCAATCAATTGATACAGATACACCATACGCCCCAATCGCAACAATTCGACGCTAAGAACCAGACAATGCGAGTGGGGAATCAAGCAACAATCAAGGCAGTCTGCCCTCAAACGAAGGGGTATATGACACCGCACGGCACCAGTAACCGCAATGCACATGATACATGGAGAAATAAGGATCACAAGAGTAAAGGGTTGAAGTAGAAGACAAGCCATGAAGAAAAGTTAAACGATATTATACCAACCTCGGTCAGTTATCCTGCGTCTGGATCAGTCTAGCGCCAGGGAGGGCGTTCGCTCAGTTTACTGCGGTTTCCGGCAGCACTGTCCCGGCCAGACCGAGCCTTCGGCAACGGAAGCAGACTGATGCGACGGCTTCCGGAATGTCCAAGGGCGGTACCCGGCCGATCGGACTTGGTAGGGCTGAAGAGACCCTGCTTGTGGTCTTGTGACACACTGCGACTGAACGACAAGCCAGCATAGCTCTGTCGGTTGCGCGGGGTGGTAGGGAAGTTTTCTTGTCCTGCGGCTCTGCGGAGCTTGCTATAAGGAGGAGGGTCAAGGAGGGAGCGGTTCGGCGTGGGAGACTCCATACGTCCAGGACTGCGCGATGCCATGCGACTGGAGAGTCGGCTCGAAGACCGGCCGGCAGACGGCATAGGCGATGCCGTTAAATCACGGCGAGAAAAGCCGGGCAGAGTCGACGAAGGCCGAGACAAGGAGCTGGACAACTTGCGGAACGCCGAAGGGCTAGGTGAAGGCCGGTAGCCGTGGCCGACTTCAAGGTCATTGGTATTTGTACTAGAATTCCACCGAGGCCGCTTGTCTAGAAGGGACGTAGGTTTGCGTACATGACCGACATCCAAGTCATTGGTGTTTGTACTCAAGTTCCATCGGGGACGCCTGTCCAAAGAGGATGCGGGACGGGATGGCGCCTTGCGCGTGGCCGGAGTGGGCGTAGCGGCGATGGTCGACTTTGCGGGAGACGGCGCGACCAGCTTGGGGATAGCCGACTTCTTCGCCGTTAGAGTCGTCGACGGCGGCGCAAGCCCAGAGTACCTGCGAACCTTGGAAAGAGTCGACCGAGCAGCCGAGCTGACAGAGCTACCGCGTCGGCTGGAGCTTCCCAGAGGAGTGGTGGCTCCTTTACGGGCATTGCCAGGCGTCATGACCACCGACGAGGCAGGGGAACTGCCAGGAGTGTCAACAACACTGCCTGTAGCTGGGCTGTCCATAGTGACGATCGTTGATATCGAATCGCGCAGTTGTTGACCATCGGGGATGTTCAAGTCCTCAATCGACGAGTCCATCACCTTGATACTGGCCTTCAACGCGTCGACCTTGTTCTTCATGTCATTCATGAGCATCACAGTCTCGCCGTTGACGGTCAGCCGATCGTTGATCCCCTTCTGGATGATGGAAATCACACGCTCAATAGCCGGGACATAGTGCTGTTTCTTCGCTTCGTAGCTCTCGATTCGCTTTGCCAGGCTTGCGGGACTATGCACGTGGGCCCCCGACTCGATGCTATCCTGGAGTTTGACAATGCTTCGCTCGACGGACTCGAACATCTGATGCGCTTGGGCACCCGCGTTGCGGAAAACGAGGATCCACCGATCCTCGCTGAATTCTTTGCGTAGAGACTCGGCTTCACGCTCCAGGGACTGGAAGTTCTCTTCGAGCGCGCTTCGTCGGTCCTCAATGTCTTGGCAGGCGCTGGGGTAGATGTTCTCGGCGCGGGACTGGAACATGGAGAGTCGCATAGGGAGGAACTGGATAGACGCTTTGAGGGGCTGAAGCCGGGCGAAAACCGCGATCAGTTCGGATTGACCCGAGTCATCTTGTGGGGTTTGAATAATAGGGGTGTCCGTGGCCGGCGGCACCGTGAAGATAGAGCCTACACTAAGACGTCTGTTCGAGGACGTCCCTCCGTTTGACGGGGTTTCTTCCACAATGGTCTCCAGCTCGCTGATATCCAAGCTGTGACTGTTGGGTTCCTGCACGTTCGGCCAGGTGTTCATCATTACACGATGGCGCTTCTCTTCGATGTTGTAGAGTAGCTGGGTCAGCTCGTCGACTTCTGTTTCCACGTCTCCGAACACGGTATCCCACAGCTCTTCCCACTCCATTGCCAACTCCACATGGCTCTTGATCTCGCGCAGTTTGAATTTGATGCGCGCCCAGTTTTGCAGGGCGGTGTCCATATGGCGGACAATAGTCTCCAGATGGTCGGAGCTAGCCTCGGCGATGTCGTCACGGGCCTGCACGTCTTCGATGATCTTCACGTAGGCGTTGATGAGAGCGTCGAATTGGGTGATTGCCTTATCGATCGCTTCCAAGCCCTCGCGGCCGCCAGATGCAGCCCATTCCACCTCGTCATCCACTTCCAAGCCCCCCATGATGGTGACGGCCTTTTGGATCCACGTCTGAACATTCTCCCCGGTACCCACGACCGCCTTCACGGCGGCGGGGGCCCCAGATATGGCGGCAATGCTCGATTCGAGGGTGGACGGTTGTGGGAGGGCGATGGAGGTCAGCTGGGCTACCTGCTTGATGAAGGACACGCGGAGGGAGCTGAAGGAGTAGATCGACGCGGGGCGGCCCTTCTTGAATAATGACAAGGTGCTGTTCGAAGCGCCGGACGGAGGACGCTGATCGTCTTTGGGCGGGGGTGGGGGAGGCATGGCCTCGCTGTCACGGGTATCTTTGACATATTTTTCGAAATCCGTCTGTTCATGGGGAGAAGATTCCGTCTCGGGGGCCGGCGGAATGTCTGTCGGGGGCAACGACTCGACAGCCGACATGGTCGCCGTAGCAAGTTGGGTTGTTTCCTGATCTTGTTCCTCCTCGAATCGATCGGACTCCTCCGAAGGCTGTTCCTTGGGTCGCACGTCTTCGGAACCTTCGTCCAGATCTCCAGAGAAGGACGCCTGTCGCTGTTTGTTCTTTCCAGTCAAGTGTAAAGCATTCCACGCGCGGCCTCTCTTTTGAATCTTGATCGAGAGGTCTCGATGCTGGCTATCCAGCTCCTTGAGGTGCTCTTCCGGGATGCGACCCACGATACCGGGGCTGTTCCGGGAATGCGCTGGCGTCTTACTGCTCCCGTCGAGTAGTTTCACGCGCGCCGCCAATCCGGGAGACAGACGGCGGAGGATCGATGGGCGGATGAGGGATTTCTCGGGCCCAAGATTGGTGGAGTCGGAGGGATCGTCCTCGTGGGCGCTGCTACTTCCGAGGCTGCGTAGACTTTGTAGGGATGCTTTCGACGCGATCTGTCGCGGGGGAGAATCGGCGGCGGGATGGGAGATAGACACCGCGGGGGGAGGCGGTGGAGGAGGAGGTGGTGGCGATGGTGACGGCGTTGATGATGGAGAGAACGACAACACGGATGAGGGAGAAGGAGGACGCTGAGGGTCGGAGGTAGGCGCAGCGGAGATGGTCGATGTGGTGAACATGGCACGTATTCACTGTCCGATCCACTCGGCCAGCGCCCTGGCCGCTTTGTTTTGGCGGTTGTTGCGGGAAGGAAACCAATGAAGGGCGGATTGTTGGCGATGCGGAATGTGGTCGACGGGGCGGAAGTATGCCTCCCTTTCTCCCTGGAGGAGTTGAGTGGTGAGAAGGGTTGAAGTGGATGCAAAAGGGGGAGATGGTGAAGAGAGGAAGAATGGAAACAGAAGGAGAACAGGAAGAAGAGGAGGGAAAGTGATCGGCTGTTCTCATGAGAATCACCGTTCATGGGGAAGTGGCCACAGGAGGTACCCGTTCGGACTAATGAAATGGGTGCCAGGGCAGGTACCTCCTATACATGCGCCTCCCTCAGTATTCTTTCTCTGACTACGCTCATTCTCTCCTAGATTCCAGGCAGTCACTACCTCAATAGAATATTCCAGTCCATCCTCTCTGATCCAGAGTCTGTTCTCTATCAATATACCCATTCATCACAATGAAACGCCCATGCTGCTGGATAATTTCCCATGATACCGGTAATTCGCGGTATTCTCCGGCCTCCCATATGGCCAACAAGATGATACCTGATGTCTTTGGGTACCTAGGAACCCACCGTACCAGAATACCGGAAATCAACAGATTACTGTAATTGTCATGGTAATAACAATCATCAGCTGAAAAGGTAATAAGACCTAGTAGTCCTTGCCTAGGTGGTAGAAGTTTGTATGTACAGCAGAAGAATAGGTGAATACTAGTAGTCAATATCGCCAACCACTTCCCCCCGAACATCTCATCTTATCCGACATCGCATAACACGTCAAATCCAAAGAACAAATTTCAACGGCTGACAAGCAAGGGGTATCTTAAGTGGCCAGCAAACAAACGGAAGAATCGGGTCCCAGCGACCCCGAATACGTGGTACCACTCATCAGGTACCAAACTCTCTCACCTTCTGTCCCATCCAACCACCCAACTCATCCTGATACCGACAGCTTCCTGTCAGGCCCTGCCGTGGCGGCCCAGTCCTGCGTCAGCTCCTCGCGGACCGCCTTGCACCACGCAAGGAGGGTGGTGTCGAACTGCCTCCAAGCCTCATCACTCGATCCGTGCACCACGCCCATGACGTCCATTTCCAGCTTGGTTTCCCACCGGAGCTCAGCCGCCTTGAGCCAGAATCGAAGATTCTCGGCACACCGGTAAGGTTTTCCCACGTCTTGATGGTATGACTTGATCTCATAGAACGGTCGCTTTGACTTCTTCACCGCCTGGTTGTGCACCCGGACCAGATCACGACCATCGCGCAGGCGCTCCAACAGTGGAGTCGGCAGCGGCCCCTCGGCCGGGGATGACCACTGCGGTAGGGGTGCATCGCCCGTCATCAAACTCCGCAGGAATGCTTCTTCCCGTTCCCGTTCCCGACCGGTCCAGTCTCCCTCGATCCACGACCATCCCTCCCGCTCCTTCGCCTCCAGCATCTCCAGTCGCTTTTCCTCCCGCAGCATGTCGCGGACGTTAGCCATCCACGCAAGGATCGACAGCCGTTCCTCATCGCGCAGTCCGCCTACAAAGTTCCGAGACGCCCACCGTTTCAGGACCTCTAGCGTGTTGAACAGCTCCTGCCGAATCTCGCGCTCGCTCTTGATCGTCGCCAGTCGCTCGGGACGCTCGTGCGCCGTGTAGTAGATCTTCGCCGCGCGGATCGCCAACGTCACCACATCCAGAATCCGCATGCCTTGAATCTCATGCCAGCCCTGCGGCGTGGCCTCTGCTAGTTTTCTTTGGACCTCGGCATCCTCGTCGCCGTCGGCGGCATCCTCGGAGGAGAGGCTGATGCGGGGGGGCTGCATGTCCGGCGGTGGCGCGGACAGCGATCCAATTCTCTCAACACTCTTCTCCGCTCTGCCGAGGGCGTCCAGGAGGTCCTTCCGCAGGGCCATGAGGTCCGGGGGCGGGGGGATGTGATGCGTCTTGATACTATACGTGCTCACGGTGGGGGGCAGCATGACCTCGCCGTCGTCGACAGCCCCCTCGTCGGCGGGGTCGAAGCCATCGTCCGTCGTGGGACTAGTGGTCAGGTCGTCGTCAATGAACCGTGCATTGGGCGTCAACAGCAGCCTGGGGACGTCGTCCGGCTTCTTCTTTTTCTTCCATTCGCGGGCGTGACCGCCTTTTCCGTCGAGCAGTCCGGTGCGGGCGAAGTAGTACTGCAGATGGGCGATACTGCCAAGACTCATGACACTTTCCCGGTTTTTGGCCGATTCCGCGAACTCGGCCCCCTGCGGACGGATGTATCCCCGTCTCTTGGACGAGACGGACACGGAGGATCGTGCATCGGCCGAGGTGGCAGAGGAGGTCGACAGGGAGGAGACGGTGGAAAAGGTCCGGTCCGGGGACGGACAGGAGGAGATGGCGGGCGTTGGGGGGATGGATGGGGAGGGCGACGAGGCACGGACAGGAGGGGCGGTAGCCGCGTAGTCGGATTCTATAGACTCGTCCATTGTAAGGGATTGATTCTGGAGAACGTAGATCGGATGCGATGGCGAAGCCTATCGTCTGTAGGAGTCCCAATAGTCACACCCGGTCAACAGGGTCGGAGGCTGTTAGATATGGGTCACTCCGAAGGAGGTAAGGACACGGTCGAGACGATTAAAAATAGAGGCGCGGCCCTCGGTTGACTCGGGGGACGACGATGGATCGACAGAGGAAAGTCGTTTTGAACGTTGTGAAAGGGGGGAGAGCGAGTGTTTTTTCCACCACTTACTCCACTAAAAGGGGAAGCGGGTCAATAGTGTCACGTCTCTATTCCCTATATTAATAGAAGTGGTTGAATGAATGAGACCGGGATGGGAGACGCACACCAATCGGGACCCTGAGATGGAGAGGAAATTTCCGGCAGACTCCGTGAGACTAACAGACCCCTGGAGAGACATGGAGAGTCGAGATGGTTGTACGGAGGAAGAGGAGGAGGAGGGAATCATCGATCAATCATGATGAGGTTGTTGCGACTTTGCCGTTTGGGGTTTAGCGTTTCTCGGGTGCCTGAGGCCCCGCATTTTCCCGGATGTTTCCAGAATCCTTATTCTTTCTTATCCTTCTGGCATTCTTCATCTTCTCCCTTACATTTTCCCAGAAGAATACACCAACCACACTACATTCTGCATAATATGTACTACCTTAGTTTGGTCGCGACGCCAGCTCGGCGACCCCTCCATTTCCATCCAGCTCTGTCACTGGTTTGACATCCGGCTGCACCGGCGCGAAAGCCTCCGCCTGGATAGTCGGTGGCTGTATGTGGGACGCTACAACGGCTTTCCTCCTTTGTCTTCTCTCCCAAAGGGCCCATACCGCAGTTGAGATGGCAATTACTCCCAGGGGAACTCCCACTCCAGCTCCTACCGCGGTGGCATTCGTACACTGAGACCCGGAGGTCGCGTCGCAGGAGGTAGTCGCGTTGACCGTGTTGTCCGACGTGATGGTGGCATTGACCAAACCAGCACGGCCGAAGATCAGCTTCCCGTCCGGCATGGTGAAGGGGTCGCTCCCATCGGCGCAGGTGGTGATGCTGTTGTTCGATCGCTGGTATCCGCAACAGTAGAGCGACTGTCCCTCGTCGTTTGTCCCGATGCAACTGATCGGGCCGCCTGAGTCTTGGCTTTGGTCCACTGGTCCTGTCAGCGGGGTTCCGATCAAGGATTCATTACCCAGGAAATTGCTTCTCCCGACCAAGATCGTGTCACTCACGGCAGCTTTGTGTGCAGGAGCTCCCCCAGCTTTGGTCCGTGCAGCTTCCGCGATACAGGTTGTACGGTTGAGTACCGAAACCGGCGCAGTATCCATTAGATAGGCAGAACCCTCCTTCAGCGCAGCAAAAGGTCTTCTCCGCGTCGGTGCATGGCACGGCCCCGGGCGCGGCTTGCTTGTTGGGATGGTAGCAGGTCCGGGCCCACGTTGGGACGGCAATGAAGCCGATGAGTGCCCATACGCTTCCAATACGCATATCGTAGGGCTTTATCTCATCGAATGGAAACCGAGGATGAGGGCGAAGAAAAGCGAAAGTCATCGAGGAGTCAGGAGTCAGATTATGTTGGTGATGCGAGGAAAATTAGCGTCAGCACAGCCCCCGCATAACTACCTACATAGGCAATGAACTGCATCTAGCAGCGGTCTTTTCCCGCTTACATGCTCGACAAAGAATCACCATCATCTTGCTGTCCCTTCCAGACCATCGTCTACAGGCGGTTCCGCCGTTGTTCTTGTACCTTCACTGGTAACAGCCGCCGCAATATCTTACCCGTGGGGTTCTTGGGCAAAGCCTGCAAGTGAAACACGCCTCCTCTCAGCTTCTTGTAACCTGCCACCCGGCTATCCATCCAGTGCCGGATACTGTCGAGGGTTTTCTGCATCTTAGCCTCGCGCAGGTTGGCTTTCTCCGGAATCAGACTGACATATGCCAGGGGTACTTCGGTCGCCTGTGCATCATCGTAGACTGCACAAACAGCGGCGTCAGTCACGTCTTCGTGGCGAAGAAGCATATCCTCCAGCTCGGAGGGAGCAATCTGGAATCTACTCCAGTCAGTAACAATGCAGCCGTGATGGTGGTTGCGGTCTCACCCTTTATACTTGATCATCTAGCCGTGCTTAGTGTCAGACTATCCGAGCATGATCAGGATGCGGAAGATGCACTTACTTCCTTGAGGCGATCCGTCACCCAAAAATTGCCATTTGCGTCACAACGCATGATATCACCGGTCTTGAGCCAATCGCCTGAAAAGCTTGCCTGGGTAGAGGCTGGATCGTTGCAGTAGCCCCTGGAAACCCTTCAGCTATCGCTTCGTAAACGGAGATTCAGTTACTCACATCATGACCTGCGGTCCGCGAACCCAGAGCTCGCCTTCCTCTCCGGCATTGACATCTTTTCCGGTGTTGGGGTCAACCAGACGAGCTTCCCTGGAAGCTGTCAATCGGCTGCTATATGGCAAGTGAAACGTGGGTAGAATTTAACTTACGTTCCCGCAAAGAGCTTCCCTACGCTACCACAGCTGGATTCCTCATCATACATCTGATGCATGACCGCTGGGGAGCATTCGGTGAGGCCGTAACCTACGTCTCGTCAGCATTGGTCTCTGATTAGTGCTGCAGTATATCGCAATCCACCTTGACAGATGCTCGCTCGCGGAAGTCGTTCCTTCAGCTTCCGTTGCAGTGACACCTGCAGTCATCCATCATTAGATCTCGTGAATGAACTCGCTTGAGATGTCAATAAATACCTTTAACGGAGCGGCAGCAATCACCACCCTCTCGACAGAAGAGAGATCGTACGTCTGCACACTGGGCTCGTTGACCAGAGCGAGCGCCACGGGTGGCACAAGATGCATGTCAGTGGCCTTTAGCTCTGCAGCTTTCCTGCAGAAAGGCTCGAGTTCGAACGCCGGCAGACCGTAATATAAGCCGCCAACCCACATGCCACAGAAAACGACCGTAGCGAGTCCGTAAATGTGGCAGTCTACCAAGGGTCATTAGTAGTGATGTTCGAACTAAGGCCCTCTCCAGACAAGACAAGATAACGACTCACACGGCGGGAACCAGACTTCGCGGATACCAGAGTGAAACCTGAATGGCGCCGAGTTTCGCATTTGGAGACAGTTCATGATCAAGTTGTAGTGGGACAGGAGCACGCCTTTCATGTTCCCCGTGGTTCCGGAAGAGAAACAGATCGTGCTAGGGGTGTCTTTCGAGCTTTTGCCCTGGAGATCGAACGGCGGGAGACTTTCTGCGTCGACCTTTCCAACGATATCGTTGGGGAACTGCAATATCATTAGCTCTAGCCTGGACAGACGACTCGATATCCCTACTCGAGGAATGTCTCCTATTTTGCTCAGGACAGTGAAGATCTTTGGGTCGACCGACGGCACAGAGGCCACAGCACGCTGCACCGTTTCGATCTTTGACTCAATGGTTGCAACATGAGTCGGACGGACAAGACCAAGCACATGAGCGATATCCTTCTCCGTGGACGCTGTATTCATCGGGCTATGGTGATTCCCTATCAGCCGGGTGCTAAACTCAACGTCCGTGAGAGTTGTACTCACGCAAACACAGCGCCTGTCCACCACGTCGCATGAGTAAGAAGGATAAAATCATTCTCGACCATCGTTAGCACCTCCAATGACCATATATCTCACGACCACTTACCGAGTTGGGGACAAGAGCGAGCACGGTATCTCCCGGCTTGACGCTTAGGTTGTGTCGCAGACCCCATGCAGCACGACCTGCATGTTGACGAAGCGAACCATAGGTGATGGCATCCTTGGAGAAGGTATCGCAATGGACGACTTTGTCCGCCGGCACGCCGTACGGATTGTACCTGGCCATGAACTGTGGGATGGAAAGCGATTCCGCCTCCCCTAGGGGGCTAAGGTCGGACTTGTAGATATTCACCATTGCGGAGGATGCTGTAAGGATTGGTCTTGGATACTGGATGTCCTTTGTACTCCTTTATTGCGATACACAGTATATTCTTGCAGAGGGATGTTATTGACAGGGACAGAGTGAAAAGGAGCAACCTTGACTGATCTAAGCTTGCAAATATACCCCAACCCCCGGGACCCATCGATATTAGGGCTTTACGTATTCATGGGCGGGCTTGACGATTTGGCCGAGCCCGGCTCGGTCCATGCCCATTGTTGACGTTCGATCCCCGCTCTCCAGGTGGGTTGGTTGCTCAGCCGAGGATATTCATAAGGTGGTCACCAGGCCGGCCAGCGGTCGCAGGATAGGCATCCCCTTTGTTTGAACTGCAGATATCACTTACATGGTGTTTGCTTGCGTCTGTCGTATGCCTTCCAATAGAGCGGCCTTTCCAAAGGATCCGACTAGGCTATCTAGGTACTTACTCCGTATGTGCTGGTAGAGCAGAAGTAGATGGGTCTCGGAAAGCACGGAAATGGGCTCTCCACCACAGACAACTGTGACATTTGCAAAGCAATAAGAAGTGTTGGAATGATAAGATATATAAATCATCAAGCTATTGTGATACTCCTTTCTATCCGTCGGTTTCTCGACCGAATCTGCGGGGAACATACCAGCACTACTTCACATAGGACGTTAGTATCCATTCCCAGAAACAAAGATCAGCTGAAATGCAGTGCATATTTATTTATTCAGCAAACATAATTTGATTCAAAAGACAACGACTTAAGCAAACGCTGTCTTCATTTCGGCGAGTGAAAGGTTGTCATCATGGAAGGGATCATGAACATAGAAAAAAGACTCACAATGATATCTAGCATAGAAAACAGGGTACCTGCCAGTCACATTTGAGACTGGCATATCGTGCGAAATGTATGTTCTCTTCCATATGTAATTCCTGATTGTTCCCCAGCTTAGATTACGATCAAACGGGGCTCCCCCTACCCTCGCTGATATATATCCTCAAACAACTTGAGTGGGTGAAGGAGGAGAACATCCAATCCATGTAATTTGGCCATTGACTCATCGCTGCGGATGATTCATATGTAGTAAAAATGGATACGAGCCTTGGTATTTGAGTCATACTACTGTGAATCGTTAATCCCTCTACTCATCACAAACCGGAGTATGCGACGTCCATCGGTTAAACCCTACAAAACACCAGTATGATCTCAAAGTAGAGCCGCATCCGTCATCTCATGTATCTTCCAGTGACACAGCTCTACTCTGATCTCAGATCATTGGTCGGAAAGTAAATCAATACGCAGGATGATCTTGGCTAAGGCCTGACACAACCGATCATCATCTACCACCCCGCTTGAACAGTCAAAGCTTACACTCTGGAAGAGCAAGCTCGCCCATTGATTTAACGGGTCTGGTGGGTTGCAAATAAGCCGAGCATTTATTATCGGAGTGCAGGCTGACAATGCTGCATGAGATCTCTCATTGGAAACAGATATCCATGTAGTGGATTATGGATTAGCGATGTATATGGCATCAATATTCGTTCGTCAACCTGCATGCTCATATTGTAACATCAGTTTATGGTTGCAATGACTGTCCTCTATATTACATACAATAAAGGTAAGCTCATGCTCATCATTGTTCAACGTGCCCAAATGCAAATTTTAGCATCTCCTCACTCTCTAACAGCACAAACGATTCGTACCGCATTCCCCTTTCCGCTGGGTTAGAATCGCGTGTGATATTCGTCGAGACTTCACTCCATCCCTCCCATAAAGCCCTCCAATAACATGCTTCAGCGGCGGGTGTTAGATATCGCTCTCGAAAGGTCTTGACATTATTATCCGCTATACGTTGTGCCTTTTCCAAATCGCTCAACAGCTCGTCCATTTGATCCGGGAGATCAGAGAAGTCTCGTTCCACTTCAACGTAGTTTTGCTCGGGGCCGGAGGACACCAGGAGATAGTGGTGATGTTGGATATATTGTAGCTTGTGTGCAACAATGACGGACCGACAGGCGTGACGATATTTGAGAGATGCGGAATAGGCGCGCCCTGGTCCTGTTAGCTATGTAAAGCAGAAGGAATCGTAGACAAATACCTTCAACATGACCAATAAACATGTACCGACAATGGTCTTCCATGGTCAAAAAGTTCTCCTTGTTGCTCCACTCCAACTCCTTCACATCGTTCCAAGGCTTGCCGCGTGCCACGTCCATGAGGGCCCGACGGAGCTTCGGCGCGAAACTCAGTTTGCCTCTCCAGACGAGCTTCTGCCTCTTATCCAGGAAATCGAGATCCGATTCGACGGCCTTGATGCGCTCTACTACCTGTCCGTACGGCCCGATATGGCTCCTCGCCCAGGACCAGTATCCGAAATCCGGCATCAGAAATACCGATTCCTCGGATACCTTCCTTGACACCACCCAGACCGGATGGCCGGTAGCATCGATATCGTCCACCCGGTCTTCGATAGAGAAGATGAACTCTATCGGAGAGTGCGATAGACGGGAGGGAGACGAGGACAACGCACGGTATATAGACCCCAGTGTGGCCAGGATCTTGGTGCGATGATCATTTCCCTTCGCCTTGGTGGCCACGACATACAGTTCTCCGTTTGAAATGATAGCGCGGGCCATGCCTTTTTCGAATGGAGTTGCGTCCAGATCATCTTTTGATATTCCTCCTCGCGACGTCCAGTATTGGACAGCCCGGCTGATGTCTTGGAAGAGGCCGGGGAACGACTGCTCGCACTGATTCTTTGCCAGACCCAGGTCCTGACCGTCCCGTCCGTACTGGAAAGCCCATGGCGAGGGTCGATCGGGCTCAGAGATAGGTGTGGAGGCCAGACAGGTGAGGCAGTCAGCGCACTGAAACGCAGTGGAGGATTGACAGGTGCAATGGCCCGCGGGGATCAATTGTGTGAGCAGAGGGTGGACATTATCACGGTCCGAGTTCATTCCAAACCACATCAAGAAGACAAAAAGACCACAGGTAGCGAAGACCCCTGTCAGTAGCACCCGGCGAAGAGAGCACCAACTGGTCCATGAGGAGTTCATGGCGAACATGCCACTGATGGCGGTCTGCAGCCTTCCAATATCTAAGGGTTCAAGAAAGGAACAAAAGGGAGTAGACAAAGTAAGGCTTCGCCAGAGCCCATCATGTAATATCTCGACTCAAGATGGGAAAATTTCAGGGTCTGTGACCTGTTTCTCTCTCCACTGGAATACGTTGAACCAAATTTGAGAAATTTGTGATTCAACCGGTTCGTTGCCCCTTAAACCTGTGAGGACACATCCCAGTCCGCCACTAGCGAACAAACAAAGGGAACCACCAAGCAATAATGAAGCTGAACGCCACCAACCTATGTTTGTGACCTAACCCTGAAGTAGTAAGCCGGGTTCATCTGGGTGGACTGGCCAGAATCATCATAAATATGTTGGGTCCCCACTGTGGCAGAGTGATGTTGGCATCATGATTCTGTTCTGACTTCATCCCAGCGCTAACTGACCAGGGATCGCGAGCACCACAAAGAGGCAGACTACGCCAACTAGTTTGCACCGGTTCTCTGTGACTGGGGTGATAATAAGCGAGAAGACTGGAATTAGTTCCGAGCACATCCTTCCGCCGACACTATAACATCTGCAAAACCGTCCTGAATGATCCATCTAGCTCGTCACCAGAAAATCGAATACTCGCCTCAACACCCCGTCACCCGGTCAACCTTGATCATACAACCATCGAATATCATTATAGGCATCCTTCAAATCCTGTCCCGTAAACTGACAATGGTTCCCGCTGACAAAAAGACCACAAGTCCCGCTGCAAGTCCCGGTATTGGCCCTGCTTTGTCCCAAGGTCCTGCACGACAGTAAACGGCAGACATACTCATAATAAATGCTGTAGGTGTTGCTGGGAACAACCTTGCGATGCGCATCATCGCAACTAGAACCAAGTCGCTCGCAAAATGCAGAGCCCTTGCAGTCAACGTTTCCCACCGTCATGGCTTGGAGATTTTTGGCAGCATCTGCACCCGGACTTGAGGTTTGAGCCAGCACGGATGTCTCGCCATTGGAGAGGAGGAACTGTTCGCCCTGAGCACCAGGGCTAGGGGCTGCGCTCACAATGGCTGCCAGGGCAGTGACCCCTTAGAGGGCTGTGCGGATAATGGCATAGTTGGCAGGTTGGAAGACGAAGGTGCTTTGAGGCAGGGAAAGAGCTGAACGACTTGAGACTCGGTTCGTGGGTGTAAATTTTCTGGATATGCTCGTAGAGAACTTATCTCTGGCGGGTAGTTCGGCTCCATTTATACCATCCTCGCCTTCAAAAAGCTTTTGTGACGTGTTATGCCAGTTTTACCGGCTGACTGGTCTTGTGGTTCTATCCAGGGGTGAGCTTCGGGCATCGGTGGGATGATTGTCTCGAATCGATAGCTAAGGCCTGGATATTGGAGTAGAACGCCGTCCTGTGCAACATGGTCTAGGTGTGATCGGTAGCTATTGGTCGGTATTGCTGTGATAGTGACCTCTATCGGCCTTTACACCATCGGCCAAGGCGATGATGCGGCTGTTTCATTCCACTATGCCGTCGACGCATCACCCATGGGCCACGGCACCCCCAGTCGTGGCTCCGGCCTGAATCGCCTATGCGGGCTCTCAGACTTCATCCCGTGCAACAGCTCAGATCCCAGCGTATACACAGACAACAACAGCGACTATGATCTACATATACCACAGGCCTGAAGACCGTCGACTTCCGGTACAACGGCACGGGCGAACTAGCCGGTCTGGCAGTCACAGCCGTCCAAGACAAAGTGTACCCAGATGAAGAGGGCAAGCCGCTCTGGGGGGGTGGAAACCACCAATCTCCAGCTGCGAGATGCGAACCCGATCTGGGGGTTCCTCGGACCTGCCGACGAAGATCGGGCGGATGTGATCGCGGTGCGCAAGGACTGGCTGCATCTCCCCGGGTTCCAGGTCGATACCTCGCCGCGCCCGTTCTCGAATCTGCAGAATTTCCCCGGGGTGGACTTTCATATCAGCGCTATGAGCATGGCGTACGACATCAAGCCTTCCACCGAAGCTGAGTACTACGCCGGCGTCCGCGACTTGGGCGTTTTCAGCCGGTGGCAGAACCTCTCGACGCGCGCTGAGACGACCGAGCGGATTCTGAATCTGGTCTGGACTGATGTTGCCGCCAACGCTGTCCTCGGCACCAAAGGGTGACATACCCTGCAGGCGGATGACCCCGGAGCTGCGGACGTCGGGGTCCACAGGTTTACCCGCCAGATCCATTACCAGTGGACGTATGGGATTGCCGCCTTTATTGTTCTGGGTCTGACCGTGCTGGCGGCGGTGGTCTCTCTGGTCTTTAGTGTTACTGGCCGAGCAACCAGTGCCACCGTGCGTTGGTACTTGAATGCAACGTCCATGGGGCGCGTCTATGGTCAGTTCAAATTTCCGGACTCGATATCTATACAAGCTCCGACTAGTGCATGGATCGACAGTGTGCGTGTGCAGAAGATCAGGATTGGGCCAGTCGACAAGGTCCAACAGACAGAGGGATCTGCTGCAACGGCAACTCCTGATAGTGCCTGAGATACACAGACGAAGTATGGTTTTCCCAGAATAATATACTCCTGTTAAAGTGAACAAGCTCGATCTCGAAGGTCCAGGTGCCTTCGCAGCATAGTACGCTCTTGAGTTCCGTCTGGGGGGTTTTGTTTTTTACTTGATCAGCTAGTATCGGTAATCAATCGTCTGTTGAGATGGGGATTTACATGCACTTTATACTAGTCAAAAGATGATAGATAGTAGTATTTGTTTGGATGGTTCTACTGATCATTAGTTTACGACTGTGTGACAGTTGATCCCAAGCACCGAGCGTGTAACTGTTGTGAAGGATAGATAGGAGCTTAAAAACACATATATGGAGGTGAGCTTAGGCTGGAAGTCTATACCTACTTACTGCTAGACAGATGATGATTATTAAGGTACTCCGAACATAGAAGAGGAAAAAAGGAAAGGAAAAAAAAAAAGAACAGGCCCGAGCCGCGAATTGAACGCGGAACCTCTCGCAAGCATGCTTGGGTGTTACCCTAAGCGAGAATCATACTGTTTCTTGTTAGTTGCAGGAACTTTGATTGGATGTGCGGAAGGCTGCTTACCCATTAGACCACCCGGGCTGATGATGTCAGCGTTGGCCAATTTAATGCATTGAGAGGGAAAAGAACGTCAAGGGAACTGAATCAGATGGAAGAAGACGTTGAGCATGTCCATTCACTTGGAGACTCTCTGTGAACAGCATGATACAGCATGACAGCTCGGCTTCATATTCGCTGAAGTTTGTTGTCTGTTCTATACCACCAGCTAGCAGCCAAATACCCTGTAAGTGATTGGATCTCGTTTGTTTGCTGCAGCTGTGCTCGTTGCCCACCGCCACCAAGCCACTTCTTTGTCCCGGGGACGAGAAAGAAAAGAAAAGAGGAATCCATGTCTCTGTTTCTCTGATTCTCTGACACATTCTTCATGCCATACTTACACTTCTGCCTCTTCTCCCACAGTCATGCGCGGCCTTCTCTAGGATCCGCCCAAGGATAACCCTAGTCAGTTCTGTACGGCCCTCATTCCTGGGGACCAGACTGCAAGGGCCATCGATATCATGCTGGGTCATGTCAAAGAGAGGAACTCCCGTATTCTTCGGGTGTTTGAGGGTGCAGGTGGTGCTCTGAAGCAGGATGAACATTTCCGGGGCCTGGGGAAGAGGTAAGAGGCAGAGATAGGACTCATGCACAGCATGTATTGAATACGTATATCATTTCTGGTAGCTTGCCTTGCCCATAACAGGGCATAGATCTGATGTGAGTCTTATATCTTTGCTTGCTTCTGAGCGAGTGCCAGCTCCTGGCGTACAGCAAGGTCTGCAATGATTTCCTCACTCCCACCTCCGACAACCTGCAAGGAATAGTCAGCAAGTAACACAACCCATTCAAGCCTGAGGACTAACCATCATTCGAAGATCCCGGCTAATCTGCTCAACGGTAGCGCCCACCCCGCCGCGCTGATAACCCGCTCCCCCAAAGATCTGCTGTGCCTCTCTGGCGGCCAACTCAAGCAACTGCCCACCCTGCACCTTCAACAGCGCAATCCGGCCGGCGATGTTGGGGCTCTGCCATCCGAGCGGAGCCTTGTCGATATAGAACGCCAACTGCTCTAGCCAGGCCCAGTGCGCCTCGACGCGATGCGCCAGCTCAGCCAGCTTCCGGCGAATGATCTGGTTCTGGATGAGTGGCTGTCCAAAGGTCCTGCGCTTCAGCGCATAGGACGTCGCGAGGGCCAGACAGGTCCGGCTCTTGCGGTTGCACTGGACGGCCATGATGTACCGCTCCTTGTTGAAGTTCTTCATGATGATCGCGAAGCCCTGGTTCTCCACTCCGATCAGATTCTCCACCGGTACCTGGACATCCTCGAGGTCCACGAACGACGCGCCGCCCGCATTCTGCCCGCTGTTGTAGATCTTCTGCTTCGACACCCCCTTTGCGTCCATCGGGATGACCAGCACCGAGATCCCCTTCAGCCCCGACCCCTCTGGGCCCGTGCGCACCGCCGTCGTCATGTGCGTCGCCCAGGGCGTTCCCGTAATCCACTTCTTGACCCCGTTGACGGTGTAGAACTTCCCGTCCGCGGATTTGACCGCCGTGGTCTGGATGTTGGCCACGTCAGACCCGCCGCTGGGCTCCGTCACGCCGAGGGAGATGCTCGTTTCCCACGTGAACAGCCCGGGGAGCCACTTGGCCTTTTGCTCCTCGGTGCCGTAATGCACGATCGGGGGCACGCCGATGGTGGAGGCGCCGCCGAGCGCAACGCCAACGCCTCCCTCCACTCTTGCGATCTCGTCCACAGAGACCAGCAGGTGGAAGACGTCCCGCGCGCTGTGTGGGATCCCGGCGAGATTGGGGATGTGAGACGGGCGATATTTGTCCGGGACGTCGTCGAAGGGAATGCCCGATTGCGCGTATTTCAGCGCCTCCTCGCGCGGGACATCGCCCTTCTCTTCCCATTCCAGGGCGTGGGGGAGGATGTTCTCGTCGACGTAGCGGCGGATGTTGTTGCGGAGATCTCGGTGCGATTGGTTGTAGTATGGGGAGTCTAGCGTTTTGTACCAGGCGGGCTCGGCCCATGGTGTATTCTCATCGAGATCGAGCTTGGGGTCAGCACGCATATTGAGGTGGTTGTCTGTCTGTAGAAGCTTTTGATATAGTGAACGGTGAAGTTAACCCTGGGGTCATATGCTGCACGATGGTGCTGTTATGTATTGGAAACACCGGTTAGTGTGTCTGAATGCGTCTTCTTGGATAAACACTGCACGATTATCCCCACCTATTGGACCCGGACCTGGACTTCTCCTC
The DNA here is from genome assembly GCA_019721355.1 of Aspergillus sp. MEXU 27854. Classification (NCBI taxonomy): domain Eukaryota; kingdom Fungi; phylum Ascomycota; class Eurotiomycetes; order Eurotiales; family Aspergillaceae; genus Aspergillus; species Aspergillus sp. MEXU 27854. Next base: position 3,737,867 of record JAGMTT010000001.1, read on the forward strand.
ATGATGGACGGCCGAGATCCGGGGTTGCGGAGTCGACCATCAGTTTGCTGACTTGAGCTCTAAACCTCGGCTATGTTCAACCAGAAGATCGACTTGGAATATACTGATGCATGGAATACGAGGGATTGGCATAGTTTCTGATTTAATATTATCGGTGTGCGTAAATCTTCCACTGTCTGTCTCAATATCACCAACACCGATTAAGCTAGACAGCAAAATCAGACAGCTTCGTCGCAATCTCTCCAATCAAGTCCCTCCTCACCATCTCATCAACCCACTGAGCTGGAATCGAATCATATCCGTAAAACGCGCCAGCAAGGCCCCCATAAACAGCGCCGGCTGTATCCGAATCTCCTCCCAGGTTGACCACCGCCAACGCACCATCAGTCCAAGACTCATACTTGAAGAACCCCCATAAGGCGACTTCAATCGTATCCACCACCCACCCACTGCTGCGGATGCTGGACGCCGACTTTGCCTTCCAATCCGAGACATTGTGATAGCGCGCCAGCCGCTCTGCGAGCTGCGGATGGTCGAGCCGGTAATTAGCCACCGTCTGGCACAGCCGTTCTTTACTCGAGCCTGTGCGATCGTCAGTATCCGTTGATGAACCCGGAATATAGAAGAATGCAAGTGCGTCAGACATACCCTGCATAACCTCACACACCAGAAGCGTATACAGCTCGCAGGCCTCGACACACGGAAGCGAAGGATGCGTCACCCGGCTCTGCTCGCGCGCACGCCGCCTCGCCTCAGGCGCATTCCGCCACAGCACGACGCCCAACGGCGCGATCCTCATCAGACTGCCATTCCCGGAGCAATCTTCCCGGTCCAGCTTCGAGTTGATGTGCGCCTGCGTCTGCTCCAGCTGTTCGATGCCGCGTTTCCTCCAGGACAACAGCGCCCCGCGCGTCGACTGGCCCACATCCCATGAGGCGCTCGTCGTGCTGAACCGCCCGTCAAACAGCCAGTCCATAAAGTACTGGATCGAGAGCGCATGGTTGTAGCTGCCCTGCGAGTCGATCATCGACTGCGCGAGTGCGAGTGTCATGGAGCCATCGTCGGAATAGGACCTAAGTCTGTTAGATCGGCGGGCTTGGCGGTGGAAAATTGGTGCTCACCCAGCGGGCTGCTTAAAGGGCTGCACGTATCGCAACCCGGTGATGGGCTCGAACGTGTGCGGCTCTTGGAATTGAACGGGGCCTCCAAGGGCATCGGCGACGCAGACGCCCCATATCGCGCCCCGCGCTCGCGATCTGATCGATGGTGCCATGTTGTCCGGGTTGTAGTCGCTCCTCTTCCAAGCGAAACCGTCAGCGTTAAATAGAGTACTGGGCTGACGCACGTGGTGGCTTAGCGAAGGATTACGAGCGAGGCTGAAATGCGGAGCACAACGACGTGTCAAGTTACCGGATCTAATCAACTAGGATGGTAAGGCACAGTAAGCTAGAACTTATCAGAGTAGACGCAATGCACTTGTTATTAGAGCAATCAATGAGAAATCATGTCTAATCATTATGATTAAGAGAGGAGAATAACAGCAACGCCAATGAATCTGGACTTTTCACCCGTAACAAATGACAACAGCCAGCCTGTAAGATGCAAGTTGAAAGCAACAAAATTCTTGCGCAATGCTATCCGGTCCGGCCAGATCACAAAAGAAATTCGTTCAGAAACCAGAAGACGGCTTAAATGACATCGTCTCTCTCCCATCCAGTGGGCTTCAGATTCTCCATTCCCTTGCTTGGATGGGGCTTGGAGGGGTCCTTATACTTGGACGTGTAGGGGTTCGGATCTGCGGCCTGGCTCAGGTTCCCCAGGGTATGGTTGACTTCCCGGTGCTTCGCTTCGTCGGCCCGCACATACATGAGCAGATCCTTCATCGTGCGCTTGCCTTCAGGCATCTTCCAATACTGGACGGCGATCTCAGGCGCCTCCTTCTTCTCCCACAGCGGCAGGTTTCCGCTCTCGAGGTCCTTGATCGCCCGCGTGTAGGTGATCACGGCCTCTTCTTCGAGGTAGCCGACGAACCGATGGCAAGTACGTGGGGATACCAGGTACGAGAGGAAGAAGCCGTTGAAGAAGACTCCCTGGGCACCGAGGACCATCAAGCGCATGAACCACCCTGGTTCGGCGAGTTTCAAGAAGGTGAGCAAATGCATGCGCTCGTTGAACGCTTCCTCCAGTAGCGTTTCGATCCTAGAACGTCTCAATTAGCAAATCAACCAAAGACAACAGCTAAGCCTGTGGTCTGTGCTTACCATCCGTTATCTCTCTTCATGCGGCGCAAGCTTCTCAGGTGTCGCAGCATGCCCCCCACCATTCCTGGGACACCGGCGACACTCTCAAGAAAGACAAATCGCGTAAGCCATTTCTGCTCGGTCATCCTAAACTGAGCATCGTTCTCTTTGCCGGCGGGGGGATGGCGATATCCCGTTACCAGGTCCATGCCCCAGCGCAACATTCGCACAGTTCCAAGCGCGACCCAATCGGACCAATTCTTAGCATCTCTGTGGGCAATTGCGACTTGGCGCATTTGTTCTTCAGTATATCTGATAGATCGTTAGCGACTGGCTATGGAGTAGGTGGATGGGTGTATGCATAATTCTCGAGCAGATCACAGCACGACCACAAAGATGGAAGAAGATACTTACACAGGATGCACCCAGGCTGTCTCTGATTCCTTGATCTGAGGAGTGTTTGGAGGAGGAAAGAACTCCTTGATGTGTTGCTGCGGGGTGGAGGAAATGAATCGCTTGGTGCTCCGCTGATGCTCCTGCTTGGTGGCGAGCAAGGAGCCACTGCTGTATTTCAGACCAGTCGTGGCAAGTAGACTTGTGTATCCTCGCGAGGACGCGAGCAGATAGGATTTGGGGAATACAGCGGCCCGGATTGGGGCTGTCGAGGTTAATAGACTCATGGTGGTTTGGACTTCTTCGATGAACGTTGATTGAGGTTCAGAGAGAAGAAAAGATAAGTAGATGTTATATATGACTCGAATTTCAGGCACAGGTGAGCCATGAATGAGAGTTCAACGTCTATTTATATCAAGGGGAAGAAGCTCGTATAGCGGCTGGAACCCGAGGGGCAGAAGGCAAAAATCGGAACCGCCATGGGACCAAACAGGTACCCCGGATAGCCATGACGTGTGAACCCGTCTCTGTCAGAGGCCGGTGAGATTGATTGGGATTTCACAGACTGCTCTCAGCCACGTTTGGCGTTGATGCTGACCTTTAGAGATGACTTGGTTTAGTGGACGGAACCGATGCGGGAAGCAGCAGGATGACCCACGGCCTAGAAGATACATGGAAGTTACATCGTCCCGGTCAACTGTCAGTGGTTGATATCTCTACGACTACCCCGATAAAGAGTGTCAGGAATATGAAGATGCGCTCGATCTGGCATTGTTGCATCTCACACCAAGTGGAATCAACTTTCTCTCTCTCCCCAGTGTGTCTTTCGTCGTCTATGCGCAGAAAATCCTGTCGGCGTAAGCTCGTCGATTTCACGTTGATACGAGCAGTGTAATTTTGGCGAAATACGAAAACTGCCCATGTGACCTCGGAAGATTCCGGACGAACCCGTTGAGACGATGACTAGTCGGGATCTCACTGCCAGACGGAGTACATCCCAATCGCCGTCTGACTCAACTCGGGACGCCGAAGGAAGAACTGACTTTTTTCTCCGTTGGATCCCGATGGCATTCCAACTGGGTAGACCAAGAGTATGTTGAGGAGGGTAAGAAAGGACCAGATCCCGAAATGGCCGTCTCTACGGTATATATGTCCTTGTTGGCGAATCTCAATCTGATACGGCCGAGAGGCACAGTCCGGTTGCCTCTGCGAACTTGTTGGTCCATAAGTGGCGCCTCGAGATTGTGAGACACGCGTCTGATACAATCCAGGGACAATTTCGATGTTCTGGACAGGTTCATGTGAGATCTAACTTTGATAGATCCTTCAACAAACATCGCGTTCATTAGGCGTATTATTGGGCATCATATAAAACAATTACTGTCGACAACCAAGAAATCATCTAGATATCAGGCAGTCAAGCTGATTCAAATGCCGACTCGGATGTTCGCCGGACACCGAAATGACTTTCGCCCTCTTGCGGCTCAATGTCCTTTTTTTCCACCTTGACGACATGTGCATGACGAGGACCGTTGTTGATTTCTTTAAGAAGTTTCTTGATGGAGTCTTCATGACCCTGGGCCTCCCCCTCGACCTGCAGTACCTTAGCATTCATACGTAAACACCAGATGTTGTATTCCGGTCTATCCAAGGACCAGTGGGGTGATGATACCCTGCCACAGTGGGTGTTCTTCACCCAGCCTTTCAAGTCAAACTCCGACGCTCGTTTTTGCGTGAAGTCACTAAACAAATGGATGTCAGGGTCTAGCTCCGGTAATGCACAGTATAGATAGAAGCCTACCGGAATCCAACACCTAAAGGCAATCCCTGTCAGTACTTCAGTCCAACATATGTAGGTCGTGTTGATATGTTGAATTTAGGCAATGCATAGTTGGAAACATGTCACCTACCTTGCACTGTGCCATGGACTTTGAAAGCGATCTGCTTGAAGTCAGCACACTACATCAAAGCGATGACGTAGCGGGGAGCTGCTGGTCCTGGGAAGATCGCATACGCGTTGAGTCGACATTTTCAATGTCTGAAGAATGTATGGTTTCAGTGTATCCGTAATATGGAATCTCTATCTCAATGAGGCTGTTCAGTGTAGAAGAAGACAAGATGACATCAGTCGAAGTTGAGCGAAGTAGAGGGAGGAACTACATATGCAGCGATAATCCCAAACGGGTTAGTCTGGGGATGACGGATCCCGTGATCACCCCTGAACCAAAATAGGAAACTCCGCAATCAACTCTCCGCAGTAGCATCTCCTCATCAACAAGACACACATTCGTTTGCCCTCTCCGCGCGTCTTTGAGGGGCCCTCCGCGCTATGCTGGTTTAAAATGACTTCCCTCCTTTCCAATCTGCGGCGTCTGTACTCCTTAGATACCCTTGATACCCGCTTCACCACCTCTGCCTCGACTCCGCTGAAGGCCGCTGCCGATTCGCGACCTGCCTCGGCCAAAGATGCCCGTGCAAATGCTGTAGCCAGCAATGCCTCAACTTCGAAATGGGGGACCCTGGAATTCTATGTTTACTACTTGGTCTTTCTCGTTGCGGTGCCGTTGATGTTCAAGGCAGTCATTGAGGTGTCTCAAGGTAAGGCACACGATACAACAATACATGCATTGATAATGCTCACATCTTATTTAGAGAATCACCCCACCTACTCGACTTATGCCAATCTGTTGTCTCCGGGCTGGATTGCTGGACGTCAAGTGGTACATCTACCTTGTAGCTTGTTCCCAATGACCTTGCTGATCATGTCTGTTTTGCAGGACAACTCCGACGCACAATACTCCACGTTCCGTGATAACATCCCCTACCTCCTCATTCTTTTGGTCGTCCACCCGTTACTGCGTCGTGCATTCGAGTTCTATACCCGCCCGTCCAGTCCGAAACCTACCGGAACGAATGGCAATGCCTCCACGCCCGCTGCAGGCGCCCGTTTCACTCGGCGCATTCAGTTCGACTTCTACTTTGCATTCGTTTTTATAGTTGCACTACACGGAATCTCCGCCATCAAGGTACTCGCTATATTATACTTGAACTATAAGATCGCCAAGTCACTCCCTCGAAGATATATTCCCGCAGCCACCTGGATCTTCAACATCTCCACACTGTTCGCAAACGAGCTCTGTGCAGGCTATCCGTTGGAGCGCTTAGCCGCTGAATTGACATCGGCTTCGGATGGTTCTGGACAAGAATCCTCACTGGTCTTGTGGGGTCGGCAGCTCGATAGCTTTGGTGGTCTGATCCCTCGGTGGGAAATTCTGTTCAATTTCACGGTTCTGCGCCTGATCAGCTTCAACATGGACTATTACTGGAGCCTTGACTACCCAGCTGCGAGCCCAATTGAAGTAAGTGCGACAATCTATCAACTGGATATCGCCCCTCTGACAATCCTAAGAAGAAGCAACTTGATCCAGCAGCCCTGTCAGAGCGTGATCGCGTTAGCATCCCCGCCGAACGCTCGGCCTTCAACGGCCGCAATTACATCGCGTACATCCTGTACTCCCCGCTTTATCTGACAGGTCCCATCGTCACCTTCAACGACTACATCTCGCAGCAGAGATATGCATCGCCGTCCCTGACCAAACGTCGTACCATCATGTATGGCATCCGTTTCTTCCTCACGCTCCTCGCCATGGAGTTGATCCTTCACTTCATCTATGCCGTCGCCATCTCCAAAGCATCACCAGATTGGTCCCTGTATACCCCCGCACAACTCAGCATGCTTGCCTTCTTCAACCTCCACATTATCTGGCTGAAGCTGCTCATCCCGTGGCGGTTCTTCCGTCTTTGGGCTCTGATCGATGGAATCGACCCACCAGAGAACATGATCCGCTGCGTGTCCAACAACTATTCTACTTTTGCATTCTGGCGTGCATGGCACCGTTCCTTCAACCGATGGATCATACGGTATATCTATGTGCCTCTCGGCGGAGGCAGAGGTCGCAGAAGTGGAGGGAACGATAATAAAACCTCGTCAAAACTATATGCCAAAGCGCGCCAGATCTTCAATTTCCTCCTCGTCTTCACTTTCGTCGCCCTGTGGCACGATATCAACCTTCGTCTCCTCCTGTGGGGATGGCTCATCACACTTTTCGTCCTGCCCGAAGTCATCGGCACACTGCTGTTCCCCGCGCACCGGTGGCGCTCTCATCCCACGGCTTATCGTGTTCTGTGTGGCGTCGGTGCTGTCGGTAACATTCTCATGATGATGATTGCCAACCTTGTCGGGTTCGCTCTGGGTTTGGACGGACTGAAGGGTCTTCTGAACGAGATTCTAGGGTCATATGCAGGACTTGTATACCTTGTGACCGCATGTTCGGCGCTCTTCGTTGGCGTCCAAGTTATGTTTGAGATCCGGCAGGAGGAGATGAGAGCGGGGATCAATCTGAAATGTTGACCTGCATATGTATACACGTTCTATTAGGAAATACAATAAACAGCGATTACGAATTGTTCCGAATTTCACATATTAAAGTATAGCTTGGATAATCTTCCGTCGTTAGTCTCCGGCGTATTATCCCTTGATATTGCTGGAATATCCACTTCTCAGGACATCCTTTCATTCTGCCAGAACCATCTGGTATGAGGGGAGTGCAATATCCATACCCCTTTGCCTAGCCCTTACTGGGCTTGCCTTCCGTGAACCGAGCGTCAATCGAGGCGTAGCCGGCCTGACTGATACTGTGGGTCATCATATGTGTCCATCTCCGAGGACTGTGAGCAGTGCCGTGAGGATCTCCGTAATAGGGATCACGTCCAGTCTTCACGTCAAAGAATCAACCAACCCAGAAGGAATTTCTGAATCTCATCACATAACCACCTCACCCAAACCTAGAAGAAAGCCCCACACCGCGAGTCCTCATGCACCTTATAACAATCCAGCCCACAAGTGCGTTGATGACAATTCTTGCACCGAATCTTCCCCCAATACCCACACATGCAGCAAAAATGCCGCGGCGCCTTGGGCAAGATGGGCGGTCCTGCGCGAGCGGCGTGATACGTGAGCGGCGGCTCAGCCAGGAGCGCCTGCATGATGCGATCTGAGGGCGCAGACGGGATATACGACCGCAGCAGCGGGTCGTTGTCGTGCTCAGATTTGATCAAGCCTTCCGGAGCCGGCTTCTGGTCATCTGCTTTGGGCTGTGGCGGCTGGTCCTGCGGCTTGTCCTGCTGTGATGCGGGCTGTTCGGTCGACACGGACACGGCCGGGGTCGTTGCGCGCACAGAAAGCGATCGTTTGTGCTGCTGTTGCTGCTTTGTAGCTGGTTTTGGGGTTGCGCTGCGTCGGAGGAGGGAGGAGGCGGAGGCGGAGGAGGAGGGTTTTGTGATGCGGTTTGGGGCGAGACGTTGGGCGGGGGCTTGCGCGGCCGCCTGCGCCAGGGCGGCCTCCTCGTCGTCGAGGTAATTACGGAATGTCTTTTGCGACTGCAGGATGCGGCGCACGTTGGAGGTGACCTTTCCTCTTGTTCCTGGAGGGGCGTTAGTTGTTAGCGCGTGCGCGCGGTCGTGAAGGACAGGGCGGCGGTGTGGCGTACCTCTGCCGGCGGCGTCTTTCTGCTTCGCGGGGATAGGGATCTGCACGTCGCGGTGGTTTTCGCGATCGAGCTCGGCCAGATGGCGCACGATGGCATTGTTCTGGCGCGAGGAGAGGTCGGCGCGGCCGGGGTCGCGAATGCCGCGTTTGCGGCCGATGGCGGGTGTGATGGCGGCTTTGGCGGGATCGAATCCCCGGTCAGCGATGTAGGTCCATCCAGGGGTGGCGTGGCTGGAACCGCCTTGGATGAGTTCGACGTGGTACATAGTCGCTAGGATGAAGGTGGAAGCATGGTGAGTTGGGCTGGTGATTGTTTGGTGGTTGAAGTTATCCCCGAAAATGTTCCCGCGGAGCACAGCATGTTTGTTTTGTTTGCAGACTCAGCGATGACGCAGTTGCCGCCCGCGCTCTAGATGGCCACCACTCTTGTCACGCTCTTGAGCTCAAAGAGAGCGGGATATCAAATGGATATATTGTACAACTATATATGGAATGATATTTCACAGGAGGATTTGAACAGGGAAATAGCTGTATTGATTTGGCATTCTCTCCAGGCCTCCTGGAAAGAAGCTTGCATGAAGGTTGATGCTGAGATGCGAAGAACTAATAGGCAAAACGACTCCTACTAAAACACCAAATAAATGACTGAGATGAAGTCTGAGACAGTGGCTTGGAGCTTATTTTTTCTTCTGCAGTTGGTCGACTCTCGACTCCAGCTCGCCGATGTATGTCTGGAGCTTTTGGGTTGCTGATTGCAGAGCCTGACGTGCTGTTAGCTGGCAGTTCTCATCGATGAAACCCAGGCCATCATCGCATGATGGGACAAGCAGTAAGTATAACACGGCCAATAGTTGCAAGTGGTGAGGATAGGACTCGGCGACGTGCGTAAGTACTTGATGGGACAGGACACAAAAGCAGAATAGCAAAAGCATCCACCAAAACGAAGACCCTGGTTCAAATATCGCATTCGGAATGATGATGGAACTTACATAGATATCTTCAGTCAGCATCTCGTTGGACATCCTGTACTCTCCGAGGATGTAGTAATAAACACAAGCACCGGCCGCAACAGCGCCCGCCAGAAAACCGAACACGCTGGTACTGCATTAGCATCTTCGCCAAACTCAAGCACATTTAGACACGAGGTGTACTGGAGAGCTCACCCTCCACGGAATGCGCCGACAGGCTTCTTGGCCGGCAACGAACCTGCGGCATCCCTCATGGAGCGCGAGGCGGAGAAACTCCGCCGAGCTGGGACGAAAGCGCGGGTGGATGCGAGGGGGCGGAGCACAGGACGGAGCATCTTGTCGATATGAGGGAATGGAGACAGATTGCAGAGCCTCGATCAGAGAAATTCAAGGGTCATGGTATGAAAGTCGTAGTGTACGTAGGTACAAGAAGGCGTCGGGCGGAGTGACGTTGTCTGTTCCGCTTTTGGTCGTCGGCCAATCATCACGGGACTCGTCCGAGGTAAACAACCCTCCCTCGCACTGGACATCAAGGGCGTTCTACTATAGCTTCAATTTTTATTCGATACGTGATGTTAAATTACATGTTGTCTTAACACAAGAATCACATCCCCTAGATACTGGTATCTCCATCTTTCATCCGCACACGCAGATCCATCGTCCTCACAGATATATACGGTGCAGCCGGCCATACAATAGTGTACAAGTTCTTTATTCCAACAAAGTCAATTCTCTATCTGCTACTCCATAATTTCCGAAGGCCATACATCACGCTTAGACGCCAGCAATGATAGAAGAACAAACAACGGCCATCTAAGAGCCAAGAGATACGGTAAAAACGTCACAACATAGGCAATACATATAACAAGTCGTACATGAGAGCAAGTCTAGTTGGCCATGGTGCTCTCGTTGAACAAGTCCGCCAAAAGGTCATCACGGCACGCATCAAGACTTGGTGCCCCCATGCTGTATGTGCTCTCGAAAGCATGGATGCTGAGTTGATCAAACCAGGGCCGGAGCACTCGCTCAACAATTTCATCCTTGGCGGTCTCGCGAATCCAATCCGCCGTCAGCCCTGGCTTCTTCGCGCCGCCACCGGGCTCCGACGCTTCCCTGGGAGAATCAAGAGAGGCAGAACCCCGCACTCCCAAACTTTGGGAGACTTCATCGGCGAGCGCAATCGATTCCCAGTGGCCAGGAGGATAAATAGCATCGATCGTGTCGGTGACATATAGCCATTCCAGAAGCTGGAAGTCATCCGGAGCGAGTACTAGGAGTGTGTCCAAGAGCTTACATGACTGTAGCAACGAGTAAGGATTGTATACCTCCTGATGCGGCCCAACCGGGATAGCGGCGATAGCCTCCTGTAGCTCGGCATTGATCATGGGCCAAAATGGTGCCAGTGTGCTTGTGGATGTCTTCAGCGCCAAGGCACGAAGAACCATGAATACCTCGGCTCTCGTGGTTGACGAAGGGGAGGATGAGCTGGTAGCCCCGAGCAGGTCCTCCAGTTTCTGCAGTAGTGCCGGTAGCTCTCCGATGAAGTAGTCGTTATTCGCAGATAAGATCAGCAGAGCAATCCGACGAAGATTCAACTGGGCTTTCCGATCGGCATCAAGACGGGCCGCTGAAGCCCCAACTCCAAACATCAAGCCTGCCGTACTTGGTGGAGGCAACCGACCCAAGATGTCGGACAACCTATCTTTATCCGCCACAACCCACTGGCGTAGCAAATTCATCCAGCCGTCCTTCACAAGATCTACTTGGGAGCCGAAAAATCGCGGATCGTTGAAAGCCTCGGCCACGTCCTTTTTCCAAAACTTGGTGGCAGCTGGGGATTTGGCAATGTGTTGGAGAAGAGCCAGGAAGTTGCGGTTGAGATTGTTTGGAAAAAGTCGAGAACGCAGCAGCGGTCCGATAACATTGGTAGAGATACCAGATACAGCTGTACCGATACGATCAGAGTCACCCAGCGTTGCAGAGAAGGCAGGCATGGACACAGCCAGAATACTAAGCATGTCGTCCGGCCCAATGTGCGGTACTGCCGAGTTGTCGTGGTCAAGAGATGCCCGGCTGAGAAGAGCGGACTCTTGGGATAACCCCATTGGCTTGCTTGTGAAGATTGCAGTCAGCAGCCGCAGCAGTACATCCTACATAATGTTAGCCCACGTTGTCAACCAGCGACGAAAGGTAAAAGAAAACATACACCCAGTTCACGCCGCATACGACGATCTTCACCAAAATTCGTGTTTTCCAGTTTCGAGCCAAGGATGCCAGCAAACTCCACTAACCGGGGCAAGATCTGCCTGTGAGGGAAGGGGTTGCTGAGAACATCGCGCAAGAATGTCGTGCAATCTGCCCAGATCTCATCCAGAACATCATCGTCCAACGACCGGGCGTATGTGACCAGGAACGCCGCTAGCTCGCCATCGGTGAGCGAAGATGTCAGAGTAGACTTGCGACTGGGATCCAATGCGCTGGGATTTGTTCGTGTGTATATGGCATTGAACACAGCTGGAATGGTGATCTTCGGTCGAGACCCATCGAGAGTGTGAAGAAGGCTGAAGATCAACGAGGATGTATCAGTGTCTGATTTGGTCCACATTTCAACCAATGTCTCGAGGCACTCAAGGGCTTCAGCGGTGAAAAGATGTTCCAGGATGCGACGCGACCTATTTCGCATTCGCAGAGATGTGTACTGGAAGGAGGCCAGAGATTCTGTGTCCTGGGGCAAAGTGCTCCTTTCCACTGCTCCCCACGACCAGATAGAAAAGCATAGGCGAACTGCATCTTGAAAACACAGTAGAACAGTCAGTCGGTTATTTGCAGCCGTTGACCGACTGTGTGTTGCATCAGACGTGAACACTCCTGATACCATATTTCCAAAGAAACCGTGGGATTGATCAGGGCTCTTGGCCGCTGGAGCATTTGCTTCCTCTACGAGGAGTCGTTCATGAGCGGTTGCGATGCAAGTCTCGAGACCAGCAAGCAAAGCAATAGTGGCATGTTCCGAGCGGTCTACCGGCCAATCTTTTGTTTGCTTGAAGGAAAGTTGGAGGTGCGTATATGAAAGTTGGATTTCCTTGCAGAAGCACTCCACTAACATCAGAAGAATCTGGAATATCGACCCTGAGAATAGTGGGAGCACCTCGCAGAGTAGAAATGTCCATCTTTCTATTATCTCTCTGGAATTGGGAGAGCTGATGCCCTTGAGCAGACACTCAAGGAGATGCTGGGGAGGTTGAGGAAGAGGGGGCAGCGCAGGCGTCTTGTCAGCCTTGTCGCTCGTAAAAGACAGGAGCGATGGGCTTGTTAGCCGCTCACGAGAGCTGTTTCTCTGGTGTTTTGGGCGGGGAGGAGGTGGTGGCAAGTAGGCCTCGGCGAAGCGGACTTTTAATGCCGCAAGGAGAGTGTCGATGAGAGCACCCTGCACAGCGACACTTCCTCCCTCGTCAAGTACGTAGGAAAGCCGGTCAACAAGGAAAGAGTCAATACCCGAGTCAGCCAACTCGTCAGCGCCGGGTCCCAGCAGAAGTTGGCGCATCACAAGCAGGGTTGTCTGTTGTAATTTGACTTCCTCCACGTCCGTTTCTTTGGAATTAGTAGCCTGAGCACTGGTCACTCCGAGTGCAGCCTGGAAGATACTCGAATGCAGGGTCTGATCTTCTGTGTTTGCTATAAGAGTTGTGAGTTGGAGTACGCAACGAAGAATTTCAAGGACTCACCATCGGTTGCACTGGGCTTGTGATGTTTGTCACCAGGAGACAGTGTTTGTGTTAACAAGATGATCCATCCATTATGAGAAAGTGCTGAAATCGTATTGTGAATGGTTTCGAACAAATAGTTGCACTCCTTAAAGTCATCGGCAGAAATTGATATGCTATCAGCATTGGTTTCGGGACCATCAGTCCTCAGAAAGAGTTCCTCAAGTCTTGAAATCATCATGCGGAAAACCCTAAAGAAAGGATAAGTTTTCCGGTGCGTCAATCACTTGAGATGTGTCAAAAGGACTTACTTATCTATAGACGGTAGATCCTGCAACCATCGCTGGACGATCTGGCAGGCCTCACTTGGTCCCTGAGAGAGGAGGTCCAAAACAATGAAAAGAGGGCGCTCCAGCATCGACGATTGATAGAAAATTTGAGAGTTCGCCAGATTATGCATACTCTTGGGAGGAAGTTCATAGGTCCCATGGTGGCTGTGGTTCCATAGCACAAAGTATCTCCCGATTTGTTCTTCTGACGAAAGCTGGCGAGGCCCAGCAGATAGTGGATCAATCATCAATGATGTGATAGCGGCTTCGACGAGATGGTCCTTCCAGGACACTGAGTGCAATTGCCATAGGCAGCGGACAGCCTCGACATGGAATTTGGGGCTGACTGGGGAGAGAAATTTCCACAGGTGCTTGACCAGCGCTGGAATCAGATCAGAGAGTTCTTCATAGCTGATATAGAAGCCAGGAGTGTGGATTGCATAGAGGTTTTTCACCGCAGAGACAAGTGTAGACGTCGTAGTGAAAGAGCCAGTGGTCGGCTCGATCTGACCCCTCTTGACACGTTCACAAATAGCCTGGTAGAGTCTCCGATCGCGAAGTATCCGCGACTTGGGAAGCTTTTTCAGAAGAATGATCAATAAGTTCATCTTATCCTGGACTGGTATGCTGATATCAGATCCACTCAAAGACGAAACGGCAAGTTCATGCGCATGCCTGATAATGAGCTCGCCCATCTGCTTAGGGCCGAATGGTAACGGTGGTAAGTCGAGACTGGTCTTGCTTTGTTCATAAAACTCGTGTATCCGCTTCAAGATGTCCGCACCGGGAAGTTCATAGATCGAGCCATTGGTGGCAGTCTTATCCAAAGAAGACTTCCTTGTGAAAGCTCTCTCCGTAAGTAAGCCAGTCAAAGAGTTGATCACCTTCGAGAGAGCCGTAGATACATGCCATTTTTGATCAGGGGAGGACACATGGTACTCCCCAGACGAAACAGTCCTCATCTTTAGAAGAATGGAGAGAGTCAATAACGGTACATGTGTCAAAATCATGTCTTCTTCTCGTACGTTGAAGTTGTCCAGAATGAACTGGGCAAGCTTCAAGTTCGTCAACACTCGATCGAAATTGTCGGCAATGTCAGACTCGTCCCAGTCTATGAGGTCAAGCAGCTCGGAGAAGATGACACCACTTTCAACGCCGTCAAAGAAAGCACTAGCACTGCGAAAGACCTCATCAAACTGGGGCTTGGTAGCGACTCCTTCAAAGGCTGCAACGCATCTCATCGTGGGGAGAAAAACCGCTGGGACAATATGGCCACCAACCTCCCACCGGTCCATTAAGGCAAGCGATATTCGAAAAGGCTTTGTCTTTTCAGAGGGCGTGGTTGCATCTTGTTCGATCAGTTGGAGTAGGCCATTGACCAACGGTTGCAGCCCGAATCGACTGAAATACTCTGCTTGCGAAAGCTCTTGCCCATCAGCTCGAGATGGATTCGTTTTCTCCAGTGACGAGTGCTGTGTGTCAAAGGACACACGATCATTGGTAGGCTCTGGTCCCAAGAACCACGACCACAATCTCCGATTCAGACTCATGTCTCGCCTAGCCACGACCCCGACAGCCGCCATGACCAACAACTGCAGGTCCTTTTCGGTGATTCGAGACTGCAATATTGGGGAGCTAAGCGGCAGATGTGTCACAAGTAAATCGAGGAAGTTGCGCTGGACAAGGACCTGCTCGTCGGCCAGACCGGACGCGAAACACCGAATAAGCAACCCAGGCTCGGGGAGAACAACCGAGTCTACTGCAGCAAGCATGTCCTGCGGCATTTCGCCAGCTTCGCTCATGTCACTTTTGCTCGGCCGCCGGTCTGTGATGCCCAATTTGGGAAGATGACGGTTGAGGTACGCCAGCACACCTGAACGTCTGCTAGGGCTCGTTATAGAGGCGAGGAATAAGCATTGCCAGAAGTATTGACTGCTCGAGTTCACGTCGGCCCCCGGCAGTTGTGTCTCCATTCGACTGGAGATGTCACGAAACTTATTGATCAGCCGGAGGGTGGGATCAAAGTCATCGCTTGTTTCTTCTTCAAGGCCGGGTAGGAGGGCGAGAATAATCGCTTTCAGGGCGGGACGGATCGCCCATGGTTCCAGGTCACAGACGTATGTCTCAATCAACGATAGAAATAGCGGGCGGACCGTGAGAGAAGCGAAAGTCAACGTAGGCGCGACGCCAGGTAGGTATAAAGGTAGGTCGTGAGACAAGCCATCGGACTATATATCGAAATGGAGGCGTCAGCAGGTGCATTTTCCTCCAATGTACATGCGTCAATCCACAGTCCGAACCTTGATCAAGTTGAATATGAATGTGTATACTTCCAACGCTTTTTGGTGGACGCCGGATGGCAGAGAGGGGTTCAGGCATTGCGAAAGGCGTTTCGCGACCAGCACTTTGTGAGGAACGATGGGTAGCTCAGGGGGATGAGACTGAAGAGCCTGGATCAGATAAGGTAAGCGATTTATCCCAGTCTCTCTGCCTGGCCTCAACCGTGATAGCGCACCTTCAACAATCGGCTCAGGAACGAAATATAGTCCGCCCATTCCTGCAACGCCGTATCGAACAGCGATAAGGCTCGCTCGACGCTGGAGGCATACCGACGGTAGTTTTTGTCTTTTTTCAGGGGTTCTAGTGACGGGTAAGCATATTAGACGGTGTGTGATATGCGACCTTGGCTGATAATTGCTCACCGTCCCTCCCTCGTAACCGCGAGCGCGCCAGAGAGCTCTCGGAGCTTGCGGGGGAATTCGACCTCGGAAAGGAGCTCGGATCAAGGCTCATGGTGCAGACGGTTGTTCAAGAAGGATGAAGATGCAGTCGGGAGATCGCAGGCCGTCATATTTCGAGCATTCAATAACAGTAGAGGTGTATATGATCGGGGCGTTGCGCAGGACCCCGGGGATGCATGAAGACACGAAGCCAGAAGGATAGGCGGAGATGTTTTGACTGGAGCTCTCCGATTGTCTCTCCCGGCGGGAAGGAAGATCCTCCCCACCTCTCTGCAACCCACCACCACCATCAACACCACCATCATCCTCACCGCCCCACGATGTGAGAATGATTTCGCACTTACCTCAAACGTTGCGCCCGAAGTTGATCAGTTCCGCTTCTGCCCGATGAATTTTCCAGCAACTCCAATGTCCCGATAACATGGACCCCAGCGCCCAAAGTCGACCGCAAACCGCGTCTGAGGGCGATCCAGACCGTCGTGGCGAGAACGAGCGTTCGTCCCCGACGACATCAGAATCCATTGGAATGGATGAAGGAACAGGAACCGCAAGCCCTGAGGAACAGCCGCCGCCGTTACCCCCGCGCCTTAATACGTTAAGCTTGTTGGATGAGGGAGGGACATCCTCCCGATCGGTCCGTCAAACAGGCTCGGCGAACCTTCAGTCGAAGGCTACGACCGCCGTGTCTAGAACCGATATCGCTTCCAATGATTCTGGGAAGGAGAACTACAATCTTCGCGGCTTCACGGGAACCCTGAGGGCCAAGGCAAGCCTCAGTCACCTGGCTAGTTCGAGGGCGAGTGAAGCTGGGGATTCTGCAAGCATTCGGAGCTCTATCCCGCATACAGAGGCAGGAGAAGTGGAGAACGTGTTTAGCGACTTACTTGCGGCTGAGTCAGGTGTTGTTCAGCAAGATGGGACCGGTCTTCTCCAATTCCCAGAGTTCCAGGCAGATGATGTCGAGGACGATTTCGCATGTGAATTTGAGCCTGTCGGGGAAGTGGAGGAGGGCGGAGGCAACGAGGGTGCGTTAATTCCATGGGAATCCATACTGTTCTTGCTGACTTTCATTCCAAAACAGAAATGGTCCTCGAGAAATGGAAGTCGAAACGCAAACACTACCTTATTCTATCCGCAGCGGGGAAACCGATTTGGACAAGACATGGCGATGGGGGGCTGATATCGACCTATGTCGGCGTTATACAAACCATAATATCCTTTTTTCAGGACTCAGACGACCACCTTAGGAGCTTCACAGCTGGAGACACCAAGTTCGTCGTTGTGACGAAAGGGCCGTTATACTTTGTGGCGATCAGTCGGATACATGAGAGTGAAACTCAACTCAGACTCCAACTCGAAGCGTTGTACATGCAAATACTTTCGACACTCACGCTTCCTTCCCTGAGCCACCTCTTCTCTGTTCGCCCATCTACCGATCTCAAGCGGCCTCTACAGGGATCAGAGACTCTTCTCTCAACGCTGGCAGACAGCTTCACAAAGGGATCCCCATCTACCCTTCTTTCTGCCTTGGAATGCCTGAAGATACGCAAAGCTTATCGCCACACCATCAACAACACCCTTCTCAAAAGCAGGGTCAACAGTTTGTTATATGGCTTAGTTGTTGCTGGAGGTCGACTGGTCAGCGTTGTCCGGCCGAAGAAACACTCACTGCACCCTGGTGATCTACAGCTCCTGTTTAACATGATATTTGAAGCGGAGGCGGTTAAAGCGGGGGGTGGGGAGAGTTGGATTCCGGTCTGCCTTCCTGGTTTCAACAGCAGCGGATACCTATACATGTATGTCAGCTTTCTTGACTTGCGAGAAGACACAAGCAACGTTGCCGACGATTCGACAACGAAGGAGGAATCGGTTGCGATCGTCTTGATCAGCACGGATAAAGAAAGCTTTTTTGAACTTCAAGAAATGCGAAATAACCTGGTGGAGGTAAATCAATTCTCAACCTTCTTGTCTTCCAAATCACTAACGACGGTGGCCACTATCCAGCAACTGCAAAAGAACAATAGCCTCCAGATTATCAAAGAGTCGATAGATCGAGGTCGTCCAGCAACAACCGATATTGTCCCTGGAACAGTGCTACATCATTTCCTGTACAAATCGCGGGCGAACGTACAGTTTACAATGTCTTCCTACGATCCAGAATTCTCGTCCACCTCGAGGCGTAGGAGGTCCGTATCCCTGAATCTATAAGATCACTCGAAAGAATAATTCGACGGCTGACCTCATTCCTCATAGGCTTATGTCAACATACAATAACCTTCATGCCAGCATTCATGCGAAGCACACACACGTCAAAGTTCACCACTGTGTATCTCAATCATCCAGCTCCTTTGCGTGGGTGACTCCATTATTCGAACTTTACTGCGTGGCTGGTCCAAACGCAAACCGAAATGCTCTTGCGCAAAGCGCGAGTAAGATCGTCCATTGGGTACAAAAAGAGGAAGAACGGCTATTTATCATTGGTGGTGCCGTGAGTCTTTGGACCTCTCTCTGCTACACGGTCAACTCTGACATTCTTACAGGTCTTCTAGGCTGTTGTGGCCTCATCCTATATATTAGTATCCAAGGTGGCCCCGCAGCCTAAACTTTGCTCCTCTCCCTCCCCTCGGGAACATTGGTGACGATCCATGAATTACACGAAACAACGAACGCTTTGGATTTAGCGGGCTTCAAGTCAAACATAAATCTATCTGAACTCGACAGATTCGTAGTTATCACCATCTAATCTATGGTGTCTTCACGCAAGGCGAAGAGCTGCTGCATGAGTTCATCTGCTTTGCTCCGAAGAGCATTATGATACATGACGTTCGTGATAAACTGCTTGATACCTTTGATCTTCGCAGCCGTGTTGGTCGCATGGTCATAGTGGACATACATATCCTCCACGTACGTAGCAGCATAGACGGGCACCTCATTCTTGGCCAATTTGGCTTCGTCGTAGAGTGCAGGCCAGTCGGTCGTCTGTGCAAGGATTTCGGCGGCTTCTTTGATCTGGTGCAGCTCATTGTACGAGTCAAACATGTCTCTGAAAATCTACGTAGTGTTAGCATCTGTAGCGAGACGATACCGATGGATATTAAGTATCCAGGAGACGCACCATCTCGCCTGTGAACCATATTTGCGGCAAATCGACATTGGCCTGGAAGTTTTGCTTGGCGGACCGGATCCTGTCCGCAGACCAGTTTGAAGCTTGTCTGCTCGTTGTTAGTAAAGCATCGCCAATTGACCTCGGGTGACATACCCCTGGCAGTAAATCGCCTCGTGCAAGATGGCGTAGATGACGTTGCTGTCATAGCCGCCATTGCTGTCAATGGTAGTGAGAGTCGGGTAGGTCAAGACACCGAACATGTCCAAATCATTATTGGCGCGGAGGACGATGTCTACAAGGGTTAGGTTTGTTGACTGGATTTCGTCATGATTGGACCACGTTACCATGGACGATATCAAGGCCACCTTCGCGATATTAGTTCTCTGTTTTAATCTTGATTCGTCCAGATGCTTACCATGCATGCCAAATAAGATACCCAATTGCTGGAAGCGCTCCGGAGTAAGCTTTCCCGAGGGGATGGTGATGTCGTTGGCGCTCAAGTACTTGACGATCCGCTTGACACGCTCGATGTCTTCCGGGAACTTGGCATAGTACGCCTGATTTCTCTGCTCGACCTTTTCTTCGTGGGGTCAATACTTCGGTTGATAGTGAGAGCAGCATGCAACATACCGTAGGTGCGCTCGTAGACCGGGTCCGGTCCGTCGACAAGAGGTGGAAGTCCACCGCAAATGAAAGCTTCCGCTAGACCTTCAGGACTTTCACGGAAGAGTTCGTAAGCCATACGGCCACAAGACAATGCAAGGCTGTTGGCAGTGCGGTATTATATCGACTTACAACATTGACAGGTACGTCACGGCGCAGAAACCGCCGAAACTCTGGCCGATGATACTCCATTTACGCTTCTCCTGGGGATAATCCGTGGTGAGACATCTGCGCACGGCTTCGCAGTCCCGGACAATGTTATCTGCCCGGAAGTGCTTCAGGTACTCGGCCTGCTTGACGGCATTGCCTTGCAGAGCGAGGGTGCCCGCTGTAATGGTTGAGCTGAGGCCCGTACCCCGTTGGTCCAGAAACAAGACCTAGACAATAGGTCAGCCGTGAACTTCGACAGTAAATGTCAATTTCGATCAAGGTAATAGTACACACCTGATAACCCTTGTCCAGGGCGGTCCCCACCCAACCGTTGTCCTGTGGCGGGCGACATCCGAACCCAGGACCGCCCTGGAGATAGACGAGCCAAGGCAACTGCTTTTCGTCTACAGTCGTGTCAAATGGAGGCGCGGGACGCCGAACGCTTCGTGCAAAGAGCCTCAGGTTGCCATCATTCGGCTTGCTGTAGTTCAGTGGCACATCAAAGAGAAGTTCGGCCACGCGTAGCTTGCCTGGAATCCCCACAGTTCAGCCGTGCATTCAGCGTAAGTCTTTGTAGACACTCACCTGGAACATTGTGGAGACTTTTATCCACTAGCTTAGCCGCCATGATCGTATTTGCAACAAGTTATATACTCGGGAGGATGTTGGAGGTGTGGAGTGGAAATGGATGAATGGAGGGAGAAGAGGGGACCAGATTTGCCAGTCCGCAGTAAGCTTTCCCCACATCGCTATCCTCAAATGCTTGTCGGCATCCCTCCGACTTCCTCCGCCACGTACGCATAATTCGGTACCTGGATTCAGAAGATCTCTGTCAGGCTGGCTATACGGAATTGAACTCAATATTGGCCTTGATGGTGCAATTGGGGAAAGCAAACCCCGAGTGGCTCAACTCTATATATCGCCTAGGCAGAACTGTACTAGCCTGTTATTTCAAATCCCTAGTCATCAAACGCCGCCTTGTCAGCGTAAGAAAGGGCTTCAGCTATTCTTCCCATTTTAATCCTGAAAACTGCGCGTTCTGTGTCGCAAAACTACGCCATGGAGCTTGATGATATCGACGCTACCTCTGTGACTCACGGGCAACTCCAGCAGGAACTATGGAGAACCGCTCAAGGTCCGTGGAAATCTGGAGTACTGCCCACGGCTGAAAGCCTAGCTCGCGCTCGAGCTTCACTGCCAGATCACCTACCTCAGGATGGAGCAGGCTTCGAGGCGTCCAAGGACCATATTTTGGCCGACATTGTTCCCGCTTTCAATGGCAGCAGTATCAGCCCGAATTACTATGGTTTCGTTACTGGTGGAGTCACTCCTGCCGCACTATTTGCCGACAATGTTGTCTCCGCATATGATCAAAACGTGCAGGTCCATCTGCCGGAGCATTCAATTGCGACAGATGTGGAGTCTAGCGCCCTAGGTCTTGTCGTTGATCTTCTGAATCTGGAACGGGGAGCCTGGCACCATGGAACGTTCACCACGGGTGCAACCGCGAGCAACATCCTCGGGTTGGCCTGTGGAAGGGAGTATGCATTGCGCGTCGCGGGTAGCAAAAAGGGCGCTGCGATCAACAGCGTTGGAGAGCTCGGCCTGTTTGAAGCCATGCAGGCTGCCGGTCTGTCAGGAGTACAGGTTCTCTCAACCTTGCCACATTCGTCGGTCGGCAAAGCTGCTGGAATATTGGGTATCGGCCGTTCGAACGTGAAGAATGTCTGTCAGGATGACAACCCCCTGAAGTTTGACATGGGGAAGCTCGAAGACGAGCTGCAGAAATCAGATAAGGCGACGATCATCGCGATCTCCTGTGGCGAGGTCAATACCGGTCACTTTGCGACAGCTGGGTTGCAGCAAATACAGGCTCTGCGTCAACTCTGCGACAAATACGGGGCTTGGCTCCATGTTGATGGCGCGTTTGGGATATTTGGCCGGGTTCTTGACAGCACCGAAGAGTTTTCCTCCATCAAGAAAGGCAGCGAGGGTATAGAGCTGGCCGATTCCATTACGGGCGACGGCCACAAGCTGCTCAACGTGCCCTACGACTGTGGCTTCTTCCTCTGTCGGCATCCGGACGAAGCACATAATGTATTCCAGAACGCTAATGCGACATATCTGACCGGAGGAAGCGGCGCGCAGCCTTCCAGTCCTTCCCCGCTGAACATTGGCATTGAGAACTCCAGACGGCTTAGGGCGTTGCCAGTCTATGCTTCGTTGATCGCGTATGGAAAAACCGGCTACCGGTGCGCACTAGAGAGACAGATCAGATTAGCAAGGATGATCGCAAGGTGGCTCTTTGATCATCCTGCGTACAATGTGCTGCCTGAAGCCAAAAGCAAGGAAGCGCTGTCAGACCAGACCTTTATGACTGTCTTATTCAGTGCGAAAGAAGAAGAGCTCAACAATAATCTCGCCAAGAGGATCAACGACTCCTCCAAGATGTTTGTTTCTGGGACCAGCTGGCAAGGCAGATCCGCTTGTCGGATTGCCATTTCTAACTGGAGGGTCAATGAGCCGAGAGATTTTGCTGTTGTGACAGCCGTCCTCGATAGTGTCGCTGGAAGAAACATGGAGAGTTAAGTTACTCAACGGTAGGCGTTTTGAAGATGTCTTTGAACTGTATAGTGCGTAATACTTAGAGACAAATATCATGGAATAGAGCATCACCGACGTCGTCCCGCTCCACCAGCATTTTCGGTTCGGTCAGCAATGTTGACAACCTCACCAATTCCAGCCGCCTCCTGCTCGTCTTCCAGAGCCATGATCTCCTCTCTGCTATCCCACCATTTCTCCTCCGCCATACTGAATGCATCTTTGCGGAGCTCCTTGATGTTCTTCTCGATGGCTATACCTCGCTCCGTCAGGGTCTCCATCAGAATCTTCTGCCATTCCTCAGAAGTCCGACTGAAGAACTCTCGTAAACTCTCGAAAGGCCGAGGCTGAGGACGACTATCTTGTACCGAGGGCTCGCCTTCTTGCTCCTCGACCTCCAGCTGCTCCATCTCTTTGGTCACAGACGGCACTGTCACCTCAGTAGGAGCTGGGGACGGTGTATCTAACGACATCGTGTCTTCCAGCTCCTCGTCATCTTCATCATCCTCTTCATCCTCATCCATCTCGTCATCACTCTCCTCTTCATTGAGAAGGTGCCAGTTCGCCGGTTCATTGTAGTAGACTTCCTTGACACCATCCAGCTTCACCAGGTCAATGGAATACATGTCATTGAAAGTGAACTCCCGGTCACCTTTCTCGAAGGTTCCTCCGAATATGAAGAGGGTATCATCCTGCACTGCAAGCTGTGCATTGAACCGTCTGTGCGGCATCTCAAACCGCACAATAGAAGGTTTCTGCGGTTCTTCAGGCTTCTCCTCGGTCTTCGGTGTGCTCAACTGCATCTCATCATCGCTGTCATCCATCCGGAGACCACCCTTGGCCTCAAGAGCCTTCAAATTCTGCAGAAGTTCCTCTTCGTCGGCCTTAGTCCGGTCCCGAGACTTGGCTTGGTTGGCCAACTGCTTTTTGCCCGGGGCCCGCGGCCGTCTCAGACTCAGTGGGAAAAAACGGTTGCGGTCTGTGTTCCACGCGTACAGAGTATCGAAGAACTCGCTGTCGATACCTTCCTCACTCATTTCCACATCATGGACACCACCGAACATAATACCACGGCCTTTATGGTACGCCATAGTGGCACCAGCGCGAGGGGGATTGGGCGAGTTCGCTGGCTTCTTGCGACGCTCCCAGCGCACCGTCGGCGCTGCTGACGCTCCTGCGTCTGCTTCAGGGGGCGTGACGCGGAGGAGCCATGTGTCTTGGTGAACCATGGGCTTCATCGTCATACGCTGAGGACCACCCTTTTGTGGTTTGTTCCCGACTCCCGCTGCTGCTTTGACACGGGAGTAGCCACCGTAAAGGACAGCGCCTGCATCGTTCGGGAGGAACGAAAATGAAGAGCGAGGATCAGGCTTCTGCGAAGCGGTGGCCAGGGTCGGATTGAACCATGTGTACTTGGAACAATCGTAGATCCACAGATCCTGGAGATACTTGGTCTGCTGGGAGGTATCTTGGAATCCACCGAACAGGAGAATGTAGTTCTTCGCCGTGTTAGTGACCATAAGGGAGCAGGGTGATGCATGTTGCTGGACTGACCTTGTAGTATGTCATTCTGTGACCACTCCTGGCGGGAGGACCTTTTCCTTTGGTCTCGAGACGAGTCCATTCCCTGGTAGATGGGTCGAGATGCCAGAAATCATTGTAATGATAGAACGTCCCTTGCTTTGGCGAAGAGAACTCGCCTGTGCACCATAGTATTAGAGCTATTTCCACAATTACAATACGGGGTCACTCACCTCCAAAAAGATAGATGCCACCGGTATTGCCTCCACGACACCAAGCATGACCACTGCGGGGCAGCGGACTATTAGGACTTGTAACCTCCTTCCACTCTCCACGGTCAATGTTATAGACAAAGAGATTGTTGAAGAAAGTAGCGATGGTGCCATCAAAGTACTCTCCACCAAACACCAACAGTTCATTGCGGTTTGACGGAGATGCAATCACTGTTGCTGAGGACCGGGGAGTGGGCGGTCCCGACACCACCTCGGTGACCTTAAGGAACTTGGCCTGCTCCTCTGCATACTGAGCCAGGATGGCATCTAAGTCGGCATCTTCAACGTCGCTGTCGGCGTCCCGTCCCTTGGTTTTGGTCTTCTTTTCTTTCTGGGCCGCCTTCTTGGACTGCTTTGCCGCTACTCGTTCCTTGTGTTCAGCGGACTTCTTGTTTTTCTTGCCCATTGTTTCGATAGACGGGGAGAGTCTTTATTATGTCTGTCTATGCCCTGAAATAGAGAAGGAGCAAGTAGTTGGCCGCAACCGGGTCAATATCAGTTTTATGAGTGGAGTTTTGGGGTTTGATATAGGTACAGCGGGGTTAAAAAAAAAAAAAAAAAATCCCGAACCAGCCAATACTCTGTAAGTTTCAAATGTATCATCACTACCGCACAGAATATCAAAACATGGAGAACCTTTATACAAAGCAGGATGCTCACGACTAACTGCTAACTCTACGATTGTTCTTGTTTCCATCTTTATTTAGGGCCTTTTATCAGCTTCATTCCCAATTTGGGCGTGTTAATCTCATCAGAAGATGTGTTTGTGGTATCGATCGGTGTACTGCAAATACTGGATAGTTATAGAACATGCTTATGTAATATGAGTTGCAACACAAATGATTAGGTATCTATTCCACGAAATGCATTCCTACGGTTACAATTAGGAAGCTGTTCAAGGCATTGTTTGAAATATCTATGGTCCATATTGTTATTTACAATGTTTAGCCCATATAGAAATGTCTAGCACGAAGATAAGTCTGGCATTGAGGTATCGTAGTGGAAAGGTTCTATTGCTCACCGCCCACATGATGACGCGCTTGGACGCGTCCCGTTGCTATTGATATCGGAGTATTTGCTCTTGATTGAAGTACCCTCCAAAGAACTTCCCCGGATGGCGGACGACACCACGAATGCATGCTGATTCTCACGACCCAAACTATGACAGAAAAGACACGCCTCTATGACGAGGAATAATTTAGAGGCCCATCTCAAATGGCTTCTGAAGCAGGGCCCCTCTCTTTACCCCTCGTTATCTCCGCCCGCCCACGAGGAGCGTCCTCGAATCCGGTCGACGGCTTCAGCACATGCGCCAGAGATTCCAGTCACAGAAATTCGAATAAACGACTCGCAACAACCCCTGGACGCGAGTGTTGACGCGGAGACACTGGGAGATGGCTCAGAGTTGATATCGGATGCAAACATGGCTCGGCTGCGACTCGCGCCCCAATCTGCACGCAAACCGCGGTTGCTCTGTACCAGCTCGCCGCGACGCGCAAATGATCCTACTTCGTCTGAATCACCGTCTACTCGAAAGGCACAGGATAATGCGACACCCAAAGGTAGAGTCTTAACAACTGTGGAGACCGCCAGGTAGACTAACAATGTTGAAGGGATCGGAAGCGCTCGAACCACCACTTTCCGTAGTGTCGGACAGTCCACTACCACTCCTTACCGCCCTAAACCAACATCCGATATTGAGTCGCCACTTTTCGAAGATCTGGACATCGATACTATCGACCTGACCGGTGACATTGACCAAGCGGCAGCTTCATCCGGGGCAGTGGAAGCGTTTGGGGAGCCACGACGACTGTGGACAGAAGAAGCTGCAGTTTGCCCGGAGCCCATCGAGAAGCGGGGGAAGAAGCGGAAGAGTGATGAGTACAAATCGGATCTCGTCTCACCAAAAAAGAATGGTGCAAAGGTCCGGCCGCGATCGCCTCTTAAAGCCGACGAAGCCGCCCCTTTGGATGCCCAGGGCCCATCGCATTCATCCCTCACGGCGTCGTCGCGCTCCGTGAAGCTAGACTCGACAAGACTATCACCTACGAAGCTGACGCGTGACGTCGCTCCACCCCAGCGAAGAGGTGTCGACAGAGTGATTGCTGACTCTGATGATGACCTATTCGATAACTGGGGCGCTGGTGACAGTGATCTGGGATTGGACGACAACCAATCGCTGTATCCAATTCTACCAAAAGAAGACTCCCCAAAAGATCGCGGACCAAGCGAGCCTTCCCCGCGAAAAGCCAAAAATTCTCCAACCCCATCTGCTGCTCCCAGACTCACGGAATTGAAACAAGGCTCACTTCCGGCATCTCCCTCTCGTATCCCGTCATCATCGAATTTGTCAGACCTCCATCCGAAGAACCAGGAACTCGCCGGACTACTGGCTGTTTCGTACGGATACCTCGATCAACAGATCGCGAATTTCCGGGACACTCTAACGAAGAATTCGGAAGTTGTCTATATGCAAGCTATGAAGGGCGAGCTCGCTCCCGAACTTATTGCCGAGAACAAGATTCTCACGGATCGGATAGATGCAATAGAGTCTTTAAAGCAACAGAAGTCGGCGTATCACGAATGTGAATCGAAGAAGGCAAAACTGAAAGATGCCCTCATGCGAGTCATCTCACAAGGTGGTGACCCGCACACAATGCCCAATGAACTTGCACAAAGTCGGAAATACACCTCTCAACTGGAAGAGATGGAGCATGAAATACTACGCTTCCTGGCTCGAGCTCAGATCTCACTGAACCCAAGTGGTCAATCTCACCAGGCCCTCCCAGCAAACGGAGAGCACCTGTACCAGAATGACCTATTACCGAGCCCTTCTATCTCAAGCGGCGATGCGCCTTCCAGGTCCTTTCACACCATTGGGACAGAGCGTTCTCGACGTCCCTCCTGGTCAACCTTGGAGAGTGGACCTAGTGCTCCAACTGAGATTAGGTCCCGTGCAGCGGACTCTTTTGGTCGCAGCACAGATAAAGCCTCTGGGACGGACGCTTTTAACTATGATGATTCGCTTATGAGTGTCAATGAGGACGCGTTTACCAGGACTATGGGCTCGCCGGCGCTTCCAGCCCAGAACGTGGACGAATTTGATCTGGACGCCGATGATGCGGAAATGCTCGAGGTTGCCGATTATTTCGAGGATGCCCCGCCGCCTTCCCATCATCATGAACTACTGAATCGGAAAGTCTTTGCTGAGACATCCGGGAATGTTTCTCGGGTGCCGGCGTCGCAAAAGTCGCCCAGTCACAATGCGCTTTGGCACCAACATCCATGGTCTAAGGAGGTGCGAACTGTGCTGAAAGATCGATTCCACCTTCGAGGTTTCCGTATGAACCAGCTTGAGGCCATCGATGCAACGCTCAGTGGCAAGGACGCATTCATTCTCATGCCGACAGGAGGGGGAAAGTCACTCTGCTATCAGCTTCCGTCTGTTGTTACTAGTGGCTCGACTCGAGGGGTCACTATTGTTGTGTCTCCCTTGTTAAGTCTGATGCAGGATCAAGTCTCGCAGCTTCGCAAACTCCATATCAAAGCTTACTTGCTTAACGGAGAGACCCAGAAAGAGGAACGGCAATGGATAATGAGGACATTGTCTGGTTATGGCACAGAAGATGAGATTGAGCTGTTGTACATTACGCCAGAAATGCTCACCAAAAACCAGACTTTGGTCAACAACTTAGAAAAACTCAACCGGAGGTCTAGGCTGGCGCGCATCGTGATTGACGAAGCACATTGTGTCAGTCAGTGGGGACATGATTTTCGCCCTGATTATAAGGAATTGGGAAACTTGAGATCCCAATTACCTGGTGTTCCTATGATGGCCCTGACAGCTACTGCAACGGAAAACGTGAAAGTGGATGTCCTCCACAACCTCCAAATGCAGGATTGCGCGTTATTCTCTCAGAGCTTCAATAGGCCAAACCTTACCTACGAAGTTCGCCCAAAGCCAAGCAAGAACGAGCTCTTGGCTAGCATAGCGAATACGATCATGACCAAGTACCGCAATCAATCGGGAATCATCTATTGCTTGTCGCGTGATTCTTGCGAGAAGGTGGCGAAGAGTTTGCGGGAGGACTATGGCATCAAGGCTGAGCATTACCATGCAGGTATGAAGCCGGATGAGCGAAACCAAGTTCAACAAGGATGGCAAGCTGGGCGGTCTCACGTTATCGTGGCAACCATCGCTTTTGGTATGGGTATTGATAAACCTGACGTACGCTTTGTGATTCATCACAGCCTTCCAAAAAGTCTGGAGGGATATTACCAGGAGACGGGTCGTGCTGGTCGAGACGGCAAACGCTCCGGCTGCTACATGTACTATTGCTACAAGGATGCCATGACCATTACCCGTATGATTGACCGAGGTGAAGGCGGCAAACAGCAAAAGAGCCGACAACGACAAATGCTCCACAATGTTGTGCAGTATTGCGAAAACAAGAGTGATTGTAGGCGAGTCCAGATTCTCGCCTATTTCAACGAATACTTCCGTCGGGAAGACTGCAACGCTTCTTGTGACAATTGCAAGTCCGATTCTGTGTTTGAACTTCATGACTTTTCTCGGCATGCTGCTTCTGCCATAGGTGTCGTGCGGTACTTCCAAGAGTTGGGGGAGAAGGTTACCTTGTCCTATTGTGTGAACATTTTCCGTGGCAGCGTGAAGAGGTTTCGCTCATCAGAGCATCGACAGGCTCCTGGCTACGGCGATGGCTCGACATTGGAGATGGGAGAAGCAGAAAGATTATTCCACCGTCTCTTGGGTGAGGGAGCATTGGTTGAAGATAACGTCGTCACAACCGGAAAATTCGCCGTACAGTACATAAAGCTTGGGAAACGTGCTGCTGAGTTCGAAAGTGGGCGTCGGTCTCTCCAGCTCTATGTCCGAGTCTCGCCAAAGGGGAAGAGTCGCGGTGGACGTGAGTATAACCCGCAGTCCACGAATGTCTCATCGCCGGTGCAAGCCGCCCACAGCCGCCGTTTGGCTCGATTCCAGTACAACAATGGCGGAGGCAACGACTCGGACAGCGATGGGGATAGCGACGGCTTCGAGCCCGTCCGAGTCGCTGGGCAGCAAAAACGCGACAAGAGGCATGTTCCGGGTCCGCCTATCACGCAAGATCATAGGTTCGACCAGCTTGATCCCCTACACAAGGCTGTCGCGGAAGATTTCATGGTTTACGCGAAGAACTATTGCCAAGATGTAAGAAACCTGACTCGAAAGCATCCTAGATGGCCGGTTTCTCACGCTCAGAACAGCTTGTTCTCAAGAAAGGCCTCCGCAATCAACCGTTTACCGATACTGTGCTGCGTGAAATGGTCATAACTTTTCCCAAAGGTGAGCTCAGTCATATCATATCCGCGTATATAGCTAAGTTATGGTAAGATATGACCGAACTTGCCGCTATCCCTGGTATCGACCCGGACAAAGTCAATCGCTATGGTGCCCAGATTCTGAAGCTCGTACGGGACACCCAGCGCCGCTTTGTGGAGTTGATGAAGGACCGCGACGACGCTGATGGTGTTGTGCCGGATCCGAATCACAAAAATGTCATCAACATCACGAGTGACGACGAGGAATACGATGATGGTGACGTCTTCGACCAGGCTTCCAATTTGGGCCTCGATGAAAATCCCATTTCGAGTCGATATTTCAGTACGCAGCCCATCTCTCCCAGTGATTCAGAGGATGAAGCTCCCTCGAAAGCAAGAGGTTCCAAAAGTCGCAAGCGCGCTGGTACAAGGCGACCACGGAAGAACACCACTTCTAGCAGGCCCAGAGCCAAGTCCGCGCGGCCAAAAAAGAAGCAGGGCGACCGTTCTGATAGTCGTCCGTCTGTGCGCAAAGGTTCCAAGACTTCGACGTCCACTCCCCTCATTGGAATGATGCCTGTGTGAAGGAGTGCTAAAGTTTTTCCCTGCGATGTGCGTGATTACGAACTTGATGTTATGATGGAGTTTGCTGCTGCTGTTGCTTGCATGTTCAGGCGTTTTGTTTGCATTGCCTTACTCCTGTTTCTTTGCATGCCGGTGTGGAAGAATCGCTTACGTTCGGATTCTTGTAAAATAATGGCCTATATATACCCTGATTTCACTAGTCTGAGTTGAACAACCCGGTTTCTTCCCATTCCCACCTTGGTATCTCAAAGTCTCAAATCCATGTAAATCATAACACAAGCTTCTTGTCAAAAGTCAAGTCATTCATTCAGTCATCCAAAGATCGCCCGAAATCAATCAATCTAAGCCGCTTCGCGTTATGGGGATGGAACTGGGCAACCTTCGCTCTCACCAAAAACCTGGAGGCTGCGGATTCCCGAGGGAGGTCGATGTAGGACGACCCTGCCTCTAGCAGTGCATCCAGTAAACCATGCATTTCCGCAGCGGCAGTCTCTCTCTTGTTGTTCCGATTCATCGGCTGACTCCCCCCCGAGCCCGATTGACGCGGAACAAGCTCGTCAATACGAAGCTGGGTGCTATCGTTGTTCGTCTCAATAGATTTCGGTTTTTTGGGTTTGCCATGACTCGTATATCCGCGTTCGAGGACGGCGTCAGAGATCTCGTCGGCATCCCCCACAGTAGGGCCTCCCGAGTCCTCCGCGGCAAGCATGGCGGCCAGCGTTCGATCAACGAACTCATGCAGGGTCTTCTTCAGCTGCCCTGTGGCCTTGTCGAGATCCTCTTTCTTCTGTTCCTGCTCTTGGACAAAATCACGTGCCAGTTGCGAAGGCGTCTTTTTGTCTTTGGACGATCTCTCGACGCGGATCTTTTCTATCCGCTTCTGTAGCCCATCTCGAATGGCTTGCGCGTCTCTCAGGTTTGCTTCTTCGACCTTTAAACGCTCGCGATTGGCCGAGAGACTCTCAGCAGTCAACACGACATAGGCTTTGCTTTCTTTTACCACGCGAGATGTTTCTTCGGCTGCAATGAGAGATGGCAGGGGCGACGATGGGTCCGGCAGCTTCGTTTCTGCATTCAGGAGAGATTCATATGCTTTCTTGGCTCTCCGTACTTCAGAAACGCGGGCCCATGGATTTGTGTGGATTTGAGAGAAATCAACCGCATTGGCCGTTCGGAGCTGTAAGTTGTGTTAGGTACTATTTCACCGCTTCTTTACTGGTGTTTGGTTTGCACATACCGTGCGCAGATCATCCTCTTGACGTTTGACCTGCTCTTGGAGCTCTCTTAGGGTGTCATCTAGCTTCCTGTTATAGGCTTGAATTGCAGCAGAGCTAATGGGCTGTTGGTCATATTCTTCTTCAACCTTCCCGCGCTTTTCTGCAAAGCGTTGAATCTTCTCAGTTGGGGTCTGGGACATGTCAGGAGAAATGGATGATGTTGTCGGTCAACAGAATGAAGAACAGAATTAGAAAATAACTGATTGCTGCACCGAATAACACAGCCCTATAGTATTTGCAAAGACCATTTAAGGTAGTATAAGATGGCAATTTTATGTCAAAATGTATGCAACGGTACAACGCGTGAACTCCTTTCGACTGTTTGGTATGCCATTTGCACGTGACTTGGCCACACCATGCCCGAAGTAGGTTAGTGTGGTCCCGTGCCATCGGCTCACATCACGCCTTCTCACAACCTCATCTCTTCACCGCGACCTCTGCCCGATCACCGTCATCTTGTTTCCTCCCCTCGGCGCCTTTAATTTGCAGTTACGGTTCGAAAACTGCACCTTTTGAACTCTTTCCTGTCTTCTCTCGAGATTTTTTGCCTATATCTCTCATACTAGGCTCGCTCTGGTCCCTATCGCCATCTTCTTAGTTGGATCTCTACGCGCCATCGAAGTCGTCGCGTTTCTTGGAGGAGAGTGGATAGAAGGGGCTCTGGCTATCTATCATTCAAGTCTTTAACTTGCTCTGTGGCAATTTCATCCTCTCCCCAACTGCCCACCCGTCAGCCTCCACGTCGGGACCCTGAGTTTCTCTCATCCTTCCATCGTCCACCAACACCCTCTCCGTTTCACCGTACCCGATTCGATTGAGTCATTTCTCTACCTCCATCTTATAAGCACTGCTTTGCTCCTCAAGCAAAGTGCACTGCTTATATCCAAGGCCCGTGATCACCCAGCATTATCTTCCTGCTCCGTCGACCTATCCTTCCTCCAGCACCTCACCTCCTTCACTGTGCACGATCACCAAATCTTCCCAGTCCTTTCAAGCACCAGAATTCCCTCTCCAGTCGGTCGCCAGCACCAGCAAGTTTTATTGGGAACTCCTGGTGTACATAGTCGATCCAAAGATAAAGCTGAAAGAAAAAAGAAGCAAGATATTCTCACACTCGACTTCCTGCGTAAGTGAAGCACAGACAGCACAGTTGGAACCATGTCTGCCTCGCCGTCTGCATTGCAATCGACCAAACGCCCCCTGGAGGATCCGTCCTCCCCGTCGGGCCCCAACGACCAGCCGGAAGCCAAGCGTCCTGCTTTGGACAAAGTAGTAAAGGGTGAGGAGTCCGAGGACATCAAGACTGAGACTACCCATGCCGATGGTCAGAATGACACGGTGGTCCCGGATGCTCCCAAGGGTGCATCCTCTGAGACGCAACCCATTCAGTCGACCGCGTCCCATGCGGACGCCGGTGCTTCTCAGACCGATCAGCAGCGGCCTCAAGATGAGTCCAGCTGGATTCACATTCGCGCCGTAATTTCCAGCCAGGAAGCCGCGACGGTCATCGGTAAGGGTGGGGAGAACGTATCCCAGATCCGTCG
The DNA here is from genome assembly GCA_019721355.1 of Aspergillus sp. MEXU 27854. Taxonomy (NCBI): domain Eukaryota; kingdom Fungi; phylum Ascomycota; class Eurotiomycetes; order Eurotiales; family Aspergillaceae; genus Aspergillus; species Aspergillus sp. MEXU 27854. Next base: position 3,770,831 of record JAGMTT010000001.1, read on the forward strand.
TCTGTCCGGCGCCAAGTGCACCGTCAGCGATTACTCTCGCGGTGCTGTGGAACGTATCTTGACTGTCAGCGGCCCCCAGGACGCCGTTGCCAAGGTGAGTTTTCATATTCAGGCGCCCCTCATCCCATGAAACTCTGTACTCATCTGTACGCTAGGCATTCGGTTTGATCATCCGCACTCTGAACAATGAGCCCCTTGATGCCCCTTCCACTGCCCAGTCCAAGACATACCCCTTGCGTTTGTTGATCCCCCATATCCTCATTGGCTCGATCATCGGTAAGGGTGGTGGTCGCATTCGCGAGATCCAGGAAGCCTCCGGAGCTCGTCTGAATGCCTCCGACGCCTGTCTGCCTCTCTCCACTGAGCGGTCGCTTGTCATCCTTGGTGTTGCGGACGCCGTCCACATCGCCACTTACTATGTTGCTGTGACGCTCGTGGAGCAGCTTACTGAGCGCTTCGGTGGCCCCGCGGCCTCTGCCTATGCCACCCGCAGCGGCGGTCCCGCTGGCGCTGTGCCTGGTGGCATGCAGGTTGTCCCGTACGTCCCCCAGCCTGCTGGCGGTCAGTATGGTCACCCAGACACTTTCAAGCGTCACCATCCTCACCCCAACCGTGGTGCGGCCGGTGCTTATGGCGTTCCTTATCTCCATGGACAAGCTGCCCCTACCCCCGTGGCGCAACCCGCGATGCACTACGGCGCTGCCCCTACTCCCTATGCCGGCGCCGGTCCCCATCAACCCACCCCTTATGCCCCGCAGGTTCCTCAGCCACGTGGTGGCCCAACTCCTGTCGCTCCCGTGGCTGGTGGCGCTATGCCGGGTCAGCCTCTGACGCAGCAGATCTACATCCCGAACGACATGGTCGGTGCCATCATCGGAAAGGGTGGTGCGAAGATCAACGAGATCCGTCACCTGAGCGGCAGTGTGATCAAGATCAACGAGCCCCAGGAGAACAGCAACGAGCGTCTGGTGACTATCACCGGTACCCAGGAGTGCAACCAGATGGCGCTGTACATGCTTTATTCTCGACTTGGTACGTGCCCGTCATTCCTGTCCTCCACTGATCGAATGCTAACGTATCCCACAGAAAGCGAGAAGCACCGGATCTGAGGGGGGTGAGTTTGTATCTAGTTTAATCTTTTCCCTTTCCACAAGCGTTGAGAGCTCTGTTTCGAGTCGTCTTTCTATGGTGTGGCCATGCTATGTTTCCTTTTCGGGTAAATTTGGTTTCAAGGTGTACTTTACTGAAAAGCGCCGCTAATTGAGGTCATGATGTATTTCCCTTTCTCAATCCCTAACCATTACATATAATCTCCTTTCACCTAATCCCCCGCGACTAGAGCAACAAAACAGCACATCATATCTTCTGAAAACTCACATGCTTCATCCCCAACCCCTGCACAGGAGGAAGCATCCTCTCCCGAATCGGCTGAATAGACTCCGTAAACTCCTTCGCCTGCTTGATCGCCATGTGCGCCTCCACGCTTTTCCACCCCACCGTCAGCAGATGCACGATCGCCTGCCCCGTCGGGCTCTTCTCATGCTGCAGCGCCCCGGGCCGCTCCACCTGTCCCATCGCCCAGGAAGTCGGCCGCGCCTCCGCGGGGAGTTGCTCCGTCAGCGCGTTGCGGAAGTTGATCAGGTCGTTGCAGAGGGCGCGCTGTTCATCGGCGGTCAGCGAGCTGGGGAACGCGAGCGCGCAGAGCTCCGTGACCGGGTTCTGCGTGAGCGTGTCGGTCTTGGAGATGGGCGGGCTGAGTGTGGAGAAGACGACGGTCACTTGCGTGTTGGGCTCGAGGAAGGGCGCGAGCGATTGCGGCTGTGTGCCCGCGTGTGCGTCTTTCCATTCTGTATTATCCGGTCATGTTAGTACGAGGTTGAGATGGTGTTGGGAGTCGTGGTCGGTCACTCACCCACCACCCAGACGATCGTCTTCGGGTCTTCCACTGTCCGTCCCCATGCGCTGCTGTGGTATCCGCTCTGGTGTTTGGCGGTCTGGAAGTGCTCGAGGAGCAAGCGGCCCTCCTCGCTCGAGGGGTCTTCGGGTTTCACGGAGTCTTTGGGTTGGAAGTAGATGAGTTCGGCGACGGACATGTTGGTTGTGAGGTCAATTGGGTGTATTCGGGTCTGGAGTGTGGAAGAAAGATGGTGTGCCTTGGGATGAGGGGAGCTCAATGTGATAGCGGAAAAGATGATGTCACAGGATGATGTCAGCTATACAATCGTGTTCTGCACACACTTGTGGGAAGCATCATGTGTCCATATTGTACAGGATATTCATTCCCCTGGTTTAATAGTATACCTATGTAGCGATTATTCTTAGCTGCGATGAAGCTGTTCAGGCCGTCTCGAGTCTCGATTAAATAGCCGTTGACATGGGGTACCGACACAAATATATTGTCCACATTAATTGATTAATACCCAATCCACGCCAGGGGAGCATCCATTGCCTGTATGTACAGATAGATAACCGCTCAAGAAAAGGTCATGTCAGAATTCATTTCAACTGCCACTGTACCGCGCCGACCCGCTGTTTTCAATGATCCATCTCATGAAGTCTGAAGACACGCGTAAACAAAAAAAGACAGTCAAGTTATACAAAGAGTACTTCTAAACATCATCCACTCCCCTGACCTTCGACTTTTTCTGTTCGATGGCTAGTTTCAAGCCCCCGATGATATGTTGTCGGCGTTGCATCTTGGCCTTCCATTGCGCACTCTCCTTTGTGGCAAGGCCAGCGGTGGTTTCGAAGTTTCGAAGGCGGCTTGCCCTGGCCGAACCGTTGACACTAGCGCTGAAGTTGATGCCTCGAGTAGCGGACTCGGGCGTGTGGTATGCGCTCACTCCTCCGTCAATAGATCCACGGGACCCTGGCGTAGCAGGAATTCTTCCTGTGGGTTTCCGCGGTGTAGTGAATGGAGATCCTTCCCGACTTGCTGGAGAGCCAGTCGTGTCAATACCCATCTTCCGTAGTTGAGCTTCCAGTACGTCGATATCACTGCTCTTCCTCTCGGCCATGTTCATCATCGTGGCAATGGTAGACGTGACGGCCTCCACGGTCGGACGTTTTGCCGACTGCCGGGAGCTGTCAGACCTGGGCGCATCCGCAATCCGGGCTCGCAAGAGAGACACAGCCGACTCCAAATCAGCCAGCTTCGCTTGGATATCGGTGGATGCAGACCGAAGATCCTGCTGGAGGTTGGCCTGCTCAGCCGATAATGGTGCAGAAACAATCGCAGCGGCATCGGTATGAGCATCAAGAGTCCTTCTAATACTGGCACATTGGCCGCGGAGAGTGAGGATATCTTTACTCAGCAGTTCCTGACAGCCCTTGAGCTTTTCGTCGACACCCTGCACCCGTTGTTTCTCCAACAAGGACACAAGGAGGATCACAGCGTCATCGAGCTTTTCAATTTGCGAGAGACGAAGCTCACGATCCTGAATATCAGCGGGTTGATCACCTTCCAGTGTCTGAACCCAGTCGGAATCTTTCTCTTGTTGCTGGAAAAGGAGGAAGGAAGACAAGGAACGAGAGTTGATGCCCAAGGTGTCCACCATAGAGTTGATATCACGATAAAGCTTTTCGATTTGACCCGGAATACCAGGCTTACTTGTTTCACCTGTATAGTCCTGATGGGGCAGGAAAGGGTCAAGAGTAGGAACGGGCTCGACCGGCCGGGCGAGATCCGCATGTAACCTTTCGTCTTCATCATCAGAGAGCGACAGAGATTCTTCCTCTTCGCGTTGGGCTTGCGCTTTAATATGAGCCTCTTCCTGGCCGTAGACAGGAGCAGAGGGTTGACTTAGCAGAAGTTGACGTCTCGCCGTCTCTCCAAGGGAAGCCTTCCGCGCAGCGAGGGCACTCCCCGGCGGTTGCTTTTTGGGCTTGAAGAGGCTCCCGGCCGCACCACGTCGGACGGGGCTTGGAGATCGCGGAGGTTCACGATTCGCACTAGGGCCCGGGGGAAAGAAGGGCTTGGAGACCTCGCCAAACAACTGTCGTGGAGGCTGTTGTTCGGGCTTGACTGGCTGAGATACACGCGAGAATAAGCCCCCAAGCGGGCTCTTGTCGGACTTTGAGGCACCAAAGGAGGCACCAAACGAACTCTCTGGCGCTATCTTAGGGCTCTCCTCTTTCGTTTCGGGTTCTTCCTCTTCCTCTTCTTCCTCGCTAACTTCATGCGTGATATCCTCTCCGCTATCAGTAAAACCAGATTCGTCCGCATCAGAGGCATCTGGAACAGGGCCAGTCTCTTCAGAGACATCCGCTGCAGGTTTCGGCTTTGTAAAGTCTGGGGGCAGAGGGGCCTCTTCAGGCTCAGTCTCCTTGCTCTCCTTCGGCTTCTGAGTGAAGTCTGGCGGGAGAGGGGGTTCTCCGCCTGAATCCTTCGGCGACGGTTTAGGCTGAGAGGTGAAGTCAGGTGGAAGAGGCGCTTCTTCAATAGAGCTCTTAGACACATTAGAAGAAGCAGATGTATCACCAGGTCCATACACTGCTCTGCTGGTTGAGTCAGGAGGCAGTGGCGCTTCCACCTCGGTCTTGATAGGAGTGTTTTCAACATCGGGTGAAGGCTCCTTTTTGAAAGTGGGACTAGGAACTGCCGTTGCCTCTGAGGGAGGAGAAAATGATGCAGATGGTGACTTCTCCGCAGGCGTTTTCCCAAGCATCGCAAAGGGAGACTTAGCCGTGGAAGGCGCTCCAAAAGGTTGAGATGTTTGTGCCTGTGGCTGAGTGCCGAAGATGGATGAAGGAGCAGTGGCTCCAATCTTAGACGGTGCGCCAAATAGTGAAGGAGCTGGTTTGGTTTCTGGCTTCTCTTGCGTCGGTGCAGAAGACTCATCCTCCATGTCATCCATACTTTCTGTAGGCGGACTGGCTTTATTGGGAGTCGAAACCATGTCGTCCAGGGACCCACCCAAGGAAAACAACGACCCTGTTGGCTTTTCTGGTTTGGGACCATCGTTCGCCGCGCTCCCGTCGCCCTTGAAGGTGGACTCGAGCTTGAACCCAGTGCTACCGAGTCCGAACAAGCCTTTTGATTCCTCAGTCTTCTGAGAAGTGGAGCCAAAAGAACTTGTGGCTGTGGTCTGATTGCCGAATACCGACGCTCCCGCAGGCTTCGCGAATGGACTTTCTCCCGCGGGTTTACTGAAGGCGGATTCAGCCGGTTTCTGCGACGTTAGGCCAGCAAATCCACCACCTCCACTCGCGAACGACCCAAAGCCACCGCCTGACGGGGCCCCCGAGGTTCCGAACGAGGGCGCGCCAAAACTCTTCGCAGGCGTTGACGGTTGTCCAAATCCTGGCTTTGCTCCCATTGACCCAAAACCAGACTGTCCAAACTGTGGCGAACTGCGATTCAACGTACTGGGTGTGCCGAATGACGGGAGTTGAGATGGCGTTCCGAAAGAAGGTGCTCCGAACGCAGGCTGCGAGCGGGCACCCAGTGTTGAAGGGGTACCAAAAGATGGGGCGGCAGACGGTTTTCCAAATGGCGATGAAGCTCCTAAAGCAGACGTACTGCCAAAGGAAGACTGTCCAAAGGCAGGCTGCTTAGGGGGTTGGGCAAGAGCCGGGGCCGGGGTTGCAGCTGGGGCTTGTTGGGGTGCGCCGACGGAGGAAAGGCCCTGGTATGGAATTTTCTGTCGGATTGAATCGGAGTAGATGAACCACCATGAGGAAAGAATACCCTCATTGTTGAGCAGAACTACGTTTGGCAGGGGCGTTGAGCTCTCGGCAATGTCTTCACCCTGAATAGGGGAGATCACCACATCGGTGCTCGACAGATCGATACCCAGACCAATCACAGTAGTCTCATCAACCGAGTCCTTCAGTGGAAGGGAAGCCCTCTTAGTGTCGTCATTCACTTCGGTCGTTGTAAACAGGCCCACGGTTCCCTTAGCAGCGTCGTCGCTCGCAAGTGGCTGATCGGATCTTGTAATCATTCCAACATCAGTAGATGCAGTAGAGGAAACAATCAGAACATCCTTCAAATGCGGTTTGTAATCTCGCAACCGTGCGATAAACTGATAGGCGGGGGCGCGCTTGAAGCCGAAGGGCGTACACAACTCAGGTAGTTTGCGGATTTCAAAAGGAGCCTGCTTTTTCCTTGTGATGATGTAGTAAGAGGACGATGGCACTTGGCCCATGTCGTCCTCCGCGGCATTAGGGGTGTACACCATGAGGAAGATATCGTTCTCCAACCAAGCAATTGAAGACACATGGCAATCTCCTTCCAGATCGGACGGACGCGGGATGATATCTTTCTGAGCGCCGTCCGGGGCCATCTGGTACCCGGTTCCGTCGGCCAGTCCGGCCACAATCTGTTTGCCCTTGTTGCTCCAACATACCGAGCTCACACCAGTCTTCAAGACCTGCCCATTCGGCCCCGAGAGCAGATTTCCAGCCTTCAGATCGGCAATCAACAGTTCCCCATTGTTAGTCACGAGAGCAACCAGGGAAGAGTGGGCATCGTCTGCCTGCGCGGGATTGGGGGCCAGGGCTCGGAAGGTGGCGTTATTGGTTGGGATTGACAAAGCCGGCTGCGCATTTCCCGTCGTCAGGCTGGCCGTCTCGTACACGGTGAGTTGGGCTCCATTCTCCGTTGCCACAACCAGCGCGGTTTCACTGGAGACGAATGCGACATGTGTTGGGCGCGCAGGAAGGGGAATCGTAGCCTGGGGCTGGAAGGGCTTTGTTTTGACTTTATCTTCGCCAGTGGACGCGGCGATGGTTTTTCGTACGGCGTCGGAGGAAGCTATTATCAGTGAGTCGGGCCCAGCACCAACAATGACCCCTTTGGTTGGTGCGACGGCGAGAAGGGAGCTTGTCGGGGAGGGGAGGGCATCCTCCGGCCAAGGGGTGGGTAGCAGTCGAATGTTGCTATCGCCGGAGACGCCTTTGAAGCCCACTTCCTACTCTCACGGTTAGCGCACATCTGGAATCCTAAGCGACAGAGCACACCACGTACCTCCGCATAGACATCGGGAAGTTCGGGACCCAGTTCAGCTGGGATATTGCCCCCAGCGGGGTTGGACCCAAAACCGAACGCCATCCTGAGTTTGTCAAAGTCGGCAGAGATCGAACGAGGACGGTCGCCTATTGATCGCCTAATCGGAGGAGCATGGGGAGATGTCGGACTAGGAGGTGGCAAGGATGCAAAAGAGCGACGTTGGAGTTGTTCGGGACTCCGGTTGAAGAGCTTCAGAGTACGCGCAAAAATCTTGAGAACCTCTCCTCGAGAGAAAGGAAATAGTCCAAGGAAGATGACAGTTCCCTAGTGAAAGAGAACGTCTGAATCAAAGAGAAACGCGTACGTCCGATGCGCCACCGAATGACTTTGCGAGGAGGAGAGAAGGAATAGAAAGGTTGGATGTAGTCGTAGTAACGAACAAAAAAACAGTGGGAGAGCTTCTGCTAAGGTTCACTCGTGCTGGTGTTGGTGCCTCAGGCATGCAACCAGGCAACGGGAGCTTCGTCACTCTCAACCTCATCATCTCCGACCACAGCTCTCCCTCTCTCATCTTTCTCCTTCCATAATTCTCCCACCCATCTCCACATCAGAGCTCTCCGTTTCTCGAATTAGCTCTGTCACAGCTCCTCTTGATTGTTCTTCCTATTCTCCGTCACTTCTCCTCTCCAGCGACTTCCACGCCGTCGCCATGACCGGCTTTGATTTCTCCAACTACAACCGCAACGCGGCCCTCCATGCCAGGGGTGTCCCTCTGCCCAAGGCTACGAGCACAGGTACCACGATTGTGGGCTGCATCTACGACAATGGCGTGGTGGTACGTACATCTACATCCTGACACGAAGCTGGGGATGCCCGGACGAAGCTGACAGCTCGGTTCTCACCTAGATTGCCGCCGACACCAGAGCTACGAGTGGCCCCATCGTCGCCGACAAGGTACGAGCTCCCCCAATTCAGCCACGCTGCCCGACTCACTGACCTCCCTGCCCCCAACAGAACTGCGAGAAGCTGCACTACATCGCGCCCAAGATCTGGTGTGCGGGAGCCGGAACGGCGGCCGACACCGAATTCACCACCGCCCTCATCAGCTCCAACATCGAACTGCACTCCCTGTCGACGGGCCGGCCCCCGCGGGTAATCACCTGCATGACGATGCTGAAGCAACATCTCTTCCGCTACCAGGGCCACATCGGCGCGTACCTGGTCGTGGCCGGCGTCGACCCGACAGGCATTGGCCTCTACACCGTCCACGCCCACGGCTCGACAGACAAGCTGCCCTACGTGACCATGGGCTCGGGCTCGCTCGCTGCCATGTCGGTGTTCGAGTCCACGTGGAAGCCCAACCTCGACCGCGACGGCGCCGTCGCCCTGTGCGCCGAGGCCATCAAGGCCGGTATCTTCAACGATCTAGGCTCCGGTAGCAACGTCGACGTCTGCGTCATCGAGAAGGACAAGCCCACCCAGCTGCTGCGCAACTATATGCGCCCCAACGAGCGTGGCCAGAAGGAGCGCGACTACCGTTTCCCCCAGGGCACGACGGCCTACCTCAATCAGAAGATCATGACCAAGGAGGACATGCGGAAGTATGTCACGATCGAGGAAGCGTCTGGGGATCCCAACCTCATGGAGGTCGACTCGTGATTGGGTGCGGAGTAGAGGCTTAGACAGATTTACTCATTGTTTTGATCTTACTATGGGCATACATGAAATTACTTGACGAATACTGCAGCCAGGCTCTGTATTATCTAATACCAGAGAACGTATAGGAAACGCATCCTCCCATCGTAGTGTTCCTTCATCTCCTCTGGTTCCAAAACATATGGAAAAAATTGCTTGGCATGCTATATGTAACATTATGTGCACACTATATACAGCAGCTGGGTATCCGAAAGGTCACAGGTCTATCATACAGAACCATCCGCTGGCTCGTCCGCAGGCGTCCATCCAACCCGTGGCGGTTGCATAAGGGCGGTGACCACTTCGGCGCCTTCAAACCGCTTCACAGCGTTGAAAATGAACTCATACTTCGTGGGGGAAATGCTGTAACCCTCCCGCCGGCAGCGCAGAATGCCCGCATGGTACATGGCACGCACCAGGGCGGGCCGGACAGGCGCATTATGCCGCATGAGGAATGCATACAGCCAATGGACGAGTGCGTAGGCGCGGGGCGGGCTGAGAGATTTCGAGCAGGAGATTGAGATTGCTAGAAGGTGGATCATTTCGAGCGCAACGTGAGGATCTGGGCACTCCGCGGTCCGGGGCTCCGGGTAGTAGCGGACGAGAGCTTTTTCGGACGCATCGGGAAGAGGTTGCCATGACATTGCCAAGGCGATCTTGAGGGGGGTATGGGAGCGAAGCAGACGGATGAGCGTCCAAATACTCTTTGCATCGCCAGTGCGAGCAAGATGGATGCTTTGTTCGATGAATGTAGGACTGGTGACGTCGATCTGGCGGACCATCCGTTCGTGCGTGGAAAAGCACCGGGAGACCATTGAGTTGTATGTGTTGAGGTCTGCAAAGGTGTCTGCCAAGGAAACCTTAGAAGACTCCAAATTTTCGAACATCTTCCGAGACGGGGCGGTCAATCTCCTCCTGGTTTTCAGCTCCACGGCCAGCATAAGCAAGCCGTTATATGGCATGCCCAAGTCATGGATTCCTTTCATGAAACCCATCAGAAAGTCGCCTTCTGTCTGAGCTCCAAGAAGAGCTTCATATTGATTGAAAAGCTCCAGGATGGGGAGGTCAGTCGAACGGTGGTCCTGAATCCAGAGCGGTCCTCCAGGCAGATTCTGACTGAGAGTTCGCAGCACCCATAGGCGAGCGATGATCTGATGTTGTGGGGGCAGTGTTGAAGACTTTGCTGGTGTATCAACCCAGACTTGGGCAGATACAACATTGTCCACATCAGGGAGCCTGCGCAAACAATGCTGCCACCTCTCGAGCAGGTGTCTTTGACCCGGCAGCATCAGTGACTCGGTGATGGATAGTATATGGGATGAAGCAACCTCAGGGGACAGCTTCCTTAACAAGGCGTTGGCGTAATCTCCCTTCGGCCGGAATCGGGACCCTTCCGGTGATCTCAACCACTGTCTGATAACAACAGGCACCCATGAACAACTCGCGGACTTTGCACACTGAGTTGCCAGGATGATATCCTTGGCCAGAATGAGGGCGCCATATATTTCGATTTTCGAGAGAGCATCCAACCAGGTGTCGGTTATGCCTCTATCCAAGTCCTTAAATCCGAAGACATCGCATCGTCCGATAGCACGCCACATTTTTTGGTAAACATCCACCAAGGGTTTGGGGTCCCGCTGCGACATAGGATCGGATCCAGAAAGCCTGTCAGATAGCGTCTTGACAATACCGGACAATTCCGTTGGATGGATCTTTCCCAGCTCGAGGGCTCGGACGATCGTGCGTAAGAGGATAGAGGGGACGGCGAGGGCCTCGTGACTGGAGGAAGTATGTTGAACTGCGCTTAGATAGTTCCCCGCTCCATAAATATTCAGGTACGGGTCATCCAGAAACATAACGACCTCGTCGATGGCCGATGCGTCAGTAGTCGAAAGAGCCAACAGGTGGTCGAAAATAAGCCGGCTGCATGTCGGTTGTCGCTGGAGGTCGATTCCAAGATGGCGAACAAGCTCCCAGACATCTTCTAGCCCCTGACACTTTTCTAACATCTCTTCGAAACACTGCTCTCGGGAAGCCGTAACCATATTGTCAGAAATCGTCGGCCAACGACTCGTTCTCGCGCCCCGACCGAAGTCCAAGTTCTCATCGTAAAACGGAATCTGAGAGTCAGAATGGTTCAAGGAGTAAAGATCGGACACTAGTAAAAATCAGCATCAATGCCCCAACTCAATTGGCCGTTGCGTCAAGCAGGCAATCTCACCTCCAGTCTCCATTGGGGCCTTCCGCGATTGACCGTCACTCCATTTCATATGCTCGCGGCCATTCCGCCCAAACAAGCACGCGATGTCATCCAGGGGACCGAAGCCGGCCATGCCAGCCAGCGCCGTATTTCTCCGCTTCGCCAGGCGTCTGCGCGCCTCTAGCGGACCTGGCACCCGGCTCTCATATCGTCGTTGACTGTTTGCGAAGCGCCGAAAAGTCGCAGCTAGCAGGTCTTCGCTGACCCACACATGGTCGAGAAGTGCATGCGATGATGGCTGCACGGCATGCCTGTAGGCATGTCTGCCGAAAGACATGAGGGCAGGGGGGCGTGCGACTGCAATTGAGCCTGTGAGCGACGAGGGATTAGCAAAACGCGGAGCTCGAGGAAGTTGAAGTTGAAGGTCCGTGTAACAGATGACTAAGCAAAGAGGTTCTCGACACCTGAGGCAGTAACAATGTAACGATTTGAGTACAAATTCGAGGATCGTACATCAACAGGGAATTTATTGGTGGGGGGTTTTAAGCCCGTGTCTGGCATTTGATCTTATGTCCCTCGCTGTCAATGTCATATTGCATAATAAAGCTCTACCTACATTGCCGCAGTATTCCGCTTCTTGGGCATGACACACTACGAACTAAACTTGCAGAGACATGACTTTGACGATGGTTATACGACTTATATGTTGGGTCTGAATATCTACAGAATAGATGCATAGCTGAAAAACAAAATCTTGCTCGCCTTTCCATGCATGAAGTCCCCCTGCCAATGGTATCTTATGCAAATGCACGCCAATAGAATCAACGACAATAGGAAACAAAGAAGAAGAAGAGGTATAGATACGTAATCAAAGGTGAAGGAGGATCCAGAAACTTTTAGACGCCGAATATCAGGAAGATTGCTCACCCGGCCGTGGCTTTCTCCCTGTCACGACATAATAATCGAGGTATGAATGTACTTCGCGGTTCTGGATGGCCTTCCTGACATCGACCAGGAAGACCTCAATCTCCGGCTTCGACCACCCGAGGAACGTGAGCGGTTTGTACGACCATCCGGCGAGCGCTTCCAACCAATTCTGTTCGTTCCAAGAGCCAATGTGCTTCATCTGAGGGTCCGTGGGCCAGGGGTTCGTCGGGATTTTGGTGACCCGTTCCTGGACATCGACAAAGCCGACCTCCCTCATCCACCGCGCCAGGCGATGAGCGATGCGGAATTGTCTGGGCGGGTCTGCAGCCTGTCCGGCGCGGGTATTGAGATCACACCAGTCTTGCAGGGGGTAGGCACTGAATTTTTCGGGATCTTCTGGGGGCATGGTTCCGTCATCGCACTTGGGTTTCGTGTCGAATTCCTGACATTCCACGTAACCACCGGGTTTGAGATGCTTGAAGATTTTTCGTAAGAGGTCTTTGAATGAGGGAAACCCTCCTGACAGGTGGCCGGTGTGGATGAAATCGAAGTGGTCGGGCCCCCACAGCCAGTCGTCGTCTATGGCGTCGTCCACGAGGAAATGGACATTTTCGGGGACTTCGGTCGGTTGAACGGGGGAGAGATCTGTGCCGATGATCTCTGCTTGTGGGAAAATGGAGGCTTGATGGGCGTCAGTCTCTACAGTGGTCGGAGCGGGAAAGCTGGGGGGAAGAAAACACTCACCCATCTCGATGGGCCATATCCCCGAGCCCGTGCCGATATCGAGGATCCTCTGCGGGCTCTGGATAGGGGCAAAGAATAGCCTCCCATCGTTGACCAATTTCAGCATATGATGTTGCATGTCTAGCCGATCGAGCTCCTGCTCGTCGTTCGGGTAGATATAGGCTGGGATTGAGTCAGCATATGCATGGTCAGTTCGGTTAGCCTGCATCGGTCGAGACATACAGCCTTCATGATATTTGTGGTAGCGTCTCCCATTTTCCATAGGATAGTCCGTTACACTGGCAGTCAAAGACTGCGTGTCACTGTGGTGTATGGTTTAGCACTGAAACTGGCCTCCTGCCCATGGTGAGACTAAGGAGGGTGCTTGGACTTACTAGTCACGACCGGAATCCTGAGACATTTTCCGTCAGCATTGACTGTTTGAATGTGAAGATGCAATGTAGAAATGCAAGTGAAGGGTGAGAACGGTGAAGGAAAGGTTAGGAATGATATGGTATAAAAGTATGAGGTGCAGCGAAGGTTGTCAAATTATTAACGGTAACCGGTGGTGCAAGACCGGGACCACGTAGACTGGGGAGTGAAGGACGCTTACATCCGACCTCTTCCCCATTGTTATTTTACCAACACTCAGTGACCTTCGTGGCCCGTTCAAGTGGGGTGGGTAAAATGATAGTGCCCAAATCAAGGAACTGTCACGGAGCTCCCGGTGGGCAATTATGGAGCGAGTTGCACCGTGATCAACGGAAAATGAAAGAGGCTCCCCAGAGTGACCCAGACGGACGGGTAAGAATAGGTGGATGATAATAACGGGCAATATTTACACTCCGCTGCAGGGTCGCCTAGGTAGATCACGCTGGGAGGGAAGAGTAAAAAGAGTGTGGCGATGGGTGATAGTGGCTCATGCACCCCTCATGTATAAATTGACACGCACGACATGAGATCCGACGGGTTCTGGTATGGATCGGTAGGGGAGGATAGAGGATAGATGGTTAATAATAAATGAAAACGAATCACACTACTCAGGGTATGGACGGACAGGGGGGAACCAAGATTGTGGGTAGGCAGGTAGGAATTAAGATGGGCAGACCCGAGTCGGCTGTCCTTGCCAGTCTTCTTCCCTGAACCCGACAGCCTGGATTAGGTTTGACTTTAGCAGGACTGGGGGGTGGACAATCCTCACCACCACTGGTCCGGAACGAAGAGTGGACCTATTCGAAAAAGAAAAATAAGGGGAAATAAAAAAGGACAAAATTCCCCTCACTGTAATATTACCGTGGATTACCCCTCGTCCACCTAGGTATGTAGGTAGGTATTGATCTATACCGGTGGTTGTGTGTATTCTAGGTGGTGTCGGAAGTTAGTGAAAACGGACCTCATGGGCATGTCAACTGGAACCGAGTGGGCGGTTCGGGCGGTGGATTCACAAAAGAAACTATCCGGTCCTAGTCTACCAGTATTCCCAAGTGGTCTCCATCGCCGTAATATTACCTCCCTTAGGGGAGTTTTACTAGGGCTGGTGCTGCGGTCTCTACTGGTCGACTGGCTACAGTTCTAAGTTAGGAGACCCCCGTCGACAGCCGCACCTTACCCAACACGGTATCTGTCCCCAAATCCCTAGTCTGACTGTGAAGACGGGGAATCCCGAAGGTCGACCTGAAGGTGTCGGAAACTTTTCTTGCCTGCAGCTCCCAGCCAGTAGATAGCGATTATAATCGATCCGGTGCCTCGGAAACGTGATCATCGGTCTTTTGATAGGCGCGTCTTCTCAGCCGAGCTTACATAGTACCTTCATCATCCACTAACGTATCGGTACCCGCTGCTTGGGAGAAAGCACACTCCATGGTAGAACCTCAAGAGCAAATAAATTAGATCTGATATAGGTAGACAAGCTGATTGACGGGCAGAGCACCTGAGACATACATAACCGCAGGGATGGCGGTCGGGGGTTACCCAAGTGGCTGCCGTACGCTGCATGTACGACCTTTCACGCATGGTCTGCTGGAGCAGCGGAATTCTGACAGAACCCCCCCTCCCGAAGTCTCCTTCCTGCTGGGTCCGGAAGCCGCTAAAGGGGCGGGTGTCCCAAACCACCGGAGAAACCATGCAGAGCCAATACCGTCACGCGCTGCAGGCTCGCCCTACCCAATTCCCTGGCTCTGTCTGGTTCCTCTTTTGCTGTTACGTGTGCTACTAAGACCGATAGTCCGTCGGTTTGGTACGCTAAGAGGGCACCAGATGGGTTCGTCGAGTAGAATCCTGGTGCGCAGCGGCGGCCCGTGTGCACTTAATCTTAACCCTGGGTCGGCAGGGCGGTTAGTGGATGAAACCTCAGACGGGTTCGCTGTCTTAGGATTTGTCACGATGACCAACCGTGGTGACTCGGTGATCGGTTAATATTTTGAGCTCGATGGGGATTCCCGCGCCGCAGTCGTATAAGGGAAAATAAGAGCGAACAAAAAGAGAAACCTTTTTCAAGGGACTGGTGGTCTTCGGAGGGACGAAACGGGTACGCTGTACACCCAAGGTGTTACAGGAAATAACAAAACAAAAGGGAGGGATGATCTTCATACAAGAACTGGGACCCAATGACTGTTGGTGCCGTCCTGCTGGGAATGCCCTCCATGGGCCACTGGCTCCCTTATTATCCGACTGGGCTGGGCATCATCCCTTGAGTACAGAGTAATTATAACTCCGGAGTATGTTGCAGGATCTTGACGCAAAGAAGAACCTGGATGATGTCAATTGGCAAGGGAGAGAAGATCATGCTGAGTTCATCACACCCGGTGAAAAATACAGCAACGTGGACAGCCCAGCGCATACTGGAAAATTTTCCTCCCGAAGGACTGACTGGACGGAGTTACCGCTGTATCCAGTCTGTCGGGATTCCAGCCCCACCCACCTTCGAGGCATTCGCTCTCCACTCTTGTCCCACCGGAACTGGCGGAGCCCCTGCCTCCCCCCTGATTGTTTACTCTGTACTTACTCCGTACTGAATAACAATCACTCGTCATCATCGTCATCACAATGCCGGTAACCGTGCCATGCCCTCGAGCTCTAGCTGTGAGGGATCAGGCCATCGTGAACATCCTGTTCAGTGGCTTCGTCTCGGATCATCGGTACACTACCCCTGTATGGGTGGTGTGGTGCGATGTTGCGAGACTTGGCAGTATCAATCAGGATCGAACGCCATTTGTCACGGATTTAAGCCCGAAAGAGGGGGAAATGCCTGTGCGGTCGCAAGACGTTTCATTTCTGAACTTTGAGGTGCAGGATGCTTCGATCGTCGCCCCGCTCACGAGGTTCGTGGCTTCCAGGCCGAGACGCCCAGGGGAAATCGAACCGCATGCTGAGGGGAGATGAAACTGCAACGCGATTGCCTCAGTTGATGGCGAGTATGATAGTCGACAGAAGCAGTGTTTGTCATCAACATGTGTCACTCAATCGGCGCCTCTGCATCGCTACTACATGATTTGAAAATGGGTCGTGCACTCCGTGTCAACAAATATACTCATCTGGGGTTGATTCGACTCGGTCGCGCAAGAAAGCACGGTTGTGGAGGGATGGCGTCCCAATCTTGTTGCTTCAACAAGGCTTCCTCACCGCAATTAGGAGGAAACTTTTTTCTTCGTAACGAGGGACACATAGATGGGTCCAGCAGGCAGGACAGAATCTTTAGTCGTAAAGCGTCATCTCCAAATCTTCAGATGAGTTCATGGCTAAACCTAGCAGGGTTTTCATTACCTCATTCATAAACCACTCGATGATTTCTTTGGCAAGGGGCAAGAAATATCGCACACGCCATCTCATCTCGCCAATATGCGAGTAAATGCTATCAAGAGTCTCGTCTGACCTTAACCTAAGTGTCTTGAGTCATGCTGAGATACGTCGATACTTTGTACGCTGTCGTGGCTGACTGTCGAGGTCTGACAACTGCGAGGCACATCCCTGTAGCTCAGCGTTACGCGCAATCGGTGATTCGACTTGGTAGCTCCGACACTTAAAGCCCCAAAATGTGGACCATGACACACAAAGTACCAGCGATAGCCATATTTCCGGTACTGATGCCTCGTATCAACAATAACATTCATCTGATCCGCGGGCCATGAACATGATGCATGGCATTCCGCTTGTTGTCAATGGGGTCCTCGTGGATCTGGTGGTGAGAACGAAGACGACATGAGCAGGTCTCTGCCTGTCTGCGCAGAGGGTATAGATACGAGACGAAAGACGGGTCACGTTCGGGGTTTGTTCAAACGCCGCCGAGCCTTTCGGGGCTGCCGATATCGACAGAGTAGGGGGGGGGGAAAAGCGTGGTGGAGATTGGACGGATCATCTCAGCTCTCGGGATTTGGAAATTATCACGGTGAACCTGGCTTCTCAAGCCTTCATATCAATCGTGCAATGTTGATGGGAATAGCACAATAACCTTGCTATCTTTGGGCCGAGCGAAGAGACAGGTCACCCAGACATCTTTGCTGTTCCTTGGTTTCATTCCCACGTCCTGCATTGTATGTCTCTCCAACCTTTCGCACGCCTACCTGCAGAATACCTACGTCGCGGGTGTTTCCGTCCTCTGGAGACTGTGTCTCGGCTTTGGCCGGCAATATGCGCAGTAAAAGTTGCCCTGGGGAGAATTAGGACAAAGAACCCACGAGACCCCATCCAACAAGAACGAATGGCTCGGCTTACCTGCGTCCTGTCATGAGCCACGGTGTACCACCGTAGCCCTACTGCTAGGGGTATCGACTAGCAATCTCAGCCGCACATGCAACACCACGCAGCCTTTGACGAATCGTAAAGGGTCGCTGCTTTTGACCGCTCTGATGCAAATGTCAGAAATCTATAAATAAAAACATTGATTCTCCGTATCTTTTGAAGACACTCTTTGTCTGCGGAGAAGGCTTATCAACACCAGCAGTGGCGGTGTGCGAACAGTGGGGTCGGCCATACTACGTTGTAGGTATACGCGTGTCAACAAAGCCCCATAGGGTACTGTACCGGAATTTTGTAGTTCCTTCATCCACGAAAGTCCGACTCATGCTTGATAGAAGAGTTCTATTGTGGCACGTAGCGCCGTAAACTTCAAAATCTAGGTACGATCATCTATGTAGCTGTTGCCGAAGAGAGCCGTCCAAGACATACTCCGTAGTAACCTGGAACTCTTCCGGATGACACCCAGAAACCTGGGCAACCACCCCACTTTAAGCATGTTGTTACCGTATGGAGTATGTTGACATCAAGATGGAGGTCACTCGTGTGAGAATCATGATGGGAGTTGATTGTGCATCGCATTTTATGTGCTGCCTACAATCCGTCAATTTATAGGGAGTAGAGCTTAATACCTCGCTGACGACATCTTATTCATCACACACAATCGATTTTTTGCGTATTTCTCATTGAGCCATTGTTGTTGTTTTCCCAACTCAACAATCAGACGATTAGCGAGCCAGCCTCCATATTAGAAGGCAGATGATTATGAAGGGTGCGTAAACACGACAGCAATATCATCATTGGAGGTTAGAAAGGTCTGGAGACAGACGAAGTAAAAGGGTGATATTCTACACACAAGACCTAGGTATTATCCAATCAGCTCGTTCGCGATGTAGGTAGGTACTTCTGCTTACTCTCTGTCAAACGGTTCAATAACGAGCCGCAACTGCTACCCACCTGGGCACTAAGCAGGCCTTCAGATGTGCTATTTCGAGGAGCACTACAATTCTCGCCTAGATTGCAGAATGATGCGGCGTGGAAATGTAAAGACAATGACTTTATTCCAACAACGATTTAGACACGCAGAGAGTACGGCAGTCTCGCGCAATTGATCTACCGGCCACATACTCAAAACAGCATCCAAAGCCCGCCAGAAGGTAAGGGAACATAGCGATATGGAATCGAGTAACTAAAGCACCTCAATTAGATAATGTACCACCACCATTGATACCGACCCTTCGAAACTTTCATCAACGCGGCCACGAATAGAATGACTGAATACTAGGGTAACCCTATCAGCCATGATTTGGAATACTGTGTTTCAAATGTGGGGTCTCCTTTCCCATCTGACCCGGGTGTTCGTGGTGCACCAAGTATATTAAGCTTCATTCTTGACAAATACTTCGGCGTCCCAGCAGGGCGGCAACCGCCAATCACCCTCACGAAGCGAGGACCCTTCCCACCAGGTTGGTACCCAAGGCTGATCAGCCGTCCGGTCTGTGCCGGACCGAAAGTGATGTTTGAAATAATCGCAGTATTTCGCGACACACTTGGATATCAATAAGATTGCTACCATGCCACTGGTTTACAAGAAATGATGGTCAGGTTGGCTGACGCATTATCGCATTAATAAATTGAGGCCGAGATGGGGCTTCCTACTTACTACCTACATTAAGCGAACGGGACAACATGGGGCCTTTTCGGTTGAAAGATCCTGGGACCAAATCCAAGGCCATCAACAAGCGAAAAATCTCCACTGAACTCCAGACCCATCAAGTACCAGCGAGAGACTATGGGCCAAACCTGCCTATCACTGTATTCAGCCATCGGATTGCATGAGGTTGGAGATCCTCTCGACCGGCTCGTTCATGGCTTGCTCCCGGTCGGTTCTGCACTGGTTAGAATCGAGAAGGACGAGAGTAATCGAGAAGGACGAGAGTAGCTATACCGTAGCCCTTACCTAGTAGTAATCCGAATCTCTGTCTGGATCCGGACCGTTCCTTGCCGGTGAAGCATAGTATGGGCTTGTCCAATGACCTCGGTGACCCGCGCCCATGGCCCTTCTGCGTCTTGTTAGCCAGAAAACAAGAAGTCATAAGTCGGACTCAAGTTAGAGACTTACCAAGAACGGTCCCAACCTGGTGGATATCGGCTTGCAAGCCTGATAGTTTCGCCATTCGCGCAACCTGGGCGATCTCTTTGGCGAAGGATACGTCTTTCGTACCAATCTGGAGGCACAGATGTGAGTTGCCAACACCAAGTCAACTTCCAGACGTTGTCCCTACCGGAATCAGAGAAAAGTCCGCGATACAATGGGCAGGAGTCGGAGTTGACTTGTCGTATTCCATGATGTAGGTTTCCTATTCACGACTTTGTTCAGAAAGAATGAAATGAAACTCGAAGCATCAAGAGTTGGACTTGCATCTTTCTAAGACGGTCTTCACTATATATTATACTTGGCTGTTTACACTATGACGTTTCTCTACATCAGCTGCAGACAAAGCCACGAATCGGATTTCTGGTCACATAGGCTGGACCTCTCCCCGGTTGTGGATGGCCGTTGAAGGAACCCTTTCCCAGCGAACAAAAACAAATCGCCTGATGTATAGGCTGCAAACCTAACCCTGGTAGTAAGTCTCGTCCACTGTCCTCCCACGTCGTTGGTTGGGCTCGCTACCGCGAACATAGGTATCTTCAAACAAGACGTCCAGCCTGGGTTCGGGTTCGGGCATATTTTCTGCCTCTGAAACCTCGTCGTTGACCTTCTTTCGGACATCCTTGTCAATTGCCTTTGCTTCATCCTCCGTCATAACTTCCCAATCGACCAATCTTTCTTTCAGATTGGTTATTGGGTCATTGGCACGCTCTGACTGCAGTTCCTCTCGGCTCCGGTACGCAATGCCAGGATCAGACATAGAATGGCCAGCGTATCGATAAGTCTGATATTCGTAGAGAAGAGGCCCATTTCCAGCTTGAACGTATCTTTTGCCATGCCTGATTGCTGCAAGCACCGCAAGGACATCCATTCCATTGACTCGCAATCCAGGGATGTACTGGCCTCGCTTATAGTATTCCGTCATGGCAGATGCTCTGTCCACAGAGGTCCCCATGCCGTATTTGTTATCTTCGAGGACGAAGTTAGTCTACGTCATATTGATATCAGGGATGCACAACATACTTTCACAGCCGAAAATCACCGGGAGGTTCCACAACTTGGCCATATTGAATGCCTCGTGGACCTGACCTTGGTTTGCCGCTCCATCTCCGTAGAGATTGATCGTAACGTTTCCGGCGTCGTTGTATTGTTGGGCAAACGCGATTCCAGTCCCAAGTGGAACGTTAGCTCCCACGATTCCATTGCCGCCAAAAAAGCTCTCGCAGAACATGTGCATGGAGCCGCCTTTCCCATAGGAGATACCCCCCCGACGGCCTAGAAGCTCGCCAATGATTGATTTTATCGTCCCTCCACGCATCAGGGTGAATCCATGGGAACGGTATGCTGTAATTAGTTTGTCATTTTTAGTGATCCCATGTTCGATTCCAACTGCCACCGCTTCTTGACCCGTCGACAGGTGGCAGAACCCGCGGATTTTTCGTTGTTTGTATAGTCCGTCGGCGGCGAGCTCCATGCGCCTGTGACTTACCGGTCAGAGTCATTCACGCGGTTCCAAGCCAATCAGAGCGCCACTGACCTTATCATTGACATGTCATGATATAATTGCTTCAGCTGGGCCTTCGTGGTTTCCACGGTATATGGCGGAGGATCAAATTCGTATGTCTCAAAACTGTCATCTGCTATCGGCACACTGAACTGTTTGTCCTCCTCCTGGAATGATGGTCAATATCAAAGGGTCGTGAGCCAGGAGTAGTAGATGTTTTACTTACTTTCGGTATGCTCTCAACATTGGTGACATGAGCAAGCAAGCGACGGGATCTGTGAGAAATCAATGGACGCGCACAGGCTGGGCGCGGCGCGAATCGCAAAAGCATGGTCGGATTGGTTTTCACTTTCGTGTTGGTGTGTCCAATTCGGTAATTTGAAGATTGTGCAAGCTCTCGAGCGCTGTCGGGGGATGGAATACCATTATCGCATTTCTGGAGCATATAACGTCTGTATGACGCAAACCTTGCACCTTCGGCAATTCAGCATGAGATTCCATAATTATTGGCTTCACCCTTTGATGCACGAGGATATATCAATTGAAGCGTATTTTTCGGATGTCTTTTTATTCCCTTATTGCTTTTTAGTAAGAAAAAGGTAATAGACACATGCCCGTGTGGGAAAATATGTATTTCGTTGGTCGTCCGCAAGGACTTTGAGAATTGCACACCTGTTCGTTGACAAGCTTGGCGTAAACTTGAATGACTCGAAATGTGAATACTCCATCTTGAATCATTCCACACAAAACCAAGAGTCTCTACTTGCACGTCGTGTTGTATGAGACATGCACTTGGCGGATACGATGGTTGGAATTTCCCGATTCGGATATCATTCTCGGGCTGGATTAACGCGTTGTTCCGGATGACGCACATGCCTAGATTGGGGCCGAACCAGTCTACGTGATCCAACATTTCTCTCCATATCATGTCGATTACTGTTTATATCCCGTTCTATATATGAACCTTCAGTCGGGACTATTACCAAAGTCTGCCTCCATACATTCCCTGGACCAGACTGTCAATGATCCATGAGCAGCTTGGTTTCCTTACGACGCCAAACCAGACACTAGGCCATCACTCGTGCCAGGTAAACAACCGGAATTTGCTTCTTGATGCTTCCATGTAAGGAACAACGGCAATATGCCCCGTACTCCGTCTGCCCGCCCCAAAAGGGCCGGAGCATCTCAACGTCGTTCCACCCGACGACAAGAGAACGATGATGAGATACCAGCAGTCTACCAAGAGATGCTGGCGGAGGCCGAAGCTCGAGAACCCCATAGGGCGGAGAGCGATAGGCCTATCAAAAGACGCAAAGTGCAAGAGAAAGCCATCGAGTCAACTACGCCTCCTGCCAGAGGCCAAGAGGCAGACGGTCCAATCGGAACAGTTGAAGCCGCCGCTCGTCAGATCCAGACGGTGTACGACTCTCCCAGCTCCGATGACTCTGACATGGAGTGGGAAGAAGTGGATCTTCAGCCGGCATTGTCAGGGTTTGCAGAAGCACCGTCGGCACCTGCTGGTGGAGATGATTCAATGCAAATTACGCTTGACCCCGTGGAGGACGAGAAGCGAAAAGTAATTGCAAGGCGGAAGCCCATCACGGCAGCTGAGAGGAAGCTCAGATTAGACGTCCACAAAGTCCATCTGCTTTGTCTTTTGCGTCATGTTCAGATACGCAACCTGTGGTGTAATGATGAAGAAGTACAGGTGTGCCGATGTGCAACGGCTTTATCCTGATGGAAAGCTGACTGGAATTCGCAGGGCTTTCTCAAAAGAATGCTAAACAAACAGATTAGGTCGCTTTTGAACCCGCCTGAAGATAAGCCTCAGTACACTAGATCGACAACGTTCATCGACGGTCTGAATCAGGCTAGCGATGCATTCATGAAAAGATTCAGAGTCACGAAACCGGGCTTGAAACGTCCACACTGGTCAGAAGGCCTTCAATCTGTGAAACAGAAAATGGTATTGTAATGATACCTGCCTCGAAACAGTTCTGCGTTTAACTTTTATGTAGGAATACTTGATGTCTGACACCGAAGTTATGCTGTCGAAAGAAGACTTTAGAAAGCAGGCAAGGTCGTTGCAAGGCTCCCGTGACTTTGGTGCACAGCTGTTCTGTGCCTTGTTACGATCTGTTGCAGTAGAGGCGAGACTCGTTTGCTCCCTCCAACCCCTGCCCTTCTCTGGAACGACGAAAGATATTACGCCGTCGAAGCCTGCTTTGCAAGGTCATCTTTCCGTGGAAGACCGTGAAGAGTCTTCAGATGGAATGTCACCTACAAAATCATCTCGGCGAAATCCCAAAGTTCGAAGACTTGGTCGACCGGAATTCAATCCGTCGCGACCTTCAAAGACTGTTTTTGTTGGAACTCGTCCTAGTGTTCGAGAGTCAGCTTACCCGGTATTCTGGGTGGAGGCTTTTAATGAGGCGGTTCAGAAATGGATCCCCGTCGATCCACTCGTGACCAAGTCCCTTGCCAAGTCCTTCAAGTTCGAGCCTCCCTCGAGCGACCCATATAACTGCATGACTTACGTGGTTGCGTTTGAAGACGACGCCTCGGCGAGGGATATCACTCGACGCTATGTGAAGGCTTACAACGCGAAAACACGCAAGCTTCGTGTTGAGTCAACCAAGCACGGTGAGATGTGGTGGGCGAGAGTCATGCGCTTTTACGAAAAGCCCTTCCTCGAGGATCGTGATGAAGCCGAGATTAGTGAATTAACGGCCAAGATGGCCGCTGAACCAATGCCACGCAACGTGCAAGATTTCAAGGACCACCCGGTTTATGCGCTCGAGCGACATCTCCGTCGCAATGAGGTTGTTCACCCTAAACGAGTGATAGGACAAGTCAGCCTTGGAAAATCCGGATCAAAAAACCAAAATCTGGAACCTGTGTATCGCCGATCCGATGTTCATGTTCTCCGCAGTGCGAACAAATGGTATCGTCTCGGACGGGATATAAAAGTTGGGGAGCAGCCCTTGAAACGTGTGTCGGCGAACAGACATGCTGCTGTGGCTATGGACGAGGACGAAAGCGGCGAAGCAACTGAAGAAACACCGTTATACGCTTACTTCCAGACAGAGCTATATACGCCACCGCCCATTGTCCAGGGAAGAGTGCCGAAGAATGCCTACGGTAATTTGGATGTTTACGTGCCGTCTATGGTACCTTCTGGTGGCGTTCATATCAGACACAATGATGCAGCGCGCGCGGCCAGAATACTCGGCATTGATTATGCGGATGCTGTGACGGGATTTGAGTTCAAAGGGCGACATGGAACAGCCGTATTGCAAGGGATCGTCATTGCTAGCGAATACCGCGAGGCGCTCGAAGAGGTACTGAGGGCCCTAGAAGAACAAAGACTTGAATCCGAGCAGGATGAAAGATCTGCTGAGGTTCTCCGACTTTGGAAACACTTTTTGCTCCGGCTTCGTATAGCCGAGAGAATCAAAGGGTACGCGATTGAAGGCGAGGAAGCCAATGATGAAGGAAGCGTCGGGAGTGACACGGGCTATGAAGAGCCAGAGGATGATCTGGGAGGCGGCTTCCTCCCAGAATCTCCAATGAAGGCTGACGATCCACCCGCCGACAGAGGGCATAGAATTATGTTGCAGCCGCCACCTCCGGAGGAGATTGCTGAACCTATTCCTATAGAAGAGGAAGAGCCTGGAAAGTTCATACCTGATGAAAACGACAAACCAAGACCGCCAGCTCCCACGCAAAGGGCTAAACCGGAGGAGCGATCCCGGTACACGCTGGTCGTGATACCAAAAAGAGCAGCTCTAGATGAACGCATTGAACCGTCAACCGACTTCAGAGGTACTGGGGAAGAATCCGTGGCACAGGATGGTGATAAACTCGCTGGGTCAATGGAAGCTCCCATTTCCGTGGACTCGTCCACGGCACCAAATTCTAAGTCTGCAAGTGTCGAAATCATCTCCCGTCCTGTGTCGCCAGCACAGTCACCAGCCGACTCACCTGAAGCGTCTGTGAAAGAATCTGACAGTCATTATGAGGGATCATTGCTGTCGCAGGACCCTGAGGATGAGGACGCGATTCCCGAATGGCTCATGTCAGACTGATCTGTCCCGCAACTGGGACCATGGCTGCGCAATAGTGCAAATGACCATACTGTATATAGCGCATCACTTGCATTCTCCATTCACGTAGGCAAACAACAACTGTACTCCAAGATTGTTACTGTTGATATGGAGTTACCAGAGCGGTTAAATTGGCCTTGGCACGTGGTCCGTGCCGACGCGTCGCTGACGCGGTTGCCTTCCAAGCTGAGAGCCGCCTGTTGCTGATGGAATCATTGGTAGAATCACTGCAACATCCAGACAAAACTCTATGGCCAAGTGTTATACACTGTTTCATACCTTTTACTTTCGATTGCGATGAGGCGAGGCGACAGAGTCAGTGCGACCGCCGACATAAAAACCAGCCAGGAACAGTTCCGTACACCAGACAGGGTGTCTGCCGCAGGTGTGGGAGGAAAATCCAGCAAATCGAAAGCACCCTCTACCTTGACGAGAAGAACAGGAACGCAAGGCTCATCCTTTTCCGCGTCAGGATCATGGAGGAGAGACACTTTGCCGCCGGGAGCGCTGGATCAACCTACGCTCACGCAGATTGATTTCGTGACTCCCATTTCGCAGAACCCTCCGTCTGACGATGGACTCGATTATATTCCACAAGAATCAAAGCCTGATCCGAATGATGTGATCGAAATAGAAGACGATTCGGACGACGACGCCGACTGTTCCCGACCTTCGTCACATAAAAAGTTCAAGCGTTCGCGTGGGGTCCGGCATGAGCAGGGAACGACTAGCAATGATCCCCAAAGGAAGACTGCAACACAAAGTGATGCCAAGCGTGGTCGAAGGAAGAGCAGCGAGAAACCGAAATCCAGACGAAACGACAAGGCCAAGAAGGAGAAGGAACGACATAAAACCCTGACGCAGATGGATTACGTGCGGCGATACCTCAAGATAGAACCCGATGATGAAGTGAAGTTGGAATACACTTATATCACGCCCAAAAAGGACGACCAAGAGACTGGCAGTCACAAAAGACGCAAAGTGGACAATGGCTATACCCAGGAGCAGACAACGGATACTGCGGACGGCAAGACAAAGGCCCTCGCACAGGGTCCAACCACGCCAAAGAAACAAACTGCTGCGAAGATGCACAAAAGGGCCGAAATACCATCATCACAATCTCCGGAAAGCCCTGGGCTGGCAGTTATCTCGTCGTCTCAGTTTCGAAGCGCCGCTCGTTCTCCATTGAAACGCCTCGCCCCATCAACAGCAAACCATCGCATAAAGGAGGAATCGCCGGAACTTGGCAGCGCAAAGATAAGGGCACGGAGTCCAAAGAAAGAACAATTGCCGTGGAGTGACTCGCCACAAACACCAAATATGCCTTCTTCTTCACCGTCACATAAGGTTGCGCTCTCCCCCAACCCCCACATCCATGCGCCAGCTACACAATATCCTTCTGAAGAAGAGACCCGCCCCCCCAAAGAGTCTATGTTTCTCAATGAACGTAATCCGCAACGGCCACATACGTCAAGGACTGTGGTGTACGAAACGGACGCTGATACAGACTACGGCGAATCCGAGGATGATGTACCCTGTCCTGTTGGCCCGGCAGAAGACCGTGATTTTTCCGATAATGATGGTATACATTTTGGGAGCGATGATTTCCCAAATGGTGACTCTTTAGATCTTCCGCCCGTCACTCAGACTGAACGACACATCGAATCAGAGATACCAGCCTCCGAGACAAACCTGCCATCTGATGCATCGATATTTTACCAACGTCTCCAACCGACTACTCAATTTCCCATGGAGCCACTACCAGATCTAAATACACAGAAGCTAGCAGAGCTTTTCCCAGAAGCCTCGACTTCTTGTGAAACCACGGCCGTCGGACGGTTCCCCCAATCTCCTTCTCTGGCCAAAAGCCGCCTACCGTCCAGAACAACCCAGACACAGACTCAAACACAATCACAGTCACAGTCACAATCGCAAGATCTAGACCCCACACCAGGTGAAATCGTCCCGGAATCTTCGCCAATCATACGCAATGGAAGCGAACGGCATCAGCCGATAGATCAACAGCAGGAATCCCAAGGTCGAGACGCGGTGGTGCAGGTGGAGTCGTCGCAAGCCGTGGATCGAGCTTACAGGCAAGCCTCAATTGGACAAAAACCGCGCTCTCGAGGAATTCTCTCCGGGAGCGATCTTTTGACCTCCAGCGTCATGGAGAGTGTACCTCTGCCAGCTTTTTGGTTCGGCAGCCAGGATAGTGTGGGGGAGCCATACAACTCATCTGAGGCTTGATTTACCCAGAATTAATGACAAGATTAATGACATTCGTCCAAGAAACGATCCCTATTGGACCCATATACGTGTTATCATTCAATTATACAGAGGATCTTCCCTGATCATGGCATTTGAGAAATATTCGGAACTAGAACATACACTATACCCAGCTGCAATATAAGAAGAGTTAAAGGATTGATTTCCTTTACTTAGGCCCCTGTAAGCCGGGTGACTATTTACCGACCCAGAAAGCAAGGTCTTGGACCACTTTTGTTGAAATGGCGACGGCTGCAGTCCCTCTGCATAATGGGCGCCTACCCAGTAGAGCTGGTCAGTCACCTGGCTTGATATGTCTGTGTCAAGAGATAGGCAACTTGGATCATTCTAAGCGCCGGCCCCTCATACACCCCTCCAGGTTCGGTGGAAACTGGCTGGTGTTGAAAGTCTTCGGAAGCAGTGCATCTACTCCGTACTGACAACGCAGAGGTCTGCATGTGCTTAGAATATTTCTGCTTAACCAATAAGCTGTAGAGCTATTTTGACCATCATGGACCATGAGAATGGCGTAACCAATCTGATTCTCCATAGATGGACGTGGACATCGGAGATACATACGCATGATCTCGCAAACGGCTATGCGGTTTATGGAGCAGTTATTCACGGTGGGATACCTGTACGTATCTTGACCATGCCGATGTATCGCGATAGATTTGGACTTTATGATGAGTATAAGTCACATGACCATAACAAGGCTAGGCCCGATCCAGGTCGGGCCGTTTCGCGCCGCGAACAGTCGGGAGAGCTTAACTTCCCGGAGCAGCGAGGTAGCTGAACCCCCTCAATCGCATCCGATACCCAGCCCCGCTCCACCGCCATGGATATCGCCTACGACCACATCCAGGAGGAGATTTTCAACTCCAACGACGCTTCCAAGAAGGCCGACTCCTCCAACAACTCCGATTCCGACAAGACCGAACGGCCGACCGTCGACCTCAATACCGAGCTGCAGGAGACCTTCCGCGCTTTCTCCGCAAGTCCATGGGGCGTCCGCATCGGCGGACTGTGGGATAATGTTCGCAAACAGGGCGAGACATACTACGAGGGCGCTCGTCAGGAGTACGCTGCGGCCAGCGAGGAAGCCGTCAAGGGCTTTTCCGACTTGAAGGAGACCATCGTGGGTCGCACGCGCGGGCTGTCGCTGAGCACGGCCTTTGCCACTGGAAGCTCGACGGACAATGGAGGAAATGAGACCCCGACACCTACAACTGCAGAGGGCCAGGGGGAGAAGAGCGGCGAGGCCGGTCCCTCTGGGGAAGGGTTCCTCTCTCGGTTCAAGGCCGAGGCCGCGAGACGGCTGAAGGAGATCGAGAAGGCAGAGGAAGCGGCCGATGAGGCCATCCTGCGGTTCGGCATGAACATCGGACAGAAGCTTCGCGAGGCTGTCAGCATTGTTCCCCCCGACGCGGAATCGTCTAGCAAACTGCTCTTCGAGAGCAAGGATGCTGACGGCAAGAGGGTCATCCATGCGACGCGGTTCGAGGCCCAGCTGCATGTCATCCACTCCAACCTCGACAGTTTCACCAAGGACCCTGTCAGCGACAAGTGGGCTGCCTTCAAGGATGAGTTTAACGTGGACACCAAGACCGATGCGATCGCGGTGGACCTGGAGAAGTACCCCGAGCTGCGCAGTGCGATGGAGAAGCTGGTGCCGGAGAAGGTTGACTATACTACTTTCTGGTGCCGGTACTACTTCCTGCGCCTTGTCATTGAGACCGAAGAACAGAAGCGCAAGGAGCTGTTGAAGGGTATGTTTCCGCTTCTTCCTGTTGCGCGATATTGGAATCTAAATTGTATGCCTAGGAGCCAACGATGATGAGGAAGAGGTTGCTTGGGACGACGATTCTGACGACGACACTGATTCTCCCTCCACGCCCCAAGTCAAAACCAATAAGGAGGAAGCCAAAGCGACTACCGCCGGCGACAAGGACACGCTGAAGCCGACCGAGTCCCGTCGGTCCAACGACCAACAGTCCCAGGCGGACAGTGAATCCAGCTATGATCTTGTCAGCGGCGCCACGAGTCGGACGCCCGCTAGCCCCAAGGACAAGAAGGACGACGACAGCGATGATGACTGGGAGTAAACGGTTGGTTTCTGCTGGAATACAGAATACCACATCGCAATTTACAAGCCACTACTTTGTCGTGTTTGATAGCTATCTGCCTAGATCCCATTTTTCGATCAGGGCATAGGGTGTTAAGGGTGTTTCCTTAGGTGTTTTGGGTTTATGTTGAGCTTTAATATTAGCCAGCGGTGTGCTCCTTTTTGATATCAGGAATTGCTTGTTTCGTTTGCCTGAATCCAGTCAACTTTGCTTGATATCGACTAGCGATTTGACCTTCGTACTCTACACTCGCCTTCCAATGATCGCAGAATTGCGGTATCTGAGTTAAAGTATCAATGAACAAAAGTCACATATAACTTCAACGACTTGTGACATGCAGGAAATATTAGATTCTCTACAATGCTCTTAGCTCACATATCTAAATCAAGATCGAGAATTTGGCCCAATACTCTCGGAATCGTCACCTGCCACAGGTGTAGAGCGAGAAGGCTGTGGCGAGCCTCGCCGCGACTCTTCTGGATAAGCAGACATGCCACGGAGCGCACTGCGACGTCTCATGTCAGACCGTAGAGGCGTAGATTGTCGTGACTGTACGGGTGTTTCTGGTGTATTCTCCCGCGAGCGCAGGTGGAAACCTCGCGGTCCGTCACTCGGCGAATAAGGATAATATTCGCTGCTATTCGGACGGAAGCCCATCGGCGTATCGTCTGGGGCATGGCTATATTGATAGTCTTCACCACGCCGCTTTAGAGGGCTTTCATCATATGGATCCCATCCGACGCGACGTCTCGCATCAGCACGGAGACGCTGCCGGTGTTGTTCATCTCCACCGGCGCCCGTTGTTGAAGACTCCTCGAGGAAGAAGTTGAGGAGTTCGTCGCTGATGGAGAGGTGTGATTGTTGCTGGAACTGCTGCAGCGAGGTTAAACGGAGGAGTGTCTCCAGAAGAGAGAGGGAGGTGCGGATATGGTTGAAAAGGGGATTCGACACGGTGGTTATCGCTTGATTCGAGGAAGACGTGGGCCGCGACGGGCCGGATGACGCTGGCGTAGACGGTTTATCTTTCGGACCCAGAGAAAGATTC
The DNA here is from genome assembly GCA_019721355.1 of Aspergillus sp. MEXU 27854. NCBI lineage: Eukaryota > Fungi > Ascomycota > Eurotiomycetes > Eurotiales > Aspergillaceae > Aspergillus > Aspergillus sp. MEXU 27854. The sequence continues at coordinate 3,801,260 of JAGMTT010000001.1, forward strand.
GCCATCAGTTCCGGATCGATAGAGGCCTCGCGACGGGGCGATCTGTTGTCTTCGTCTTCAGTTTCCGAGTCCGATGACTCGTCCTCGTCGTAGACCTCAAATGCGATCCACTCGGGATCTAAATCCTTGGGGAGCCGCCACTCGTCCGGGACGGAGCTCTCATGGAAACTCGGGGTTTCCGTGTAAGTGGCTGTACTGTTCAGCTGTGCGTCGAGCTGAGCTTGAACCTCATCAACTTCTTCCTCTTCTTGGTCCGACTCTCCTTCAACTGAGCCGTAGGTCTCTTCCCGCTTGACCATCCGTCGCGGGGGAATGGCGTTGACATCTCGCTTCAGAAGCAGAACTGGGTTGTTGGTTTCTCCTTCGGTGTTAATGTTGAGAATCTTGCCTGTATCGGCGTAGAATATTTTGGATATTTGATGTATTGGAAGGATCTCGCGGGTCCCAGCTGTCTTCACGCCTTCGTAGCTCTCGGGCTGCGGCTCGTTTTCGTCGAAAGTATGGACCCTCTCGTCATCGAGATCTTCAACGATAAGGAGCTGATAGGCGAACTCATCAACCCTCCCCTCGGCAGGAAGTTGACGACGTCGGGCCTGAGCCTGTGGGGTGAGCGCCAGATCCATCGGCACACGACGCAGCTTTAGCCGCGCTTTATGCATGACTTCTTTCCACGTCGTTTCGCGAATTCCTTCTTCGTCTTGTGGTCGCAGATGGCTGGCAAAGAGCATGTACATGGTCAATGTAAAGGTTGGGCCAATCTGAATAGCCTGAGATGGAAACATGGAGTACTGGGTATCTCCCGCGGTAAGGAACGTGCTGGCCTGCAGCAATCGAGATGGAGATATCGTTGACGGTAAGTTGGTCGATAGTTTCGCACCGGAGGTGGTGATTGCTAAGTTCAGTAGCGGAACAGCATCCTCGATCCGGACTAGGAGATTTCTGATGTCCTTGATGATGAGCTTGATTTCTGCATCATTCTGGGAACGGGTGCGGGAGGACTTTGCGCCCTTTCTTATGAGCTCTTCCGAGGCAGCGGCATTGGCGAGTCGCTGGCCTAGAGCTTGAATATCCCATCGAAGGGACTTTGTCAAAGAAACTGCAGATTCTAGTGATGTGTTTCCACGGGCAGCTCTGGTGAGAAGTTAGCAAAACGTTCAGCACAGAGGAAGTGGTTAGTGACAGCACGTACATCAGTTCAATCATGTCAATAGCGGGTGAAATGACCTGAATTTTGCTCTCGAGTCGTTGCTGTAGCCGAAGAAGCTCCTCTCGCTCCTCCGTGTTCTCCACGTTCTGTTAATGGGCAGAGCGCAGTTAGCGAAGACGTTCTGAACAGTGCTATTATAGAGTTGAGAAAACCCACCTTGAGTAACCGCGACGATTGACGGATCGCATAATTAGCAGTGATGGCAACCCCGGAGCTACAATCGCAATTAGTATGGCACCGTAAGGAACAGCAAGCAACAATGCGCGGTACCGAATGGCATAGTTCATTGCCTGGTGGGTGAGCTGCCAAAGACGATCAGCACTGGGCCCGATAGGATATTGATAGTGATGGGGTGTGAGCTGTCATGCGTACCCTGGCCAGAAACGCGTCCATGGTGACGGGGTGTGAGGAAGTCCCGCGTACTGCGCAAATTTATTTTGAGAGCAGTAATTCACCCGACAATTATAATTCGAACCTGATATTGAACTATCAGATTCCACGAAGAGAATGTTTTCTGGCGGCGGTGGCCCCTGAAACTTCAAGTTGGTGGAGGTCGAGGGGTATTCCAGGCTTATCGATAACAACGCTCCACTTGCGATTTCAGAATGACAGCCACATGGATTTCCGCACGAGGCGATAGAGACATACTGAGTGAGGAATTCCAAGAAGAACGATGGAGAGAGTAGAGAAGAAGGAAAGTGACCGATCTATGAATCTGCTGGGGTGTTGCTGCCGCGACAAACGCGATAGGCGCAAGTTGGCGGGGAAGCCTGCTGAGTCAGCGGGTGCAAAATCGATGCGGGCCCCGCCTCAACTCTCTCGTTTGACGCTCTCGACGACTTCACCTTTTCTCTACATTTCTCCTCCTCTTCTTCCCCCCAGTCGTCGCTGTCGGGTTGTTTTCCGGGCTGTTTGTCGTTTTCTATTGTTTTCTCGGTTTCCAGTTTCTGTCAATATGGCCGACCGGACCCCCAATTCTTGGGAGGATGAGCTCTCCAGACAGACGGAGGGCGTCAACTTGAACGCACAATCCCGTCCCCAGCCTCAAGCACCTTCCTTCCATCCCGGAGCTGCCTCGTTCACGCCTGGTGCCGCTGCGTTTGTTCCTGGCCAGGCTTATCAGGGTTACGGGGGCTACCCTCAGTACGCCCAGTACGGCCAGCAGCAGGGCTATGGTGGGTACCCCGACTATGCCCAACAGGGCTTCAACCAGTACGGGGCCTATGGTCAGCAGCCCGGTGGCCTTTACAACCAGCAGCAGCAGCAGCAGCAGCAGTACGGCTACCAGCAACCTCGTCAGACGCCCCCCGCCGCCGCGCAGCAGCCCAAGGCGACGCAGCCTGCTCAGCCCGCTCCCAAGCCTGCCTCTACGCCGTCCGCCGCTCCCCCCAAGGCCAAGGTCCTCTCTATCGGCGGTGCCAGCAACTCTGCTGCTGCCCCTAAGACGAAGGTCCTCTCCATCGGAACCCCCTCGCCCGCGCCCTCTTCGAACGCCACCACTCCTGGTGACACCAAGGGCACCGCTGCCGCCGATGCCGCTGCTAAGGTGACCGCCAACAAGGCCGTTGAGAAGACCGAGAAGAAGGCGGAGCAGAAGGCAGCCGCCAGTGGAAAGTCCTCTCCAGCCCCGTCGGGTCGGTCTAGCCCTGGCCGCTCCAGCCCTTCTCGGGGCGAGGCCGCCAAAGCTCAACGTGATGCCAACGCCGTTGCGATGGAACAGCAGGCCGATGTCGATGAGGAAACCCTGAAGGAAATTTATGGACAGAAGACGGAGCACGTCAACATCGTTTTCATCGGTCACGTCGATGCCGGAAAGTCCACCCTGGGTGGATCCATCCTGTATGTGACGGGCATGGTGGATGAGCGGACCTTGGAGAAGTACAAGAGAGATGCCAAGGAGCAGGGTCGAGAGACCTGGTACCTGTCGTGGGCTCTTGATTTGACTAACGAGGAACGTGCGAAGGGAAAGACCGTTGAGGTTGGTCGTGCGCACTTCAAGCTTACCGTGCCGTCACCTAGCGGACCCGTCGAGAGAGACTTCTCCATTCTTGACGCCCCCGGTCACAAGTCCTATGTCCACCACATGATCGGTGGTGCTTCTCAGGCCGATGTTGGTGTTCTTGTCATCTCCGCGCGTAAGGGTGAATATGAGACTGGTTTCGAAAAGGGAGGTCAGACGCGTGAGCACGCCCTGCTCGCCAGAAACAGCGGTGTCCAGAAGCTCATCGTGGCTGTCAACAAGATGGACGACCCCACTGTCGAGTGGAGCAAGGCTCGTTTTGACGAGTGTACCGTTAAGGTGTCCAAGTTCCTTGAGGCTCTTGGTTACAAGAAGACCGACCTGACTTTCATGCCCATCTCTGCTCAGCAGACGTATGGTGTGAAGGACCGTGTTCCCAAAGACCTCTGCTCTTGGTACGATGGCCCGTCTCTCCTGGAGTATCTGACCGAGATGAAGGTCCCTGAGCGTAAGATCAATGCGCCTTTCATGATGCCCATCACTGCCAAATATCGTGACATGGGTACCATGGTTGAGGGACGTATTGAGTCTGGTGTTATCAAGAAGAACGGCACTTGCATTATCATGCCCAACCGTACTAAGGTTGAGATTGCCGCACTTTATGGCGAGACTGAAGACGAGATCCCCACGGGCACTTGCGGTGATCAGGTTCGTATGCGTCTTCGTGGCGTTGAAGAAGAAGATCTTCTCCCTGGTTTCGTGCTCTGCTCCCCGAAGCGTCTCGTGCACTGTGTCTCCAGCTTCGAAGCCAAGATCCGAATTCTCGAACTGAAAAACATTCTCACCGCTGGTTACCAGTGTGTTATGCACGTGCACTCCGCTGTCGAAGAAGTTGCTTTCAGTGCGCTTCTGCACAAGCTGGAGCCTGGTACGGGACGTAAGTCCAAGCGTCCCCCTCCCTTCGCCAGCAAGGGCCAAACCATCATTGCTCGTCTCGATGTGACTAGCGCTGCCGGTGCTGTCTGTGTTGAGCGTTTCGAAGACTACAACCAAATGGGTCGGTTCACTCTTCGTGACCAGGTAAAACATTCACTGCTCGAAAGTTCAATTCATATACTAATGCCTCTGACCAGGGACAAACCATCGCTATTGGTATGATCACGAAGCTCATCGGTGCAGAGAACAACTAAATTTGCATTGGATAAACCATTTCTTTCCCGACCTGCCGAATCCTCCATGGGGAGAGTTGGCTGTGGTCCGGGCGGTAGGGGTGGGTAGAGGCAGGCCGGATGATGATATACCAACCTACGTCTCGGTTGATGATGATGAATTTTGCGTTATAGATTTATTTGTACTTGATTTGCCGGAAATGAAAAGTGATTGGAGTCGCATACCCAGTCGTGTTTGGAGCATACTATCGAACGTGTAGTTGCGTGCTTGGAGGGAGATAGAAGTCGTAAATTCCAAAACATATAGACAAATGGGTATATCATTCAACAGGTCTAACTCTAGTAACAGAAGAAATCAAACAAATCACCGTCTCTTCTTCCCAACAACCTTGGTAAATCCATCCTCATCCACCTCAGGCTCTGCCTTCTCCTTGGGAGCGCTAACCAAAGCCGGCGCCTCATCCATATCCATATCATCATCCTCGTCGTCATCGTCGTCATCATCACCAGACTCCTCCTGATCCTCCACCCGCCGGAACCCAGCCACCGCACTCGCACTTCCCTTCTGCTGACTCTTCTGCTGCCACGCCTCCCACATCGCCTGGATGGGCGCGAACTCGCCCCGCGCCGCCAGCCCGCGGACCTCCATGATCTGCGCCGCCACCGGCGCCGCGCTCTCGTCGTCGACCACCACGTCGAACTCGTCGTTCATCACCTGGATCAGCACGTCCTCGAGATCCTCCGCGTCCGTCTCGGGCCGGTCGCTCAGCATGTCCGAGATCGCGCCGCACAGCCAGTCCCGCTTGTCGGCCGAGGTTGGGCCGCCCCAATTCGATTGCACGGCTAGGTTCATCGCGGGCCAGTTGTTGATCGCGAGCGTGATCCCGAGGTCGAGGTAGGCGGCGGCCGTCGTGGGCTGTTGTTGCTGTTGGGGTTGGGCTGGTTGGGCCATTGCGTTCGTGAGGTGGGTTTGGTGGTGGCGGTAGGGGTGGTGGTGCGGTTCGAAGTTGAGAGTATATTTCAGGTATTTGTTTTTGAGATCTCACGCTGAGTGGTATGTGAGATAGGGTTGGAATGTAGCAATTGCTGGAGGAAGAGTGTCTGCAGCTGGTGGGGGATATTTGGGGCCGTCAATTTTTGCAAATTCTTATCGCGATTGGATTAGATAAGGTCATGTGATGGTATCCATCGTATAGATCACGTGGCTTGTGCGCATTTGTATACCTTCAATTGTCACGATTCTTGTTTCTTATGATTTCTGTGCTAGTGGGTGTTTTTGATTGAATCGATGTATGCTTTTACTTGGTGTTTGCTACTTTGTTGCCAACAGTGATATTCGTGCCGATTGCTTCTAGCAATGCGTTTGAGAAACAGGCGATGAAGGGCCGTTCGTCTGGAAGGAGAGGATAGAAATTGGAGTTTATTAAATACTACACTAGAGGGCCTTGAAAGCTAAATTTTGCACATCTACTGCCCCGATCAGCTCACAAATGAGGTCTGACAAGAAACGTGCAAGTCAGCACTTTGCGGCGAGTCGCGCCTTATTCAAAAGCCATTCAATACACTCGTCAACAGAAAGAAACTATGTTCTACACTTCTAGTAGCTGATCGGACGAAAAAGATTTCATTAGAGAGAGCAAATAGATCGGAATCAACAAGTATGACAATGCAATCTGGTAAATACAAACATAGATAGCAATCCATTACAGTTCCTCCTCCACGGTATCAGCGCCATTAACCTCCGCCTGGGCATCAAACAGCGGCCAATCCTTGAACTGAAGATCAACCTGATCCTCATTACTCTCAGCCTTGCCTCCACCGAAGGACTTGAGGTTCCATTTCTCAACGCCCTCCACACCCTTCAAGTCCTCAGGGAACTCGCGGAAGAGATCTGCGTTGAGGCGCTCATACTCGCTGTAGTCCTTGGGCCAGTCACCCAGGCGCTCAGCCGACAGTTTGAGGAGCTTGAAGTGGTTGCGAACATACTCGCCGGGAGACAAAGCACCCGAGAGCATGGCGCTGTCAGAGAGGTCCAGCTCAAACGCGGACCCATCTAGACTCATGCTGGCGTCCATGTTGTACTCCATATCCGCGGTGGCGGGGTCGCTAAAGGCACGGAGGATGTTTTCGTGCAGCGCAACGCTCTTCTTGTAGTAGCGCTTTGCCAGTTCCTTTCCATCCTTGTGGGCTTGGTAACGCTGCGCGATACCAGTGTACACCTGCGAGAGCAGGACGGACATCTCCAGCGTGCTGGGATGACGGGCTCCGTGAACGCGGCGACAGTTGTAGACCACGTCTTCAGCCAGACGTAAAGCACCGGTGGCGTCGCCAACAAGGTAACGGACCATAATGAACCGACGGCCAAGGGCTAAAGTGAGGCTTGGCTGCCAGGTGCGCTGGACCTCGCGGCTGTTCCACAGCATAGTGAGGAGCCACGCCATGGTCTGGTAGTCCTGCTGCTCGCCCAGCAGACCGATCAAGCTGTTCAAGTGGTCGATGTCCACCTGGGCAAGGTTGATTTTGAGCTCCTGAATGACGCGGAGTGCGTCCTGCATGATGATCGCAGACGTCTTCAGTAGCTGCTTGTTCGCAGCGCCCGGCAGTCGGACGGCGAGACCGCGGCCGGAGATAGTCATACCCAGGGTGAATACGAACTTCACAATGGCTGGGGAGCGGTAGACCTCCTGGGCGGAGATGTACTTGAAAGAGGCCAGAGACAGAGCACAGGCAGCATCGAGCTTCTGGGCCTGGAGGAGCTCCACGACGCGGCTGTTGGAAACAATGCCCACGGAGCGGACGAAGTTCTGCGACCGACGGGTCGTCAAGTACTCCAACATAGTCTGGAGGAAGATGTCCACCTCTGCAGAATCAGTGCACTTGATCCGTTTCCCTTCAGCAGAGAGGAAGTATTTCTTGAGCTCGTTGAACACATGGGTGGCCGACGTGTGACGGTTGTTCTTGATCAGGAACTGATAAAGGCGAGATGCAGACAGAGTGACTGAATGAAGGGTACTGCTCTTGGATTTGACGGCCGATCTGAAGTCCTCAAAATAAACGTACTCGGTCTTCAACGTCGCCAGGATCTCGGTGACACTGGAGACGCTATGGCGCAGACTGTGCTGAAGCTGGGCAAGGAAGGACAGACTGTAGTGCTCCTTAGATGAGAGATTGAACTGTGCCTTTTCGACATTGCTAGTGTCCTTCAGGATGGCCTGGCGGTAAATCTCCTCGCTCAGCTCGGTAGCCTTCTCAGTCTGGCCGATGGCAATGTAGCTGGAGGCGATACTAGCAGCCGCACTGCTCAGTGTGGTAGTAGACGTTTCGGAGGAAAGGATTTGCACCGTAGCCTCCTTCAGCTCCTTGACAGCTGTCTTGGTTTCATTGGCCTGCACATATAACTTGACCATTTCCTCCATCTTGGAGAGGGATTCTTCATGAGCCCAGCCATAGCTCTGACGCACAGAAGTGACGCGCTTCTTCAACACCTGCATGGCTCGCTGGTACTGGGTAGAAGAAATCGACTCATGTCGTTCAGTTGAGGTGACCAAGGCGGCCTGCTCCTCGTAGATAGCCTCCAGAGTGGAAGAGACCTCCTGGAGATCAATTGCCGTCGTCTTCATCTTGACAAGCTCTTCATAGAGAGCAACGGCTTCGGACTCATAGCGTTTGGATTCCTGGCAGAGCTTCGCCAGAGTGTAGGTGGCCTGGACAGTGACAGACGCCGACATGCCAAACACGGTCTTGCACTTAGTCTGGTAATCAACAGTAATCTTGTGCAAAGTGGTAAATTCGGTGCGTGTGGCGCGGAGGCACTGGGTGTAGCGGTTGAAGACCTCCTGGACGAAGTTGTGGTCCTCAAACTTGGGGCTCAACTTGTCTTGCTCCAAAAAGGTCTGGAAGAGAATGCGATAGTGCTGAAGAGCATCCGAGTAGCGTCCTTGGTTCCAGAGCTCGGTGGATACGATGACCAGCGGTTCAAATGCCTCGGGATGGCAGGTAGCGGAACCCTTGTTCAGCTTCTGGATGATCTGCTGGTAATAATCGATGAAGATAGGCCGAGGACGAGTCAACTTAGCCAGGGTCCAGAGCTCCTTGATAACAACGCCATGCTCCGCGCCGTAATGAGTTACGTAGTCATTCAACAACTCTTGATGAGTGTTGATGATCAAGTCGGTCTGAGACGTGAACTCAAGGAAACGCAGAAGGTCTGCAACCGCAGTTTGCCGCAGCTTGTCATCCACCTTCTTTCCAAACCTCATGGCACGGTAGACACGTACTCGCGTGTCCTGCTCCTTCGACATACGACGACGGGAGCGGTAACACTGACAGAGACGACCAGTCAGGTTCACACAGTTTTCTAAGTACTTGGACGGAAGTGTAATGTCCTCCAACAGCGGAGCGAAGAGCGAAGGCCAAACAACCCGCAGGACACGCTTGATCACACGGGAGGCATCCCGCCAGCGATGCTGTGACATGTACAACTGGACCAAGTTCTCAATTGCGACGAACGAGGATTGGTCGAGGGAAGAGACAGACGACAACTTCTCGAAGACTAGCTCTTCAAGGGTCGACTCAGAAGTCACCGTTGTGGTGACAGATTGCATTATCTCCTCGTGGGTGGTCTGGATGTACTGCTGAAGCTCCTTGTAAACCGAGGTCTCAGTCCGACGAGTGCTCTGGTAATACTCCGAACAATGCTTGTAGACAGTCAAGGCAGCGGTCGACAGGCCAACAGTCTTCATCACCTGAGCAATCTGTTGGAAGTATGAAACAGACGACTCGCTGGTGATAGATGTGGTTGTCTGCTGAACATCCTGCCAAAAGCTTGACAGAATAGAAGAAACCTCACGATCTCTCTTCTGCGACTTGAGAAACTTCGTGTATGAAAGAATAGCCTGCATCTTTCTCTCTTCCCAGAGTCCAGTCGCCTGCATGCGGTGCTCCTCACTTGCTCGCTGCCAAGCCTCAACATAGGTGCGCTCAGCAAGCTCGTACCGGCCTTCGGCTGCGTACTTCTGAGCTAGTTGCATGGAAGCCTCAAAGTCATAACGAGATTCAATAACCTCATCATGTTCTGCAGCAAACAGAAGCGTGGTACCAATCTCGGTGACGACCTCCTTCGGGGCTGTCAACGCTACATCAAGATGTCCGGTTGTGCCCTGGGCCTCGTAGTCCGTTTCAGTAATGACGCTAATAGACTTCATGATCTCCTGGGCCTTTGCCTCTTCCTTGATGAGCTGGTAGTGCTCGGAGAGCTGCTTCAGTACGGTGACCACATTTTCAGAAGTACTGCCGTAGTGAACCTTATAGCATTCGACCAGAAGGGTCAAGCAGCGCTCTCTTTGCATCATGATTTCTACCTTGGAGTTTGTGACTTTCTCCACGGTCAATTCAAGGAAGGTACTGGCCATCTGCATTGTCAAAACATGCTTGACCGTCAGCAAGGTCGAGCTAGTGTGGGCGGCCTGGTAAAACAGGGGGATCGCCTCGGTCGGCTTCCCCAACTGTCGATACAGCTGCGCCAGGAAGATGATAGATTGGAGTGTCACCACATGGTTGTCGGTTAAGGTCTCGCGACAGACATTGGCAATGATCATGCGGTAGTATAACAGCACAGCGGTGGGCAAACGCTCCCAAACCGTGTTTTGAAGCAGGACAACTGTGGTCGAGATTGGGAGATATTTGGTGAACTCTTTGGCGGCACCAACTCTGCCATCATTGATAAAGGCGGATGTCTGTCGGAAATGGAACGGCCAGTATCGGAGGGCGAAGTCGAGCAGAGGATGTTTGTTGAGCAGGATGTTCGTGTCATGAGCGTTCAAGGAGGTAAGAGAAGGCTCGCGTTGCTCAGTGACGGTGGACTTGATGTAGATGAGAAGCCTAATGACGAGTTCGGCGTGGCGGTCTTTGACATTGGGCACCAGCTTTCCTTGGGCGAATGCCTCGAGAACGGCAGAGCGGATCTGTCCATGGCGCAGGTACACCAGACCATCACGCACGAAGACCAAGGACTGCAGGGGTCCCAGAGCTTGATCACCCAGAACGTCAATCTCCTTTTCAACAACGGTCTGCTTTTCGACATCCACTGCAGACAGTAGAACCAGCTCCTTCATCTGCAGGGGCCGTTCGGCAGTTGCCAGCCAAAGCAACATGTGCTTCGCCTCGGCCGTCACCTTGGGGTTTTGCATGGCGTCAAGCACAAAGTTCAAAATAGTAGGCTTCTTTTCAACGAGGTTATCCACAACCTTACGGAGACCCTCGGGCTTCCCTTCGACGCGAGCGCGTTTGACTGCAAGCTTAGCCCATAGGAATGAATTGTTCGCGGCTTCCGCAATACGAGCCACAATTGTCTCTTGTTCCATATCAGACAGAGAAGCCAAGGCCTGGTTCTTGAAGTGGCTGCGGATAACGGCGGAGATATCTTCGAAGATCAGATCATCGGTGACCTGCACGCATGTCAAGCCCTCTGCTGATGCCGGTCTCTGTGATCCGAGAGTGATCAACTTGACATTGGACCCCTGGGCAGTCGCAGTCAAGAGCTTCTGCATCAAGACACCTTCGCCACAGGAAGCCTCATCAACGCCATCAACCACCAGGACCAGGTCCTTGGCGCCCTGAAGTCTAGCACCCAAAGCCTCACCGAGCGCGGTCCACAGGATCTGGTCGTACTCTTCCTCGCTGGTGCACGTCTTTCCACGCTGGAACGCATCAGTCAAGATTTGGAAGAGCTGAACATTGCCGATGCGCTTTTCGAAAAGCTGGTACAGAATGGTGCGGGCAACAGCACGGGCGCTAGTCTCTGCGGGAATTCTGGCATCTATAAACCGAAATTAATAGCTGAGCAATATGAACCTCGCACAGGCTGAGAACATACTGATGGGAATAAAAAGGGCGTTGTAGGAGACTCCGCCAATAGGGTGCTGAAGGTGGTCGACAATCACCGAGGCCAGAACGGTTCTTCCTGACCCAGGCTTGCCAGCCATGGAGAGTGTTCTCAGATTACTGTTCAGGAACCGCGCCAGGTAGGACGACATCCAGAGGCAGGTAAGCTCTTCTCGCTCATGAGCAAGATGGGAGACACTCTCGGCAATATTGTTAAGCACATAGTCATCTGCCGTCAGCCAGGACCGGACGGCTTGAACCTCAGCAACTACAGAGGAAAGTTAGAATCGATTACTCGAGTTCTGCGTATGTCCAGAATGAGCTCACCTCGGTCGCCATCAACGTTGTCTCGCAAAAGCTGGTGTCTCCACATAGCAATGGCGATCTTCTCGCAGCGTTGACGGAATGTTTGGATCTGGACCGGGAAGGTACGGTAGATGTCGATGTGAATGCGCTTGCGGTTCATTTCACGAACCGCCTTGTGGAAATGAGTCGATACACTGAAAACGAGAGTTACCAGGTCTCCAAGAGCTAGAACCAGCTGGTCACGGATCTCCTGCGTGACGGCGAACAGTTCCGTCCGCTCGAGGAGGTTCGCAAGAGTCATCGAGGTGCTATAGAAAAATCCGAAGGAAACAATGAGGGCCTGTGCATTTTCCCTGCCGAGCTATCAAGGTCAGTTAGGACACGCTCAGCCAAGCCAATAATTCCATTAGAAACAACAAACGGGTGCTTACATCGAGAAGCCTATAACAGTATCCGTAAGCCAGCTCGGCAGCGAGGAAGCTATCGTTCGCGAAGGGTTCGATAGCCAAATCAAAGGAATGAATCCTCTCAATGAAGAGTTGGGCCCATGCAAGCACCTTGTCATAGGGGCTCCCCTCGGGAGGCAGAAGGCTCATACGCTGACCCCGGATCCAGTCCAGTATGGATGCGTGAGAGGTGCCGTTGATGAACTGTGATGAGGCTGAGGACCCCAGCTCATCACCATTCCGGCGCTTCAAAGACTCCACCACACTGGTAATGTTAGTGACTCTGGAGGTGGTCCGTTTAGAGCTCATTCTGGCAAGAGAAAACGAGTGACTCATTCCAGTATTGGACACGGTGTCGCTATCCGCGAAGCTGGAAATGCGTCTAGGTCCCGGCGAGAACAGACGAGGGACGTTTGCCGGAGTAGGGGAGAGGATTGAGGGAGCCATGTTGACGTGTCGTGGAGGATCGATGTGAACAGGCGTAAGGACTTTGGGCTTGACCAGCTCAGCTTTCTGTCTGGGAGGAGATACTGTGCGCCGGACTGGAAGGTCAGGTTCGTGGGACGCTTCAATTGAGGGTTGACAACACCTCAAGAACTTGCAGATGAGCGACAATGTGGCGGTTCAGGGGATTAAGTATTACGTATATGGAGGGTGAAATGGAGCGCGGAGAAGAGGAGAAATGGCGCAACACTCAGCCTCCACACGGGTTATGAGGTCCAGATATATGTTGCCGTCCAAGGCAAACATTTCCCTAATCGGGGACACCGTGTTCAGCTCACCGTTATTGCGAGGGCTGGAAGAGCAGGAACTATTGCTGGCTGTGGGGTCTTCAGCTATTTCCTCCCCTCCCGGAGAGATACGATATCGGGGACTCGTCCAATGAGTCCACTTCGCAAGCAGTGGCTGCTGCGAGTTGAAGCTGATCCCTCGCTTGAGCCCAAATTGATCCGGATCATGACGGTGTTATCCACTTCCTACAAGCGCAGTGGGAAGTATGATCACCTGTCTCGTCTGCAGGATCGACCAGTCAGAGTGCAAAAATCTCGCCCACGGATAGCCACTCTGTCCCTCTCCTTGGGACAAAGACATAACTATCGGTGGGACAGCAGGGATGGTATCGGGGAAGTCGAGTACCCACCCTCGACATCCACCAGGAGTCCTCAGCTTCCTGCATGGGTGGCATATTGTTCCGGACGATTGTTTTGCCTTGCTAATGACGATCGTATGTACCGTATGGTCGAGCTCCCATCGTTGTTCAGATCTCCCCATGACCAATCATTGCTCCCAGGCGGACGGACTGCAGGGTATGGAATCTTGGAGACCCATATACCACCGCATTGGTTGCTGATACTATGCAGATATGTCAAAACGCACTATGCGGTGGTGCTGCATGGTTGAAGGACCGGAGAAGTCCGGGTATGTACCTATACAAATTGCAGGCGAACAAATGGGGTGCGGGCTGTGCTCAGCTACCCACTTACCCCCTGTCGGGTAATTATGTATTCTTCTCCTATGGTTCTCCGCATGGCTGTCTCATTAGGCATGGCGAGGTGGGTATTCCACAAGGTCGAGGATGGTTTGGTCGGTCTTGATCTTGCAGAATGCAAGGAGAATGCTGTTCATAGGAGAGGTCGATCGTTCCGTGATCTAGGGTAAAGGTGATCGCCAGAGGTCGCGGAACAAGTATGACGTACTTGCTACTACGAGGATTGACACAGAACAGCTTCCGAGCGTACTCCGTATTGATTAAAGTTCTCCAGCGGATTACCTCCAAGAGGGGATTTGGAATTGATAATGCAGTCTCCGGTGGTTACTGTCGTCTCGTGGCCGCCCGATCTGATATGTATCCAAAACGTGCCAACGCTCTAGAAGCTATCATCCTGCTAGGGACTCCTTTGGCATGCTCGATGTACGATAGTGTCGTGGACATGTAGAATGCAGTGGTTACGTAGGAACATAGTATCGTTCTCCATGGGTTAGTTCTGTAAGGTATCTTCGCCGGGGTCTCATCTGGTCTCGGGGATGTCTTGAGAGCAATGATGCGGAGGACCTGGTGGGTCAAGGAAGCAAACATGTTCCACATCAGCTGTGGAGGCGCTGAGGGGGGCTGGAGTGGACTTTGCGTCCATTATTGCTTTTTTTGCCGAGGGTTGCCTGGTCTTAACAAGGTTCCAAAGTACCGTGGCGATGGGGGTTCGTGACGAACATGCACGAGAGTCTAGGCCTAATTTAATCCGCCGTCAATGTCGAACCCTCCACTCCATTGCCCAGCTATGGTTGGTGGATGGGTTGGGTGTTCGTTAGATACTGCCTCCACAGGATCCCATTCCTAGTCAGATGCTGAGCGATCAGATCGCCAAGGACAAATTGGGACAAGTGTCAGACCTGATGGGGCATGGTTGATTGACCCGCCACCACTACGGATGGTGGCATAGCTGAACAAGCACTGAACACAGATGGGACCCGACTCCGATCCGGGTAAGATGGAGAGATCCAAAGACTGGATTGACACGGTTGAAAAAGTGGTGCAGTAGACAGGACGATGCTGATGTCAAAGCGTCCCTCAAGATACACACCAAGCAAGGCGGGTAGATCATGACGGAAGAAAGCGCTATCCCACGGTGCTGGGTCCTAGCTGAGAATTCCAAATCTGACCCTGTCGGTTCGTGCAGAACGCGCAATGGGAGGGCAACACCCCTCTCCCTTTCGAGGCGACACTGCAGATGAGTGGGTCTTACCAGCGCTTCGCAGTCTCGTCTGGTGGGAGGATTCGTTCATCCCAGAGCCCTCCGGATCTTTCACGCGGGCGGGGAAGTGGGTAAATGGGCAAGAATAACCTCTGGCTGGATGAATGTTGTCAAATGAACATCCACCCTAGTCCCAATCGGATGGGATGGAAGGTTGGAAAGTCTGGTTGGCAGCGGCCCGCCCGACCCGCACTTGGTCCCACCCATAAATAAACAAATCACCGAAACTTCACACATTCTAGTACGGGTGCTTCTTCCTCCGACGAAATGAAAGAGAAATCCATGAGCCGACTGTGACGCCTGTTTTCCTTCTCCATGACTGAGCGGTCAATTGACGCGATTGACGACAGGTAATTCACCCTAGTCAGCCACCCAGCCAGCCGACCTCCAGTTGCCTATCGCTTGAGGATAACACGAATGAGAACGATCAGGAGTCACCATAACGAACTTGAATTCCAGCGAGTTTTACATGACTAGCCAAAGTGTGTATTGGACCTCGGCAAGGAGCTGCTCATCTTCGTCCTGATCCACTGCGGGCAATGTGAGAGTCTCTAGTTGCTTTGGTCCTAATCCTCTAGATTACCCTCGCCGGAGGCACGGAGAATACTGTGGAGCTTTTGTTTTATCATCAGATGCCTACGAAGGGCCAGTCGTCCCAAAAGAGCGGGGCCTTCGCCATTACAGGCATGCAAACAGTCACCATGACTCGTGCATGCCATCCACCAGATAGACGAGAGATCTGCATAGACAAGTGGAATAGGTGGAACAAGAACCCACCTGCTTTCCATACAGGTTATGTGCCAGCAGTAGGTAAAATTCTCTGGGTTGATATGGTTATTAAACATAGGAAATCCCTTTTCCGTAAGGAACTTGCCGTATCTACGCCCATGGAGAGAGTGATGTGGATGGGCGTGGTGTTGCAGTTTGGTTCTGATATATATTTTCACGTAAAACTACCTGAGGCAGTTCGTCCGAACAACCGGACCACCAGAGATATTTGATAAACGTACTCCAGATTGTTCCGCAAATTTTGGGAACATGCCATCAAAGACGCTCTCGAATTGTGAAATACATGCTCGCATATTCTCCAGAATCCCACCCGAATTTCTATGCAGATATGATGCGCCTGGTATATCCACCTTGCATGCGCCACATGAGACAGCCTATGTACACCTGAAAACATGGAAACAGTGAAAAGGAGAAACTACTGTATGTGTCAAACGCCACCCATGTACCGGTCCCAAACTCAACATGATGGAAGGTGAAAGTTCATTTACATAACATAACTCAGTGCTTCCTGAGATCTGACAGCCGTGGCGATATGCCAGGGCATCGCGCTCCGCTGGACGGTGCGCGTTCCGCGGGTTCGCGCAAGCGTCCCCAGGTCACGATACATTTGCAGGATTTCGCGGAGGAGTGTTTCGTATGAAGAAGAGTGTCGTTGCGTGTATATCAGATTGAGAGTCATGGTGTACACCCCATCACCGTCGGTAGCACCCTTGCGCCGAAGAAGATATCCGCTTGCCAATGCAGGACGGTAGTCCATCAGATGCGGCGAGCTGTTCAGCCGATGGGACAATGTCACAGCCCATGTTTCGTCGGTGACATCAGTAAGTAGCGACTCGGATTCTGCTTCTTGAGCACTGTCCGTTGGTGTCGGGGCATTCGCCACGCCATAACTCCCACTGGGAGGGGTAGGTGCGTTGCCTGTTTGGTCGGGAGAGAGAATATTGGGATTCGGTGTAGCAATTGGTGTGGATGATGTTTGTGGGTTGAAGACACTCATTGGAATTGGTAAAAGTGGAGGGTCAAGATAAAGATCGGGGGTAGCGCTAACGTTGAGCATCGTCAGTTCAACAGGAGTCGCATTGGCCTTGTTGTACTGCTCCACAAACTTCGTCCAGGCTTAAGATGGATTAGCTGTTGATCACATAGTAAGGCACCGATACACTCACAGTCAACTTCTTCCTGGTCTACAGGATCAGAGTTCACCAAGACAATCCTCCACCTTGCCTGAATTCGTTCCATGATATCTTTCGTAGCACCCCAAATCTCTCCGCGAACATCCTGCAAGGTCCTAGACGCAGTTGCGTTGCGGAAACGAACATTGTACGACATCGTCCGCTGAAGAGTTCCGGTGTTATCAGACCATGCAACACTGATCCAGCGCAGGTCTTGGCTCCGAGAAGATGCGATATGTAGACACTTCCCTTCCTGTAATGGCGAAAACTTCTCGGAAGCAAGCCTGAAGTTTATGGATTTGGGCAGAGGCTCTGTGATCAGCACCGGCGGGGCGCAATTGACTAGGCTTGACTGCTGATCCTTAGGTGGACACCGGCTGTATATCTCCAAGGCCAGGTTCATATATTGTGTTTGCGGAGGCGCCACGAATGAATCCATTGACATGATGAAGTCAACTGGGACAATTTGCAAAACCAGCTCGTCTAGCTGCGGCGTCTGTTGTTTGTCAGCAGCAGCGACGTATGTCTGAAAGAGGCTCAAAAATGCGGCACAAATGTCTACCAGAGCAGCTGCATGTGCAAAGGGATTGACTATGTAAATAACCAAGTTATCTTTGCTTGGTGGACTCTTCAAGAAAGCGGACCCTATTAAAGTTAAAGTTAGTGTGATCCTTCATAGATCGAGCGTACTGACTTACCCAAATCTGCACAAATTCTCTTCAAGCTCTGCATTGCACTGGTGTAGTCTGGAACCTCATCAGACGGAATATCCCATATGCCCAGCCCTCGGTTGAATGCATCGCAGCGGTCCCCGCGAGTATGCTTGCCAAGATTACAACTCGAGTATACGGAACCAAGACGATCGAGAAAGGCATCGGCGGCATTCGAAGTAATACGAGGATGAATGCAGTAAGCAGATACATCCTTCGGTCCATGAGCGGGCTCCAATCCAAACGTTTCCCAGAAAAGGATCGTGGGTGGTAAGGCTTCCAGATATTCCTTGCCCCGGCGGACACGCAAGTGGGGTGGAGATAACTTGATGAGAGACCCTTTCAACGTGTCTTTGCGCTGAGAAATGTGGCGAGAGGAAACACCGTTAGGTGCAGGGGACGAACCACTGTTACTATCTTGCAGCGATACAAACCCATTCAAATCCAGCCTCTCTATACCACTCATGAATGAAGAGTCGTCGAGGAAGGTTTGGATAGAGTAGGTTTCAGATTCAAGATCAGAAATTGTGCAGGTACCATCCAACCTATGGTCCAAAGATGACTGCGTAACTTGGTCGACTAATAGCTGAGCTATTTGCACCTGAGAATCCTTCCGAGCCAGGATGGGGAAAACCTGGTTCTCCTGAAATGAGAA
This sequence comes from Aspergillus sp. MEXU 27854, assembly GCA_019721355.1. Classification (NCBI taxonomy): domain Eukaryota; kingdom Fungi; phylum Ascomycota; class Eurotiomycetes; order Eurotiales; family Aspergillaceae; genus Aspergillus; species Aspergillus sp. MEXU 27854. Next base: position 3,819,306 of record JAGMTT010000001.1, read on the forward strand.
ATAGCCTGTCATTGACCAGTCGGACGAGGTGGATAAGAAGTTTCCCAGGAAAATTGAATGGTCAACTTTGGGAGCAGGTGTCCCTTTGTCGCCTTCCGTTGACTTAGCTTGTGATAGAGCCAAGGAGTTGCCAGAGTTGGAACGAGCCCGTTTCCTTTTGAGTTTGGAGATGACCGTCGCCGAGGCATCAGCCTCAGAGAGAACATTATCACCGTCATCACTCGAGTCGCTACTGGAATCCGACATTAGGTCGTTCTGTTGGCCTGCGTCACCTGACTCGCTGGCATGCGTCTCCAACACAGCACCATCAATCATTGGGACCTTTCTGGCTCGACGGGGAAGGCCGATGGTTGGGATATCGCTATTCAATGTGGAGGTATCCGTTGACATAGAGGGGTCTTGAAAGGCAAATCCAAACTTGCCAGCAGCTCCATACTTCTGATCCCAAGTGGAAATATCTTCCTTGAACGCGATAGGATTGTAATAGCTCTGACTCTTGCCCTTTCGAGTCGACGGCTGGACATTCCCATTTGTTCCGGGAAAAAGAATTCGCTTAACCTCCACGGGGCTTAAAGGAGGGCTAATAGTCTGGTTTTGCTCGGAGAAGCTTTGTTGTTTGATCTCACTGTCGTGAACGGGGTTGTGTCCAAGATTGGAACTTGTGGGATTGTCCGTATGATAGACCTGGGAAATGTCGGGTTGCGGCACTGGCGGTTCTTCCGTCACAGGAGCTTCTGCAGCAACTTCCTCAACGACGGAGGGCTGCTGAGTACTTGCTTCACCCAATTCCATCAGATCGGATAAGTCGTGAGTACTATCGGGTACATCTCCGCCCAGGTTATCGAAACCGGGGTCGTCGAAAAAGCTGAAGTCTGCATCGGTGATGCCTTTGGTACCAAAGTCCCTTTCATTCATATCTCCAAACAAATCATCATCTTCGTTAGTGTCATATAAACCCGACCCGACTGTCAGCCCCGCCGATGGACCAAAGTCCATCGGAATTGAGCCCGAATTTTCAAGAGACTTGGCTTTGAAGTTGTGTTGAAGGACCCCAGATCCAATGTCCGAATCATCCGCAAAAGTGTCCGATGCAGCCGTGGCGTTCAAACCCAGTCCGGCAGCCCCGTCTGGTGGTGTGGGGTAAACAAGGCTCGCAGTTTGCAGCTCCGGATACTGGGAGGCTCGAGACAGGCTCTCCAGACCTTCCAGAACATCGTCCGCAAGCGACGACGCGTCATGATCCTCTGGTGGGTTTGAGATTGCCTGTTGAATCGATGGCGTACTTGGGCTGACTACCTCCAGCTTCGGAAGTCGTTTGCCATGCCAACTCTGCACAAAGTCTAAAGGGTCGCCGACGTCCTCTTTCATCCAGTTGATATTGTCCGACATTGTAGACTTCTTTCGTCGAAAACAGTAAATATCTGGCCAAAGAATGCGTTTCAGGGGGATAGTCGATGAATTGTCACTTGGTCGCCATGTCTCACCAGTAAGTCTGGAGTAGAATGGTTCCCAGACTTCAACCATCACCCACGAGATGTCGTCATTGGGCTCGACAGTAAGTCCAAAATTCTTCAGCCAATCCACAACGTTTGCTTTCCATTGGTTCGGGTCCATCATCATTATGTCGTTTTTCCCGGAAGGCGCGCCAGGATGTGGAGATGAAAAGTTCGCTGTATTAGGACTTGTTGATGTCAGGCGTGCAATGGTTCCGCTTGGACATAGCCAGAGATCCGTTCCCGGTGGTAATGCGGTAACGTCGGCGACATTGTCGCCGGGCTGGCGTAATCGCATGAGCCCGGGTTGCGATATTGTTTGCAGAGATACCGTGAGCTTTCCGATGGCAGTTAACTGGACCTGAAGAGTAGCCAAACACGGTACCGCTGAGGGATCGCTAATAATTACTCCAGGGCTGTTGTTAGAATCTTTCTCAACGACCGTGTACAACGTCCGTGGTCCGAGCGGGATGGCATTGTTGCGCCGAATCAGCTGCAAGTTCAAGGCCCCTGTGACGGCGGAAATGAAGAGGGCGTAGATCAGCGCCAGACTGCTATAGTTATCGGTTCGCCTCGTCGGCGTTGATGCATTTTGTGATCGCTGCGGCCCAGGTTGATTTCCACCGGCATTTGGGGATTCGGAGGACAAAGTCCGGACAAGATCCGATGCCGGAACACTTCCACACGCAGAGACTGTCGGTTTGAATTAGCACGAAGAGGATATTATAGACACGGCGCATCTGTATGACAAGTCGAACTTACCTTTCAGTGTTGATGACCCTACAGTGATTCGGTTCTGCTCGTCTTTGCCATTGTTCAGGCTGAGAGGGGTCAAGTTTTCGAAATCTGGCGTCGCAGAGAAAACCCACAGACCAAGACGTCGAGGAATACTAGACACCAAGCAGTCGAGGTTCCGTAGGCGGAGTTCCAGATCCTTGAGGCGACTGAGGTGCCTTAAGATTGCCTGAGCATTGGACGACGCATCCCCTGGAACACTGGGGATGGTCTGCTCATCCGTATATATTCGGTAGTAGATATTCGAAAATCCATCCTAAAGTTCATGCATTAGAGGTTTACCGGAGGTTGGAGCGTGGGGATATACCTACAATGGCGCGAATGTTTGTGATGGATCCTCCGGGAAAGTCCATGGTTCAACTTTGGCCCCGAGGGTAACGCTGGCAGTTCGGAATATTTGCCAGCAAAAACGTCACAAGAGAAATCGAATTCATCTCCAGATGTGATACGTCCGCTCACACTTATTCCAACGGGAAGCCCATTGCCCATGCCACTTGGTGAACAAATCAGCAATTAGATCGACTTTCTGGTGCCATCGCTCCGCAGGAAAAGGAGTGTTGAAAGCAATACCATGTGGAATATGATGTATATATCAAGCAAATGGGACCATGATGTAGACAGAACATACAGAGTCCTTGCGATTAACATGGGATGTCGAAAGGGAGTGAGAGATGATGAATGGAGGCTTCCGATGTCCCCAAGAGACCCAACGGAGGTTGGTTCGGCCCGCGGGGGCCAATCAGGGCCAGGGAGCGGAGATGATCACGTGGGGCCGGGTTTATCGATATCGCCCCAAGTTTTTTTTCTTTTATCAAAAAGTCCCGTCCGTTGCCTATCCACCGCGTTGGTCTTGCTCGCATTCTCCAGAGCAACAACGGCCAAGATGAAGCTTACAAACCAGTCCGAGGTGCCTGTATACACCATCTCAGGCTCTAACACCGCCCGACCTCTGCCAGAATGGCTTGCGCGACGCAGAAAGCGCAGTCTAAAAAATGATCCCGAATATGCGAATCGGATCGAGCTGTTGCAGGACTTCGAGTTTGAAGAGGCCAGTCAATGTATCCGGGTCAGCGAGGATGGCGAATGGGTTATGAGTACTGGTAGGTGGCCAACAGATGCTTTAGTACTTCATTCGAGGACAATCAAGATTAACAAATCTATTGCATAGGTACTTACAAGCCTCAAATCCACACCCATTACCTCCCGCAGCTTTCTTTGTCCTGGGCGCGTCACACAGATGCGTTAAATACGACCTTTCTTCTCCTTTCCTCAGACTACTCCAAATCCCTCCACCTACAGTCCGACCGGTCCCTCGAATTCCACACGCCTTCCGGCTGCCACTACCGCACTAGGTTACCCCGTTACGGACGAGACTTGGTCTACGACAGATATTCCACGGAAGCAATGGTCCCGTCGGTCGGCGTGAATCAGGATGGCATGGGCGAAGTTTTTCGGCTCAACCTGGAGCTGGGGCGCTATATGCGGAGTTTCGAAATCGATGTCGGCGGCGATGACTTCACCTCCGCTGGAGGAGGATCACTACAGGGTGGAATCAACACGGGAGCAGTCAACACTGGCGCGATCGCCGAGGAAAGCCATGGCCTTCTCGCCTTTGGTACGACACTAGGCACGGTCGAGCTGTGGGATCCAAGAGCGAAAGGCCGGGCGGGTGTGTTGCTGCCACCAACACAAGCCGGACCGGACGACGTGCGATCTGAAATCACAGCCTTGGAGTTTCACCGGTCTGGTTTGACGCTCGGAACGGGCTCTTCTAACGGTCTCATCCATCTTTACGATCTTCGGTCGCCCGTTCCGCTCCTCAAGAAGGACCAGGGGTATGGGTTCTCCGTGCACACACTGAAATTTCTCCAGTCTTCGTCTCACACGCGCGAACAAACCCTGGAGCCTAAGATCATGTCGGCCGACAAGAAGATCATCAAGATTTGGGACCCTCGTGATGGCCGTCCCTGGACGTCTGTCGAGCCTGCGGTCGACATCAACTCTGTGGCCTGGTGCCAAGATAGCGGAATGCTCCTCACTGCCAACGAGGGCCGCCAGCAGCACTCGTTCTTCATTCCCCAGCTCGGACCTGCGCCGAAGTGGTGCTCGTTCCTGGATAACCTGGTCGAGGAGATGGCGGAGGATCCTAACGATCCTAACGCGTTCAACACGGGCCAGGCCGGTACCGTCTACGACAACTACAAGTTCTTGACGGTACCTCAGCTCCGCAACCTGAACTTGGAGCATCTGATTGGCCGGACTAATCTCCTGCGTCCTTACATGCACGGTTACTTCGTCGCTCAGCGCCTGTATGAGGAGGCTCGACTAATCACGAACCCGTACATCTGGGAGGAAGAGCGCGCAAAGAGAGTCAAGGAGAAGATCGACAAAGAGCGTGAGAGCCGTATCCGCGGCAAGAAGAAGGTCGCCGTCAAGGTCAACAAGAAGCTTGCCGAGAAGCTGCTCGCCGTGGAGGAGAAGAAGGAGCGTCGCATGGCCCAGCGTGTTCTCCGACAGGGAGGCGACGAGCCTGACAAGGAGCCGACCGAAACGCCAGCTGCGGAGGACTCTGAGAAGCCGACCAAGGGTCTCTTCGGTGATAGCCGGTTCGCCCAATTGTTCGAAGATGAGGACTTTGCTATCGACGAAACATCGCGTGAATTTCAGCTCCTCAACCCCAGCACCGCCCCCGATCCGTCCACCGCAACAGCCCCACGCAAGGAGCGTGGCCTCACCGCCGTGGAGCAAGAAGCGCTCGATGAGGTTCCGGGCTCCAGCTCGGATGAGTCGTCCTCCGAGAGCGAATATGAGAGACCCGCGAAGACGGAGTCTTCCAACAAGATCTCTACATCCTCCTATAAGAGGACCCGCCGGCCTCAGCCGCAAATGCAGGTATCCTCCTCGTCTAATGTGCACTCTACGCGGGATCGTTCGTTTGGTTCTCGCGCCCAGAATATGAAAGCGAGGCAGAAGCCGTCCCGTCGCGGTGGAGTTGTCGGCGAGCGGGAGGTCACCTTCACTCCTCACGTCAAATCGAAGCAGTCCCGGGCTGCTGCGCCCGAGCAGTCGCGCCAGTCCAGCTTCCGGTCAAAGGAACGTCGCAGTGCGTCGCGCAATACTTTCCGCGGGATGTAAACTCTCTCGATATTGGGTCATTGAAACTTGAAGCCCCAGAGTTTGTTTGCACACGCCGAGGGTTGTGTGTGTGATGGCTCTTACTGAGCTGAGCTTCCAAGAGGGAGGTCTCATTTATCATGGAGCCCAGAGAGGCGAAGTTTCGACTACTTCTATCTGAGCCTTTCGATCACCACACCAACACAACTTGTATCCCGAGGGTCAAGATTGACTGGCACTGCATGGTCGATCTCCGATACACTTGATCAATGAACATCTGCCCGCTCTCCGAGATGCTCTGGATGGAGACTGAGTGGATGAAAAGTACTAATCGCTGAACGCGAATTCTCATGTAAATAATATGGAAGTATGGCTCAAGGAGTAGTGGTGCATAGAATAGAGATTTACAGCTACGAATGAATTTTAATGACGTAACACGTCGATCACAGCTGATTCCGTTGAGATTGAATTTTAATTCATACTAATTAGACATGAGGCATGGTCAATATCGTACACATGTTGCTTCCAGTCAGCAGAAGAGGTTCATATATCAGGGTCGTTCGTCATTTTGGTGCAGGACTCCTGAAAATAAGACGTATAAGCAAAGACAACTAGTCGCCAATGGCCCAGCATTGTAATTGAAGAAATATAACGATGATCTAACCAAAGGCTGAGAGGGAGTCGCAAAAGTGCGCAGCAACCAAGATGGTTTTGGGAATCCAAAAGAAGTTTTGCCGTACCCTGCTCTAAGATCAGATCCTGAATGGGGAATGAGTCGCATCATTGCTTGCATATCAGTCTATAAGCAAAGAAGCCGATTGAGCTTCGGATAGCACGATAAAACGTAAAATCAAAATCAATAACAAAGCATATACCAGAACAGTCATGCAAGGGGATATATCATAAATGCAGCCATTGCTGGAACTTAGGACCAGGCGGGGAATCCTGACAACCCACCGCCTCGACGGCCGCTTCCTCGCCGCGATGAGCCAGTGGCACCGCTTGGATCAGCAGGGTGGCTTCCATGCCTGCCCTCTTCGAAGCTGCGTCGAGAGACCCCGAAGTCACTCATGGCGAATAACAGAGGTTCATCTTCCTCCGGCTGTGTTGACTGTGGGGGAACACCGCGGCCCGCGCTTGTCCGCCGTCCAGCACGGCGGTCTTCCACGGTTGAAGTAGCACTGCCGCTGCCACTGGCAGTACCCTCACGCTCATTTTCACGCTCGATAAGATCTTGCGGGACCATGGCACCGCGTGCAAGGCTGCTAGACGCGGAGCTCAGGGAATGAGGACCGCCAGACTGACCGCGGACACGGGAAAGACTGAAGCGAGGTTGGTATACGTGATGATTAAAAGACGCTGAAGATGTTGTAGGCCCAGAAGTCGATGAGCCCTTGTGTAGGCCACTTTCACGCGGAATGGAGGCGCGTGCCACTTCGGCCTCGTTTCCAGAGGACCGGTGCTGCTCTCTCTGCAGCAGGTCCGGACGTGGAGCGGCACCTTCATACTCCTGTTGCCGGTGCAATGCGCTCAGACTATGATGCGATTGGTCCTCTGCCCCAAGACTTACACTGCGCATATTGAAGGGGAAAATCTCATCCTCATCCACAGTAACAGAGCGTCTGCGATGGGCAGCCGAGCTGGAACGCCGATAAGCAGGAGGAAATACTCGAGGCGATGTTGGAATATCAATAGCCGTCACCGTAGACGGACCCCGATCCATGGCAGTGTCGTCACTAGTATTCTCCTCTAACGGCGACCCACCCTCGCCATCATTGCTCGCCGGGTGGGTATACTCGACGATACTATTGGAACTCAATCGGGAGGGGATGGCAGGGGTGTGCGGCGTATGCGGCGAGATGGGTTTTCCAGGCGAAGATGCGGTAGACGTCGACGTTCCGGCCACCATGGGAGGAACACCAGAGAGCTGTTTACTCGAGGAAACAGAAGAACGCTGCAGTAGTAGCGAGGAGGACATGGAGTCTGAGAGAGCAGCATTTGAATCACGCATCCGCTGGAAGCGAGCTAATGCAGCACTCGTAGCAGTTGCCTTTCGCGCAGCAACATCTAGCGCTCCGGGTTTGGCGGCTGTCAATAGATCTTTCTTCAGATCGAGCATCTTCAGGAATTCAGAGATATTCTCATCATCGGCGTGGATAGACTCTGCACTTGTTCCGGTGACTTCCGCGAGTAAGCCAGAGCCAGGCTGAGCTGATGAGGTTGCACTCGCTTTCCCACTAGATGTATCATCCTCAATTCTGTTGACTCCTCCGGATGATGGGCGTCCCCGACGATGGCTGAACGCACTGCTGTATCTCGAGATAGTAGCCGGTCTAGGGGAAGCTGAGTTGGCTGAGGAACCCGCATTATCAGACGCGGGTGGCAAGGATTTGCGGTTTGAGGCACCAATCGAAGGAGGGGGCATATTTTTCGCATCCGCCCGGGATGGAAGGGAGCGAGGGGAGGCTCCCAGAGGCGGATCAACTAGAGATGGCGAAGCAGACAGAGGAGGGGCTTTGAATGGTTGGAATGAAATGGATGGTCGCCTTCCAGCACTGGAACTACTCTCGCCTGCGAGAATGGCAGCGCGGCTCGCGGAACCCACTTTGGCAACCCCCGAAGGCCTTCGCAGGGATGTGCCCGGCGGAGAAGGAGATGAAGCACCAGATTCCCGCGCGGCTCTGAGAGCTGATATGGGGCTTGCACTGGTCGTGGGACCAACCTGATGAAACGTGGATAAACTGCCGTACGCACGACTCGGGTCCGGAGTATCAATCGTCCTCTTCGTCACTGGGACAGAGCCTATTTCGGGCACAGCAGCCCTAAAATCATCATCTCGACTGGGTAGAGATGGACGAAAGATGTCATCATCAGCACCCATGAACCTCGAGCTGAGCAACGCCTCCGAATCGTCTACCCGGAAATCACAGCTCGTGCGATAGGTAACATGAACAGAGAACGGGCCCGCGGGGGACTCTGTGACTCCAAAACTGTACGTTTCCACGACTTTGCTGCTACTGTCATACAGGGGAACGGTCAAGTGGTCTGGTTTGGGACTCTCCCCCGTAGCTAGGCCACTGACGATCCTGTACTTGATTCGCAAGGCAGGATGGGTCCGCAGTCGTCCGGTGCGTTTGGTGAATTTCCAAGCAGGCAAGAACTTAGAGTAGGTGAACAGAGATCGGAACAGTACAATGCTCTTCTTGTATACCGTTGGTAATATCGACCCCAGGTCGGTCGGTAGCTTCCCGGACATGTCCCCCAACTCCACTCTCCATCGCTCCAGGATGACATCGTCCGACCTAGACGAAGGGGGTTTCACGGGATGAGCCTCTCGCGAGGCGGCAAGGGACTCCAAAACATCCCAGCGCTTCCCATTCTCGTCCAACGCGACCAGACTTTGATTATTTGTGAGCCCTTTTGTGTCGAGATAGGTTTCAATTATCAGCGGTGGCGGTCGGTTTTCAGTGGCATCGCATGTCCGCCATGTTCGCAGCTGTTCCCGGAGGATGTCTGTATCTTCGATTTCAACATTGAACTGAAAGTAGAGGTAGACTAGTCAACTTCAAGGCCAAATGGTTTGGTTCCTGGGTTTAGTTGGAGCACGTACCCATCGATTCACTCGGGGGGTGTCCGATCCTTTGTTGTAAGAAGGGGGAAGCTCCACACGTGAGTGCAGGATAATCAGGGCTGCTTTCGTATGATAATTCTGGATACCGAGGGAAGAAGTCAGTCAGGAGCCTGCGCGGGCCGTCTGGCACAAGTCGGGGCATCTCACCGAAATGATCTGGTTGAGTTTTGCGACAGCCTCTTTCGAAGGTTGGGTAGATTGAGCCGGATCAACTGACTCGGGTTCGGTCTCGATCCCTAAGCCTCTACTTTGTTGCAATCGAGGGTCGGCTGCGGGGGAGGTCGCGAGGTTCTCCGATTCCCTGCGCTCGGCTGAACGAGATGGGTTCGATCGAGCCGAAGTCGCCTGTGGCGCTGGCGATCTAGGATGCTGGTGCATGATTCGATCAACAGCGACGAGGGTGAGCACCGGAGACTGGGGCTATGACAGAGGGATTCGTGCAATCAGGCAGACGATGGATAGGTGACGAATGTGCTGCGGGCGTCCATACTAACGGAACAAGGCAAGCTGGGAGAAACGGCGAGGGAATGAGAGAGGGAAGACGAGGGGTTATGGTCGAGAGCGCAATCAGTTTGAACCAGAGATAGGTGTCTTGTGGATCAATGAACAGGAACGAGGTTGTGGTCTAGACAACCTTGGGAGCTTCTCCGCATTGACGATAGGCGGAATCCACAACGAGGGTTTGTTGCACGGCGTCGGGAGCGTCGTGAGGAGGAGAGGGGTTTAAGGATTCATGGTTGTTAATGGGGATGATGATGGAAGAGAGAAGCAGGGAGAAAGGAAAGAAAGAGAGAGAAGTATGGAGAGGAGGAAGAGAAGACGAAGAGATATGATGGGAATGGAAGAGAGATGATTGTCGTCAGTGAGGGAGATTAGGCACAGTACGGTATGTTACTGACTAACGAACTGACAGCCCCAGATGACGGGAGCGGGAGGGCCAGTGACGCACCAGGTGACTCGACGAATGTATCAGGCTGACGCTTCTTCTGATAGTGGTCTGTCTCCTGTTATGCCTACAGCATTCTATTACCTCTCTATTATTCAACATTCTTCCAAAATCCCAATAATCATTATATAGCTCCCAAAAACAGTCTTGCGTCTCGTTGTATAAGGCTTATCGATGATCGACCTGGGAAGGCGGTGAGCCCCTTGTATCAATACGGTAATCGTCTATCAATCACCATCCATCCATCAAATCAATCATCATCTCCTCCTGATAAAGACGATCTCATCATATCATCTGCTCTCCTCTCTGGACGACGAATCCTCTCCTCCTCGGTGACTCAAGCATAATGACTGGATACCCTCCCAGTTCCCTCGGCTGGTTCCTCCTTCGCCTCCGCCTCCTCATTCCGAGTCATCCCCCCCCCCCCCCCCCCCCCCCGAGCTCCTCGGACTAACTAGGTCCAATCTATCGGTTGGTGACCGCCTGCGCCCGGTCGATCACTCGAACCGACCAAATGATAGGTAATGATTCATCACAGGGTCCTCCACCCGATCTCTCCTGTTTCGCCTGGTTCCTTTTTATAGTCGTCGGGTCCACGGAGTTCCCTTTGCACTAACCGTGGTATTCCTAATCCCCAGAGTCTACCTGGGTACTCTATTCAAAAACAAAGGAATCGGCTAGGAGGAGCCACCCAGCCTTGGGACTGGCCGCCTCACCTGCCGGTTGTTGCAGAAGCAAGTGGGGAAGGGAGTTGGCCCAGGTTGACTTGCTCAGCCGCCTGATCAATCATCATGCTCCGGATCACCGCCGCAGATTCCAGGTACTTCCAAGGTCTGGGATTGGCATTCGGTTCACCGTGCGGCACTTGCAGTCCTCCGTACTCGGTCCTGTGCGGCAGCATCCCCCGTGATGGCATGCAGCTAGTCGCTGTATGTCCATCTAACGTCTGCGCCCGTTATTACCTGGCGGAACGCTTCTGGTCACCCCGTGGCGTGTTGGCGCTTTGTATCCAGTCCCTATTCGCTGGTGTGTAAGACACACTTGACCGTCTTCCTCGCCAGCTGGTGATGGTTCTGCATCATAGTGTATGTTGCAGGGAATACTGGAGATAGGGAATATCCCTGCCCTAGTTGGGTGAATGATAATCCGCAATAGTATCCTTCTCCTTATGGTGTGTTGTCCCCAACGATATTCCCTTGTCCCACCTGGAAAGTATCGTAAATGTGTCCGGTTGACGACGACTTTGAGACCATACATTACAGAGCACTCCGTACAACTGTTGGTTTTCAGGTACCTTTCCACGGAACATCGACAATCGGACTTTTGACAGGCATACTTGGTTTTGCGGCAAGCCACATCGAGTCTGGTGGACCTAGCAAGGCACACTTGTTGTCTTGCCATACTTTGAGGCTTTTGAGATCTATCCACGATGTGTAGAGGTTATCCTAGTGGGACTAGTGGTGAAATGTATATATCTCTGACGCAGTTGTGATCATGTTAACCCAACTCACCCCCTCCATAGAGATACAAGTATGTCCATAAACAACTTCACATACTACCTAGGTCCTAAATTGCCGAGCCTCCAAGAAATATGGCACTTACGTCGTAGAAAGAATGAATGGGAACCTCTCATCAGAGCATGGAGGGGAGCCGGCGCCTTGATTGGCCGCGGGCTTATCCACGGGTCGGATAAGTCGCTCACTCACCAGTGACTCCCCTCATCGCCGAAATTATTCAAACCACCATCTCTATCATCATTCTCCCTCAGCACCCCTCCGGTATCTCGATCCCTTCGTGAAGTCGACCGCATAGTCGCATACCATCGATGATCCCTTTCCGACCATATCGCACCCCTCCTTCAACCCTTTCTCCCGTCGTCGAAGCCTCGGTCCGCACACACAGCTAGCTAACGGCATCAGTCATCGCCACCACACATCACATCGCATTCTTCTTCGTCGTCTCGTTCGCGCAAGATCATCCTCGTTCCCATCGGATTTTCGCCGGCGAGCCGGCAAACCTCATCTGAACCACTGGCTACGCGTCAAGGGAACTCCATCTCCATCCGACCCCTTTCGTCAGAATTCTTGTCGCCCACACGCTACTTCGCCAGTGCGTCGTCAACCCTCGCGGTTCCGCTCTGGCCCCGGGTTGATAAGAGATTCTGACCCGATCGAAATACTGGGCACATGAGTAGCAAGCTTTGGGAATTTTTCCTGCGCGATGACGTCGAGAGCTTCCAGCGATTCCTGGCAACCGCCAGCTATACATCTGGCGGCCAACGTGTCTCGGGGCCAGGAGCTTCCTCCAGCTTCCACATCGGAAGCCCCGGGTCCATGTTAACACTGTCTCCCGGTGTTGTCTCGAAAAGTAAGAAACTCAGTGGGACGTCTCCTGGTACGCAGACTCCGGAGCGGTCTGGAGGTCCTCGTCCTTCAAAGACCCTCTCGCGGGAGGAATTGAACGCTCGCGACCAGTACGGGAGAACGCTACTGCATCATGTGGCATCCTCGCCGAAGCCGACGGCCGTCGACTTTGCTATTGCGCTGCTGGAGCTACCGTTTCTCGACATCTATGCGCAGGATTGGGAGAGTGGGTGGACAGCACTTCATCGGGCTCTGTATGCTGGAAACGCCGCCATTGCCCAGGCCTTGCTCACCCGAGACATCCGCGATGCAACGGACTTCAGCAAATCTGGGAGCATCACTCACCCTAGTGGAGGACTGATCAAGATCAAAGACCGCGAAGGCTACAGCCCGTTCGATGTATACGGCGCCACGATCACTTCCCGCGATATCAAACGTATAACTGCACCGATCGCAGAAGGGATTCCGCTCGCGGAAGAAATGGACAATGTGGAAGCCGCTTCGGCCGCGTCTTCTGTAGATGGCGACATGGACGAGGACGGCAATGTCACCAGAGGTGTCTTGAAACCCAGAACGAATTTGCTCGCCGATGAGGTTTTCACCTTCGGCAGCAACAAGAACTTGAATCTGGGCGTGGGCGATCAGGACGACCGGCAGTATCCAGAACGCATTTCTCTCCAACGGCCGGGCCATCTTCTCCAACGCTTCTTCCGTGAATACCAGGAGCAGCGAGCGAATGACGTTGACTCGATAGTCCATCAGTCACACGAGCACTCGGCGGACCTGCCCGCTTTGATCAAAAACAAGCCCTTAAAAGTACAAGATATTGCCATGTCAAAGCTCCACACTGCCATCATCACGACGGACCCTGAATCGAACCTCTTTTTGTGCGGGTTTGGTCCCGGCGGCCGTTTGGGCACGGGCGATGAGTCAACGAGGTTCAGCTTCGTTTGCATAGAAACTGGCGGTCTTGCAAACAAGAAAGTTGTGTCCGTGGCATTGGGTCAAGACCACACATTGGCTATCACGGAACACGGCGAGATCTTCAGCTGGGGAAGCAACAAATTTGGTCAACTCGGGTATAACCTCCCAAGGTCCAACAATCGTGATGATGTGCCTATCCAGACGTCTCCCCGACAAATTTTCAACCCGTTCAAAAAGGAAGTCATCCTGGGTGCCGCAGCCTCGACCATCCATTCCGTTGTCTTCAGCACTTCTGGTCTGTACACTTTTGGCAAAAACGAAGGACAGCTTGGTCTTGTGGATTCGGACGCTCGGTCTCTTGAGGTTCAGACAACTCCGCGCCGGGTTGGAGCGTCTCTCTTCAGTGCACCCATCCAAAGCGTCACAGCGATTGACCAAGCCACAGCGATCCTCCTCCAAAACCATGAGGTTTGGGTGTTTTCTCAATATGGATACTCCAAGCTTTCTTTCCCCTTGGAAGTCAGCTCGAGATTCATCCGCGATAGTTTCATGGCGACACGATACGACACATCATCGAACTGTATCGTCAAAGTCAGGTCTGGCGGGAATACTATATGTGCACTATCCAGCTTCGGCGAAGTGTTCACCGTTGCGGTCAATAAGATGGAGAATCCACCGGTGCAGACGTCAACGACGAACCCAGCCAAAATCCGCAACTCTTTATCTCAGCCAGTCCGGGTATGGTCCCTGAAGAAGTCACACATGGCTGCGAGGGACGTCGATGTGGGACAAGATGGTTCAATAATTATCTGCACAACCTCCGGCTCCGCATGGAGGAAGGAGAAGCGTCGTAAAATAAAGGGTGGCCCTAGCAAAGACTACAAGTTCACCCGCGTTCCTGGGCTTTCCCGGGTCATCGGGGTCTGCAGCAACGCGTTCGGCGCCTTCGCCGTGGCGCAGCGCGATTGCAATGTGACAAGGGAGCAAATCAATGTGTCACAGAGCACCCTGTGGAAAGACATGCTGCCTCTATCACCATTCGGTTCCCTGGCATCGATAGCAGAAGCATCCACTGCAGCGGTGTCCGAAGTGCTACCGGACCTGGAGCCGGTTATGGCTATTAAAAGGGCTGTCATGTTTGCATCTGATGCGGAGTCATTATTGGGGCAACTGCACCTCCAAGCTGGTACAGGAGCAGTCTGGGTCAAGACTACTCTCTCCGACATAAAAATCCCGGTGCACGAATTCATCTTGACTGGACGGAGCCCAGTCCTGAGAAAAGCATTTCATGATCTACGAATTGCTCATTCGTTTTCTATCCCTGATGTCCTACACATTCTGTTCGACGAGGATGGCCATTCGACGGTAATCTTCCAAGGCGTTGATCTTTTGACCGTCTTGAATATCGTCCATTTCGCATATACGGATACACTCTTTGACGTGTGGCAGCAAGCCAAACATACCCCTGAAAGTGCAACCAGATATCGACAAGTCCGTTCAGAGGTGATGCGAATGGGTACATGTCTAGGCTTGCCAACCCTGGAGCGAGCGGCGCGTCTAATGATTGAACCGACGAAGGCCCTCAAAGATGACATGGCCCGTGCTATAACCGATCCTGCGTTCTTCGACAGCGCGGATGTGGTCATTGACTTGCATGACGACCAGATGAGAGCTCATAGCCAGGTGATCTGCCAACGCTGTCCGTTCTTCAGCGCTTTGTTTTACGGTCGCTCGGCCGGACAGTGGCTAGCTGCCCGCCGGACAGCTTCGAGCGGCGTCATCCACGTCGACCTGAAGCACATCGACCGCCGCATTTTTGAATTTGTGCTTGAATACATGTATGCGGACACTGAAGACGAGCTGTTTGATGATGTGCGGTCGAAGGACCTGGAGGATTTTATCGACCTGGTGCTGGATGTTGCATTTGTTGCTAACGAATTGATGATCGATCGGTTAGCCCAAATATGCCAGAGGGTGCTGGGCAGGTTTGGTGAGTTTGGTTTCATTCTATAGGAGATAAGCGAGTTGCTAATACTCCCCAGTGAATTTGCGCAATGTGTGCAATCTGCTCAATTCAATCGCGCCATGCTCAGTGAGAGAGTTTAAAGATGCTGCCCTGGAGTATATTTGCCTGAATTTAGAGGATCTACTGGCAAACAGGTGGGTACATTGTTTAGCAAGGAATATACATAACATCTAATACCAGAACAGATTCCTTGGCGATCTCGACGAAGACCTTCTATCTGAACTCGATCTGGTCTGTCATGAGAACCAGATGACAGGGTTCCCTATATCGAGAGGACGCAACTCCGAAGAATATGTCTTTGAGAAGTATCCTGAGCTCGTTTCTCTGGTTGAAAGCGATAGGCGGCGACGGATCGACTCTATGAGGCTGAAATCTCGTCTTGACCCAATTGAGGGACCTGAGGGACGACAACGCCCCGTCAACGGCGATAGAGCGACTGGGTCTCCGGCTGTGAAGAAGACCAAGGGGCCTCTTTCCAGGGACAGTCCTGTTTTACGAGCAAAGAGCTCGACAGGTGACCTAATGTTCCAAATGGATGACGACCATCTGCTCTCACCCGGCGAGACGAAAGGCAAAGCGGCTGTTCGTGGACTGCGGGGGCCAGAGACCCCTGAAAGGGGCATTCACATCGACTCGCCAGCTCTGGGATCCAGCATGGTCGAAGGAGAATCCTATGGTGGACGAAGCTACCTGGAGGAACACATGTCTTCTTCGCGGGGTACGCCTCTCGCAGAGTCGCCCACAGAAATGCGAGCCTCCGCTCACCAAAAGACTCATGGCTCGGTTTCCCCGAGCGCAGCGCAGACTCCCTGGGGATCCTCAGTGGTTTCGGACTCTAAGAAGAACCTGCGGGATATCATGAGCGAAACGTCTGAAAAACGGGTTTCCAATATCAGCCTGGGCATGTCTGCCGCCCGTCGCGAGACCAGCAGTAATTTCACGGCGAAGATGTCCCAGAAGGAGCGAAAGAAGTTACAACAGCAGCAAATGCAGGAAATGCTAGCCGCTCAGCAGAAGGCCAAAGAAGGCCCCCAGAACCCCTGGAAGCTCCCTCCGAATACGCCCAGCAAGTCCCCAACCAAGCCTGAGGAGCCCACGACTACCCCATCACGCCCTTCCAGCAACACTCCGACCCCGAAACCCTCCATGACCCTCCGACAGACAGTGGCAGGCACGCCGCCGCCCCCTCCCGCCCAGCAAAAACCCACCGCTACTCCCGTGCCAAACCAAAGCCGTAACACCCCTCAAAACACATCCCGGCCGTCGTCCATCCCAGGCCCATCCAGCGCCACAGCAGCCCCCTCGACATCGCCCAATCCGTCCGCCCAACGGGCAATCCAGTCCGTCCGCCACATCCCCCGCGCTGAGCCTTACCAGACGAGCTTCCACGCCGACTCGTCCAGCTCCATGTCCCTCGCGACCATCCTCATGCAGCAGCAGACCGAAAAGGACGAGCTGCGCGAGGCCGCCACCGCAAAGCACAACCTTGAGGAAATCCAGCTCGAGCAGGAGTTCCAGGAATGGTGGGACAAGGAAAGCCGTCGCGTCCAGGGGCTTCCGGATCGCGAGGATGAGTCCGGACCCGCAACGTCGAGTCGACAGGGCCACCGCGGCGGAGGTCGTCGAGGTGGCGGACGACGGAGTAAAGGTGCGGGAGGTGGTCAGCAGCAGCAGCAGCAGCAGCAGCAGCAGCAATCACCGTCTCAACAGTCGCAACCGCGCAAGCGCCGCGGAAAAGGACCCGCGAATGCCGCTGGTGTTTCTGCGCTGTCGCAGCAGCTCCCGCGGAATGGTTCCGAACCGCCGTCCACGCCACAGCCGGCGCACTCGACACCACGACGAGATCGGCCGTCGATGGGACCTCACGGAGGTGCTCGTCGGGGTGGGGGTGGTCGTGGTCGTGGGAGAGGGTGATCCCCGGGATAACCCTTGTGATTGATTCTTGCAATTGTATAATAGATCTATGTTCTTTCCTCATAATAGATGGTGTCTCATAGACCTAATTCAGGCTAGACCTTGATTTGCTCTTTGTTATCTCTGCAGACGCTATTCTCATATGCGCAACCGATACAGCGGGCTTACATAGCACTAGAAGCAATACGACCTAACAGGTTTGTGTTTACAAGACCATTGATTACTGGGGAAAGTCGTCTCGTAGATCGATGTCCGTTTTAATCGTTTGTAGCTTTATGACACCGGCTCTGAAGCAATACATGTAGAGGACAGGTGTTTTGAGGTAATTACATTAGTCAAACGTATCTATACTGGAGAAAGAGATGAATACACAGCACATTCTGAACAGATCATCATGAACGAACCCACAGGTTGCAGCCACCACGTGGACAATTTGAACCGCATACGCTATAAATGCACCCTGACGCCAGTATTGCTCGTTGAAAACATAAAAAGCAAAGAATATGTACGTGACGTATAATAATTCGAGCATTAACCCGAGATGGCCACCTCCCGGCTCTCCCACATCCGCCGGATCATCATCTCAGCCTCGTCGTTGAGAGAAGGGCCACGGGCGTCTCCGTCTGCTTGGTTGCGAAGTCCTTCGTCGGAGGTGGACAGGATACGATGCGCCGGGTGTGACTTTGGCCTGAGAACCAGGTCGGACTCGGCCGTGTCGTCCTCAGCCTCGAGGTACGTCTGCGATGCGGGCGGGTGGATGTTTGATTGTTTCCGGCTGAGGAGCTGCTTGGGCTCTGGGCTGGCATTGCTTGCTCGGGGACCGGTAATCCCCTTCAGATCAGTTAGAGCTGGAGCAGATTTGATGGGTTTGCCGAGCGACGAGCCGGGCCGGGCCTCCGCGGCGGCACCATTGAGGATGGCATCCAGTCGTTGGAAACTGTTGGCGGTGGGAGTCTGGAAACGTCGGACAACAGTCAACTCCATGGCGGTCTTTTCGTACGTCTTGCGGACATGTTTGGTTTCAGTATCGTGCGAGGGAGCGGCGCTCGGACGGGATACGCCGTTCACGAGTGATCGTGTAGAATCAAATATTGCGGACCCGGGCCGTGCCTGACTCGCGGCGATGATGGCGGCATCCATGGTGGAGGGGGAGGCGGCGGCCGAGGGGCCGTGGCTATCGGGCGGGGAGGTGTTCAATGCGGCGGTGCGCTGCAGCCAGAGCTTCTGTTGTGTGCGGGACGGGGGCTCAGCGCCCGGGGGTCGAGAGGGAGGCGATGCGCGGGGCTTTCTAGATCCCGAAGTGCGGTTCGGAGAAGGTGGTGTTTGGGGGTGATAGTGCGGCAGGAAAGACGAGGGAGTGTTGGGGTCGGAATCTGTGCGAGAGGTAGAGGGCAAGCCGGTTTTGATAAACCGTGATACACCTCCTTCAATCGAAGATGATGTCGCATGGGTATGGGTTCCGGGCGTGTTGGCGAGTGTCGCATTCGAAGATGAAGTTGGTCGTCGGGGGCCATCATGGGCGGACGAGAGATTGAGGTTGGTCAGGGAGGTGGTTCGAGAGACTGAGTCGACCATGGTGGGTTCTGCGATCGCCGAGATGGACGACATGGCGGGAGGTGCTTTGGCGGAGTGAGATGGGCTGAGAAGACGGGCAGCGATATCACCGTGGTCTTTCGGTGCTTGGTGTTCGTCGGGCTCGGGAGAGTGCGACCGTTTCCGCCGGTTGTCTCCGTTCTCTTCCTCGTCGTTGTCGTCGTCGTCGTCGTCCGACAGATGACCCTCGCCGAAGCTCTTGCTGGTGGATTCGGGCAGACTGGTGGCCCGAGGAAACTGCGGATAAGAACGTTTGACGAAGGTGAGAGGATCGACGAGAACGGCGCCGGGATTCTCGACGCTTTCCTTGGACTGCGCGACAGAACTGCGTCTCGTGCTTTCAGGGGACTGTGTGGTATCTTCCCATTCGGCGTCGTCGTTGTCGGAGTCGGCGAGTTCAAACCCGACCGTTTTCTTCTTTCCGGAGCTGGTATGCGGGCGGTTGGTGACGAGGGCTTTCTTCCCGAGGACACCAGAACTGTTACGTCGGAGGGCGGGAGAGGAGTAATTCTTCTTCATCGACGCCCTGGTGTGATGCGAGTCTTCGTCATCCAGCACGGCGCCATCCCAACGGACGTGATGGGTGCCACGAGGACTGGCGGCGGGGGTCGCTGGGGCGGATTTCTTGCGCTGATGATGACGACCGCCGCCTTCGGTGGTGATGGTGAGGTTGGAGAGATGACGTTGGAGTTTGTTCAGGTTCTTGCCAGACGGGTTCCGATGGTGCGCGCGATGACCGCCGCCGACAATATGCGCTCGATGATGATGGTGCGGACGTTTCTGATGGGAGACGTTGGTCGAAGACGAGGTATCGCTCAAGTCGGTGAGGGTGGAGGACGATCGAGTGACGACGGCGTGTGAGGAGACGGCACGACGGCCCAACGCAGGGCGCTTAACTGGTGACGAAGTGCTGGAGGTCGGCATGGCGGACGGACAGCACAGCCCCCTGCATGCAGCAAGGGAGAGGCGATTGGAAAAGCCACTGGACGATCGGTTACACGGGGGGAGGAATTGGAAGAAGAAAAGAATGAAGTCCAAAAGAAGTTTGGAGATCGAGAGTGGAGTTAGTAATGGCCAGTCTGGGGACGCACTCTTTGGTACGGATGACTCATCCGGACGTTTTCATCCTTTTTATACTTCCCGACTTCAACTTCGACTTCTACATTCTTCTCTGTGATGTGATTAAGATCTCGACAATAACATGTCTCGCATCAGTCTCTAACATATGTGCTGCAACAGGATACGCTTTTTTTTTTTTTTGGTTATTCGCGGGTAATGTCTTGATGTCTGAGAATGGAGGATACTACTTCTGCCATCTCATGAATGATGAGCTCTTCGGATGTCCTCTGGACATGGATGTGAGTGATATCCTTTGATGCGCCGATTACAGAATATCAAAGTCATGAAAGCTCCAAATCGGCGAGATGATCTGCACCACGCCAACATGGATAGCTGAAATCGGCTACCGTCCCATCCATCCACCATCCACAGTCAAGATTTCCCCCGTCACGTATCCACTCGCCCGGCTGGCGAGGAACACCGTCACTCCTTTAAAGTCCTCTGGATGCCCCCATCGTCCCGCTGGAATGCGGTCCAGAATGCTTTTTGACCGCTCCGGATCCTGCATTAACGCCGACGTCATGTCCGTCGCCACATAGCCCGGTGCAATGGCATTCACGTTCACCCCTTTGCTGGACCACTCGTTTGACAGCGCCTTGGTCAATTGTGCGATGCCGCCCTTAGCTGCCGCATATGCAGGCACGTTCAATCCTCCCTGGAACGAAACCAACGACGCAATGTTGATGATGTTGCCACGATGCCCGTTTGAGTCGGGAGTGCGTGTCAGCATGTAGGCACCAATATCGCGGCAGAGGGTAAACACAGTCGACAAGTTGACTTGCAGGACCTATGAATAGTTGAGTAATACGATTAGTGACTGCCATTGGACCCATGTCTCTAGCGAAATACCTCGTCCCAGTCTTCATCCGGAAATTGATGACTCGGGTGCCGCCGTTGGATCCCGGCACAATTCAGAAGAATGCTAATGTCGTTGCCATCCTTCAGAACGCTGGTCACCAACGCAGAAATGGCCGGACGAGATGCCAAGTCCGCTGTGTAAATGGTCGCCTTTCGTCCGAGCGATTCAATCTTCTGCTTGGTATCCTGGTTGACGGTATCCCTCTGCGCCAGTTAGTCCACACCTTAGCCGGCATATAAATCTAGGACCCGTAGAAAGTCACGACCCACCTGGACCAGAATCACATCAGCGCCCGCCTCAGCCATACCAATCGCCATCTGTTGTCCAATGCCCCGGGTGGCCCCAGTGACTAGAGCGGTCCTGCCCGCGAGAGAGAAGAGATCCATGGTGTCGCGATGAGAAAAGTTGATGCAACATATTGAGGACTAAGGGAACGCGCTCTATTTATACGATATCTATCATTCCTCCAAATACCCCCACGTCCCCGCATTGACGATGATGGGGTCATATCACAATGCAGAGTGATCTTCATTACTATACTACAGAGACGCCCGTCACCACTCGCGGATGCTCCCATCAGGCCCATAAAACTCCTTCGGAGGCCATGGCTCTGTCTCCTGGCTGATCTTGCGCACCAGCGCCTCGTCAATCTCAATTCCCAATCCCGGTCCAGATGGCGCCTGTACATATCCTTCTGAGATATCAAACACCGACTTGTCAACCAAGTAACTGTTCAGGTCAATATCTCCCGCCTCCACATTGTAGTGCATTCCCAGTGACATCTCCTGGATGACAAAGTTCGGCGTCGACAGTGCAACCTGGATAGACGCAGCCAATGCAATGGGTCCAAGCGGACAATGCGGCGCGATCGCCACATCGTACGACTCGGCCATCGTGGCGATGCGTTTGGTCTCAGAGATACCCCCAGCATGCGCAATGTCCGGCTGTAGTATATCCACAGAGCTCTCTTCAAGAAACCGCTTGACATCCCAACGAGTGTACAGCCGCTCTCCAAAGGCAATGGGGATGGTGGTTAGGTCGGACAGCTGCTTAAGCGCCTCTGGGTGCTCGCACAGCAATGGTTCCTCGATAAACAGAGGACGGTGTGGCTCCAGCGCCTTCACCAACTGCTTGGCCATAGGCTTGTGCAGGCGCCCGTGGAAGTCCAGTCCGGCGTCTAGCCCCAGGGCTTTGACCTGTTTCAATCTCTCGACGCACGAGTCCAACACCGCCGGCGAGTCCAGCCAATTCACGTCCTCGGTGGCGTTCATCTTGATGCACTTGAGGCCTTGCGCGATACGCGCCTTCCTGGTCGATATTAGAATATGGGTCCCCGTATCAACGAGTCGCTTGTATCACGTACGCTGCAACCTCGACATCACTCGGACGGTCGCCCCCGATCCAAGCGTACACCTGTACCTTCTGTCGCACCTTGCCGCCCAGCAACTGATACACTGGCACGCCCAGGATCCGCCCCTTCAGGTCCCACAAGGCAATGTCAATTCCCGCCAGCGCGGACATGAACACAGGCCCGCCACGGTAGAACCCCAGTCGCCAGACCGTCTGCCAGATGTGCTCGATGTCACTACATGCGTCAGTACCGGTCGAGCGCGACACAAGAGCCAAATCCAGGACAAGCATACTCAGCTTCGTAGCCCACGATCCGTGCAATGATCTCATTCAGTGCGCCTTCAACGGCCTCCGTGTGGCCTTCGAGCGTGCCCTCTCCCCAGCCGAAACGGCCCTGGTCGTCGGTGACCTTGACAAAGAGCCACCGGGGCTTGACGCGGAAGTACTCAATCGACGTGATCTTGGCCATGTTGCGCAATCGATACGACCATAGCTGTCAAGCCCCATGGTCTCGTCCTCTCCGCGCGCATTTATATTACCCGCATGATGCTCTGTATAGTATCCTTCCCCCGCGTGGGGTTGGTCATCATCCGACTGGAAAGTGAGGGGAGAAGAATGGGTGAACCCCCACGCTCCGCGATTCGTGGAGAAATATAGTTGATCATCATCGGATATCAGATCCTTTGCTTACCCACCCTGGTGCTTGTCTCGGGCTCACCTTTCATCGGATAAATATCCTGAACTATAGGTCTCATGGGCATTACGGAGTATAGGTACTGGAGCAAAGATTGGTCAAGGGCTCTGAGGTCCCAATCCATTCAATTCGACAGAAAAGTCTGACTACTCTAGTAAATATACCTAAAATTCAAGTTCTCCTTATCAGTCAAATCACTAAACGCCGTCCGGTCCATCTCCCACTGTCGCGCCTCGTCGCCCTCACCATCGGGACCAATGCCCTGCAGACGATCCCTGCGACGATTCTCCATCGCGAGCGCAACCCGCAACATAGCCACTAGCGCAATCTCGACAAAATGCGACACGATCATCGACCAGATGCCGAGCGGATATTGCGGCGCCTGGCTCTCCTTGTAGAAGAACGGACCGGCGATGTTACCCGCGCACACGCCGAGAAAGATCATCGCGTTCGTCACCACCTTCTTCGTGTGCCCGGCGATGTTGGCAGTCAGGATCGACAGGATCAGAACGAAGGACGCATTGTAGGACCCCGTCAGGTAGTAGCAGATCAGCCGGCCGATCTGGTTCGAGTGCGCGAGGAAGCAGAGTCCGAAGGCGCCAGCTACATTCGGCAGGAGGAAGAGAACGGTGACAAGGCAGCGGTTGTTTGGTGGGAGGCGGTCGTTGAGCCAGATACTGAAGAGGATCATCAGGGCGATGAATGCGCCGTAGGGGATCTGCATGAGCGTCGTGACGACTACATAGGTTAGTGCCTCAGCTCACTTCGTCTGCGCGTAATCGGAACAAAGAACGTACGAGTCGAAAATCCAAACCCCTTGATAATCAGCGTCCCAAAGTTCGAAATCCCCCCGTTGGGGATATTGCCCGACAGACCCAGGAGCAAAAACACCCACACCTTCCAGTCGAGAAACGCCTCCCACACCTGTGCGGGCTTGAGGGTCTTGTTCTCGACGCCAGTCTGGTTATCGCGCAGTCGCTCGACCGCGAGGCGTTTCTCCCGTGGGGAGAGATTGCGCGCCGTGACGGGCGAGTCTGGCAGGAAGATAGTGATCACGATGCCCCAGGTGGCGCAAAGGGCTCCGATAATGAGGAACTCGTATTTCCATGATGCGAGGGCCCCTTTGATCTGGCCGATTGCGTATCCGAGGAGCCCTCCCAATGCAATGCCCAGTCCGTTTGCTGTGTACCAGAGGCCGATCCGGATGGGTTGTTGACGCCGCGTATACCACATGCTTGTGATGAGCATGAAGGCGGGATCACTATACTTGTGAGTCTGTATATAGATCTTCTAGGTAAGTATTAGGCTGAACTTACGAGCAGGCTTCCGCGGCACCGGAAATCACTCTCAGCACGGCGAGTTGGACAAAGTTCTTTGCGGCCGCTGCGGTCATCAGCATGCAGGATCTTGCATTAATGGGATGTGCTAACCCTGAAGCATGAGGAAGAATCCCCAGAGGAAGATATTGACTCCCAGGTACTTGCCTACTGGGAACCGCTGCATCAGGAAGTTTGTCGGGAGAGCCCAAACCTATAGTTGTGAGCGTCGAACCAGGAGCTGAGGATGTATCATCTCATACCAAAAAGCCAAAGTAGAAGATACTCGACAGCCACGAGTACTGTTCCCCAGACAACCCCAGATCCTCATTGATCCCAAAGATAGCAGCGTACGACAGCGTCGTTTTATCGATCTACTACGATTAGTCTCCATACTTATACAACCCAAGAATAACTCACGTAGTAGAACGCATAGCAGACAGCCAAATACGGCAGAATCATCCAATCGATCTTCCGGACAAGCTGTTTGTTCTCGGCCGGATTGATATCCTCGTGTAAGTCGTCAAAGTTTTCGAACAGCGCCAGAGCCGTGTCTCCATTATGGATCTTGCCCGGCTGCGCGCTCATCGTCTCGACGTGCGCTGTAGATGGCTTGCTAGCCGGCGGTACAGGTTGAGTCGCAGCTGGGGTAGGTTGCTCGCCAGACATATTGAGCGTGTTCTACGTCCGTATGATTTGGGTCTCGCGCCACAAAGGGCCATCGAAGACAGGACCTTTATCCTCCTGCTCTCCGCATCGAAAGGTCGGTCTAGTCCAAGGCAGGTTAGTACCACTGATCTGCAAGACACCCGTCGTAGCTCCATGGTTTCGTCCGAGTGCGTGGGGGCATGGAGGATGGAGAAGTGGGTATTTCTCCGCATTCAGGGTATGAGGTCGCCGGAGCAAAGCATAGCTTAGTCTAGTCGATCCATGCGTTTGCCTCCGCGATGCGTGGGATGGAAGACGTGGGGGATGCCTGTCTATTCAGAGGATCCGTCTCCATAGTCCTTCCTTCTGAGACCCAAGCGTCGTGTGGCGTGTGGCCGGTTTACTATTCATCATCTGTGAAGTAAATGAGCAGATAATTTGTGTCGTCAGACCATTTGTCAGCTGTCTGGTCAACCTGTAGAAGTATGATTCATGCGGTGCTCTATAACATCTATCTATAGTTCAGACAGTCCATGTAATACCAAACAACTACACAAGTTTGACTATAGAGACGCCCTCAACCGCACATCCACCGCTTGCACCAAAGCGTAAATCGTATCTAGGACAGGCGTTGCCATACCAAACTCCTTCGCCTTCCTCGCCGGAAACCCCAAGATCACGTCCACCTCCATCGGCCGCCCATTCTTACAGTCCGTCTGCATGCTGCTGCCAATCCCGGGCAGGGCGTTGATCTTCCTCATCAGCTCGTCAACGAGGGTATACTCAAGTGCCACGCCGCATCGGCGTCCCACGTCAATGACCTCGCGCATCAGTCTCAAAGTCAGCGGCGTCGCATTGGCGCTAGAGTGAAGCCAGCTCTGAGTGTCCAGCATGGTCAAAGTCGTGAGCGAGTTCCACGCTGCGTTCCACACGACCTTCTCCCAGCGTTGTCGCTGCATGTCGTCGAGGACTTGGAATCTGGTTTTGCCATGATCTAGGAGGGAAGCAAAGAGGTCTAGGCGTCTTTGCTCGAGCGAGGCATCCACTTTGGAATTCGGGAAAAGTCCAATTTGCATGTCCTCGGATTTGGTGTGCTGGACAACGCCCGGGCTTGTCTGTGTGGCTCCTACCCAGGTCTTGTACATGTCAGTTTGGGACTTCTGAAACCACACTCAAGCCAACATACCACGCAGGTTATAATGGATGACTTTGGGTGTTGAATTCGGAATGGTTCCTCGTTGCCGACACCGTTTTGGATGATCACTATGGTAGTGTCTTCGTTGATAGCGGGTCGGAGTCGCGATGCCACAGAGTCTTGGTCAATTGCTTTGTGCGCACAAACGACGTAGTCAAAAGGAGCTTTCACTTCATCTGGCGACTTGATGACTGTGTTTGTTAGATTTTATCAGAACACGAAGGGCGGTATGCCGAACCATTATAGGGGTGGAATCTGTGCTCTCCATGATTCTGGCTCTGCAGGAGAATGCCCTACACCACAGTGCGTTAGAATTGCAAATATTCCTCTTGAACGAATGCTCCCACATTTTTCTTGACAGAATCGTAGTTCGGCCTGGCCACGACTGTCAGTCGCACCTTTTCGGAGCGACTGAGAATAAAGGCATAGAAGGAGCCGATGCTGTATACAAGGTCAGTATTGCTGGTATGAAGGAAAGCCAGTCAAGCTTACGCTCCCAAGCCATATAGAAGGACTTCAATGCGGTCACTCATGCTGTCCAGTTCGTAGATTGCGGTATTTCTCGACTCCGTTGGGATGGTATATCAAGCTGAACAATTAAAGAGCTGATGCGGGGTTCGGCGAAAGGACCGAAGTCCGACGGGGGTGGGGGTTGAATTGATTGATGGGTTAACATCCTCCTAGGTTTATTCCACCTTTTCCTACTAGAAGCATTGATTTTCATTCTTGACTGATGCTGGGTCTGGCATGCGAAAGCTATTGGCACTATTCTATAGCTTGACAGATCCCACCACATCTCTCTCCAGCCGAGAGGAGTTGAGTAGGTGCGGTCCCAACTCCTTAAGACTGGTTACCCCCAGGAATACCATATTCATTTCAATCTCCTGGCGTAGTATCTCGATTGCCCGTCGGACACCCTGCTCCCCGTATCCAGCTGCAAGGCTGTATAGAAATGGGCGGCCGAGCCCAACAGCAGTTGCGCCCAAGGAAATAGCTTTAAGTACATCGGTGCCGCGCCGAATGCCCCCATCAATGTATATTTCCAAGGGACTATCGATCAAGGATGGAGCATACCGGTGAATCTCGAGAAGAGTGAGGAGCGGCGATTGAGCTCTGTACCGGTTAGTGATAGCGATTGAGATATATACAAGGCCGACATACGTATCTTGTGAACGGCCACCATGGTTTGAAAGGACGATCCCCTGGACGCCATGCTGATATGCAAGGACCGCATCTTCAACACACTGAATCCCTTTGATGACCACTGGTAAATTGGTGAGTCCACGTAACCACGTTAGAATGTCCCAGTCAATAATCGGCGATATAAAGCTAGCCATGGTTTTGGCGACACCCTGGCCTTTTGACGAAAGGTCGTCGCCCTGTCGCCAGATCAACAATATCAGTATAAGCTACTACACCGATTCCGTGGTTCGGACATACCTGCATCTCAACGTTCAGCCTCTCGTCCATCTCTCTCTTGCCAACGACCGGCGAATCAACCGTAATCCATATCGCACTCGCGCCAGCTCTCTCCGCCCTCCGGACTATCTCCTCTGACTTGGATATATCCCGGTTGACATACAGCTGTTGAAACACAGGTTGCTCGGAGTGCGTCCGAGCCGCCATCACACGCTCAATCGGGAAACTCGACCCGTTGGCGAGGACCTGCGCCAGACCTTCGTGTCCGGCGGCCGCCGCAAGGGCTAACTCTCCATCCGGATGGGCGAGCTTTGCAATGCCCGTCGGGCTCATATACACCGGGAGGGAGACGCGTTTCCCCAATATCGTGGCGGAGGTGTCGACGGAGGGGATCTTGCGAAGGATACGCGGCCGGAGCGCCACCTTCTGGAACGCTTTAGCGTTCAGGTGTTTGCTGATTTCATCCTCCGCCCCGGAGGAATAGTAGGCCCAGGCGTTGGGGCTCAGATGTTTCTGGGCGACCTGCTCGAAATCGTGCAGGTTGATCAGGCTGCGTAGCGGGGGTGGGGTGTTCGTCTCACGGGGGTTAGTGGGCGGTTGGTTGGTGTCGTTTGAGGTAGGGAGTAACCCAGACTCGATGGTACCCTGGAATGCAGATGCTGGCAGTGTCTGCGTCAGTAGTTCTGCATCATGGACGGACATGAAGTCCGCTGTTGCGTCTTTTCCGGCACATCGGAGGATGACCTGGGAGCCTCCGGGGTGAGATGCGAGGAATTCTAGTGACCAACATTAGTATCAATGTCACTGGTAGAGTTATACAGTGCATACCGGTTACGTCGTAAACAGAGCCGTGGATAGCCACCCAACAAGACTCCTTGCTGTTGTGCTTTTCGATCTCGTCTCGAGTCAACCGCATGATGCTGCTTCGTTAGCTGGGTTCCCTGAAAGACCTGAATCCGATGTAAAACAACATGTTGAAATATGACCCATGCAGTACAATCGCCGATCTAGTCCCCTGTCGGAAAAGAAGCAGCGTGGGATAAAGCGTGGGGGCATCCCCGGATATCTCATGTGGAGTATATGAGGGGATTGCATTAAGCTAGCCTGAATATAGTCCTAAGTGACCAATACACCATCATAACATCCCAGCACCTAGTGATACATAGGTGAGGCCCTTCAAGTCGACCCCATAATTCGGTGAGCCCATTATCAGGCCTATCGTGACGACAGGAATCAGAAGGGCCACTGCTGTTCAACAATTGTGTGTTCCAATGGGAGAGATTTACCAACAAATTCCTTGTGGTGTCATAGACGAGAGTCGTATTTAGACTGCAGGAAAAGACAAAGGAGAATGAAGTGGAGGAAAGGAGAACTGACACGAGTTACCTGCCTACTTCGTAGACACCAGTGATATACATACAATATGCGTCAACTCATCATGTGATTCCCAGCTTCAGATAATGTGTCAATAACACGATCAGTCAGTATCGAGGGCTTCTACATATAGACCTACATGAATGCATCAACACGACGAACCAATCACGACGCACTCGTCTCCCTAACTGTGCTGCAGGCATAAGGCACCTCCCAGGCAACCATCCAACATCCACACCGTCTTCAGCTCCATCTACTCCCTAAAAAGAGCCCATAGATATTCACAAAATACAAGGTCACAATGGCCCCCCGTATGATATACTTGGTGACAACCCGTCCCGCCCCAAGACAACGTGCTCACTTTGCCATCTTCGTCCCTTCGGCGACCAATTCCCAGATAGGCAGCTTGATCAACGTTGTCGGCGCACCCATGATGGGGTTCGTCCACGAATTCAAGAGGGGCTACAACCTGGCTACAATCGACGTACCCTACGAAACTTGTCCAATTGGCTGCGTGGATTCATCTCATATTGTGGACAGGCCAGACGACTGCCAAACTACGCATACCACCCCCAAGGGAGACATCGAAGTTGCGGCGTCGCAGGTACCGGCCCCCGGCATAAGTGAGAACTTCATGGCCTCAGTGAATGAGGTAGGATCTTCGTTCCCCCGTAACCAGTATTTCACTCATCGATCATGCAGACTACAAACAAGAGGTGTCAGGACTGGATGTTGGAATACATCCGTCATCTGGTTGCAAAAGGGTACATCGAAGCGCAGGCAATAGAGACTGTACAAGCCAAGCGTGACCCTCCCAATTTTGGCATTGGTCTACGGCCAGTAGGACTGGGTTCTAAGCAGTGATACTCAACAGTCTACAAATTGAGCAGCGCGGGTTCAAGTATACATGGGAAATATAACTCCTTGGGACTCAACTTGGTACTTGCAAACAGCCAAAACATTTGGTATCATAAGTATGACAGAAGCAGGAAAAATATAGAACCACTCTTTCCATCTAAGCATCCTCATAGCTCAATAAGACTCTCCTCCACGGCGGGACGGGTCGGGGGCGGCTGCTGGTATTGATTTGAGGGGGTGGAGGTAATAGGTGAGACATCGGGGGCCGGATAAGTTCCAGGATGGCCGAGAGACGCTTGGGGATACGCCGGCTGCGGTGCTCCAGGCTGGGGTCGTTGCGGGAGATAGTATGACTGTGCCTGTGGTTCTGTGGGTTGCCGCTGGAGGGTCGGCTGAGGACCCTGCTGCATGTTCCCAGGCCCCGACAGTTGTAGGTAAGCTGCCGACGGGACCTGTTCCGTTGACATGGATCTTTCCGGTGGGGCAGTAGGTGGAGCGCTAGGTTGGAATTGAGAGTCGCGTCGTGCCATAGGTGCCTGTTGATAAGGCACCTCCGGCTCGCCCTGGGGAGGTGGCTGGTATGACTGGTTATCCTGCTCGGATTGGCTCGGTGCCGTGTAATATTGAGCCGGTCCTGCCGGCCCAGGATAAGCCGAGGGCTTGGTATGATATGGAACGTTGGCAGATGGGGGAGGAGATGCGATTTGTTGCGGAGCACCGTTCCATGGGGGATTCTGAGGGATAGGCTGTGTAGGCTGCGTATACATCGTGGGACTCATGGGGGCACCCGGCATGGGTGTTCTCTCACCCGACATCATATCAGGGGGGGGTTGCGGGTACTGGGGGTTGCTGGCGGTCCGTGTCTCAGCGACGGAGTTTCCATAGTAAAAGTTCTCGGCACCGGCTTTTCCTTCGGCGGTAGAAGGCATAGAAGGATAAACATTGGGGTACGCAGGGCCAGGGGGAATCGAGCCATAACCTAACGAATGCTGCGAATATGCGCTGGAGAGACGCTCCTCCAACATGCGGTCATAATACCTGACCACGGTGGATAACTTCGAATGGAGATCAAGGAGTGTATCTAGCGTCAGCAGATTAGCGATTAAGCCAAGTATAGAGGAACCAGGCTCACTACATACCATGTTTGCTCATAGTCTCGCCGTAGCTCCGAGCCAATTTAGGGCGGAGCGCGCCAATACTCTCGTACAACTCTTGGATTTGAGGTTCACGCAGAATGGTTCCCGGCGGTTGGTGTTGTAGCCTGTCAACCAGTGCCGCAAAAAGGTGAATGTTTTCCACTTCAACAGGGCTCAGCTCGTACGGGTTCTTGGGCAGAGAGGTTGTATTCTGTGGTTGATGGGAGGGAGACTCCGAGGTCGTGTTCTTCAATGCCGCGGCATGCTTTTGTTTATGCTCTTCCATATCTCGCAAAGACGCCTCGATGGCAGCTTTCAGATCTGCGTCTTCTTCTTCTTCGGCCGTTGGTTGACCCGAGGGTTTCGGCGGTCCCTGCGTCACCTTCGGCTGCGGGACGTAACCAGAGGACCCCTTGTTCTGTGCCTCTTCCAGACTCATTTGGAGTGCTCTCCGTAAGTCGTCATCGAACCCTCCTTCCGCCCTGGCCGTACGAGGCTCCATCGCACTCGACTTTGTGATGGAATTGTTCTTAAAGGAGTAGCGATCTGATAAACCAGATGGTTGGGGAGTTTTAGAAGTCAGTTTCGCATAGCATCCGTCATCGACCCGGACGGGTTGTAAGATTCCCAGATGGGGCAGCGGTAGGGTTTTGCTCGAGCACTGGGCGTCGAACACATTGCCGCAGTTCCGACAATGGTGTTTACGGTTCATGAAGCTGAAAGGGGTGCGACAGCGCATGCACACATCGGAGTCGATCCACTCGGGCGGCTGTAATGCAAGGAAATGGGGTTAATTGGAGAGGATACAGCAATGCACGGAGAGTCCACTTACTGCGCTGCTTTCCAGCATGCTCCCGCTGATCTGTGTCTTGGGTGGAAATCGAAACCCTTCTTCCTGAAGCCTCTGATACGTCTGTCCAACATAGCTCAAGTCCATCCGACCTTGGGCAGCCATAGCCCAGTCCTGGATCAACTCTAGCATTTTCTCCTTGACCTCCGTGTTGAGCTGGAGACCTTCCGTTTTGAGGAGGGAGACAAGATTATCCATAAACTCGCGCGACGCAATTTCAGCCAGAAAATGGGTTCCACCATTTTTGACGCACGTATCTGTGAGCTAAAGAAGGAAATCCCCAATTAGTATGCACAGAAGGTTGGTGCGAGGCTGCGGTGCGGGGAAGGGAAGTCTCACCTTCAATGTCGCCAGCTGTACATTGGGGTTTTTGTTTTCCAATCGGCGTTTCAAAGACCTCATCGCCTCCTTTGGCTGAACACTTTTTGACCGGATGAGATCGGAAATTTCAAGGTTAAGGGCGATGTCCTCCCTACGGTGAGTGTGGGTTAGTATGCAGAGTCGATGATCGTCGGGTGCTAAGCCGACAGCAAACAAGCTCAGGAAAGGGAAAGGAACATACAAAGAGGACGAGGTAGCCCGTTCTACCTGCTCATCCAGCGGAGATGTCGAGGAAAACCAGCCCGCCATAGTGACAGCAATGCCAGGTCGACGATCTAGCGGAACGTGGGATGAAGGTGCCTTTCGCTATGACGTTTGGTCGTCGTGATAGATTGAGGTGGGGATCAGCTGCAGAAAGAGGAAAATGATGGCAGCAAGAAAAAAAGCCCTGAAGACAATACTATGCAGAACCCATGAAGAGATGCAGGATGACGGAGTAGAGAACTGGAGCTGATTGATTCCAGGCAGATTCGATGCGTCGAGCTGGATAGCATGAGAGGAGCTCCCTTACGTAAGACACATCGGTCGGGTTGTGGCGTCATCGTTGGAAGGCGGTGAGCCGCTAATACGGGGAGCTAGTAAAGTACGGTACTGGTACCTGCTCGTCGACGGTGGTTGCCGCCTTTCCCCAGGTACCGTGGTGGTACCTCCCTCCGCTGCTGCCTGAGGCCCTACCCCAGAGACAATCGGCGGCGGAGAAAGAGGAAGATAAACTACAACGACTACACTTCTCTCCATCTCTCGTATTCTTCTGCCTATTCTCGTCTCCTTCTCCCTCTCCCATACGTTCCTCCATCAGGCTCTCTGACATTCTCTTCGATGACTACTTAGCTCCCACTCGTTTCCGCCTAATCCCTCTCCGATTGCCACGCGTCATTCTCCAACTACCCGGGTCGCCGCTTCGACCTCCCATTCCGGACACACCTCGACTCGTCCCAGCTGCTTCCTGGGTCATGCGTTGAACTACCTTCCCTTACCCGCTGTAGGATGTTCCCAGATACAGCGGCCTTACCGTCCCCTCCGGATTTCGCGCCATGGGAAAATACCAACCGTCGGTCTGCGCCCCATGGCGGCGTCTACTCAGGCAGCAGGCAAAATGGCGGAACAGGGTCCTATGAGAATAGTAGCCGCGCATCACCTATCGGGCCACGACGTCCTCGATTTCCAAACATCAAAGACCTCCAAGACCAGGCCGCCGCTTTGGATGTTAGCGATACGTCGTCGGTAAGTACCTCCACGCCCCGCCCGCTATGTATACCCCGCGCCGAAGACATTATTGTCCCCCGCTAATCGACCATTGTAAAGCTCGATGAATTGCTGAGCAGGGCGCGCGAGGCGATCGACAAAGCCAGAGACTATGCCGACAATGATGAACCAGATAAAGCCTACGTTCAGTACCTCCGTGCGTCCGAGATCACCATCAACGTTATCCCCCACCATCCCGACTACCGCACCACCGTTACGCAGCGTCCTTCATGGTATAAACAATTCGCGGACTTGATGATGGTATGGATTCAGCTTTGCTTCCCATGACGAAAGCCAGGTCTTGGCTTTCTGGGTCTTTCTTGGATCTCAGCTAACTCTGGTGAGGCAGGCTGTACGGACCAAGCAAGGGACGATGGGCGACATTAAGCAGCAGATCTTGGACGACAACCTCATGAGCAATGTTCAACCGACATACACACCGGCATCGACTCTTCCGCGACCAAAATCGGAGATGTATGCTCCTGGATCCCTGCAGGGGAACGGTGCCCGCGGCCGTACGAATGAACCTGGAGACAGTCAAATTCGAATGCCCAGTCCATCTCAATTCCAAGCCTCGCCCAGTCTTCAACCGAACCCCAGTCGACATTCAACGCCTGCAGATGATCTTGCTCAACGATTCGCTAAGTTGAAGGCATCCCCTCCTTCAGACGGGTTCGCCTCAGTCGCCCCCGGTCCAAATGGGATAACACCTGTATCGACACTAAGCGACCAGAATTCCCGACCCTCCTCTACCATTCACCAAGCGTTATCGAGTACCAACCTCAGCTCGCTGCCGCGGCGACCCCTTGGTCCTCGTAGCATGGGTTCATCCTCTAACGTTCCCGTGCTCCCGCCCAAGATCCCCCTCAATACTTCCCTTCCCCGTGCACCGGATCCCACATATAGCCCTATGTTCACAGTACCATCTCAGCCCCCGTCCAACCCTCCAAGGACATCGACAGAGAGCTCGCGTCCTGTCAATCCTCGATACTCGCATCTTGCAGACTCTCCTCGTGGTTCTCCTCATGGAAGCCCTGTTCGGAACGGCTTTGATGATAATCCTTATCGGTCGCGGACTCCGAATGGGGTACATCCGGTTAGAGAACCTCGAAGCCATACGGCAGATCTGCCGCACAGCCACACCGTGACCGCCCACGATTTACTGGACTACCTCCGAAGATACAATGTACTGTTGGTCGACGTACGTCCTCGAGATCAGTTCGACCATGGCCATGTCTACGCTAAATCCATCATCTGTATTGAACCGGTGGCATTAAAGGAAAATGTGTCCGCTGAGGAGCTAGAAGAACGCCTGGTCGTTTCACCGGAACACGAACAGTCATTATTCGAGCGGCGCAACGAGTTCGACCTAATAGTCTATTATGACCAGGCCACCGACTCGGTCAGCTATCTCGCCGGATCGCCTGTCGGGACGACTGCGCCGCATCTTCGAGCACTTCATGATACCCTCTATGAATTCAATGCGTACAAGCCTTTGAAAGATGGAAGGCCTCCGGCACTTCTTCTGGGAGGGCTTGACGCTTGGATCGATCTTCTCGGTCAGCAGTCTCTTGCTACGTCGTCTACAGCAGCTGTGATGGGATCCATTCAGGCGAAACGACCCGTCATGCGGCCAGGACGGCCCCTGGGGCGAGTTCCGACTATGGCGAGTGCTAACTCTAGCTTGGAGGTGCGAAAACGCCGACTTCGCGAATATCGGCCGCTGAATCCCGAGGAACTCACAGCCTGGATGGAAAAGTCCCGGAATGAAGAAATCGACACCAGTACATACATCGGCGAAGGAGAGTTGACAGAGGAGCCAGAAGAAGAAGCTGGGGAAGAGGCCTCGCCGGTTTCGCCATTCGTACATACCTATGAAGATTTCTTGCGTCGCTTCCCGGAACCACATGCGATCCAACAATCCATGGTGACGCCACTCGCTCGACCCCCCGTGCCCCCGGTGCCTAACTACGCGGCACCTGTGCCCGTCGCGCCGTCACGACCTCCGCCTGCAGTTCCACGCCCGAGCTACAGTGGAGTCACCGATGGCCGACAGATCCAGCCTCCTCTGGAGCGCCAAAACTCCGCCACGAAAACTGCTCTATACACCCCGAGTTCTATGTTAAATCGGCTCAAACTCCCCCGCACGGGGCTGGCCAATTTCGGTGTGACCTGCTACATGAACTCCACGATCCAATGTCTGAGTGCGACGGTCATGCTGAGCAAGTTCTTTATCGATAACCGCTTCCGGTACTATGTGCAAAAGAACTGGAAAGGGTCACAGGGCGTCATGCCTGGACTGTTTGCCAATTTGATCCGGTCGTTGTGGAAGAATGACGTGGAGGTCATCATGCCGACATCTTTCCGGAATTTCTGCGGACGACTAAACCAAGAATGGGCAATTGACCGGCAGCAAGATGCCAAGGAGTTCTTTGACTTTGTTGTTGATTGCCTCCACGAAGACCTCAACATCAATTGGCAGCGGAACCCGTTGCGGCCGCTGACGTTTGAGGAAGAGATGCAGCGCGAAAAGATGCCGGTTGCAAAGGTGTCTCGGATCGAATGGGACCGGTACTGTCATCGCGAGGAATCCTTCATTTCGTCGCTCTTTGCGGGTCAGCACGCCAGTCGGCTCCGGTGCACCACCTGCCAGCGGACTTCCACCACATACGAGGCATTCTACAGCATCAGCGTCGAAATTCCTCCGTCGGGGACGGGTGATATCTACCAGTGCCTCCGCAGCTACTGCCAAGAGGAGATGCTGAGCGGTGACGAGGTGTGGAAATGCCCGTACTGCAAGTGCGAGCGGGTGGCGACCAAACAGATCATTATCACGCGTGCGCCGCAGATTCTGGTCGTCCATTTCAAGCGCTTTTCAGCGTCCAAGACGCAGAGCGCACGCAAGATCCACACGCCCATCGACTTCCCGCTCCACGGGCTTCGGATGGATGATTTTGTGTTTTCGTCGGCGGCGCCGGTGTCGTCCAGCGATCCGAATGCTGCGGTGCGCCAGGACATGATGTCGCCGACGGTGCCCCCTTTTACGTACGATGCGTATGGGGTGCTGCGACATATCGGATCGTCGATGGGGAGCGGACACTACATCTCGCTGGTTCGGGATGCGCAGCGCCAATGTTGGCGCAAGTTTGATGACGACCGGTCGTCGGATTTCGACCCGCGGGGTCTCCGATACAAGGACCGGTTGCAGAACGAACAGGCATATATTGTATTCTACGAGCGGGTGCCAGCGAAGTAGTGGTAAGTATCAGCCATTTTGGTCTGGGTGGTTGCGACCGTCTATTTTTCCACTTATGTATGGTTTGAAGACATGTGATATGTGTTACGACTCGTTCTTTTTGATGGAGTTGGTTCTGTACGGCATGTTGAGCATGATGATTCAGCATTGTTCATTGTCTGTATATAATACCTAGATAAAGCCCGTTGTGTGAAGATGAATGACCGACCTGAAGAGCATCTAGACCCCGCGATGGAATACCGTTCAGAGGGCGAAATTCCGCCGTGGAGGCGGGGAAAGCGTGGCCGACTCGGGCAGGTAATCCCGAAGGCGCTACCCGACGGATCAGCCCCGAGGTTACGGTTAACGCTGGGGGCAGATCGGGAGTTCCCAGGCGGAATTACGGGACCGTCTGGTGTCAGTGGGAATTACTCTGAGTACTGTCTGGTGGGCCCTGTGACGACGGAGAGGATTCCGATCAGGTGTTTTCAATAATCATCCCAGAGGAGTGAATGCACACTTGGGGTAAGAGATGCGATCGAGAACCTACTAGTATCTAGGTACCTAGGTTATGAACATAATTCGTAATGCGAATCATATGTCACCGAGGAAGATCTCTCAACCATCCAGAATGCCTGACGGTTCAGGCACCAGCTGATACACTTCGGAATAGGTGCACGCTGATTGGCGGGCAACCCCGTCCCTATCAGGCAATTCAGCATCAAACAACCACGACGAGATCCAACATGCGCACAAGACATCTGTGGGGAGAACCATCAGTGGGGGGTTTTCCAGCCTGAGGATATCGGCAACCGGACAATCAGCCACGCAGATGCCAGCGAG
Source organism: Aspergillus sp. MEXU 27854 (assembly GCA_019721355.1). NCBI lineage: Eukaryota > Fungi > Ascomycota > Eurotiomycetes > Eurotiales > Aspergillaceae > Aspergillus > Aspergillus sp. MEXU 27854. The sequence continues at coordinate 3,856,627 of JAGMTT010000001.1, forward strand.
CAAAACCCGACCCCATCGCCCAGCAGCGCCAACGGAACAGATTCACGGCAAACCCGACCGTTGGACCCTGTCGAATCACAGGGGATCTTAGTCAGCGGCCTGGTCTGTCCATCTCTTTCCTTTCCTCCTTTCCCCGTCGATCCCCTCTTTTTCTCCTCACTTCCTCTCCTCCAGTTCACTCCATTCAGTCGCCTCTGTCCCTCTGTCGCTCTGTCCGCCTCGTCGCTCCGGCTTCATTCTCAACTCGGTGCGTGATCCCGTCCCACTTTCCCCCTCCAGCCGCTCGCATCCATACTAACCGGATCCCCGTCTAGGTGAGTCCAATCACAACCCGTTTGTTGGCCTTTACGCAGAACCCCGTCATGTCTCACTCCATACATCTCGACCTTCCGGGAGAGTGATGACGGCCTGTTCGGTCCGTCGCATCGCCGGCAGAGGCGGTGGACAGACGCCCTCCCTCTCCGGGCCCTCCTCCGACCTCTTCTCCATTCTCTTCCAAATCACCACCACCTCTTCCATTTTACGACACCTCGAGCTAACCAATCCACCTCCAGTCCTCCCACCGCAAAATGGCCTCCAAGGAATTCACCCTCGCCCAGGTCGCCGGGCACAACACCAAGAAGGACCTGTACATGATCGTTCACGACAAGGTCTACGACTGCTCCTCTTTCGTCGACGAGCACCCGTATGTGCCTCCGACCCATACTTGACATCCAACACGCACTAACGGTAACCAGCGGTGGTGAGGAGGTCCTCCTCGACGTCGCCGGCCAGGATGCCACCGAGGCCTTCGAGGACGTCGGTCACTCCGACGAGGCCCGCGAGATTCTCGACGGTCTCTTCGTCGGCAACGTCAAGCGCATGGTACGCTCTTCCTCATACCCCAGCCGTTTCCACATCGCCTAACGAATGCAATTTGTTCTAGCCCGGTGACCCCGCCCCGCCTGCCGCCCACTCTGCCTCTTCCTCCTCCGCCTCTGGCTCCAGCTCCTCCGGCGGCTTCGGCGTCGGCCTCTACTCTGTCCTCCTGGTCGGCGGTCTGATCGCCTACGGTGCCTACCAGTACCTCCAGAACGCCCAGACCCAGTCGCAGTAAGCGGACCGTGGGCGCAGACGAAATCCAAAAACACAAAAAGCCAAGACGCAATTGAACGATCCCGGGGCTCTCTTATTTGTTGTTTATCTTTTCCCTATTTATTCACTCGTCCGTTTCCAACCGTTTGTTCAGCATAAAGGGTTGTTGGTGATATCCACTTCAAGACATTTAGTTTATTCGTTACCTTGTCCGACTCTTCTCCCCAAGTCGAGAAGCCAAATAGATCCGTCGTGTTATTCTTCCCACCTGGTTCTTTGGCTTAGCATGCCAGTCTGTTATGGCATTCGCCCCGTTCTCAACTATAGATACGATGTGTGTCCGTTACTGTCTCCGTTTAGCAGACGAGCGTTGCTGCTTTTGCATAGAATGAGTAGTGATTCGGATGCTATGTCCATGATCAATCGATATACAACGAATCCGGGAACATGATGCTAATTACAAGCAGATACTCAAGACAGGAACGCATGCAATGCAAAGGAAGAAGAAAAAAAAGAAAAAAGAAACAAATTGTAGTTGTATAACATTCTTTGGCTTAACAATAAGACACAATGAGAAGCGAAATCTTTTGGTTCGGCGTTCCTTTTCCATCTCTCACCGAGAGTTACCTTCCAGGCCAGCCCGCACCGCCTCCAGAATCAAATCCCGAGCCGCGTCCAGGTTCTCCTTGCTTCCTTTGATCTCAATGGCTTCGCCCTTGGCCTGGTCCTTGGGCACATTGATACGGCAGCCCGTCTGCTTGCGGATCGAGTTGATCTGGCTGCCGCCCTGGCCCACAACAAACCGGTAGGTCTTCGGATCCGGGAGGATCAGGTACCCAGTGGCGGATTGCTGCGAGGCAGAGGCAATGGCCTTCTCCAGCGCAGCCTTGGCCCTGGCGACATTGTCGCTCGTGCCGGCGAGCACCCAGGGGATGGTGGCCGGCTGGCTCGGGTCAGCGGCCGCAGGGGCGTTGTCCACAACCTTCCACGAGTGAGCCTCGACGGCCTCGCTAGGCTCGTCCGTGATCAAGGGGAGCGACGAGGCCCCATTGACATCCCCCCGGGAGTCGTCGGCGACAGGCTTCGGGGGGACTTGCTGACCGGCGTGGTCCACCGTCACTTGGTAGTCGTTGCGGAGACGGCGGAAGAACGAGCCGTTCTCAGCAATGGTGTGGTGGAGGTGGCGGGGAACCTCGATGGTCTCGCCCTGCTGGTCCTTGAGCATGGACAGAATGTGCTGCTTCGCTTCCTCAACCGCGTTGCTGGGTCCCTTGAGCTTCACATCAGAGCGACCGGAGCCCTGCTTGGGAATGTCCAACGTAACATTGAACTGGGTCTCGATGCCGCGTCTCGTGTCGCCGCCGCGGCCGATGAGCAGGCGATGCTGGGTAGGAGGAACATCCAAGTTGGCAGTTACCTGATCCTCGCGTTCTTTGACAAAGGCCTCAATAGTAGCAATGATCTTGTCCACGATTTGCCCGTTACCCTCCAGCTTGATGGTAGATTCGGGGCTGTCCGGGCGAGGGAACTTAACCAGCCGGGATGCACTTCCATCAGTAGGGCCGCCAGCATCAGCAACGATCTTGCGGATGTTCGCACCTAAATAATCGTAAGCTACTGTAGTATCAAGTATCGACTAGGGCGCAACTTACCACCACCACCAATGAGGGACTTGTGGTGCTTCTTGTCAACATCGATCGTCTTGGTCACGATGGAATCGAATTCCTTGGCACGCTGTTGCAGGATCTTCTTGGCTTCTTCCACCTCCTTCTTGGTACCCTTGATCTTGATCTCCACACGACCCGAAGCATCCGGGGTGTCGTTAGCGCTGGGGACATCGATCTGGGCTCCAGTATCCGCCCGCAGCTTGTCCATCTCACGGCCACGCTGGCCAATCAAAGAAGGAATCTGGCTCTGGGCCACTGATACCGAGGCAGAGTACGAATGGTCAATGACCCACTGCAACAGGCTGAGGATTTCGTCGCGAGCAGCATCGGCACCCTTGCTGGGTCCCTTAACAATCACCTCGTCCGCACCCTGTTGTCCACGAGCGGGGCGAGAGCCACCGGCCTCGCTCGAGTTATCGACAGACTGGTCGTCCGCAATCGCGGCAGCGCGAGGGAACTGAACGCGGACGGCATAGCGATCCTGAAGGCGGTTGACTTGAGAGCCCTTCTGGCCGATGAGCTCACGGTGGTACTGAGCAGGCACCTTGAGGACATGAGTCGTCTCGTCCTCGAGCTTCTTTCCAAGGTTGATAATCCGGACCTTGGCCGCATCGGCCTTCGCCTTGGGCCCCTTCACCTCAACCTTGCCGTTCTCGACCTTGATATCAACGTCGAATTCGTCACGAAGCTTGTTGATGTTCTCACCCCGCCTTCCGATGAGGAAGTTTGCGTACTTCTGGGGGAAATCGAACGTCGTGGTGTATCCACGCTCAAGGTCATCCTTCTCCTGCTCGACAACAAAAGACTGGAGCTTCGAAATAAGCTCGGCCACAAGGCCAGAGGGACCCCGCAGGGAGACTTCACACTCGCCAGGGCGTCCCTGAGGATCGCCAACAATCGCACGGACGGGAATGTGGTCGTCACCCTTGGCCTGCTGTTCGCGGGCAATGAACTTGCGGGCCTTGTCCTGGTACTTCCCGGGGATGTTTACAGACTTAGCAACAACATCGTTCTGGTCACCCAGGGCATTCAATAGATAATCCTGGGCCTCCTTGAGGGTCTTCTCGAAGGTAGCGATTTCCGCGGCGGAAGGACGCTGGCGTGGGACCTGGAACTCGGGGATGGTGGCGGACGGGCCCTCGTAGACAAGGACCACATCGGAGTCCTCGATATCCTCAGGGATCAGGAGGTGAACACCATAATCGTTCCGGAGCTTGGAGACGCTGCGAGAACGCAGGTACGGGTGGAAGTAGGGATCGACCGAGACGTGACGGAGTCTAGCCGGAGGGTGAGCCTGAACGAGGTTCATGATGTCGGACCGAGCACGGATGGTGTTCTTGCCATCTCTCGAGTAGACCTCCCAGGTCACGGGGCCATCGAGGCTCGGGGGAAGAGCAATACGGGCATCGTAGGCACTTTCCAGGTCCTTGATAATCTGTCTCTGCTTCAAGTAACGGGTGAGAGCACGGGCATGGGCATGAGCACCAGACGGGGCGTTAGGGTGTTGACGCGACAGGTCAATGCTGGCCATCTGCATACTGGTAGCAAGATCCATTGCACGGTTGATACCGCTCTCAATGCGGTCCACGGGGCCAGTGATGGTCAAGAATTCGCTGTCATCCGAAGGTGGCGGGAGCACGATCGCACAGCCAGTGTCAGCCAGGAACTCGTGCAGCGCGTCATCATTGTCACCGAGGATGAACTGGTGTTGGCCACGGTTGATAGCCAGCTGACGGAGGGTCAGCTGGCGTTGGAGGTCCGCGGCAAGCCTCTCGATCTCTGCGCGCGCTTCCTGAGCGGCAGTACGCTCACCAGAGATGTGAATGTGCTTCTCAGGGATTGGCACAAACTGTACATGGCCCGGGTCAGCCTCCTGGGGCGGGGGTTGGCTAAGCCAGGTATCATAGCGAGGCACATGAACCTGAGCCTTGGTGCGCTCTTCGATACCCTTCAGGTTCTCATTGTGGGCACCAGCAATGAACGGGAAGAATTCGGGAGGAATCGACTTCAGGCGCAGGCTCATGTTAGAGGCCCGCTCCTTCACGATAGCCTCAATCTCACGACGCGCCATTTCCGCGGCGACCGCATCACCTTCAATGAGGACATCGATGGTATCACTGTCGTCGTCATCCTGGCCCGCAGCAGAGTCATCCACACGAGGGACTTGCACGCGAGCACCTGTCCGCTGCTGGATGTCCTGGACAACGGCCCCTTGCCGACCAATGATGTGGGGGCGAGCCGACGTCGGGATGGGAACACGAACGGATTGCTGCATACACGGTTAGCATGGCTGATCCAGGTTTCTTGGGTACGGGACATACCTTGGATCCAACCTGCTGTGCGACCTCCTTGAGAGCCTGTCGGACGGCATCCACAGATCCTTTACCCTCGAAGATGATCGAACCTCCGGGACCGCCACGCATATCAACATTGGCCTTCGACCGCCGCGAAATGTCACGCAGGATATCACGGAGCGGCTTCTTCAGTTGTCCTCGTGGGAGCATCTGAGAAGGAGCCAGTCGGAGCTGCTCCATGTGCTTACCAGGAAGGCTCATGATTCTCGGTACATCGGGGCCGAACCCACCAGCAGCTGACGGTCAGCCAGTCAGTCAGGAACGAAGGTCGAAGAAATTCTGTTTGGAAGACGTACCAGATTGGGAACCGCTGGGGGCGCCGTTTGCAACGGCCGCAGCCCCGGAAGTGCCCTTGGCACCCCACGCGGAAGCCGTGGGCACCTTGGGTTTCGGACCGCTTCCCAAGGCGGGGAACAATTCTTCAGACTGTACATCAAAGGCGGGAGCCTTCTTCGGGGCCGGTTTGGGAACCGAGGGGGCGGGGTTTTCGGCGGGAGTCGACGTCTGCGCCTGAGGAGCGGCCGGGGGGGGGTGCTTCAGGTCCTCTTCATCGACAACCTCCTCCACGGTAGCCTTGTGTGCCTCATCCCGTGCATGCTGTTGCTCCAGCATGGCAGCCCGGGAGGGGATTCCATTGGAGTTTGAAACCTCGGAAGCCATGATGACGGACGGCGGACTCGGATGAAGGTGGTTGAGGGGACAATTCAGAAGTAATTGATTGTAAATTAGATTTTTGGGAGCTGCCTATGTCCAATGGTTAGAAATTCCAAGCCATTGAGGGTCGGGAGGCGTCTTAGGGGAATGCATGCGATCGGCGGTACCTGTCAAACAAGCGGTAAGAATAGTGATCCAAGGATATGCAGCTAATCAGCGACGGACAGTACTATATAGAGACTTCTGGCGAATTGATCGAACAATCGTGATATCCAATAGGAAACGGTTAAGGGGGAGAGTAAATGACAATGGGTCTGTGGACGCTGCAAGCACACGAGACACCGGGGTTGACACACACTCCGCAGATCGGAGGACGGAGATTGGGAGAGAAGGAGAGAGGGATGAGGGAGCGAGAGGCGGGGAAGAGGGAAGGGCAGCAGGGTGAATGGAGAAAGTGAGGGGGGAGAGAAGAGGGAGGGTGAGAGGAAGCCTGAAGATGGAGGACGAGAGAAGTTGAGGTAATCGGAAGAATACACGGAGTAGAGGAGAAGAGGACAGCGCGAGCACTCTCACTGGTCGGTTATCCGCCCCATGCCGATTCGGGACGACAACCGCCGAGCCTCACCGTTATTCGTCAGAGGGATCTACATCCACGTTGTCGATGTCGAATTCTTGATATTGGAGATATTTTATAGTCTTTCCTTGGAGGTTCTGTTGAAGTAGTTCATCAATTGTTCACTGGTAGTTGGTTTATTCTCACTGTGGTTCACCCGGAGTGAGAGATATATATCTGCATTGAAACCACTGACGAATAAGAGGGGAATTCATTTCTATGACAACAACTCTGCATTGCAGGTAAGATATTCGAACTACGGAGGGCAAAAGATCAATAAGTGTTTCGACCAGAAACAAAGTTGAGTCCGGAAGCTGAGCGTGGAATTCGCTCGCTCTGCACCATCTAGGACAGCAAGGAGAACTGGGAGCGAGAAACCACAGATGCATACAGTGTTTGCCAACTGCCACGAGGTAATAGTCGCAGACGTGTCTCAAAATCGCCCGTACAGGATACAGACCCTTGTCACAAATAGCTACGATTCTTCCAGAAGTCCCGGGGGTCTATTTTCAACAGCACGGGTCTACTGACATATACAAGAGTTGCGTGCAGAGTCAGGACCTGAGTAAGAAGGGAAGTAAACTATGACAAGAGACAAATTTGGTTATATGCCGAATCGACCCTAGAAGCCCGTTTCGGTTGATAGTGGGCAAGAGAGCTGGAGACAGACGATGATAAGTATTTGGAGATTCTATCCTTAGGCTTGGATCCCTTCGGCCCATTCGAGCCACCTTATTCAACCGCCGGCATACACGCTCTAATTGCAGATGTTCAATGAGATGAGAAGGACTCTAAATAATCACAGAACTGAAGTTGTCGGCATCGGCTGTGTAGCGTATGGAAGTTGAGTAATTGCCATGAGCGAGGAAGATGACCCTGGAGGATATCAGGCCCAGAGTACATCTGGCTCTTGTGCATTCTAGATCCTTTTGATTCCTTTGAACCTCCTTTGATTATATGTTTGGCTTTTGAGTCTGGGATGGAATGGAGATGGCGGCTGTACCGGGTGATCCTGTATCCCATCAACGGGTCGGGAAATTCTACGAAAAATCGGACGACCAGGAAAAATGGTCTTCTCTGAAGATGAACAGGGTATTTCGATTGCTTTAGACAACTTTGAAGTCATATCGATGGTTGTTCCCTCCTTCTATCCGTTCATTATACTAGAAACTTTTCTGCGACCTGCCGTCATCTTCTTCAGTTGTCTTCCCAAGAGACCTGTTACCTCAATAATTTGGATGAAAGCAATGAAGTTCTGGTAGACCATCAATACAACTGATGGCGTGCCAAGATACTGAAGAGAGGTGTTGGTACTCCGTAGACAAATTCCAGACCACAGTCCTGTTCTAATTTGGCAATGCTGCCTCCACTTCGATCTCAATGCGCATACCCTCAATCCCCAGTTTGCCAACCTCTACACAAGTCCATATAGGTCTATGGTTCGGAATCACCCTCTTGAAATTCTTCGTGACGACATCAAAGGTTTCCGTAACGTTGGTATGATAGCTACGGACGGAGTAGACATTCTGCCATGAGAGTTGCGAGTCCACAGCTTTCAAAGCTTTCTCGACGTTGTCGAAGGCGACAGCAACCTGTTTCTCGACGTCCGGAACGATAAACCCGTCTGCATCCCAGCCGCCTTGACCGGATGTCTTGACCGTGCGGCCGACTTTTACCGCTTGGGAATAATGGAAGTTCTTGGAATTGGCCTCGGTGCCGGGGTAGTTGAAGAATTGGAAGTTTGGCATGGTAGGATTTTTCGTCCTGGAGGTAGCGTTGGTGGCCTGGTTATCTTGATTTAGAAGAAGTGTATATATCTTTACAGCATATAGCTTTTGGGATGGAGGGATCGCCCTTGTAAATGAACAGAAAGATCATTGCTTTATAGACTTGGGAATCAATTTCCCGTGACCGAACATATGACGCGAGCTTTTCCCATTTCTACTCCTTACCTGCTGTATTTCCGTATTTGATGGTTTGCATGGTCAAACTGCATTCCTCTTTTGGGCAGCGACATGATCATTGCAATCCTCTTTCTTGAGTTGGTCTGGGCATGCCATCGTCCGTTAATACGGAGGTACCATCAAAGGGTGAACATTGGTGATCACTTGACCCAGGGAAAAATGAGCCCAAGGTGTATTGACCATTCCGGCGAGGCTCGGATTCATCATCATAGGCACCCCGGAAGGTCGACTGAGACGACTGACTGGATCGAAGGAGACTCATCCGTCATGCAGTATCGTGTACCAAAGGCTGCAAAGCTGAAGAACCTGGACCAATGTGAGATCGATAGACAATGTTGTTACGAATTTGCCGGCCTATCAAACTGGGAGTCTGAACGGTGTCAGTGTACGAGGGGAGTTATATATCGAGGAGATTCTGCCTTGGATCGCCTGCAGATAGATAAGCAATTGGAGGCTAAATTCGTATTGATTTGTATGACCAGACCAAAGTACATCAGACCGTGTAGATAGTTGTAGTGATGTGATGAATCAGAGGGGTGAATAGTTCCGGTATCACATGATATCAACAGAGTTAAGTCGATCAGCCAGCAGTGAATGCATCCACTCGATCTGCTACACTGCATGTTTCAAGCAATCGAGTTCATCCCTAGCTGAAGATCGTCTTTGTGATCTCTCTGAAGAGCCTCAAGGCATTGGGGCTGGATGTCACGTGTCTCGCGTACGGAGGCGCTGGTGGGGAGATCCTCCTGCCACGAAATTACATGTTCTCGCTCAATGCTAGGTAGACTAGACTAATGCCGACAGAGCTTTTATCTGAAACGTCATCCACGCATTAATCGGACGACCATGAATCTGGAAGCCGATCTCGACCATCGAGATGACGACATCTCTCCGACAGGTTTAACTCGTTAGGGAGAAGCCTGAATTGGAGGTTCCCACCCGCTAAACCGGCTCCTCGGTCAGAGCAGGGGATTCCCCGACGCGATGGAGGTTACCAGTCACATATGATCTTCCACAGGTCGAATGGCAGGCTCTTCCTCTGTCACCGACCAGGGTCACCGGCGGCCGTGGCCTGGCTTGTCGTGGGCATGATGTGGCCGTCTCCGGTGTGACTGCACTGGCGTGAATTAGGATTCTGCCAGTACAGGGACCCGACCGTCTATCAATGCGTCGGGGAATCTCTGAGAACGCTCGCCTTCTGGATGGATTGTGTACCTGCAGAGCTGGGAGAGCTGGGAGTGGTACGGGGAGGGGGATCAACTGGTCAAAGGAAGGGCCTGAGCTCCCGAGGATCGCAATTTGCTGGTTTGGATTGTATGACGAGTGAGAAGAAGCTCTGGCTGGTTGGGAGCGCGGTTCGGATGATGACTGCTGCTTAGGGAGGATGGCGCTAATCTGATTCAGGAGCAGGCAGCTAGGTTGGGTATGGAAATTTAGACAGGGGCAGTGATGTCAGCATTAAACCCTTTGAGATCGGTCTACGATTGCTAGAACATCAAGGTAGTACGACGAATTGTGTACGTTTTCCGCCTTGGGAACCAAACGCGAAGGACCAGAAAGAATTTATCGCAGTCCGCCGATCCCTCGACGGTTGGGAACGGTTATTAGTGAGAGGAAGGGGAATTGTTCTCCGATCCGCATGGCATTCCTGAATGGTCCACGGGAAGTTTGGTTACCCCCATCAAGAACTGGGGTCAAGAGGTGTCTAGAATTGTCTTCCCGCACGGTTTGGAGCCACCATCTGAGACAGATGATGTATGCCCTGGAAGGTGATAAGGGATCCAACCTCCAGGGGTCGGGAAAAACGAGAACAGACCTGGACTATATGAGAGGAGGATATTAAAAGTTCCATACCCAATGACATATTAACAAGACGGAAAAATATAGGTAAATAATATTGGTAGTGAGAAAGAAAAGGCCGAGACCGCCCCATTTCACCAACCTTTGCGGGCCGTTTGGCATTAGTTAGCCTTCACCTGTCCCCGTCGATGGTCCAGCCTCCAACAAACTAAAGTGACCACCTAATCTAACTAAATCAAACGACCCAGAGAATATTATCCCAACAAGGACTGTTTGGGTGTCCTTTCAATCCTGCGTGGTTGATTTTCGTCCTATCGGTCTGCCCAGACGAAGGATTTGGTGAGTGAATGTTGTATCCTTCGTTTGTTTGACTTGATCATTGGAGTCAGTTCTTCACAGAGTATTTTCATTATTGATTAATTATTATGTTCTATGTATTTTCCTTCATTTTTTTATTGAAATCTTCTCCATTATTCGATGGAGTACTCCGTAGTCACGCTGTTCCTTTGTTCTCTGGGTCCGGATTGCAGATCGCTAGCCGGTAGAGACGGGAGTGTGGTGAGCTGTCGGTTTTCTGCAGTCTCCTGCAGGTGCAGTCCTTTGTCGCCCAGTGATCGATTTCTTTTTTTCCTTGTCTTTTTCCTTCCCATCACCTATCAGTATTATTGCTGTCGTGATGATTATGATGATGTGTTGACAAGATTGTTATTTAGTGACATTCCTGACTTCCAAGTGGTGGCAGAACCCACCCTGGCCAATCATCACGCGTTCTTCTGTCTCCAGCGGGCGGTTCTCCACGTGCCAACCACACTTTTTGGGTAGACGGTAACCCGCGGCAGTTTGTTCTCGCAACTTTCTCCCTTGCGTCTTTCTTGCATCCCCGATTGTTCCTCTCTCCCAACCCTCTCTGCTGCCTGTCTCCTCCCTCCTCCTGGTGCTTTCTTCCCATTACCAGGTGTTACTGTCGGACCATACATACATTCCGTCCTGATTCACCTTTCCCTTCCCCCCCCGATCGCCATTCCTACCCCCGATTCGCCCACGACTGATCGCTGCTGCAACGGACGGAAGGGACTGCCAGAAAGCACCGCCTCACCTGGTGGCTGTCCCCTCCTCCATCCCTCCCCCCTCCAATCACACCGTCCGATTGATTATTCTTTCAAGTCGCCTTGTCCTTGTTCCTACCCAGTCGCTTGACCTGTTCGATTCTCCCTCCCCCCTCCTTTACCCGAAAAGAAAAAAACCAGGTGTCTTAAAAAAAGGCGGGAGAAAAAAAAAGCATAGAACCGCACGTCATGAATCACGATACTTTTTCTTCCTTGAAATTTCGGCGGACGTCCAGCAAGCTTCACAAGGACCCTCCTAGCTTCAGTTCCCGCATTCTCAGAAGTCAACAGAGTAACACGTCACTGAAACGACACCCCTCCGCGCCCGTGTACCCGCGTTCCTCTGCCAGTGGAAGTCGAGAACACCTCCGGACCAGATCCAACGCTTACGGCTCGTCTTCATCCTCCCTCGATCAGAACAGCAGTGGTCCATCCCCCATCCTGCCGGGAAACGAATCTGGCCACTTTTCCGCCCACCACAGCGCCGCCAAACCCCGTCCCCCCCACTCGGGACGTTTCTCCCTCAACGAACAGAGTTCAGATGAATTGATCAGCGCCCCGTTTGAGACCCGGGGTATGCTCAGTGCCTTGGACGAGAATTCCGTCGTCGCCGAGACGGACAGATCACCTCCTCCCGCCGTGAGACCGCCGAACCCGCGCTCCCAGAGCACCACCGACGCTCGATCAATCCGCCAATCCGCCAGTTTCACCCACCTACACAACCGGATGGACGCCATCGCCCACCGTGTCGACCATGACCGCTCGACGACGAAACGCTACTCCGATGAGGCGAACGCGCCCAAGCCGACCGGCCGAAGCAAGAAGAGTAGCTTTTCCAGTTTCGTCAACAGCATGTTAGGCTCCCCCCGGGGTATCAAGATTTCCGCCCCCGAGAATCCCGTCCATGTCACCCATGTCGGCTACGATAACCAAACGGGTCAGTTCACCGGTCTGCCGAAAGAATGGCAACGCCTGTTGCAGGAGAGTGGTATCTCCAAGAAGGAGCAGGAGGAACACCCCCAGACCATGGTCGACATCATGCGGTTTTACGAAAAGAATGCTCGAGGGGATGATGAAGTGTGGCACAAGTTCGATCACGCGTATCCCCAGCATCAACCCATTTCAAGTGCCCCATCCCAGCCCAGCTCGGGTGGTGCAGCCCCGTACGGTGCCACAGGAGCCCGACCGACGTCGCCAACGAGCCCTCGCTTCCCCCAGAATCATGAGGGTAGCTTTGAAAACCCACGAGCGCCTCCGCCAATTCCACGGGCTCCACCTGCTGCGCAGGCCATGTCCCCTCCATTAGGTGGTCTGGTCCCCAACCGAGCCCCGCCAAAACCGCCTACGGCCACCAACATAACGCCTGCTCGGCCGGCACCACAACCCCCAACCGCGGTACCCTACAGTGCGACGCGACCTCTTCACGACCCCCATGCACAGCAGTTTGGCACCCCGTCCATCCCGGAGACGGCGCCGTTGCCGTCGGAGTCTCATCATAGCCGGTCCAACTCTAGAGCCAACGGCACGCAACGAACCGGGCCAGGTGTCATTGCGACCCCGACACAGTACCAGCAACAACAGGAACAGGCTATGGCAGCTGCGCAGCAAGCCATTGCCAGCAAACAGCTCGATCGCAGTCGGAGCCAGCGACAGCAGCAAGCTCCACGCCCCGAACAACCTACGCAACCCAACACTGCGCAACAGACCTCCCCCGTGGAAGAGTCGGCTGCGCTGCAGCAAGGGGCACGTGCGCCACCCGCTGCACGCCCACGCCAGCGGCCGCGTCAGAGCAATGCTATGGATGTCCGCGCCCGCTTGGTCGCGATTTGCACCCCGGGCGATCCCACGAAGATGTATCACAATCTGACCAAAATCGGCCAAGGTGCCTCTGGTGGCGTGTTCACGGCATACCAGAATGGCACCAATAATTGCGTCGCCATAAAGCAGATGAATCTGGATTTGCAGCCCAAGAAAGATCTCATCATCAATGAGATTCTCGTCATGAAGGACAGCAAGCACAAGAACATTGTCAACTTCCTGGACAGTTACCTACATGGCCTGGATCTCTGGGTCGTAATGGAATACATGGAGGGTGGGAGTCTCACGGATGTCGTCACGTTCAACATTATGAGTGAGGGTCAGATTGCGGCTGTCTGCAGAGAAGTACGTTCCATAGTCTGTCAAAGTTTAATGGTGCCCTACTAACCATGTTCTAGACGCTGAACGGCCTGCAACACCTGCATTCCAAAGGTGTTATCCATCGCGACATTAAATCCGACAATATCCTTCTCTCCATGGATGGCAATATCAAACTGAGTAAGTCCGATTATTCCTCAAATCCTGTCAACCGTTCTAACCATCCTTAGCCGATTTCGGTTTCTGTGCCCAGATCAACGACTCACAGCACAAACGAAACACCATGGTCGGGACCCCGTATTGGATGGCCCCGGAGGTCGTCACCCGAAAGGAGTATGGTCGTAAGGTCGACATCTGGAGCTTAGGCATCATGGCCATCGAGATGATCGAGGGCGAGCCTCCGTATTTGACGGAGTCTCCCCTGCGCGCCCTCTACCTGATTGCCACCAACGGTACCCCTACTATCAAGGATGAACACAATTTGTCGCCTGTCTTCCGGGACTTCCTGCACCTGGCGTTGAAAGTGGATCCCGAGAAGCGAGCGTCCGCTCACGACTTATTGAAGGTGAGTTTGTTGTTAACTTCCACCCAACTTCCTCTCGTTCGCACCAGCTAACGACTTCAAGCATCCGTTCATGACCCTTTGTGCCCCCCTTTCCCACCTGTCGCCCCTGGTGAAGGCTGCACGGATCAGCCGAGCACAGGAGAAAGCCCAGAAAGGGGGTGCATAGATAATGCCCTCCGATTATGTCTCTATATACGCCCCTATCCCCTGTCTTTCCTCATTCAGATACCCATAATCCTTGATGTTCATATCTCGACGGTTCCATACGCTGGTATTGATTGCATCATGGCAGAACCCTTTGTTAACGCCCTGATTCCTGTGTTTTTGTTTTTGTTTTCGACTACAGCTCATAGATGGCGATGACTTGATGATGGATTTCTTATTTGTTGTTCATTCATATCCGACCCGGGGTCGCGCATCTCTGTCCCCAGGTCCCCTTTCCAATGCATCTCTTATTCCGACATCGCTAATTCGCAACGGTGGTGTTTGACCCCATTGTCGTCTGTGGGTGGGTGTCTGCCTGCAGGACACCTAGCTGGTGTCTGCAACATGCGGATGCCATGCCATCATCGCAGCCACCGAGCTGTCGGAAGGCATACATTGTGTTTGATTGGTTGTTTTCTTCATGAATTACGAATCTGGTGTTGGAAATTATGGTCAACCAACGTAAAAGAAGATTTTTGCTATTTTCAATGCGAACTTCGGTCGAGATGGTGTCTTTATATGCAGTCTATAGAAGCTGCATCTTTCAATTACCAGGCATAATGGCGTTTGATGTTTGTTTGTGTTATACAGACAATAATAGCTGTGAGAGTGACAATGAAGGTTGCCTTGATTGATCAACAGAGTATGAACATGCGCAGCGATAGGTAGGCTCCTACGTAATCAAGGCACTCGCTTAATCGGGCATAGCGGCGGGCCAGTCAGCGTCAGAGGCACTTAGGACCGTCTCCGCCATCGTCACCTGTTAGGTTGCCGCCAACCAACTTCCCGTGCCCAAGTAGGTCATCAACCTTTTCAGCTTCTGTCTGAATCTCTCTCTCCCCCTCTCTCTTCCCTGTACAAAACGCATCCACTCCGACTGCTTCTACCTGCGCCGGTCGCGAGCCACTTTCGAATTCTTGACGTCCCTTACACCCCTGACGGTTTCCCCGCACCCGGTCCGTCCCTTGTGATTTTGTCAATTGTAACCTGGGAGGAGCTTTGGAAACCATCGTCATTCCGTCACTCCGGGCACTTTATCCGTAATTCGACCGCCCGTCCGTTGATCGCGCGATACCGACTCCATCCGAACAATCCTCGCATTGTCCACTTGTCTTGCACCGGACCTCGGACGCCGTTGAATACTCCCGTCGCCACATTTCTGCGTGGGTGAGCCGATTGAGGCCAAATTACTCGCGATGTTTCGTGCGCAGCAGAACGCTTTCGACGACGCCGTCGGTTAGTATTCCCTATACCATGATTGGAAGACTTCTAGCGGCACTCGAAATCAGACGCTGACTTGTGATTCACTACGGATTAGCCAAGGCGACGGACGAGAACCTCACTTCCGAGAACTGGGAATATATTCTTGTATGTTCGAGGCCATCGCTTCCATATCTGATAATGAGGGGTCTAATGCTCTCTAGGACGTTTGTGACAAGGTTGCTGCCGAAGAGTCGGGGTATGTGCGATTTGCTATTTTGGGCTGGAGATGTCTCATGCTGACACGAGGCTGTGGTTAGTGCGAAAGATGCCGTTGCTGCCTTGATCAAGCGTCTTGCACATCGAAATGCCAATGTGCAGCTATACACTCTCGAGGTATGCGCCTACGCGCTTCCTCTCGGATTGTCACAGAGTCTCATCGCTGACCGTCACGCTAGTTGGGCAATGCTCTCGCACAAAACTGTGGCCCGAAGATTCACCGAGAACTAGCTTCCAGAAGCTTTACAGATGCGCTTTTGCGCCTTGCTAGTGATCGGGTGAGTGTGACGAGGCTATTTGGCTCGGGAACGTTGTTAACCATCGTCGCAGAACACCCATCAGCAGGTCAAGGCAAAGATCCTAGAGCGCATGCAGGAGTGGACAGAGATGTTCGCCAGCAACCCCGACTTTGGGATCATGGAACAAGCATACATGAAATTGAAAACTCAGAGTACGTATGAGAAGTTGAGCGGATCTTGAATCAAGCTCACGCCTTACAATCTAGACCCGAACCTGCAGCCCCCGTCGAAGCCTGGGAAAAGGGAGATCACAGATGCGGATCGTCAGAAGGAGGAAGAGGAATTGCAGATGGCGCTTGCCCTCTCAATTAGGGAAAAGCCTTCCACAGCTCCGCAACCCCAAGCTGAATCCAGTGCTTCTGCAGCCGCCGCCGCAACTACACCGACAGCTGCGGGCCCCGTTAGCCAAGCACAGCCACCAGCATCGCAACCAGTCCCCTCAGGCACTTCCGCCGCCACCGTCTCCCGTGTTAGAGCATTGTTCGATTTCCAACCCTCCGAGCCAGGCGAGTTACAATTCCGCAAGGGTGACGTCATTGCTGTTTTGGAATCAGTATACAAGGATTGGTGGAAGGGTTCCCTCAGAGGCCAGACGGGCATTTTCCCTCTCAATTATGTGGAAAAACTTCCGGACCCGACGGTGGAAGAGCTGCAACGGGAGGCTCAGATGGAGGGCGAGGTGTTCGGACAAATTAAGAATGTCGAAAAGCTGTTGACCCTCCTTAGCACCCGGAGTTCGGAGCCAAACGTGCAGGATAATGAGGAAATCACAGCCTTGTATCACTCGACGCTGGCAATTCGGCCCAAGCTCATTGAGCTGATTGGCAAATACTCACAGAAGAAAGGTAATTACCCTGCAACTCTTGTTGAATGCCACTGGCTCACGATGTTTCAGATGAATTCACCCAGCTTAATGAAAAGTTCATCAAGGCGCGACGTGACTACGAGGCTCTTCTGGAAGCGTCCATGTCGCATCCTGCCCAACCTCAATACGGAAGACCCGGACAGCCTCAGTATCCCTATCCCGGTCCAGGAGGCCCTATGGGGTATCCCCCGGGTGCACCTCAACCCGACCAGCGGTACTTTAGCCCGCGTCCTCAAGGTTCGTGACCGTCCGCCAGGATCCTGACTACCAAACGCCCGCCTAACGCTAGGAAGAGACCCAGCCCCTCCAACCTAATGCCTCGCCATACTATGGCGCCGACCAAGGGCCTGTGTACCCTCCGACGTCTCAATCACCCGATCCGCGTAACCACACACCTCCTGCTGCCGCACAGTATCAGCAACCACCGTCGCAGCCCCAAGCACAACCCCAACAGCATCCCGCGCCAGATGCCTACCCCCCTCAACACCATAGACCGGAGTCCACATATGATCATCCTCAGGAACTGAGTACTTCTGTTTACGATTCTCCCGTCGAGCAGCATCAGGCTACGGGTCAGCGACCTCCGTACGCTGGCGCCCAAATCCCCACCGCCATCCACCAGCATTTCCAGCAACAGCAACAGCAACAGCAACAGCAAGACTACTCTCCGTCTGTTTATTCGCCCGACGAGTCAAAACCGCAGCAACTCCCATACCCCGCCACTCCCGCCACTCATCAACCCGCACCGATGCATCAGGCTCCTCCCGTTCCTGGGACAGCGGCGGCTCCTACGCCGTACCCTGTGAACGTCACTGGAGCCGGTTACCAAGCGTACAAGCCGCCGCAAGGTGGTGCCGCTTCCAACCCGGCTTCATTCTATCGCTAGTCATCTTTAGCAATGCGCGATCAGTCAGCTGTTACTGTGGTTCGCTCGACGGACCTCACTGGAACTCACCGATCGCCAGTTGAATGGACTCGATATAGATTGATTTCTTCCATGTTACTTTAGCCTGTAGTTGGGCTTGGTTTTCTCGGCTGCCAGTCATGCTTGTGTAGTATCTCGCTTCATACGGTTCATCAGTCCGGTCAATATTAATTATGTCTCTCACTCTTCCCCTTGAATAATGGAGGACCAAATATGTGCATAGTGGTTCATAGTGGAGAGGTGTTGTTCCTGCCTGAGGCACCAATCATCCAGCCCCTCTGCCTCACGTGACGACGTGTTAAGCACCTCATTCTCAACGGCCGTCTGGAGGCTTGCAGCGATCGACCCAGGCGTAACCGACGCTACCTCATGCAATTCACCCCTCGCCTAATCACCTCATGGTGAATGTCACGTCTGCACTGCAATCATCTCCCGCCTGTCGCTAGTGCTGCGACAGTCGACCTCTGGGCTCTCTGACAGCTAGCTTCCCCCGCAATCGCGTCTTCGGCGGACGATGCCCGGTATCGCACTACTGCCGCATGGACAGAATTAGAAGCAGAATATCCAGGAATCACTCAGATCGCTCTAAGACGAATCCATAGCACCGAGAACACCCGCGGTTTGAGTCCGCGTGCAATGTCAACACCATGGAAGCCGACTGGGATGAATTGTCGCGCATTCCGGTGCCACCGCCGAGTCCGCATGCGTTGCCTACCGTTGCGACGACAATCGCGTTTGACGATGTGATGGAACTTTTGTGGGTGGGGAATGAATATGTGAGTCGAGGGGGTTCTGGCTTTCGTCCGATCGAGGGCAGTTGGTGTTGGGAGCGAGGAGAGACGAGGTGCTGACCGAGATGGAACGTCTAGGGCCGAATCACTTCCTTTTACGGACCGGAATTACAACGGTATACGTCCGTCCGGGCGCATCCAGTCGCTGAGGGGATTGTCCGACAGATCTTGTTCCACGAACGGGGCGTGATATCGCTGTCTTCGAGGAGCGTTCATATGATTACTCGACGCGGTCTCACGCAGTGGCATGTTGCTCACGAGGAGATGGTGGATCTGCGGTGCATGAGCTTCACGGCGCAGACCAACCGGGTGATTGTCGCTGGGTGTCAGAAGGTGATGTTCACCATTGACATTGACAAGGGGGTTATTGTCGACAAGCTGCCAACGGAGCACAACTACACGATGATGAAAAAGAGCCGGTATCTTTGTGCCGCGACGGACACGGGGTCCGTGAACGCGCTGAGCCTGTCGGATTTCCGCGTCGTCAAGTCCTGGAAGGCGCACGGCACGGCGGTCAACGACATGGATGCCCGGAACGACCTGCTGGTGACCTGTGGGTTCTCGGTGCGACATCTCGGCTCCCCAATCGTCGATCCGCTGGCCAACGTCTACGATTTGAAGACCCTATCTCCACTACCTCCTATCCCCTTCCACGCCGGTGCTGCGTATGTCCGCATGCACCCTAAGCTCTCCACGACCAGTTTTGTGGCGTCGCAGACGGGTCAGTTGCAGGTGGTGGACCTCATGAACCCCAACTCGATCAACCTCCGCCAGGCGAATGTCTCGTTCATGCTTGGAATCGATATTTCGCCGTCTGGCGAAGCATTGGCCATCAACGACGCCGAATGTATGGTTCATTTGTGGGGATCGCCGGCGAAGATCCACTTCAATGAGATGAGCAAGGAAGTCGAGCTCGCGGATGTTACGCATCGCCCTCCCCCGCTGGACTGGTCGCCGGATACGCCCCTGAACATGATTGGTATGCCCTACTACCATGAACGGCTGTTCTCGGCCTGGCCGAGCCACCTTGTGTTCGAGGTTGGGAGCCCGCCGGCTCCCATCGATGCGGGATTGAT
Source organism: Aspergillus sp. MEXU 27854 (assembly GCA_019721355.1). NCBI lineage: Eukaryota > Fungi > Ascomycota > Eurotiomycetes > Eurotiales > Aspergillaceae > Aspergillus > Aspergillus sp. MEXU 27854. The sequence continues at coordinate 3,876,199 of JAGMTT010000001.1, forward strand.
CCCCTATCTACGTCCAGCCGAGGTTGGACACTGTGCACCGAACCCGAAGAAGACGCGGCGGTACCAAGTTGAGAACACGCGCGCTGTAGCAACCGCCGAGCCAGCCTTGATTGCTCCGAAGTTCCTGAGCGAAAAGGCCAGGGAGCAAAGTAAGAAGAGCGACGGCTCGGTGGCCGAGGCCGCAGGGGCTCTTGCTGGTGCAAAGCTGAACGGAGAGGCCGAAGACGATCCTCTCCTCAAATATAGTAATGTCGAGATCAAATATAGCCGGTTTGGCGTCGATGATTTTGACTTTCGATTCTACAACCAAACGAAGTTTTCGGGACTGGAAACTCACATCGCCAACTCGTTCACCAATGCCCTTCTTCAACTGTTCAAGTTTGTTCCATTGGTGCGCAACGTGGCGCTGCACCACGCTGCCAGCTCTTGTGTCTTCGAAAACTGTCTTTTATGTGAGATGGGCTATCTTTTCGATATGCTCGAGAAGGCGAATGGCCAGAATTGTCAGGCAACGAACTTGTTGAAAACTTTTAGCGGTTTCCGCGAAGCCGCGAGCTTGGGGATCCTGGAGGAAAACTTGACGAATAAGTCGCTTTCTGCCGCCATCCAGGCCGTCAACCGGTTTTTCCTCGGCCAGATTGCGCATGATTATCGAATGATTATGCCCAACTCTGACGATCTTGAACAGCGATTGGCCACAATCGCATCCGAGTCTATACAATGCAGATACTGTGGTAATGAGATTGTGCGGCCTGGAAACTCCCTGGTCAACGAACTCATCTATCCAAACATCGATATCAAACACACGCGCAGGAACCCGGCTTTCCGCTTCTCCAACATCTTGCGAGCCAGTATTGAGCGCGAGACGCAGAACAAGGGCTGGTGCAATTACTGTCGACGGTATCAGCCGGTCGGAATCAGAAAAAGCGTTCACCGGATGCCTCTTGTCATGATGCTCAATGCAGCATTGAATACGCCTATGGCTCGACGGCTGTGGGCGATTCCTGGTTGGCTGCCTGATGAAGTCGGAATTGTCATCGAAGGTGGCCAAACGCTCTGTTTCGAAGGGGATGATCTGCGGATGCGCGTCCAGGCCAACATGCGCGGTCTGATCGTGTACGAGCTGGTCGGCATTGTGACGGAGATTGACATTCCCGAACATCAAAAACCGCACCTGGTCTCGTTCATCAATGTCTCTATCTCCTCCCAGGAGCCCCAGCCGCAGAATAAGTGGCATCTGTTCAATGATTTCCTCGTTACTGAGGTTGACAAGGACGAGGCCCTGCGGTTCAATCAACCATGGAAAATTCCGTGCGTGCTGGCGTTCCAAGTGAAGGATGCGCGCCATGCTATTGATGATTCTTGGAAGGACGTCCTCGATACTACTCTCCTCTTCCGTGACTGGTCGCTCAAGTAAGTTATGACGGACAGGGTTGTTTTGTGGCAGTACTAATGTGATTTAATAGTGGTGGCCGTCCGGTGGAGTCGCGGGTTACGCTGTCCGAGGACGAGAAGCCCACACCAGGAACGCCCATGGCGCTGGATACCGAATTTGTCGACCTTGAGAAGGCCGAAATCGATGTGAAAGCCGATGGCTCCCAGGAGATCGTGCGACCAAGCAAGAGCGGCCTCGCCCGTGTCTCTGTCCTCCGTGGTTCGGGCATTCGCGAAGGAGTTCCATTCATAGACGACTATATCACTATCAAGGAACCCATTGTCGACTACGTGACCCAGTACTCTGGTATCAAGCCCGGAGATCTGGACCCGAGAACCAGCGAACACAATCTCGTCCCGCTCAAGGTTGCCTATAAGAAGCTGTGGCTACTTCTGAATCTCGGCTGTGTGTTTGTCGGACACGGTTTGGCTTCCGACTTTCGTAAAATCAACATCCAGGTCCCCAAGAGCCAGACGGTTGATACTCAGTACCTGTTCTTCCACCCAGGGAAGAACCGACGGCTCAGCCTGCGGTATCTCGCGTGGGCGGTGTTCAAGGAATACATTCAGGAAGAGCCTGCGGATAACAACGAGGGACACGACTCCATTGAAGATGCCCGTATGGCTCTTCGTCTATGGAAGAAGTTCCTAGAATACGAGGACGCCGGCATCGTCTCCCAGATTCTGGAGGAGATCTTCCGCGAAGGCTCCAAGCTCGGATTCCGGCCACCTCCTCGCAACGGCACTGCGGCTGTGCTCTCACGACCTGGCACCGCAGTGACCATGCAAAACACCAACAGTGGTCGTAATACCCCTACCGTTCCCGATGCTGCCGGGGCTCCTCCCCTTCCTGCCAGTGCGCCGACGACCCCCGGCCGGGGCTTCCGCCGTGCGGACGCCTTGACGCCTGGTGATGGGACTTTTTCGGGCCCGGGTGCTGGCGACTTCTTTGGAGGAAGTCCACTCAAGTAATAATGCTTGCGGGTTTGACGATAGTTCATGACGGTACGTACATACTTGGTATGAGTTCTGGTTGGGATGAGATACCTTTTGGTGGTGGCATGTTTGTCTATTGTTGATTTGGGTTGTAGCCATGGGCTTGAGAATATCTGTCTTAGAAATGGAATTGAAGTTTATAATGATCTTCATTGAGTGTAGAGTAGTATGGACTGGACTGTCCGCACTCATAGATTCTGCCAAGCCCCAGCGGGGAATGACGTGGTGGGTTTGAGTTCGTTTTCAACTTCCTCCTCACCACCTTTGCTTCTCCCCTCCCACTCGTCTCTACCCTTCGTTCTTCCAATCTCTTTTCGTTGCAAGGACTTAGGGCAGGATTTGGTGTTGTTTGTGTTCTTGTCTTCTTCTTCTTCCTCATCTCATCCCCGCCTCATCCGAGAAGTTCTCCCTACCCCGCTATTGTCTTCCCAGATCAGCATGTCGCGACACCGCGTGAAGAACATTAGCTACGACGATGATGACTACGATGACGATGGCTACGATTCGCAAGACCCCGAAGAACAGGAGTATCTCCAGGAATGTACTACGGAAGTGTTGAACCAGTTACGGGCGGGCCAGCCGTCTGTGACCGCAACTCGGGAAGAGGTCCAGGACTCGCTGTACTACTACTACAACGACGTCGAAAAAACAGTCAACTACTTGCGCAGTGAGTTATTTAGCTTTGTCTTGTATTGTTCCATGTAGCCGGACTGTCAATCGCTGACGGTGGAGTCCAGACAAGAAAGTGAAAGAGCTCCAGAAGAAGCAGACCGCTGCTGTGCCTGCTCCGGCGAAGGCTAAAGGTAAGCCTGATCCTTCCTTAATTTCGTTCCTTTGCGTCGTGTGGAGTGCTTGGGCTCAAGATACTCCGTAATGGTCGTGGTGAGTATGATCCTCGTTCGCTGTGCTTGACTAGCTAAACTGACCTCCGAATTGAAGATCAATGTGTTCTAACAGGGTTGCCAGTGTCTGCATATCCTCTCCCCTTCGCTCCGCCCCCTCCCTCATCTCTCTCCGCCCACTTCTCAGCAGCAGAGTTCTTCCGCGACTCGCCGTGGTTGAACATACCCTCGCACCGAAAAGCGGATATCCTCGTCGAGCCCCTCTACCCTCATCTTGGGCTCCTGGGCGGAGCCCCCGAAGCCGGCGGCAAAATGTCGAAGCTCGCGGCGTTGGCGGCTGCGCGGAAGAAGAAAGAAGGCGACAAGGCGTCCAGTGCAAGCGCGACGCCGACTCCGCAGAGCGAACAGTCAGACTCGTCAGCGTCCGAGCAGAAGGGAGCTCCGCTGTCGCTGCGTGAGCGGCTTGCGACGAATGGCAAGACACAAAAGTCATCTGACTCGCTGCAGTCGCTGCGATCGCTGAACAAGGCGTCTCCGCGCCCTAGTAGTGCCTCTGTGTCGCCGAAGAAGAAGACGCCCGAGCCGCAAACGCCGCCAGTGTCGCAGGAGGCACCCGTGGACGATCAGGCCAAGAGTGCGGGTGATCGCACGGATGTGGAGCAGACGCCTGCTAGCAATATCCGCGCACCACCGTCCACGTTTGCGAGCACGATTGTTGGAGACTCGATACGCCCACGCATGACCGAGCCCAGCCACCTACACGCCAGCTCACTTGATTTGATCCGGATCTACGGACAAGACCTTGCTGAACCCTTTGACTTCACAGGCCCTAGCCCCGACGATGTCGTGTTGAACGCGCAGAACTCAGCAAAAGGTTTGGCTATTCGGCGCAAGATCTAGGACCTCCCTAATAGACATGCAGGGTTCAAGTCGAAGCAGCCTGCGTCGAAAGCAGCAGGGGACAAGAAAGCCCAGGGTGATTTAGCAAGTGGCATGAGCAATTTGAATGTGGGCGAAAAGGTGAACGTCAAGAGCAAGAACCTTGATGTTTTGTCTGAATATCAGAAATCCAAACGGAAGAATGCGATGAATTTTGCGGTCATTGGTTTGTTTACCCTTATCGTCTCCAATAATCAGAGCTGACTATGTGATTAGGCCATGTGGATGCGGGTAAAAGCACGCTTATGGGGCGCCTGTTGGCGGACCTGCAGGCGATTGACTCGCGCACTCTGGACAAATATCGTCGCGAGGCCGAAAAGATCGGGAAGGGGTCGTTTGCCCTCGCCTGGGTGCTGGATCAGGGGTCTGAGGAGCGAGCTCGTGGTGTCACCATTGATATCGCGATGAACAAGTTTGAGACCGACAAGACTGTCTTTACGATTGTGGATGCGCCAGGACATCGCGATTTCGTTCCCAATATGATTGCTGGTGCAAGCCAGGCGGACTTCGCCGTCCTTGTTATCGACTCTAGCACGGGCAACTTTGAATCGGGACTGAGGGGCCAAACGAAGGAACATGCGCTGCTGGTCCGCAGTATGGGTGTCCAGCGAATCATTGTCGCGGTAAATAAAATGGATTCAGTGCAGTGGAGCAAGGACCGGTTTGAAGAAATCGAACAGCAGATCTCAGCTTTCTTGACGACAGCTGGATTCCAGGCGAAGAACATTTCTTTCGTGCCATGCTCTGGTATCAGCGGAGACAACGTTACCCGGCGAAGCGAAGACCCCAATGTCTCGTGGTACAAGGGCAACACCTTGATTGAGGAGCTGGAAGCCACAGAGCCGTACACGCATGCGCTCGACAAGCCGCTCCGGATGACCATCGGCGATGTCTTCCGGGGAAGCGTGCAGAATCCCCTTTCGATATCCGGCCGGATTGACGCCGGCAGCCTGCAAATGGGCGATCAGATTCTGACAATGCCCAGCGGCGAGAAGGCGACGATTCGCAGCTTGGAAGTGGACGGCGAGCCAAGCGACTGGGCCGTGGCTGGTCAGAACGTGGTCTTGAACCTCGCCAATATCGACCCGATTCATCTCCGGTCCGGCGACGTCATCTGCCGTGCGTCTGCGCCGATTGCAAATATCAGCACGTTTACCGCCAAAGTCCTGGCTTTTGAGCACCTCATGCCGAGTATGGTCGATGTCCATCGCGGGCGGTTGCATGTGCCGGGACGCATCAGTAAGCTGGTCGCTACCCTCGACAAGAGCTCTGGGGCGGTCGTGAAGAAGAAGCCCAAGATCGTTGCGCCGGGGAATGTGGCTCGTGTCGTTGTTGAGATGGACCAAGCCGTACCGCTAGAAGCCCCTACGCGGATTGTTCTACGATCTGGTGGAGATACGGTGGCCGCAGGGCTGTTGGAGTAAGGCTGTACATATCTCCGCTTATTCTGTGTCGGTAGAGTATATAGATTTCAGGATAGAATATACTAGACTGAGTCTATTCAGCGCTACGAAATATTTACTCTTCACTCGCCCGTTCGAACGGGCTTGGATATTGGGGACCGTAGCATGTTTCTCTGATATTGAAATTGTTGTATAGTTCAGGTACGTGAAGCCAGATGAAATGGAGGGGTATATCTAAATAGTGTATAAACGTCATGGCCTGAGTATACTCATCATCTTTAGGTGGATGTTTTGAGCATATATACACAGTAGGTTACTAATTGATCTAGTAGGATATGGGCGAGAGGTAGAGATATATCGTGTACTGCTCTGGCTCGGACGTTCGACTGCCAAGATTTTCCACCGCACTCATCCGTCAAACGAACTGCACTTCTACCAACCCCGAAATATATCATCCCCGTGAAAGAAATCCTCCTATGAAATCCCCCATGAAGCAGCAATGAACCCCTTTATGCGCTGGGCCCGCGGAGACGCCTGGCAATGTGTCGGGCGTGTCTCCGCCTTCCCCGACATCGGCCCCAACAACGACGACAACTACCGCATCGCACCTCGCTGTAAAGCCTTCACCATCCCCAAGGCAGGCACCGCGGAGTCGCAGTGCCCGGTAGAAGCAGACATTGACCTCCCGGGGAATCTGAAGGATCAGGTGCTCGTGTTCCGGTACAAGGGCAAGGTGCACGCGATTGACCATGTGAGTGTATCAGACGATTGCAGTGATGGATTGAACTAAAATCTACCATTAGCAATGTCCTCACTCGTCATTCCCCCTCTCCCAGGGAACGATTTTTGATATTGAGGACTTTGGCATCACGCTCAGCGCGGGCGTGACGTGTCCCAAGCACGGTTGGGCGTTTGACATCTTCTCTGGGCAAGCAGACCGCGGGAATTACAAGCTCAAGATATGGGAGGTGCAATTGCGCGATCCTCCGTTTTCTAGTGAGGATCCTGATGATAAGGAGGTGTGGGTGAGGCGGAAACAGCGCATTGGTTAGAGTTGTGCGGTTGTTAAGATAGAATGTATTATACCCTTTACAGATGATAGATTTGACATGATATTCGGCGAAACGTCGTACATTGGTCCTGTCTAAAACTCCGGAATGAAGGTCTTGGCTGCAGGTCAGCAGTCCGTCACCGCCTGACTCGTCTCAAGGAGTAAACGTACTCTTTCGTGAAAGATGAATGTCTCCCAACCCGAGTGCAACGTCTCTCATACTGTGCCAAGTCTGAAGCTTCACCATAGCCAGACTCCATCCAATCCAACGCCTTTATTTCCTCCTCTGATGTCCTCCCCTTTTTTGAGCACTCGGGGTGATCCGATTCCTCAGGAGCAGGTTATCGGATGTGGAAGTTCGGCAGTAGTTTTACTTCAAGATAATGTGGCAGTCAAAATTCCGTTGAGATATATTTGGAGCTCCGACTCCGACGTCGAAGTGAATATCCAAAGTCTCAGACGTGAGCACGATGTTTATCGGCGCTTGCAAAATCCTGAAGATGACCGCTCGAGAGGCATTGTCCAGTGCCTTGGATTTTCCACCGAAGCCACACAACTGGCTTATATGACCGATGGCGATCTCCGGACTTATCTGGCCAAGTGCCGGCCTTCTCGTCAGGTTCAACTCACATGGTGTCATGAGATGGCTCGCACACTTGGCTATATCCATGACAGACGTGTTCTTGTTGCAGATATCTCTTCCCGGAATTTTCTTCTGGATTCCAATCTCTCCCTCAAGATGGGCGATTTCTCCGAGGCCTCTCTCTTTCCATTGGAGTCTGACATAGCGACTGTGGATGACAACGGATTTACTACCCAGATCGACATTGGCCTCCTCGGAGCAGTGATATATGAACTCGTGACGAGCAACCGGTGTGAGGTCGATCTCTTTAAAGATAACGCGCCCACCGACGGCCGAGCCTATTGGCCTGACCGGAAGATTCTGCCGAGTACCAAGGATATCTGGTTGGGTGGGATTATTGAGGGCTGCTGGGACGGTAGATTTTGCAGCGCCCACAGTCTCCTCGAGGCCTTGGATTCCGTCGAGGACGAATTCAATAGACCAAGTGCAGTATGATCTACCTGACTATTATAGATCTAAACGTCTCATTGTGCAATCTATGAACGAATACGATCAAGACTAGACTACGAGTCTCTTAAAATGTGAGGAGTCCCAGCAGGCATCTATGGCCGAGGCGATGATATAGATGCGGCGGTAGGTCTATAGATGTTGTGGATAGCGAATTCATAGCTCGTGAACTCAATTGCTTCAATTAAGCTCTCGCCACGTGTCATGAGGCCAAATAGTCCCTCTAATTTAATATAACTCATACAAGTACGAGAACGATGCGGAATCAGGATGTGACAGGTGTCAAGTTGCCGGGTCAAGAAAATAGTGGCATCACAAACGCCACCTTTCTTGCAGCCAGATGTACCTACACAAAGTCGAGGATGTTTCCATAATAGTGATATAATATGATGGGAAACTGAGGTACAGCATTATCTAGAGAAACATCTGGCAGCATCTGAGACTTGCAGTATGGATAAAGTAGCAGCAGTGAATAGATGCGGTTAATGTCCAATGAGTCAGCTATGAAGATGGTTCTAACCCCTTCGAGACGGTTCTATTATATAAGACCGCCTGCGGCTCCACCAACGAACGCCCGGGGAATCTGCCGGCAGAAGGGCCCTGCGGTGAGTTGCTCGACCAATAGGGATGCAAGAAATAAACCATCAGGGAAAAGGCCATGCTGGCCGCAGTTGATGGCGACCCAATACAAAAGAAGCCTTTCTTCTGCACCTCCAGCTTTGTTGCTTCTCTTCTCTCCCGTCGCCTCCCTTTGCCTCCGCCCATTCTCTCACTGCGGTAGGGTTTCATCTTCTCTTCTTCTCTTTCCCTCCCCCCCTTTCTTCCCCAACTGTCTCCCCTGGGGTTGTCTTTGTTTCTTTCGCTACCTCTTCGCGTCGAGGTGCTCCTGTCCTGAGAACGGATTCTACAGCACACATCCCAATGGCGCGTCTATCAAGCCGTAACGGTGCGGCTAAGCCCTTCGCGGCTTGGACCACCGTCTTCTATCTGCTTTTGGTCTTTATTGCGCCTCTGGCCTTTTTTGGAACTGCCCACGCCGAGGAGAGCTCGGTTCAGGATGATTATGGAACTGGTACGTCTGTCGCAGCTCGTCAAAGCGACCGCGATACTAATGCCCTGCAGTCGTCGGTATCGATCTGGGAACCACCTACAGTTGTGTCGGTGTGATGCAGAACGGAAAGGTGGAAATCCTCGCCAACGACCAAGGAAACCGTATCACTCCCTCCTACGTCGCCTTCACCGATGAGGAGCGGTTGGTCGGTGACGCCGCTAAGAACCAGTACGCCTCGAACCCGAAACGCACCATCTTCGACATCAAGTGAGTATCCTCTTTGTCTGCAACGCGAGAACCAGCCAATTGACTAACCCTCCTAGGCGTCTGATCGGTCGCAAGTTCGATGACAAGGATGTTCAGCGCGACGCCAAGAACTTCCCCTTCAAGATCGTCAACAAGGATGGCAAGCCCGTCGTCAAGGTCGAGGTCAACAAGGAGCCCAAGACCCTCACCCCCGAGGAGGTCTCCGCCATGGTCCTTGGAAAGATGAAGGAGGTTGCCGAGGGCTACCTGGGCAAGAAGGTCACCCACGCCGTTGTCACTGTTCCCGCCTACTTCAACGACGCTCAGCGCCAGGCCACAAAGGACGCCGGTACTATCGCCGGTCTTAACGTCCTCCGTGTTGTGAACGAGCCCACCGCCGCCGCTATCGCCTATGGTTTGGACAAGACCGGTGATGAGCGCCAGGTCATCGTCTACGATCTGGGTGGTGGTACCTTCGATGTGTCTCTCCTCTCTATCGATAACGGTGTTTTCGAGGTCCTGGCTACCGCTGGTGACACTCACCTTGGTGGTGAGGACTTTGACCACCGTGTCATGGACTACTTCGTGAAGCAGTACAACAAGAAGAACAACGTCGACATTACCAAGGACCTCAAGGCCATGGGTAAGCTGAAGCGCGAGGTCGAGAAGGCCAAGCGTACTCTGTCTTCCCAGATGTCCACCCGCATTGAAATCGAGGCCTTCCACGATGGCAACGACTTCTCCGAGACCCTGACTCGCGCCAAGTTCGAAGAGCTGAACATGGACCTCTTCAAGAAGACCCTTAAGCCCGTTGAGCAGGTGCTCAAGGATGCCAAGGTCAAGAAGTCCGAGGTCCACGACATTGTTCTGGTCGGAGGTTCCACCCGTATCCCCAAGGTCCAGGCTCTCCTGGAGGAGTTCTTCGGTGGCAAGAAGGCCAGCAAGGGTATCAACCCTGATGAGGCTGTCGCTTTCGGTGCCGCCGTTCAGGGTGGTGTCCTCTCTGGTGAGGAAGGTACTGGCGATCTCGTTCTGATGGACGTCAACCCTCTCACCCTCGGTATCGAGACCACTGGCGGTGTGATGACCAAGCTCATCCCCCGTAACACTGTGGTTCCTACCCGCAAGTCTCAGATCTTCTCTACCGCCGCTGATAACCAGCCCACCGTCCTCATTCAAGTTTGTAAGTGTTAAACTTTCCCCTGTGGTGACGACTGTTGCTAATAATCTGTCAGTCGAGGGCGAGCGTTCTCTGACCAAGGACAACAACCTGCTCGGCAAGTTCGAGCTGACTGGCATTCCTCCCGCCCCTCGTGGCGTTCCCCAGATCGAGGTGTCTTTCGAGCTGGACGCCAACGGTATCCTGAAGGTTAGTGCCAGTGACAAGGGCACTGGCAAGGCCGAGTCGATCACCATCACCAACGACAAGGGCCGTCTGTCCCAGGAGGAGATCGAGCGCATGGTGGCCGAGGCGGAGCAGTTCGCCGAGGAGGACAAGGCGATCAAGGCCAAGATTGAGGCGCGCAACTCGCTGGAGAACTATGCCTTCAGCCTGAAGAACCAGGTCAACGACGAGAACGGCCTGGGTGGCCAGATCGACGAGGACGACAAGCAGACGATCCTGGATGCCGTCAAGGAGGTGATGGACTGGTTGGATGACAACGCGGCGACTGCGACCACGGAGGACTTTGAGGAGCAGCGCGAGCAGCTGTCGGGCGTCGCCTATCCGATCACGAGCAAGCTGTATGGCTCTGCGCCGGCGGATGAGGATGACGAGCCCATGGGCCATGATGAACTGTAAAATTACTTAGAGGGATTTCGGAGTTTGATTCATGTGATTTTTATATTCCCATTTCATTTGGTTGCATTGCTGGATTTTGAGTCTGGCGGATTGCTTGATACCTTGAATATTCCAAGAATAACACCCATCATGTGTGATTCATCGGCCCAGTGTAGGATAATGCATTGGATGCACCGTCCTTAATATACAACGATATACTCCGTACAATGGTCTGGTCTACTCCTGACCCTTGATAAAGTCCTGCACCACCTCGACAATCACCTGGTGATCATCCTCCTGCTTCAATCCACTCACAACAATAACTCCCACCACACCATCCACCCCCTTAACCCGGACGGGGAACCCTCCCCCATGGATGGCATAGTCGTCCGCGGCCCCGCCACCACCGGTACTGGTGAGGGCGAACTTGCGCACGAGCGCCGCCTCGACCTCATTGGGGCCCAGGCCCGTGCTCGTCAGCATCTTGTTGCGCATCAGCCAGCTGGAGACGCCCCATCGCAGCACGGTGTTGCGCTTGCGGCGCACCCAGATCTCGTTGTCGGCGACGATGCCTGGCTCGGTGGCGCACTGGAACACGACGTGCGGCTCCGACCCGCCCGTCAGCGTGATGGAGATGAGGGCCGGCTTGCGCTGATCCGGCGGCAGCGAGAGGATGCGCGTGCGCAGCGCCTGGCCGAGGTTCCAGGCTGTGTTGGAGGTGAAGGAGGGGAAGATCACGGCGGCGGAGGATTCTTGGGCGGCGAGATCGCGGGGCTGCATCGTTAGATTGGGGTATAGGGATGGGGTGGGAGACGTACATCTTTGCTGGCGGCGGCGAGAGGTTTGTCCATGGCGTTTATTCTGTATAAGAGATGATAGGAGTGGGAGAGATGTTAGGTACTGGTAGTGTAGAAGATGCTGAGGTGGAAGTGGAAGTTGACACTCGTTTAATGAGGATGAGGTGGAGATCATGACGTCGACCCACCTGGCATCCATTCACATTTCCATACAGCGTACATCCTCTCTTCACATCGATCAGAGGAAAAGTAGAGAGGATTACTCAAGATGGAAAAGAAAGACAGTCAGCATCGGAACGGTGGACCTGCAGCCCCTCTCGTCTTCCCCTCACGATGCGCATACTCCCCGAACCTCCTAGTCATGCTCCATCACCTCACCCATCACCGACCAGCCGACAATGCGCCCTCCTCTCACCAAACGCGCCTGCGATGAATGCATCGCCCGAAAGGTCAAATGCAGCGGCGCCTGGCCCTGCGATACCTGCTCCACCGGTCCGAAACAGGTCCCCTGCACGTATCTCAAGCCGGCCCGACGACGGGGTCCCAAGGTCCGGCGCGTCGCGGCGTCCGAGAACGACACCGATCGGGTGCGACGGCGGTCGCCCGGAGAAGGATCATCAACTGGTGTCGCCGGAGCTGGGGATCGAGATTCTACACAGACGGATGCCCCAGCGAGCTCGACGGTCGCGTTGTCGGTGCTGGTCGCCGTGGTGCGCCGGTACCGGGATGCGTCGTTTAGCGTCTGGCCCGTGGTGAATGCCGACGCGCTGCTGTCCCGGCTGGACCGCTGTCCGAGTGAGGCGCTTGGTGGATGCACGTATGCCCTTGCGACGGCGCTCTGTGCGGCGACGATGGCGCAGTTGCAGATGGAACCGGTGGAGGATGGCCACGGAGGACGGGTGGACAGTACGGTTCTGGCCGGGGAGAGCATGCGCGTACGCGAGGCGTGCAACTACCGCGAGAACCTTGATGCGAGCAGCGTACTCGTGTCGTTCTTCCTCCATGTGTACCACGCGAAAATCAACCGGCGCAATGCGGCGATGATGTTCATCCAGGAGGCGCTCTCGGGGGCGCGCATCCTGCGACTGGATGAGGTGGTAGATGAGGACGGCGCTTGCGCCGATGATGTGATCGCCAACCGCGAGATTCTGTTCACGCTGCTCTGGGTGTCGGAGAGGTGTGTATAGGACCTACCCTAGTATCCGAGGTTCCTGAACGGAACGGTCTAACCGGTGCAGAGGATACGCTATGCATCTTGGCCTGGCGCCGTCGTTCGCGACCCCGATCCGCTGGCCGGATGCGACCAGTCGGAGGGGCCCGCCTAATGTCCACGTACAGGGGCTCGTCGAGCTGGCACGACTATTCGCTGCGTTTGATGCGATCGCCGTGAGCCGCGGCGGCGGCATCGACGTATCAGCCGTGAGCCTGGCCGAGACAGAGGAGGCCCTGTCTGTGCTGTCACTCCAGCAGGGGGAGGGCGATCGCGCGTCGACGCGCATGGCCGACTACTGCATCACGAAGGAGTGGATGCGCACGATCATCTGGCAGGAGGCGCTCTCGCGCCATCTGCTGTCGTCGACGGCGTATGTCGAGCTGATGACCTTTCGGTTTCCGGCGGTTGTCAGTCGCGATCTACTCTTCTCCCTGAAGGGATTCACGCAGTCGGATCTGCTGCCGCTAGGACGAGACCAGGTGAGTTGATTGCATGATGAGGAAGTACAGGCTAAGATATGCATGTGTAGCTGTTGAAGTGCTTCGAGGTCGCGAATTCCCTCGCGGACACGGTCCTGTATACGTCTGCCCCGTCGGGCGAAACCTTCCAGCTCCGTCCGCAGGACTTCCTCCATGCGTTGTACCAGCGCTTGGTTCCGTTTCTAGACCAGGATCCTCTCCTCAAGTCCATCCTGCATGCAAAAACCGCCGAAGCACTGGTCAAGGCACCGGCGCGACTGCTGACCGTGACGCCGAGCGAAGAAAGACCGGAAGAGCAAAGTCCGATTGAAGAGTACCTAGACCTGCCATGCGATTCCTAACGTGACCCTCGACTACTCGGCAACTTTGAGCACGATCCTGCCCGCGATATCGCCCTTCTCCATCTCCTCATACACCTGCGGCAACTCTCTGAACGTCCGCACCTTGATCTCCGGCTTGACCACACCGCGTCGCACCAGATCCACCGCCTCCATGCACTCCTTCAGCGACCCAACCAGGTTGCCCGTAATCCGCAGTCCCTTGATCACGATCGTACAGATGGGCGTTTCCAGCACTGGGCGGCCTGGCGGAATCCCCACGCAGCTCAGCGTGCCCCCGACCCGGAGCATATCGCACGCATGCGCAAACGCTCGCGCACTACCCGCCGTCACGACCACCGCGTGCGCGCCCAGGCCTGTGATCTCCTGCACGCGCTGGGCAGGGTCTGTCGCGGTGAAGTCGATGAACTCGGTGGCGCCGAGACCGAGGACGAAATCGCGTTTGTCGCCGGCGTCGACGCCGATGACCAGTGCGCCTTGCGCTCTGGCATATTGCACTGGGTTGTGAGCGTCGCACGGCCACGAAGGACGGGCAACTTACCTGCCAGATGGCCCAGCCCCCCGCCTGCACCTACCACGACTAGCCAGTTGCCTGCGCGGATGTTGGCATTTAAAACCGCCTTGCAATTGTCAGGCGTGTTGGTGTCTCGAAGCTCGAAGTTAGGCAACTTACTTTGTAGGCCGTGACACCCGCACACAGCACCGGCCCGATCACCGCGGGATCAATGTCATCCGGCAGGATGGTCAAGTAGTCCGCGTCGAGTGCGATGTACTCCTGGAAGCTGCCGTCCTCGTGGTGTAGATGGTTGGTGCTCTTGACACAGTACTGCTCCGTCCCGGCGAGACAGAACTCGCACCGGCGACAGATGCGACTCGAGAACCGGATGCCGACCAGCCCGCCGACCTTGAGATCAGAGCCACAGCCTGGACCCAGGGCGACGATGCGGCCGACGCCCTCGTGGCCGCCGACGTGGGGGAGTTTGATCTGGGTGATGGGGTGGCCGTCTGGGCCGGCTGCGGTGCCGTTTTTGGTGTGGAGGTCTGTCATATGGATCAGTATATGAGTATCGTTTGCAGGAGAGGGACTCACCACTCTGACAGACGCCGGTGTAGAGCACCTTGGCGAGGACTTCATTCTGCCCTGGAGTTGGCACGGGGTATCCCTCGCGGAACTCGACGCTGCCCCCGAGCTGGGTGACGAGGGCGACGGTTTGGGTGGAGGGAGTCTTGGGAATTTCGACCATGGTGAATGCGATCTCTGTGTATATCTGGAGTCATGTTGAAGAGCTGACGGGGTATAAGTAGGTTGGATGGACGTATCTTGTGATGAGGGCTGGAGAATTGTGATAATTCTCCGATTGGCCATCACTTGGAGGTTGGCAGCTTTGTTTAATTCTCCGATTGAAGCTATACAATTCCCCGTATTTCTCCGGTCCATTCCTAAGACTATCACTTGATAAAGAGTATATGTCTGGATAATGAATATTGTGAATAAGATGTATAGACAGTAACTGAGTAATAACTACGGCTCCAGCTGCTTACTCCATCACTGCGGGGCACTCGTATACAACTCGGATCATCAGCATCTTCCTGCCTGCATTCTTCATCACCCACTATCCTCATCACCAGCCATGTCTCAACCACACCCTGAGATCGTCCTGTATGACTTGGCCTGCACGAAGAACATCTGCTTCTCGCCCGTAGTCTGGCGCATCCGCCTGATGCTGAACTACAAGCGCATCCCCTACCGCACCATCTTTCTCGAATTTCCTGACATCGAGCCAACGCTGAAAGCGCTGTAAGCTCCTACACCCCCATACAAATTCAGAGCCCTCTAACTACAACCAGAGGCATTCCCCCAAGCAAAGCTAACACCTACACCGTCCCCACAATCCACCATATCCCAACCAACACCCACATCATGGACTCAACCCCGATCGCCCAATTCCTCGAATGCACCTACCCACACCCACCCCTCCCCCTAACCTCCGATCTAGGCCGCGAGATCGAGACACAATCCCGCACCGTCGTGGGCACGGCCTTCCGCGCCTCCGTACTCCCCCGCGAGATGAACATCCTATCTCCCCGCGCGCAGGCCTACTTCCGACGCACGCGCGAGGCCGCCCTCGGCCACTCGCTCGAGGATCTGCTCGACCCGGTCCGCGAGGAGGAGGCCTGGCGCGGTGTCGACGGGGCTCTCCGCGAGGTGGGGGAGCTGCTGCGGACGCATGAAGCGGACGGCCCGTTTGTGCTCGGCGCGCGGCCGAGCTATACGGACTTTTTTATTGCGGGGTCGTTGCAGGCTGCGCGGACGGTGCATGAGGGGGTTTTTGAGAGGATTGTGAGGTATCCTGGGTTTGGGGGGGTGTATGAGGCGTGTAAGCCTTTTATGGAGAGGAGGGATTAGGGGATGCATCCTGCATTGACTTGTTTTTGGTTTATGTAGGGGTTGACTCTGGTATGTCCAGGTCATATGGCCAGTCGAAGGTGATTAGATCGGCTATGTCCAAGTGATCGCCTTCTATGTCGGGGTGGTCACTCACCCCGGCGGGTCCAGACTATAACAGTCAGTGTCAGACAAATAGAAGAAAGGGGTAGACTCACCCCTTCAGTGTCTCTGTGGAAATGCTTCCGCCACTTCCACAGCGAGTCGTAGACCACACTCATGCTCAGTCGGTTCCGCACATGCAGACGCAGACTGTTGACGGACTCTCCGCTGGGTGATTGGTAGTTCTGGTCGGAATAGAAGAATGCGATGACATCGCTTAGCCTCGCCGGCAAGTCGTTGTTGGCAACGGACATTTTGCGCAGCGCGGAGATGGCCGAATTGAGCAGCTGTTTCGCAGACTGCACGTCGATGAGCGACGCAAAAGATGCGCTCGTTGATATTTTCAACACAATGAAGGATGCCGCGACAAAGACTTGGTAGTAGAAGAATGGCCAGTAGTGAAACAAAGAACCGTCGCTGTCGACTTCGAGGGTCTGCGTGATGAAGTCGTAGGCCGACTGGTACAGGGTCAGGATGCGCTCTGTATACCCGTGGAGAGCGAGCTCATCGAATAGGTAGAACGAGTGTAGATGGAGGCGGGCGGCCAGAAGATATATCCGAGTCATGGCTAGAGGGTTAGTATTATGTGCCATTGGCGTGTTGGAGCTGATATCACGCGGAAGGTCCTCATACACTGCATTTAGCAGCGAGTACAGCGATAGTCGGTCTGACATTGACTGGGACCCCTCTGGCGCAAGCGCCAACGACACCCGGTGTCTGAATTGTTCGATTCGAAGGTGCGTTTTCAACGCCATTTCTTGAGGATAAGAGGCGCCCTGCCCCGGTGAGTCTATTCCCATCCAGTCGTGCGAGGGTACTGTTGCTGGCAGTCCGCAGCCAACACTCACACTGCATCGCCAGTCAGTGAACTGCTCGCATAAGGATGAGATCTAAAACTGACCAACGTGCAACGATATTACAAGCCTCCCACGTTCGCATCCACTCGCCGTGTTCATCTTCCGTCAGACGAAGAGGAATCTTGGTGAAGTCCTCTGCATGGAACGCACGATGCAGTCCCATCTGCGCTCCCAGCTGGACCATGATCCCGCTGAACATGTATGTCGGATCAGCAGTACTGCTGTTCGTAGGAAACGGCCACGTGCAGATAATCAAAAGACCTTGCACTGCCTGTAGAGTGTACGGAACGGAGCGGAGGCTGCCCCATAATAGCTCTGTGACGGTCTGCGCCAGGCCAGAGAGCAGTGTAGGCCGGCTTGCAAAGCGGCGCGAGGCGACGGATATAATAGACCAGAAGAGCAGCCGTGAAGACTCGTAGTATGCATGGGGCGATTTACCCGGTGTCAAGAAGGGGAGAAAGGGGTGGTAATGGGAAAAGTAACTGGCTAGTCAGTGGGTTTCGGTTCCCAGTAGTGATGTACTCACATGTTGAACAGTTCCTCGATCTCCTCTACAGTCAGTTCGATATCTTCTATTCTTCGTGGTCGTGGTGTCACCACAAGAGGGACTGCAGGAGTCTGAGGGACGTCAATGACAGGTTGTGTAGTCAGTCCTGGAGCACGCGCACGGTCAACCAAATAACTCGAGGCATGTCGTTCGTATACCGAAGCCAATGGATTGGCCACGTTCAAACCCATATTTGGAGGTGAATGCGATGTCGATGCTGAGAGCCGTGGTGATATCGATACCTGATCGTCATCGACCAGTGCAGCTGTAGTTGGCGTGACTTGGACGTCAACTTGTTGTGTGTTGGCTCTATAAACCGCCAGCTGGCGTCGGAGGCTATTCACTTCATTTTCCAGCTCGTGGGACCGCCTACTAAAGTGTTGATGAGTCCAAGAGCCTGTCTCAACCCTAGCCAGGTAGCTTACCTTCGCTTCCGCGTTCTGCGGAATCCAGAGTCCATTCGACATTCGATCCTTAACCTCTGACATCGAGAGCAGGGAGCACAGCCGTCGGTGGATGTTGGTAGGCATTTCAACTGCTCCGCCTCAGTAAACCCAGGTTGGTGCAGCACTCACGACCTTACCTTTTGTTGTTTGCATTCGTTGCAGGCGCGACGCCTGGAGGTGCTCGCCATCCTGTTTGAGCTACTTCCTGATGTTGAGTCCATCAGCGGAGGAAGTGGTAGCCATCGTACGGGTTGGTGAAGTGCGGGCGATGATTGCCGAGAATTGGAGATGGATGGCTTCATAGCCGGTGACTTGGCAATGCCTAGCGCCCCGCAAAGTAGTCCCCTAGAACATTTGCCATTTATGAGATACTACATTCGAGGGTCTTATGTGGAGGGTCGATGATTTATGTTCTCATATCTGGCTTCACTATGTGGTGCAGCATGGACATATGCAAGTAGTTGTGAATGTATCCGTTCACATATATTCCAGGTACCAGATCTATCTGCCTCGCGAGGCACATGCTGCTCTGCTATCTAGACACCATTGTAGAGATTACCCCCGGCCATGATATCCACCGCAGTAGCTTCCTCCAACCCGACGATGGTGAAGAGCTTCTTCGGCGTAAAACCCGGGTCAATCCCGGTAGAACCACGCTCTTTGATCTGGCGGTAGGTGTTACGGATAGCCTCATACGCAGGAGCGATGGCAGCGAACGGGTAGATGATGATCCTGAAGCCCATGGCCTTGGCCTGCTCCGGCGTCCACGATGGAGTCGCTCCATTTTCCACCATATTGAGCAGCACTGGATTCGGCGCGAGGACACGGCAGACCTCACGCGCCTGCTCTTCAGTCGTGACGCCTTCGAGAAAGGCAACGTCCGCCCCTGCATCCACGGCAGCCCTCAGCCTCCGGATAGCCTCCTCCAGCCCATGAGTCTGGAGAGCATCCGTCCGAGCTATGATGACAATGTCAGAGCCCATCTTCCTCCGTGCAGCCACAGCAGCAGCAATCTGCGACACGAAGACCTCGACCGGCACCACCTGCTTCCCGCCCAGATGGCCGCACCGCTTCGTCTGGATCTGGTCCTCGATGTGCAAGCCGGCCACGCCGCTGCGGTGGTACTGGGCCACCGTGCGGGCGACCATGTTGGGCCCGCCGTAACCCGTGTCGGCATCCGCAATCAACGGGGTTGTCGGGTCGAGGTTGGCGATCATCTCGGCGTGCTCGCGCATGTCATTCAGCGATGCGAACCCTAGGTCGGGCTGGCCGAGCTTCGAGGCGCAGGTACCTGCGCCTGTCTATCTGGGTCAGCTTGATATATGGGCAAGAGTGCAGGGTGCGTACCATGTAGATGCATTCGAATCCAACCTCATGCGCGATTCTCGCACTAAAGCCGTCGTACACCCCTGGTGCTACTATGATGTCTTTCTCCGCGAGCAATCGTCGGAGTCGTGTAGCAGCAGGGACATGTCCAGGCGCTTCCGTTCCATTGAGGGTTGTCATTTTGGCGCCTTATAGTCTCGCGGTAGAGACTCTGTTCGTTGTATCGATTTAGTCGCTCTTGAACGCAATTGACATAGATGTTGGATCCTCGGAAGCATAGGGACAGTTCTGTTATTTATACCTCTCACTTCCTGATCTATAGTGCAAGCCCAGTACGTATGGTTCGCCGATCGGCGACTGCATGTCCGATCGGCAAGGACGGCGTCTCCGATCGGACAGCAAAACGACAGAACAGCTTCGTATCCTCCCCGGCTCTGCCTGATCGGACACTGAATGTCCAAGATGCGGGGTCCCCGCGTTTGTTAGTCTGCCGGTGCGGCAGCAGAGCTGCAGGGTCTTGTGGGTATATATATTGTCGAGACAAGGCCTTATCGGCTCGGTCATGAATCTACGTGGCTGCGCTCTATCATCGCCCATCATGTCGCAAGTCGAAAACAAGAGCGAAATCCAACACCTTGAAGACAGGGACCAGCTTCATAATGAAAAGGCACAACAGGAATGCGATTCACCAGAGTGGAAGCAGACTGAACGAAGTCTGGTCCGCAAGCTCGACATGACCCTCCTGCCCATGGCCTGGCTGATGTACTTGTTCAACTATCTGGACCGAAACAATATCGCGTGCGAAAGATTCCCTGGTCTGATGAAGCGCATACTAACTCATTCCGGCACAGACAAGCACGGCTGAACACCTTTGAAGAGGACCTTCGTCTAGCCGGGAGCGAATTCAATGTGGCCGTTTCCATCTTGAACGTCGGGTAAGTCGCTTGATTAAATGCTGTCGGCTGGCTAACTGTCCTAGATATATGCTCGCCCAGCTTCCGTCGAATATGATCATTACCCGTGTGCGCCCCAGTATCTATCTACCCTGCTGCGTGATAGTATGGTCTTGCGTCTCTGCTGCAACTGCAGGCGTGACAAACTTTTCAGGCTTGGTGGCCGTTCGCTTCTTCCTAGGGATCGTGGAAGCGCCATTCTTTCCTGGGGTAAGCTATGTCGCGAGACTACCTCTAGAGTACCAGAAGGAAAGGTCATCCGAGCTGATTATACACAGGCCTTCTATCTCCTCTCATGCTGGTATACGCGCAAAGAACTTGCCCTCCGCACCGCCGTGCTGTATTCCGGCCTGGTCCTCGCCACTGCGTTTTCGGGGTTGATTGCAGCGGGAATCTTCGCTGGTCTGCACGAGGCTCGAGGTCTTGCAGGGTGGCAGTGGCTGTTCATCATTGAAGGGGCGGGGAGTTTTTTAATCGCACTCCTGGCCATGTCTCTCTTGCCCGACTATATCGACTCGACCACAGGAAGCGGGAAATGGCTCTTTACACCCCTTGAGCGCGAGGTGGCCGCCAAACGCATTGCTGCTGATCGAGTGTCTATCCCCGACGCCAATCGGTCTGTATGGTTTGGGGCGTCTCTGGCCGTCAAGGATCTGAGGACCTGGATCTTCGTACGTATCGACTAGGAATCTGTCCTGCCAAAGCTAACAGATGCATGGTAGTTCGTGATGCTATGCAGCAACCACACGGCGTACGGGTTCAACAACTTCTTCCCCAGCATCGTCAAGGGCTTTGGTCTAGGCTCGAACACCGTGACACTCGTGCTGACCGCACCGCCATATCTGTTTGGAGCGGCAGTCTCCTTCCTGGCGGCGTACTCGTCCGATCGACACAATGAGCGCGGCTTCCACATCTCAGTCCCGATGCTGGTGGCAGTGGTCGGGTTCATCATCTCGGTGGCGACGGTGAATGTGCCTGCGCGATATGTGGCCTCTTTTCTGTATGCGTCTGGGGCATTTGCTGCCAATGCCATGGTGTTCTCGTGGGCCGCGTCAGTGTTGAACCAGACGCCCGAAAAGCGAGCTGCAGCCACTGCCATCATCAACCTCCTCTCGCAGTTTGGCAATATCTGGAGTCCGTACTTTTTCCGTGCGGGGGACGAGCCACGCTACGTCTTGGCCATGATCCTCATGATGGCGTTTTCGGGGATTAGCATTGGCTGTGCGTTGTCGATGAAGGTGATCTTGAAGAGGGAGAACACGAAATTGTTGGATGAGGGGAGGCAGACAGGGCAAGCTGTGACGCTGTACACGTTGTGAGTTCGTCTCTGAATGTATACAGAATGGTCTATGGAGATATCTGTATGAGTTCCCGAGGTGGACATTGTTTACGTTCTCGATGCG
This sequence comes from Aspergillus sp. MEXU 27854, assembly GCA_019721355.1. Classification (NCBI taxonomy): domain Eukaryota; kingdom Fungi; phylum Ascomycota; class Eurotiomycetes; order Eurotiales; family Aspergillaceae; genus Aspergillus; species Aspergillus sp. MEXU 27854. Next base: position 3,897,938 of record JAGMTT010000001.1, read on the forward strand.
GGAAACTATACGACAAGCCACCTATTTACTGCCTATACTACCGATGAATACAATTATTTACCTAATTGTCTGCTAGATCGTATCCAAAGTTAGAATAATTGCCCTCCGCCCGCCTCCGTCAGTTGTCATATCGTAATGGGCATTTCTCCGATCGATTTCTCCGTTGCGCTAATAGCTCAAGCTAGGTCGATCTCACATCTTGTGCGCTATACGCAAGTAGCTGTTGCAGACGCAATTGCAGTGACGAACCCAATTGAAGCAATTGAAGGCAGTCCATTTATTCTATACTCCATTCTATACACCTATGCCAGGCCTACGACCCGATACTGAGTCCTCGCAGCTTTACTACCTCGGCAACTCTCCAGATTCGACTAGAGCTATACAGCCCACTAGTTAGTGATTGATGGAATTACGCCGGCACTTGGCGCGATGTGCCAGAACGAGCACAACTCCGGTGGGATGAACTCCAACTATCTCCAAACACACTATAAAACCAATTGACCCCATGGACACTTTGGTATAGCAACAGCAGGCAATTGAACAAAATGAAGGCTCTCACTCTCCTCCCTCTGGCTGCCGTGGCCGCAGCAGCAGCCACCCGGCCCATCACCACCTACAACAACACGCTGCTCTTCCAACCCCCGAGCAACTACACCATCCCCCGCACGCTGTATCCCCGCAACGAGCAGCTCCCCAACGGCGACATCCTCGCCACCTGGGAGAACTATTCACCCGAGCCCCCTGCCGTCTACTTCCCCATCTACCGCTCGACCGACCACGGCCAGTCCTGGTCCGAGCTGTCCCAGGTGCACGACACGGCCAATGGCTTGGGTCTGCGCTACCAGCCCTTCCTGTACCATCTGCCCGAGCGTGTTGGTCGCTTCCCGCCCGGCACGCTGTTGCTGGCCGGTAGCAGTATCCCCACGGACCTGTCGTCGACGCAGATTGACCTGTATGCGTCGCGCAACAGCGGCCGGTCTTGGGAGTTTGTGAGCCATATCGCGGCGGGTGGGGAGGCTATCCCTAACAATGGGTTGACGCCTGTGTGGGAGCCGTTCCTGATGGCTCAGTATGTTTACCTCCCGGAGGAATGAAGCGTGCGTGTGGAGGGAGTGATTGTGCTAATGTGCTGCAGCAAGGGCACGCTCATTTGTTACTACTCCGACCAGCGCGCCAACACCACCCACGGCCAGAAGATGGTGCACCAGACCTCGCGCGACCTGGTGAACTGGGGGCCTGTCATTGACGATGTGTATGTCCCCTTATCTGTTGTGATAATGATTCTAGCTGACAAGAGACCAGCGCGTACCCAACCTACACGGACCGACCAGGCATGCCCGTCGTCACCAAGGTACACCCACCATCCACCACATCCCCAGACGAGACAGCCAAAGCTAAAGATAATTATGTAGCTCCCCAACGGTCAATACTTCTACGTCTACGAATACGGCTCCTTCTTCAACACCTCCAGCTACTCGTTCCCGCTGTACTACCGCATCACCTCCGACCCGGAGGACATCGCCTCGGCGCCGCACCAGAAGCTGGTCGTGACGAGCGGCACGCAGCCGACCTCGTCGCCGTACGTGGTCTGGACGCCCTACGGCGGCCGCCACGGCACCATCATCGTCAGCTCCGGCACGCAGAGCTCCGTCTTTATCAACCAGAACCTCGGCCAGGGCGAGTGGACCGAGATCCCCACCCCCGAGGGCCACAGCTACACGCGCGCGCTGCGCGTGCTCAAGGAGGGCGGCGGCCGGTATCTGCTTGTGCATGGGGCGGGTGTGCTGGGCGGGCAGAGCAACAAGGTGACGGCCACGCTGATGGATCTGCGGGATTACTTCTGAGCATGTCTAAAACCGAACCCGAGAGGACGGATAGCAGGGAGATCCAGATTAGATTAACGTTATTCATCACTCGTGAGCATGTACAACTGGCGCGCCAGCATTAAGTAGATAGATACAAGAACTAAGCAACAGACGTTATATGTTCTCCCGCGTGTACACCCGCGGCACGTCCTCGTCGAGCTTGCGCAGGACGCGCCCGCCGCCGCGCTGCTCCTCGACGTCCTCGTCGAAGGTGGCATCCTGCGCCGCCGGGCGCACAGCCCCGGCCTGGTACTGGCTGCCGGGGAGGAAGATCTCGCCGCGCTGGGCGCGTTTCTTGAACCAGTACAGGCGCAGGGTGTCCAGGGCGGTCTTGAAGTCGTCGAGGATGACGGTGTCGCAGAGACATTTGAAGATGAAGGACAACTAGCGAGGTTAGCCTCATGCTCGGTGGGAGTGATGGAAGACGACGGTACCTTCCAGAACGGCTCCACGCCCGTCGGCAGATGGCGACTGTGAAAGACATTGAGCACGGCGCAGGTGTCGACGACGATAAAGGCGATGGACAGACACATGGACACCAACATAATGCCGAAGCGCGGGCTGGCGACGATCAGCTCCTTGTAGCTGAAGCCGTACTCGCGCTTGATGGTGTAGAAGAGCGAGCAGGTGGTGAAGACCCACCAGGGGTCGCTGTGCCGTCAGTACGGAAGGAGATACAGTGCAGAGGAGTAGTAAATACCGGAAGAGAGGCTCCAACGGCCGTGTCGTCAAAAAGATGCGGTTGATGTTGTTAAAGTAGGCAAAGTTGGCGTAGATCTCCAGGATCCAGTACGGCTGCACCAGCAGTACGGTGATGATGTAGAACATGGACACGCGCCGCGAGAAGAACGGCCGGTTCTTCATCCACGCAATAACGTTGTGCAGACTCCACGAGATGTTCAGCCCGATCGCCGTGCATGAGAGATACCAGCCATAGGTGGGCGCATGCGGGAAGATGAAGGTGCCGTGCGGCATCGCGAGGATCAACTACATCCTATTAGCGGTCTGCAGAGGGAGCAGATGAAGCAATGGCAAGGGCACCTCTGCAAAAATCAGCTTGTGCAGCAGAATGCGCCGCTTCATGTTGGCAAACGTGATGATGGCCATCACCACCAACGAGCCCACCATCAGCCCCTGCCCCCATGCCTCCAGCACCAGACTATCCGGGTCGGACGGCCGACTGATGCGATCGGACGCGGGCGACGACGACATCCCTAGACGAGAACCAGATCGAATGCTGCAGCAGCTCGGACAGACATGATCCAGGGTGGGATGGAAGAACGGCGGGTCGGAGGGGATCCTGGGGATGTTGCTATTATAGACCAGATGCTAGCAGCCCCCCCAGTCCGGGGTGCATCTCGATCGGCGGAAACTTTGACAAATCTTGCCTAGCTGGTGAAAAAAAGCTCCAATCGTTGTGTGCTCCCCGCTGGCAGGGACATCGACCATCCCATCGAGCAATCGTATGATAGCAAAGTTTGCCGCAGGATGTAGCGCCGGACACGCCAGCCAATGCCTGCCCGGCCGACTCTCCGTTCCTGGCAGCCTCAGCGGTCAGTGCCAGAGCATTGGCTTGGCCGACAGCAAACAATCAAGCGCTTCTTCCGAGCGAGAGAATCGGGTCCGAGCGTTGTGGCTGGTGGCGAGTCGGTCGCTCCCGCAGTTACTGCTACAGACATCTGGGAGCGTAGCTATGATGGATTGATAATGAGGCAAGCTGTCATGGCTCTAGAGCTCTACGGGTAGATATTCATATGCTGCTTCCATGCGGCGAGTATGACTTCTTGATTCATCGACGCTCCGGGGCGTTTTCGATCGTGGCCGTCTCCCCCTTTTCGGCCGCCTGCTCGATCTCCTTGTGGTTTTCGTCGCCGCCAAACACTGCCTGCATCTCTTCCAGCGAGTGCTTTGAAGTCTAGAACACTGTCAGTAGGAGGATTCCGTGCGATTGCATCCACCGGCATACCTCTTTCAGGAAAAACCACGAATACACCACCACGGCATAGTTGAAAATCGCAAACATCAGGAACAAGCGCCAGCCAATGCTCTTCAGCGCATGCGGCGTCACCTGCGACATCATAAAGTTGAAGATCCACTGCGACGCCGCGCCTGTGGCGACGCCAACCTCGCGCGTGCGACTCGAGAAGATCTCGCCGACATACAGCCACGGCAACGGCCCCCACGACATGTTGAAACAGAACGCCTCGCAGTAGACCATGAGGATCATGGCGATGCCGGCCGGAGACGCGCCCGAGGCCGAGCCCGCGGCCTGGGAGGTGCTGCTTGGATGCGTGGCCATGACGCAGGCGATGATGAGCATGAACGAGCCCATGGCCGCCGCGCCGGCCATAAAGGGCACGCGACGGCCGATGCGGTCCATGACGAACAGCTGGAAGACGCACACGCCGACGACCTTGACGAGCCCGAAGAAACCGGTGACGAGCTTGGCCTCGGCGCCGGCGCCGACCGACTCGAAGATCTGCGTGGCGTAGTAGGCCAGCGAGGTGTTGCCGGTCAGCTGGGCGGCCAGCTGGATGGTAACGGCGATGAAGATGCGGTAGCGGTTGACGGGGATGAACAGCTCGCGCCAGGTGAAGCGCTCCTTGACGCGGGCCTCTTCCTCGATGCCGGCGAGGATTTCGTCGAACTCGGCCTGTAGCTCGGCGCTGTCGTCGCCGCCGCGCACCCACAGCAGGGCCTCCCACGCCTTGTCCTTCTTGCCCTTGGCCGCCAGCCACCGCGCGCTCTCCTTGACCGTGCACATGCCTGCCAGCAGCAGCGTCGACGGCAGCAGCTGCAGCCCCAGCGGGATCTGCCACTGCTTCGTGGCGTCGGGCTGCGTCTCGGACACGCCAAACGTTGTCCAGTAGGCCACCATGACCCCCAGCGCGAAGAAGAGCTGGAAGCAGGCGCCCAGCCGCCCGCGGAACTCCTTGGGCGACATTTCGGCCGCGTACATTGGGATTAGCACGGTCGCCGCGCCGATGCCCAGCCCGGCGATGACCCGCCCGGCGTAGAAAGTCGCCAGCGTGCCCGAGTTGATGACCTGGAGGATGGTGCCGACGCTGAACACGAGCGACCCGATGATCAGGCCCATGCGACGGCCAAGCCGGGAGGCAATGGGCATGGTGAAGAAGCAGCCGAAGAAGGCCCCGGCCTGGAGGATGGAGACGGCATTGGAATTGACGGTCGTCTGTTGGGCGTCCGAGTAGCCAAAGTCGCGTTTGAAGGAGTCGAGAGTGAGAACGCCGCCTGGGTTGATATTAGACCAGGTAAGCGTCCGGTGTGAGACGAGGGATACATACTGATCACGCCAGTATCAAAAGCAAAGGCAAACGAGCCCATGCAACTGGCCGACACCAGGTAGATGGCCCGGAGCAAGCCGAGTCGTCGACCCATCGTGGTGCTGGAATACTATGTCAACGATCGTAGCCGTCACCACCAGTTGCAATATTTCGTAGAATCAGAGCAGTCGGAAATAGGTGAATAGAAACGACAGCAAGTCTCAAGCTGGTACGTTCGAGTTAAATCGGACCAGACGAACGCGGATGTTGATGCAATTGATCATGAAGTCATCGGTGAGGCAAGACACCTCACACCGTATCTATCAGCTCGACTCTCGACACCTGGACCACACAACATTTATAGAATTTCCCGCTCGATTTCGCATTCATCGTGCATGCTTGCATCATTTCCCCCCCCCACTGTCTCCCCCTTTCTCATTCCTGGAGAGCCGGAGCCATCTGGGTCTGTCCCCGCTGAACCAACGACTAGCGCAGCCGACTGCCGACGGGATCTGAAGCTTTGACTTGGCGTCTGTGGTGGACGATCGAACAGCTCAGTATCAGATTAACGTTTGCATGGCGCATGGGAGCGCATGGCTGGCTGCACATGGCGCACTGATTACGTGGATGGCGTGATGTGATGCGCTTGATATCGGGAAACTCACCCGAGACTGCATGAACAGGTGGCATGTAGCTCTGTGATGGAAGCTTGACTGCATCAATGACTCGTGACAGAAAGCAAACGGCACTTTTTGGTGTGATATACTCCGTATTCTCCGGATACTGCCCCATGAATAGCATATCAATACTATCATCAGCAAACCGGGGACCCCGCAACCCACAAGAAGGATTAACAGCAGTCTCGGCTCTTTCTCCATTTCGGGGGTCGTAGAAGTGGACCCGAGGACGGTTGCTCGTGTTGACATGGCCGATATCCGGGGTATTCCAGAGTGCGTCCGATGGAGCCTCGTCCTTAGAGGTGAACTTCTCCACGAATCCCACGTTCGCATGCGAAGGACGTTCCTGGAATGGACTCAAGGATTGTCCCCGGGTCGCTAATGGCTGGCAATCCTGCGGGATCAACTTACCCCAGAGTATGGCTGCCGACAGGCGACGCCTCGTTACCGAGCTGATTTTCGAGAACTACCAGCCAAGACTGCGCTCGACATAGATACCCCATGAATGGAATTGATCTCGCAAGTGGCAAGATAGAAAGACCATTATGACCGCATGGTTATTCCAAGGGCATTCTCTCTCACTGCACTGTACAGGCACATCTCGCAGCCTTGGATAAACCGGAGGTTCCGGCACGGAATTCCCTTGATACCTCGTGACCTTTGTCAAACATTTCCTTCCATTGTCCTCCTTGTGCACGTAGTCACTCGTACCTCTGAAATCTCACGAGCGCATTATGGGTCGAGATTTGCGTAAACCAGGCGTCCCGTATGTGAAAGGCTGGGAGTTTATTGTTCGCAAACATACCGCACCTCCGCCAACACCCATCACTGCCCATTGCTGTCTCGGTCCAGGACTGAAAAAGAGGAATGGAGCAACCTCGATCCGGCTCATATCTGTCTACGGAACCCTCCGCTAGCCGGCAGCTTAGGCCTTTGCACCGTGGATTTGAGAATCCGAGACACCATCCGCGTGGGAGATGACCACCACGCACAGGTTTTTATTGTCGAGGCTCTTTCTTCTCTCTCGCGTGTGCAACGTGGTACGCACGAAGTGCACACATATCATCAGATACCCATCTTGTATGGGTCTTTCTCATTAGACCTTCCCACCGAGGGCACTGCACAATTGGCTCAACAAGCTGCGTGCAGTTCCAATGCAGTCCACCCTCAGCTCTTCTCTGTCAGCCGTCCAACAGTCGTTTCGATTGTGTCCAACTCCACCACGCGATGCGTGTCGCTCATTTCGGCCAAGCCATCGCTTCCCATCAGCTCAACGACCTTTTTCTTAGGCTCGTGGTGCAGCTCACTTGCACCGGATGGAGAAGAAGCTTCTGCAGTCTCCGGCTTTTCTTTGCCAATTTCTCGAGTATCAGAATCAGTGGGACCGACAGGAGGCTCCGTATTCGAGGGCGGTTTATGCCATCGCTTCCAGAACAACCACACCAAAGCCGCCAGGATCGCCACTCCAACTACAACACCAACAACAATGCCTGCTATCGCACCCTCTGACAATGACCCGCCGCTGGAGTTATCAGAAGACTGGCTGGTTGCCATGGAGGTGTTCGTCGCCGTGCCGGTGGACGCTGCAGTGGTTGTGCTAGACGACGACGACATATAGTCAGTGCCATTGACCACCACTTTGAACGCTCGGAGATCGTGATATGTCGCATTCGCACGCCATGGCCACGTTTTGCAGGTGTATCCTGCTCCGGCTGTCCCTGTGCAATTCGGGTCCTCCCAGAAATAGATGCACCAGCCGTCGCCGGCTTCCCAGTCAAAATATCTGCCTTTGGGGTTGTTGATTTCGATGCAGTCGCTTGGTTTCGAGCCGCTCTCCAGGTGAGATTGATTCGAAGGGTCTGTCCAGGTGAAATACCAGGGATCGAGTGCCGACACGCATCCTAGGATTGCGGAATAGAGAATAACCGAAGAAAAGCGCATGACGATGGCTTTTTTGTTGGTGACCTAGGAACGAACGACTTTTGACTCGATGGCGGGTATATGTAACTTGGCACAATTGCTGTCTTATAATCTCACCTGGGAGCCCCAGGGAGGAGCTAGTACCGGTTGGCTAACAAGCACTGGACGCACATGGGGATTACAGTCTACCTATGTATGACTGAAGATGTCCGAGGGGGCTATCCAGCCTCGTTGTAGTGGAGGGACGGGGTAAGCGTCCATTGGCCTAGTGTTGGGAAGCGAAGCTGACCATGGTAGGTAGTGTTGCAAACCTATTCCCAGTACTGCAAGGGGATGTCCCCTTGATACAAACATGTCGAAGCGGACGGATGCAGCTCTCGCCCCTTGTCATTAAGCAATCCAGGCTGCAGTCGTACTTTCCGCTCTCCCCAGTATGCACTGGGGCCAATAAACCGGGAGCAACATGTATCGGAGGCGTGACACTTGAAGATTGGATTAGTTGTCATTGTCTCTTGTCAACGAGTCTGCTCACTACCGCCCGAACTTCGTATTTGCAATTTTCAACATGAGGCCTTTACCAAGGTTCGCCTACGAACAAATCCACACGCTTGTTTTGACGACAATCTACCCAGAGGGCACAGCCTGCTGCCGGAATTTGCCTACGCAAATTAGTCTGATGTTCGGGCAAGGGTCGAAAGACAAGTCACAGTAATAGATTCGACATCATCGTACTTCCACTATACCTGTATCGTCAAGGTGCATGGGAATACGAGGTTGATCAGCACCAGTCATCGAACTCGAACAATGCCTGCTCATGAACGAGTGCAGCCCAAGCAGGATCGGTGCTCGGTTTCTCTGTTTGGATAGAAGATGCGATGTCTCGAACGGGGTCGGCCTCCGCCCTATCTTGTAATGGGCTAATACAGGCGTCATGTTATATAGAAAGTGCCTTGAGAGATGACGCGGTAGAATAGAAGTATTCATCGCACATAGTTTATCACAGAAACTAGTTTTCCCATCTTGCTAACATCCTACCTCGTATAGACTAACGAGGCCGAGTTATGACGACCCTCTAGGCCTTGCCTTGATCTAATTCGAAGCTAGTTTCGTCCAAATCATGGGTCTTTCGGGGTGAAATTCACAGGATATAGGCCTCCAAAATATTCGACTAATATTAAAGTGACCTAGGACCCCCTGAATTCAGTGGCTTTATGTCTTTTGGTTGTTGGATTCAGGGATATGGAAGAAATACTCGGTAGGCCCCAATGAGCCCTGCGACCTAGGAAAAAGGACAATCCCGCCTTTCATACAGGTATCTCCGCATCTCCGACAACAGGACATTGGTCGCTAGCCTCTGGAATAGGGTTGTGTTGCATTCTGAGCATATATGACTGCCTACTGCAAATTAACTTGCTCCACGATTCAGGGGCCTACGCATTACCGATCCAGACAGCGTCCGGCCCAGAGGTCGTGCGGAGATCAGGAGAAAAAGATTGCTCCTGTATCGTCATCGACTACTGCTCTATTTAGTGCTTACTCCCGACGGTGTTCCGACTAGGACACCGGATGATCATCACCCGTGGGATAGGCAGCGGGGTAGCGTTTCAGCCTGCAGTCATATCGCAATGTAAATCGGATCAGTGTTACGCGGCGGAGGTTCTTGAGAATCAAGAATGACCGTAGGATTTGGCGTCAACCGCTCATTCAATTCCAAGGATGTCGGGGCGCTGAAGCAATAAGAGAATGGGAGGATCCGTAAAGCATCGTCTGCGATCTACGCGGAGCCCGGCTTTGGCTTCCGATCTCTGACCTCTCTGGATCCAAGCTTGAGGTCTTTCGGCCAATGACCATCCACAGGATTGCTGTGATCCCCTCGTTTAATGAGTCGGTGGATTGCAGCGTCGTACTCCGACGGCGCCACGGAAGATCGCGCCATCAGACCCGTCCCGGACGAAGCTTGTTGATGCGATAACAATCTTGGCTTGGGCGAAGCATTGCGATGGTCTGCAACCTTTCGTTAGTATTTATAGTCGGTGTTCCATGCCTCGAACAGGGTGCGAATCACTTTTCTCGTTCATCACCAGGTCCTTTGTTACAGTGAACCATGTGGCATTCAACGTGGCTGTTAGCGCTACTTGCAGCGGCGGCTCAAGCCGTTCCAGCTAGCACAGCCAAAGACACCGTCTCATCGGTCGTGAAGGATGGAGTCACATACACAGTCTTTGAACATGCGGCGACAGGAGCGAAGATGGAGTTTGTCAAGAATTCGGGCATCTGTGAGACTACCCCAGGGGTTATCCAATACTCGGGGTATCTGTCCGTGGGCTCGAATATGAACATGTGGTTCTGGTAAAGACCTCATATCCGAGCAGAGTGTACACTGGCTGACCCACGATAGGTTCTTCGAGGCCCGGAACAATCCCAAGCAAGCTCCTCTGGCTGCCTGGTTCAACGGTGGACCCGGCTGCTCCTCCATGATCGGTCTGTTCCAGGAGAATGGCCCTTGCCACTTTGTCAATGGGGCCAGCACCCCATCGCTGAACAAGAACAGCTGGAACAACTACGCCAACATGCTATACGTCGACCAGCCCATTGGGGTTGGCTTCTCATACGGCACGAACAATGTCACCAGCACGGTGACCGCTGCGCCGTACGTCTGGAAGTTGCTGCAGGCATTCTACGCGCAGTTCCCCGAGTACGAAAGCCGTGATTTTGCCATTTTCACCGAGGTAAATCTCCTCGGCTTTTACCCCCTATGAATGAGAAAAATAAACAAAAAGCTAATCATCTCAGTCCTACGGTGGACACTACGGCCCCGAATTCGCCTCATACATTGAGCAGCAAAACGCTGCCATCAAGGCCGGATCTGTGAGCGGCCAAAACGTCAACATTGTGGCCCTCGGCGTGAACAACGGCTGGATCGATGCGACGATCCAGGAGAAAGCCTACATCGACTTTAGCTACAACAACTCGTACCAGCAGCTCATCGACTCCTCTACTCGCGACAGCCTCCTTGATGCGTACAACCACCGATGTCTCCCTGCTCTGCAACAGTGCACAAAATCAGGATCCAACTCTGCCTGCACCAATGCCGACAGTGTCTGCTACCAGAACATCGAAGGCCCCATCAGTTCTTCGGGCGACTTTGACGTTTACGATATCCGGCAGCCGGCCAATGACCCTTACCCGCCCAAGACATACTCGACGTATCTGTCCGACCCGGCCGTCGTCAAGGCGATTGGAGCTCGCACCAAGTACCAGGAATGTCCAAATGGGCCCTATAACAAGTTTGCGTCAACCGGTGATAGTAAGTTCTACTCTTTTCCTGATGATCTCAGACAGTCGAACTGATAGGACAGATCCCCGGTCGTTCCTCTCGACTCTCTCCAGCGTGGTCCAGTCCGGGATCAACGTCCTTGTCTGGGCGGGCGATGCCGACTGGATCTGCAATTGGCTGGGTAACTACGAAGTTGCCAATGCAGTGGACTTCTCGGGACATGCGCAATTCAGCGCCAAGGATCTGGCACCGTACACGGTCAATGGGGTCGAGAAAGGTCAATTCAAGACCGTGGACAACTTTTCATTCCTGAGGGTCTATGAGGCCGGCCATGAAGTCCCTTACTACCGTGAGTACCTTTTTTACGTCCACTCTCTACGTATGCTAATTCAGGTAGAACCCGATACGGCGTTGCAGGTGTTTGAACAGGTTCTCCAGAAGAAGCCCATCTCTTCCACTTGAGGTTTCTGTGGCCTAGGGGACAGTTCGTGCCGGCCCCTAAAGTCGAGGTCCATCGTGGAGGTAGTTGCGAGATCAGGTAGACACAGGAGCCAATGGCCGTGAGTCAAGCTGACTTGTCGTTTTATTTATTGAGAGCTTGGGTGCATAGCTTACGCTATATTACCAAGTTGCTAACTGTAGATTTGTGGCTGCGAGGTGCGTAGTTCATGCATTGTGTTCGAAGCACACCAAATCAGATATGTTATCTTGCCGTCTATCGAATATTCTCTTCTTGAATGTCGTGTTTGGCTTGTTTTTGAGAAAGGTGCTCTCTGTGCCTTCATCGCATGTCTGTGGTGTCTTTCGCTTACCCGCGAGTCTACAAGGTTGGCCTCATTGCAGACACGTATATCCGTATATTGTAGTGTTCGATAACGTCTTGATGCCTTGTTGTCTGGGATCAAGATCTAGGTCTCCACACCCACATCCACACCGCTAAGCATCCTACGCAGGAAAAGCTCGTATTTGGGCCCGGTGGATATTGCCATTGGTCATCCGCTCGCTTATATACGAGGCCAGCACCAATCCCTTGCATTCTAGGACGTCCAACCAGCCCTTCGGCAGAGCATTCCGAAGCATATCAATGCCAGCTTGGGGGGTTGCGCCTGGGTTCTAATCGCCTCATGATGGGGGTATTCTTCTAGGACGACGAATTCAGCAAGTGCCATTATTGCCGCCGATCCAATGCTTCTTGTCCTTTGCAACGTTGTCACGGGTCTCCTAGGTAGCTTAGAGTTGTATGAGACGTGGCAGTCTGACAGCGCAGATAAGGCAACCGGGTCGAATCATCTCATCTGAGACCAGTCGAACTCTATGGCTCGTGCATGACACCACAGAAATCGCGCTGGATCTGGATGAGTCTCCCAGAGGCTATCAGCTTCAATGCATGCTAACCACCGACGCCCAACTCAATAAGACATAAATAGTCGCCTTCATCCGGTCTTTGGCAAAGTCCACAAGCACAGCACCTGAATTCAGAGCTCAGGCAATCCAACGAAATCATTAATTACCTCGACCATCATGTTCACTGCCGTTCTTCCTTTCATCCTCCTTCTAGCCTCAGCAACCGCGTCGCCCACTCCCACCGATGACCTCGCCCCTCGGGCCTGTGGCACTCTAGGCCCATCCGTGATCGATGTGCTGAGAGTCTCCACGCCCGACAATGCCTCTCCCGGCCAGCAGTTCACGGTCAGCCGCGCCGGTTACCCACCTTATAACACACAAATCTCTGCACTGTCCTTCAGCTACATCCCCGCCAATGCTACCGGTTGCATGCTGGAGATTGACATCCCGGCCCTCGCTCAAGCAAACCAAATCGCCGAGGGAGCCACCCAGGTCGACATCTGGACGACTGACCCCTGGGACTATTCCTCGTTGCCTACGTACAACAAGCCCCCTAAGAAGAGGGAGATGGTAGGCACGTACATTTTCCCGACGCAGCCGACGAGCGCGGAGACTAAAACCATTATTGCTTCGAATACCTGCTCGGATCCCATGAGCTTCCTGGTGGAACTGAGCGGATGGCAGACTCAGAGCGGCAGTGTGTCCTTTTATAATACTCTGGGTGGAAAGCAGGGGATTGTGCCGATTGGATTCAGGATGGTCTTTAACTGTTGACCGGGGGCATGTACTCTGTTGGAGAAAGAGATACACCACAAACTAATGAATTCGAGGTGAATAGCTGTGCACCGCCGAGGAGCGAGTGATCCATACAGAACAGACCGGTTCCTTGCCGATCGCAGATCCCTTTGTAGCGTGACCACTTGGAGGGGAAAAGGTCCACGGGTGGCCGATTGAGACGCCGGATGGGGACGCTGGAGGTACAGCACCTTACTAGGTGGTCAAGTATCTCGTCGAATATATCGTACAAGGACAAGGGTACGCCCCGTAAATGAATGTCTTCAAGGGATTCCTTTATTGGTACAGTACATTGCCATGATGATAATACAGTTTTCGAACATGACCCATGCTGTGGAGCCTGTGAATCAAAAGTTATAGCCTAATGAGGGTGATTGAGGGTTCAGACAGCACCCTTTCCTGGATATCGTCTGCAGGCACAGTAGGTGTTGGACCTCAATGATAGCAGTCAACATACAATCATCTATATCAACGCATTTGTGCTGCTGTTCCTCCTGGCTTAGGTATAAGGGGCGAAGTGTGAAGCGAGGTTTGATCAACCGTACTCCGTTCATCGCAATGCCTATTCGGACGGCACATCGATAGGACCGCGTGACTGGCGTAAGGAGATGAGGCTCGGTGACACATTGTCCAGGGTGTGTCAGGGACGTGCAGGGAAAATACGAGGTCAGTTTTTGCATTAGCCAATGGATACAATCCTCGTAGCTACGGCTTAGACACAGCCGACACTAGCCTTGTCACCAAGGAACGGTGTGTGACGAGTACTTCGTCTTCGCGTTCTGCCTGGCTGGCCAAGACAGACAGTTTCTTGGATAAGGAATCCATCGCCAGCTCTGAGCGTCAGAGCATGACTCGGCCACTTAGCCGGCGGAAATTAAGCCAGGTCCGGACGGAGACATTGGCCGCAGGGCTGAGATATTTGCAACCGTCGGCGGCGATGCTATAAAGCCGACGACCTCCAGTATCTGCTCGCTGTTCTCATTTCCTCACCAACCTCCTCTCTCGTTGACAAGTTGATCTGATCTACCCTTCCACTCGTTGCGACAATGTACGCCTCCGTGCTCACCATCGGCGCCCTGTTGGCCACACAGACCCTTGCTGGCCATGACATGCTCGCGCCTTTCCCCGGAACTGGCCTGAGCAAGCGCCAGGGCGGCGAGTCCTTCCGCCCTGGTTCCATCCCCGGTTGTCCGGACGAATGGCCCATTTGTGGTACCAGCGGGCTCTGTTATAGCCCGAATCGAGGGGACACCTGCTGCCCTGGGGGAACTTGTATGCCTTCTCCGTTTTTCCTGTGCCAATGTGCCAAGCGAGACTTCTGACTTGGATTAGATGCCTGTCCGGGTGGTAGCTTTTGCCTGCAGGATGGCTACTGCTGTCCCGATGTACGTATCTTGTTGATCCCCACGGGGTACCAACAGTTACACTAACGCATGATACATAGGGCTTGGACAGGGAGACATGTGCCAGGGAGCATGGCATCACTCTCCGTCCAACGACCACCGCTGAGCCGCCGACCAGTACCGTGTCCACGAGCACCACCTCCTCAAAACCCGTGATACCGACGAGCAGCTCGGCTCCCACCACGCCTTCGCCGTCTAGCTCTTCGGCAGTCCCGCCTGTCGAGACCTCTAGTCCGCCGATGTTCACGGGTGGCGCGAATGCCAAGGTCATTGGGAGCTCTGCCGTCGTTTTGGGCGGTTTGGGCTTGGTTGGAAACCTCCTTATCTAGCTTCCTGCTTTAGGAGATGATTGGCTTATCTGGACAGTTTCACTCACAAGTGATGATGGTCGATAGTAATATGGGGAACGAATTCGGTTACTTTCCTTCACTTCCATACTACCGCAACAACCGCGGCACTTCTTCCTTGGCTGTTGCTTGACGCTACTGCCTGTTTATAGGATGTTTCGCCTGTACACCCTACCTAGGTAGCTCAAACACCTGTTAGAGGTTTCATATACGGGATGTATGCCCTGTTTAATCAGATTTTTCTCCAATCTATCGGGTATTCTTGTATATGAATCCTTGCTTCCTGACGCCAACAGGAACATTGCATCTTCTCTGGATCACTGACCACAAGTATATATCCGTGTCTACCCACTCTGTTTTTATCTTTGTTGACGACCGGCCGGTAGACAGTACCCGGAACGCCTTAGCTAATCCTGCCCCCTGTGCATGCCCAGCCTTCAAGTCATAGTTGATCTTGGCCGTTCCACCATGTACTATCCACCCCACTGATCGGGTCAGCCATCGGCAGGAACAGACAAACGAATAAAGTTATCAAGATTGCCAACTGCCGACATGCGGCGCCGGGAACCCCAAACCCAAATATAGAGTTGCGAGTCGATCCACGGCGATGGGTGCGGTTGACTCTCGGCATCCAATGATGCAGCCGAACCACCGTTGCTCGTCTGGGGATGACGACAAAAATCTGGGCGACTCTCCGCAACCCCAGAATCTGGCCTGGGGAGAATTGGCAGGGGGGGATGTTCCACCGCGGAGCTCCGCTGATCCACTGGATCCTCCCTAGACTGTCCACGTTGGGACAGTGCGCATACTATTGTTCATCATGTCGATCGTCTGTAGTTCTCATACTGGAAGTCCCGATAACAGTGCCGTCGAATTGTCGTGACGTTTAGAAGCATGGTGGTCCCAATGGTTTCCATTTCGAGCAATACGGACGCTCTCATTGGGTGTGCCTCAAGGGGGTACTGGTATCTGCACCTACGCGGTTGCGGGCTGGATACTATGAAGCTCTGGCCTATTTAACTGCAGTTGTCTCCCAGGGAGCCTGCACAACCTTGACCACCCAAACCCCGTTCAGGACTCGCATCATGTCTTCCACTCCATCCCCCGCCGATTCTATCGAAAAGTATGATCTCAACGAGGCCAGTACGGCCTCGCCTCCCCTCACCCATCACCAGACCGGTCAATCAGCACACGTCGACTATGCCTACCCCATGGCCCGGCTACAGACGACCGAGACCCGTCTCCCGGCCTTTGGAGGCGAGTTCCAGCCCGGTCTGTATCGCCCCGTCAAGGACCGTAAGATTGCCAACCCGGCGCCGTTGGGGTTGTGCGCTTTTGCCTTGAGCACGTTCGTTCTAGGGTTGATTGAGATGGAGGTTCGTGGGGTTAGCAAGCCTAATATATTGATCGGGCTTGCCTTTGCATATGGAGGTTTGGTGCAGCTGCTATCTGGCATGTGGTATGTCCGCTTCTACCTATTGTCTCGGTGTATGTATACTGACCAGTGAAAGGGAGATGGCCGTGGGCAACACATTCGGCGCCACGGTGCTCTCATCGTATGGCGGGTTTTGGATCTCCGTCGGCATCATCTTCACCCCTGGCGGATTCAACATCATGTCTTCCCTGACCGAGGCTGGCGGGGGTAAGCCCACCATGTTTTATGACTCTTTTGCCTTGATGTTGATGGTGAGTTCCTCTACACACATCATGTCCGCTATGAAACCTAACAACTGTAGGGATGGTTCATCTTCACCACGCTCATGATGATGTGCACGCTGAAATCCACCTTTGCCTTTTTCTTCCTCTTTTTCGTCGTCGACCTCGCGATCCTCCTGCTCGGCATCTCGTACATGCACCGCGATGCCCACGGCATGCCCAACACAGCGATTCGCAAGGCGGGTGGGTTCTTCTGTCTGCTTGGGTCGTTCCTGGCGTGGTATAACGCCTTTGCTGGTCTGGCGGATACGAGCAATAGTTTCTTCATCGTGCCGGTCTTGCACTTTCCGTGGTCTGAAAAGGGGCGCCAGTCCCGTCGTGAGCGAAAGGCGTCGATTGAATCGCAAGTGTCGCAGGCCTAGCTGACTTGGATCAATTCTATATGTATCGCTATTGGAATTATGCTATATCAACATCGGTATCTACGTACGATGTGTACATATCTTGATCTTAATCACTTGTATAGGAACGCTAGTAGTCATTCCCCGTAGACCCATACAAATGCACCCCCCGTTCCAGCACCTCCATCTCATCCCCAACCGCAACATACAGCCCCTCTCCCTGCATCCTCGCCTCCTCCAACCCCCGATCCTCCGGCACACAGTGCATCCCCAGATACCCCAGCGCAGCCGGATTCCCGTCCTCGACAGTGCGATACCGCACCAGCGTCGTGCTCGGCTGCGGCCGTCCCTTCTTCTTGCCAGGCGCCGGGCTATCCGCATCAAACACGCCCGTGTCCGGGTCCACATTCGGCATCGTGCACCGCGACGTCCGACACACCACCGAGAGGGTGGGCGCGACGGCGGCTCGGGGCTCTGCGCCATCCCTGGGCACGATGCGGATTCGCTTCCACGATTCCTCGTCGTAGGCTGGCGCACCTGTGAACCAGATGTTGGCGCGGAATCGCAGCGCATTGAGCGGGCGGTTCTCCGATGGCAGTTGCGCGGAGACGGCGTGCACGGACGACACGCTGTTGATGTGCACGGGCTGCTGGTCGGTGTAGCCGTGGAGCGAGGGCGTGCCGATGTGCGCGAGCGGCGCGAGGTTGCGATCGGTGCGGGTGAGTGTGTCGGGCGTGCAGCGGAGGAGTGTGAGGGGCTGGGATACTGGGATTCCGAGCAAGGTCTTGAGTTTTGGGAGCGCTGCGGCGACGGAGGGGACGGCGCCCATGTCTAGGCCTTGTGCGGCACGGCTGTGGATGCCAAAGGTGCGCAGGTGGATGTTGAAGCGGGCTGTTTGTTCGGGGGTTGGGTAGAGGGGTGCGATGAGCGTGACGGGGGGTTTTGCGGAGAGGTCCCATGTGTGGAAGATGGTCTCTAGTCTTGTCGTCCAGCTGGGGGGTTCGGGATCTTGGAATGTCAAGACCACACATCCGCCGGCCTGGACGAGCGGGTCGTGTGCATCGCTCTGCGCGTGCGGAAGCCATAATTCGGTCTTGATCCGCGACATGATGGGCTTGGTGCGTTGGCTGAGGAATCGCCATTTCGAGCCCGTCGCTGCATCCCCGTCGGGGACCTCGGTGGCAAATGCAAAGCATCTATCGTACAGAAATCCGATCTTGGTCAGCAAGGCGCGATGCACCTCGATCGGGCCGCACGATTTGACCGGGTGGATGTATATCGCCTTGATGCGGATGGGTTCAGTTGGGGCGCTGCCTTCTGGCACGTCGTACTGGGGATCATACTGATCCGCCATGTTGCTGGCTGTGAGTCCATGTTGTCGCAGGTGTCGCAGCTTTCTGCGGGTGGTGGAGATGTCGCCGGTTTGGATGACAGCTGTCACAACGAGGCTGAGGAGAAGTGACAGGGCGGTGGTTGTATATATGACTGTGGAGGCCTCTATGTTTCGGAGGCACTGCAGTAGTTGAAGTAACATTCTGAAGCCGTGACGAGGACCTATTGACCATCAATGTGAGAGATGTCATATATTGTGAGTGATGGAGATGAAGCTGAGTACGGCAGAACACGTTGAAGACAATCACGGTTCACCTGTTGATGTGGTGGCAGAATAAAATTTCCCTTTTAGGAAGTTAATCGGAGCGGATCGGCCAATCGTACGGAAGTGGCCGAAGAACATCCATGATGTATAGAAAAATGCTCCTTAATCGCACGTAGTATAATGACACCACGAGAGTCTGTGGGCTGAGGATCTTATGATGTTATGGTAGTGTAACGGTCTGGCTAGGTCAGATGTGTTCAAGAAAGTCATGCACACCCGGTCAAAGGGTTGGTCACAGGGGATCTGCTGGGTTTGAGACAGGCGCGGGATGATGATCAAGAGGCCCAGTACGGGTGAGATGGCAGGAGACTAAATCCAAAAGACCAAGGCTGGAACTGCCTGTCCAACGCTCGGTTGCATGACACACTTGGCCATGTTTGTAATTAATAGTGCTCTCGGGTCTGATCTCTGTTGTGATGAATCCCAAGCAGCCTGGACAAATAAGTCACCATGATTCGTTCCAAGGAATCCAGAACTACCACAGGAAAGTTTACTACAAGGCCCGACAACGCGGTTGATGGCTGGGGCGGTTGATGCAATGTAAGTTGGCCAAGCTGTCTTCTACATCTTACATCCCGTCTAACATATTGGTGATAGATAAATTGAGCCTTGGAGGACGTATAGTTCTAGTCCTGCCTACCCTTTCCGGAGATATGTGATTATAGCCTGGTTTCCATTCCATTCCAGATTCATACTCGAGTCGAAGACGATGACTGTATAAGAACGAACAACACCCACACGACAAAATAAGGAACCTAAAACTTCCCCCGCAACCCACCACGCTCCACGGCGCCCCAAAGGACAAACTTGGGCTCCAGTCCCTTTCCGGCTGTCTCAGCCTGCGCTAAACCCTCCGACTCGGGCAGAAGGACTACGTTCTCCGGATAGATTTTCCCCAGAAGCGCCAAAGCTACGACCGGGTCTTGCACAGGAATCACATGGAGACCGCCATTTTGAGCGGTAACGAGGACGTCCTCCGGCCCGGTTTCGAGGACGGCTGCAGCGTCGTGGACCACGGTGGATGTCGCCCTGTGTTGACCGTTGGCGGCGGTTACGGACTCGCCGACTCTCGATGCCTGGTAGGCGTAGCGATGGCCACGTGCAACCTGGCCCAAGTCGACGGAGACGCACCGACCATTGTCAAGCTGGATTTGCAATTCGAGCTGCCGCAGTGCCAGTGACGAGTCGGGCGTCGGTGGAACGACTCCGATGCGGGTGCTTTGGGCTCCGAGGGCAGAGGTGCCCCAGCCATTGGCCACTGGGTATCCCGCGGACAGCACCGAAGTCTTCTCGGTGCCGGCGGGGATCTCGACGCGAGGCGCCAGATAGTAGTCGTGGAGTTTATAGTCGAAGATGACATCTTTGGGCGCGTCGGCCAGTCTGGCGGGGATATACTGCAGAAGATGGAGCGGAGTCGGCCCACCGGCCAGGAAAGCGGGCAGGACCAGGCCGTGGGCGTACTGGAAGCCGTATCCGGGGGTGTCCTTGAAGGAAGTCTCGCTGGAACGGGACAGAAGACCCGGAGCGAGGACAGCCTGGGCCTGTTTGACGATGGCCGCTTGGGTGACCTGCTTGGTCAGAAGGTGGCTGAGGAACTCCGCCCGGGATGGCTCGAGATGCCGGATGCCTCGAGCGGCGGGGCCGTCAACGGGGATGATCACGTCCTCGTAGTTCTGGAATGGCAGCAGGGCGTCACGCAGGAGGACCATTTGATGCATGTACTCGTTGAACAGCTGCATCAGATGCGACTGACTGCGACGGCCAAACATGAGGTCTGTGTTGGGCGGGATGAGCAGATGGCCCTCACATGGGCTGCGAAGGTAGAGGTCGGGATTGAATGGGCCGCCCGTGTGGTTGCGCGCGTATTGGACGAGCGTACGTCCAATGCGTCTGGCCTGCTCGGCAATCTCCTGGCGGGAGTCATCGAGATCGGTTTCGGGGAAGCGCAGGGTGGCCTCCCGAGTGTTGGTGTCGAGATTGGCGGCCAGATTGTCGAGCAGTTGCGCCCGCGCCGGTCTCGCGTTTGGCGGATCGGGCCCCAGACGAAAGACGACAGTGTCCAGCAGCGGCGCAAACCCTTCGACTAGCTGACGGGGCGTGTAGAGACCAGACTTGAGGCCCCAGGCCTCGCGAGGCGTTGTCTTGTCGTGTGCGCCTGCGTCAGGCTGCACAGCAATACTCTGGCCGATCAGGATATGGCCTGCGCATCCAGCACCGAGACCAGATAGGTGAAATGCGGTGTTTGCGGTAGCCTTCATTGCGGCGGCTCTGATCATGTTGTTTTCAAAGACCAGCTGAAGGAGGAGGATTCGAAGGATACCGAGCCTCGGACGCATCGTGCCCTGCCCGAGTAGTTATACCACCACGGGAGGAACGGACAACGACAAAACCAAGTCAAAAGTCGCCGACATGGTGGGAAGCTGACAAATTGCGCAGCCAATTGTTTCTTCGTGTGTTGCGTGTCTCCGTCGTCGTTGTTCGCAGAGTCCGGAGAAGTGTGGGTGGTGCCGGAGTTGGTGGTCATCCAACGACCACCAACTCCGAAGGCCGCAACCCATGCCTACCTACCTTGGATGAAAAGGCCTCTCTATCTGGTGACCTTCGTTATACTTTCATAAGTCATTCATACATGGACTAGTGTAACTCGTCAGCGTTCCATTACGATCCCTGTGTATCATAATCTCGCTCCCGTCTGCGAGCCCGCCATGACCGAAGGGGAGACGCACGCTTGTCGGGCCCAACGATTCAAGAAAATTGCTCCAGCGCACAGAGGATGATAAACGACCGAAGTTCGTTAGAGTCGGCAAATCCTGCATTCGTCGCGGCATTCGCCCGCAGATAGTCCTTGGAAAAGCTGGAGAAAAGCAACTTGAGCGAGGGTTGGTGATAGTGATCCGGGAGCTGCTCGCCATCGGCGATGGGCGGATCACTACCGCTGGCGGCGGTAGCACAGTCAAAGGTAGACATAGCGTCAGAGATGCCCGGAGAGCCCGCGGGGGACGCCTGCTTGGCCATCTGCATGGCCTTGTGCCACTCATCTTCGGTGCGGGCGCCCCAGAGTGCGTGACTGCAGGGCAGGGGCATCTTCATGATGAGCTCATCGTTGAGTGGCTCGTAGTAGGGCGATTGACGCCCGAATTTGGGATCGCGGTTGCTAAAGAAATTGACAATGTTGGCGAGGAAGATGGTGCGACGGGCCGTCTCAGTGACGGCCCATTTGACCCAGGAGCCGGTGGGGTCGGTGTCAGTGTCCGGCAGGAGGGCCGCATCGTGGGTTTCGAGGTATGACCGCGAGAAACACTGGGTCATTTTGGAGAGAAAGGGCGACTTCGGCCCTCTCGTGCGCCGCTTTTTCCAGCTCTCGGATTCGTCGACGGGGGCCACGCCCACCTCGAGGATCTCGTAGAGGAGCATCGCATGCAGAGCGTCCCACTGCTCCAAACAGTGGTAGGTAGGCTGGATGGTCTCTTTGTCAATCTGCTGGAGGCGATCTCTCGAGCGGCCAGAGTACTTACATATGACTCGATCAGGCTTTGCCGTTGCGCATCCATCGCCCGCTTGGCGTAGCCCGCGCCGTCCTTAGTCGTTAAAGCACTTCCACAGCAGATGGCCATGGATGTATGCGGCAGAATCGTCATGTCCGAGACCTGGTCATTGAACAGGGTGCGGTGCAGAAATGGGCAGTAGAAGTCGTCCTGAAGCAGGAGTCTGGGGTACTGTAGAAGCCGACGCACGTAGTTGGCCGCCAAGTCCGGACTGGACACCGATGCCCGGGACGAATTGTTGGCGTCCTGCGAGCCGAGTCCGGCCAGGGGGGGCAGATCGGGAATCCGTGGACCAGGCGGTGCGAGGGCCGTCTCTTCGACCAGCGGACTGTACGACTGTTGTGGAAAGGACGGCATCGAGCCCAGAGTCACTTGATTGACCGCACTAGTCGTCGAGGATGGCAATGACGGGAGATCGATGGGATCCAGGACCCAAGGGAAGTTCGGGGAGTTCCACGAGTTCCAGCTGTCGGCTCCGGAATCGCCCAGCGGGCTCAGACGGCTCCACAGCGATGGGAAGTCGGTGATCTCGCCAGGTCGGGGAGGGTCTTTGTCCGAGAGAGACGAGCCAGCGGAGGAAATGGTGGCTGCGGTGCTGGTCGCCGACGCGTATTCGCAGCGGATGCCCCGTCTGGCACAGCGCGAGCAGGTCGGCTGGGTGTAGCAGCATTTGGTCTTGGCCTGGACGCAGGCATTGCACGCCTTGCGGCGCATCGGGGGTTTGGTGGATCGCAGACACCGTCGTCGATGGCGCAAGAGGAGGTCACCTGGAATGCACCAGCCTAGAGATCAGCTCCCGATGCAAGAAGACGGAGTCAAGACAATCGACGGAGACGAACGTCGTTGGTAACTCTTGAGACAGGAGTCGCAGACGTGAGCCTCGTTGGATGGCTCGGACCCTGGCATGGTGAAAGTGCGACGTCGAAGATGGAGATACGAGACAGGACATCACAAACAAGCGTCAGGACCAGGTTCAAGCGTGAGATGGCATCCATCCACAGACTCGAGACAAGTTGACATGACGGCATTCTCGATGCTTCGATGTCAGCGGCGTTAGAAGGTCTGGATGACGAGATGAGCACCATCCCGTGTCGGGTAAGGCGTGGATAAGCAAGCTGTCATTGATGCTCTTGTTGGTCCATGAATAGCACCGGGGCCAACCCCCGGGGGGGATTGCCCCCTACAGTCGCTTGTCTCTGGGCAGGCCGCCCCTAAAACGGTCCCCGGAGTTGGTGGTCCTCAGCCCCGGAGTTCGGTGGTTGGCGCCCGGCTCCAAGTCGGTTCATCTAAACAGTCGTTGCATGCTACCGATTCCTTTAAAAAGGACATCCAGAACAGACAAGCGTCATGGCTACTGAGTCTAACGACAATATCAAGGAGATCAGATCATCCCCCTCCTCTGATTCTTTTTGGCTGAATTCGAGACGATGTCCACACTAGAAGAGAAGGGCACCAAGGACGAACATGCCTACATCGCGGATACCCTCCCTCTGCGATGCCAGATCCTCTTCATCCTGACCATCTGCTCGGCCATGTACACGAACCAGCTCGGGTTGGGCCAAACAATGGACATCGTCCGGATCATTGGGGACTGGTACGGAATCACCAATGCCAACGAACTGTCATGGCTAGTAGCCGGCTACAGCCTGACGATTGGCACCTTCGTCCTGATTGCCGGCCGGCTGGGCGACGACTTCGGACATAAGAAGATGTTCATCATCGGCATGGCCTGGTACGCGCTGTGGACGCTCGTCTGCGGCCTGGCCGTCTACTCCACGCAGGTGCTCTTCATCTTCGCTCGTGTCTTCCAGGGCATGGGACCGGCCGTGACCCTGCCCAACGCCATCGCCATTCTCGGCCAGTCGTACGCCCCGGGCCCACGCAAGAACATGGCCTTTGCCTTCTTCGGCGGCAGCGCGCCCTTTGGCGCCATCTCCGGCTTTGCCACGGCCGGCCTGTTTGCGCTGGCCTGGTGGCCGTGGGCGTACTGGAGCGCGGCCATCGCACTTGCGGGTCTGGCCGGGTTTGCGGTCTGGTCTATCCCGCCTCAACCGATGCGCACAACGTCTGATACCCGGACAGTGCGCCAGAAGATCGCACACCTGGACCTGCCTGGCTGCTTTACCGGCGTGGCCTCTTTGGTCCTGATCAATTTCGCGTGGAACCAGGCCGCCGGGGTCGGATGGCAAGAACCATACGTCTATGTGTGTCTCATCCTGGGGGTCCTGTTTGCAGCCGCCTTCTTCTGGGTGGAACTGCACGTTGCGAAAGATCCGATCCTACCTCTTGCAGCCTTCAACTCTGACATCGCCTTCGTGCTGGGCTGCACCGCCTGCGGCTGGGCGACGTTCGGCATCTGGGTGTACTACGCCGCCGTCTTCGTCATGGAGCTGAACAGCGTCAGCCCGCTGCTCCTGGCGGCCTGGTACAGCCCGGTGATCCCCTCGGGACTCGGCGCGGCGCTCGCGGTGGGCAAGCTCCTCGGTCGTGTGTCGGCCGCATGGGTCATGGTCATCGGTATGGTCGCGTACCTGATCGGGTCCGTTCTCATCGCCACTATGCCGACGCACCAGATCTACTGGGGCAATTTCTTCTGGAGCGTGCTCATCACCTGCGTCGGCATGGACTCGTCTTTTCCCGCCGCGACCATCATCTTCTCGGATGCCGTGCCGCCCAAGTACCAGGGCATCGGCGCCAGTGTGGTTATGACCATCGTGAACTATAGTATCTCCCTGGGGTTGGGGTTTGCTGGGACGGTGGAGCGAGAGATCAATAATGGGGGTCACACCGATGCCGATAAGAAGAGGGGGTACCGTGGTGCGTTCTACTTTGAGGTCGGGTTGGCCGGTTTGGGACTAATTCTGAGTCTTGTCTTCTTGGCCAAGGATCACTTTCGCAAGAAGGCCAAGAAGGCTGCTGCTGCGCGTGAGGAGAGTGCCTTGAGTGGACTGTGCATGTTAGATTGGATGAATAGAGAATGAATGGGAAGAGTCGTGATTAGGTCGACTTTCGATGTTCTATGTGTCGATATATATCAGTCGCCCTTTGCTTAATGCGGACTCAACATAGCGTAACTGCATAGGATAGATGTTATGTTAGTGGCTTTTGTTTTAATGAATAGATTGACATTGACAGCTTTTTTATCATAATTCTGCTGTGGCCTGATGGACTGCCGAGTGTTTAGTGTTAACTTGGCTCTGGTCCCCTACCCGACGGGACAGGCCTTGATATACTCCGTAAGTCCATAATATCTAGAAGAGGCATTTCCGAAAGAAGCCTGTAACAGTCCAATTCTCTACGTCAAGCTTGATGGACTGGATACAACTGGTAGTAGGGATGAACACTTGACTTTGCTCTCATGTCCTACGTACCGACACATCTGGTGATGCACCCCGGGTCTACCTAGGTACACTTTAGCACCTGCTGGAATAGATCGCTGGCAGTTTCTCTGGAGGTCCGACAGACCTGGTGCCTCTAATTAAACCGAAATCGCATTAAGACTTTCTAACATCTGCTAAAAGGCCTGCACTTCATATCATTCTCTGGTCTATTCAGATGGCCCTCCAGAGGCCATGCATGGATCTCGTCTAGATTTCCTGCGTTCTACATCCAGACCGGGACAACATGCCGTTTTCCCATACTTTGTACAGTGAGAATGAAAGTAGCGCATCGGGAAATGAGAATAGGGGACCGGGTGGAATTCAGGGTCCGGTGGACCACGGGTTGGTGGTTAATTTTGGAGGGAATGTCGGCAGAATTGGCTCCACTGATGATCAGTCAGGAACCAAAAATAGGAGGGAGAACAATTTCAATGCAAATGGGGCGTAAGAGGACCCCGAGGCAATCAATTCAGAGTGACTGTGGGTGAATTAGTCTACAGAGTACGGAGTACAGAATGTTGACTCGGCTTATTGTTCCCGTTGTGCCGTTGGAATGTAGCTGGAACCGCGTCAGTATATTAAACGTGGTTTAAGTTAATTTAAGTAACACCGAAGAATGGAGAAAGGATTGACGGCGAGCCGCGACGGAGAGATGGTCGGTATTGCGATATTCTGGAAATTGCGATTTAATTCGCAAAGGCAATACGACTGACTTTGTTGTCTTGTTGCGTGCATGGCTGCGACGCAGTACTCAGTATCTACAAGGGTATCAGATTGCTTACTCCGATACGAAGCGACGAGAGGGAACCCTAAACGAGATCTAGGGATTAGTCCGCAGTAGACGAAGCTTGTCCTTTCACCAGTGGAGTCGGGGCACTGCTAATTTGCGCATCCTATCTCCAAAGCAACATTCTGTCTGAACCGTCTCAGGATGCCGACGGAGCCCGTGGGATATGCAGATTAATATCACCATCTGACCATGATCCTGAAACCAACACGGAAGAGGGTGACATCTGCCGTCCTATGGCCATGGTCCCATGTACGCAGCGTAGATTGCCCCTGCAATTGCCAGAATAGGATGGTCACTGTCTCGAGATCCGTGCAATCCGTGCAATCAGACTCGATCTGCTGAAGAAAGGAGATTTCTCCGTGTGCCTGAATGCGACGGTGGTTCTGTCGTCATGGCTCGGGTCAGGGGCAATCTGCGTGATAGTCGTGCCGATCTGAGGGCCGAGGACCAATAGGTCGGTCTCTGGACTACTCCGTATTGAGGGTCTCAAGCCCCCAGCCCGCTTTCCATATCCATATTCGTACTCTGTCGACTAGGCTGATCTGCGCACCAATTCACACTGAGTTCCGTTCATTATCCGGTGGTCCGAACCATAACAAGAGGAAGAGAATAGACGACATTCGGCCGACGTATCCGAACAGCGGTTATGGCAACCGCCACGAAAAGGCGGAAAGTTGGCTCGTGGCAGCGAGAGAACCATGGGACGTGAGATGGCAATGGAGAAGAACGGCGTTATTGCGCGTCCGAGGGCTTGGCGGCGGGGGCGGATCGGCACCCAGCCAGGCGACAGTAGGCGGTGTTATTGGCCGAGCCGCCCCCCAGCGGGAGGCGGTAGTGGCGTGGCCGCTCCGCCTTTCTGTCTTCAACTCCGTCCAAACGTTGCTTCGCTTCCATCCAAATCACCTCGTCTCGCCTCTCGCCCCAGTCCCTCTTCTTCTTTCCGCCTGTCCCTATATCTTCTTCGTCGATCCTTCGCGGGGGGCGTTTTTCTTTCTTTCTTTTACACTTTCTCTTCATCCTCAACCCCCGGTGTTGATGCGCGCGACCTGGTCTGTTGACAGGTAGCCTTTCGCTCGTTTCTTGCTTCCTTTCTTCTATACATACGTTCGACTATATACCCGCATCTTTCGCTCGACTGTACATTCACCATTCGCATTACGCTACAATGACTCGTCGCTTTCTCGCGTCCGCCACGACGCTGTTGCTTTCGCTGCAGGCCGTCGCCGATACCTTCCCCTTCAAGTCCTTCCACACCGGTCCCTGGGTACCTCCAGCCATCGAAGTCACCAAGTCTGGCGAGACCGACCCCGGATACATCTTTGTCGGCCCTCGCGGAAACCAGGAGAACGGTACCGCTGCCTTGATCTACGACGAGAATGGCGACCTCATCTACCAGGGTCCCACCGAAGTGACGGCCAACTTCAAGGTCCAGAAGCTGTTCAACGAGGATGTCATCACCTTCTGGGCCGGGAACATGATGGATCTGGGTTTCGGATACGGCACCGTGCACATTCTCGACAACACCTACCGCGAGATCTACACCGTCACCCTCCAGGACAACTTTGTCTCCCCCGACAACGTCCCTCGCCCCTCCTACATCGATCTCCACGAGAGCCACGTCACTGACCGCAACACCCTGCTGGTGACCGCCTACAACGTGACGCAGCATGACCTGACCCCCATCGGCGGAAAGGTGGACGACTTCATGCTGGACGGCATGTTCTTCGAGATTGACATTGCGACCAACGAGATCATCCACTCCTGGAGCGCTCTCGACCACCTCGATGCGATCCCCCTCACCAAGTCCAAGCAGGGACTGGGTGAGGACCAGGGCACCCAAGAGAAGCCCTGGGATGCGTACCATATCAACTCGGTGGAGCTCATGGATGACGGCTACATCATCTCCCTGCGTCACTACTGGTCTGGATTTTACGTCCACAATAACGGTTCCGTCCTGTGGCAGTTCAGCGTAAGTCTTTCGACCCCATATTCTAGTGAGATTTGTTTCTAACCCGCTGTCGATAGGGTGAGAAGGGTGTCGGTGACTTTGCGATCGATGACGCCGGAGTCTTCTCCTGGCAGCACGATATCCGCATCTACAACGAGACCGACGAGAATGTGGTGCTGTCGCTGTTCAACAACGCCAACACCCCCACAGACGAGGTCGCCGCGACCACCGGTCTGGCTTACTCCATCGACAAGGTTAACCGCACGGCCACCACGATCCGTGTGCTGAACGACCCGGATGATGTGATCCACAGTGTCAGCCAGGGCAGCTACCACCTGATGAGTGAGCAGTCCAACCACGTCGTCATGGGCTATGGCTCCATCGCCAAGGTCAAGGAGTTTGATGCCAACAACAACGAGGTGTTGACTGCCAAGTTTGGCGACGACAATGCGGTCGCGTCGTACCGCGGGTACAAGTGCCCCTGGAAGGCCACTCCTTTCTGGAACCCGGCCTTGGTGGTGGAGCGCATCACCTCCGACTCTGCCCGCATCTACATGAGCTGGAACGGGGCCACCGAGTACGACAACTGGGCCATCTACTCGGCTCCCACGGCCGACTCGACCAACAACAACTTTGTGACCTCGGTTTCGCGCGCCGGTTTCGAAACTACCGCCGACGTGGGCAGCCTGAACACCCCTTACGTCCAGGTGGTGGCTCGCAAGGGCCAGATTCCGCTGGGTACTTCTGAGATTGTTACTTTCTAAGCGGTCGATGAAAGCTCGCATACGTGATGTTTCATGCTGGCTGTGTATATGGAGGAGTAGATTTGTGTATACTGTTCTTGTATATATTTGTTTTGGTCACCATTATAAAGTGTAAATACCATGTATCTCTTGTTGTCTATCCAATGATGTGTTTATGATCGTATCTGTAACCTTCATGTAACCTGGAATTTATTCTTGGGTATTCACATGGCGACCACGTCGCAGGGTTGAGATTCGGAGCATGCCTTATGCTGGTATGCGACGAACCAAATCCGGAGGAATTCTCCGTCCGACGCCCATACAACCGGTTGTGTTGCGTCTATTGCATAACTTGGACTGTACAGACCAGGATTGGGATGGGAAGTGGTCCATACTCTTGCAGTCAAGTCTGCTCACCCTGTCACTCATCCATTGCTGAACAATCTGGTATCTGCTCATCACAATCGGGCAAATGCATCAAACGGAGACATCCACATTCCAGGATCACCACCACAACCCTAGATTCTCGGGAAATAACGTCTCGCAAGGTCAATCTCCCGGTCTAGACACCGAGTGGCGATGTAACCTGGAGACATCTCGACTGCTTCATATCTGCAGCACCAATGGCTGCCTGGTACGACTCTGCCCAGCCGGAGGCATTGCGGTATGTAGCCCTTGCGGAGATGTATCTATCCGAGAGACCTGGTCTCACGGGTAACGACATGCGAGAGCCTGAGTGTTCAGGTGAAGCCTATAAAGTTAAGCATCCGCCACAGACAGAACGGCTCGTCGTCCGGAGTCTCATCTCTTCACCCAATCATCCATCACCTTTGAATATCAACATCCTCCAAAATGCAATTCCTCCACGCCCTCCTCTCCATTGCACCCCTGGTGCTAGCCACTCCCTCCCTGACGCCCGGACGAAACGTCACCGTCGGCCACGCCGTCGTCGACAACGAGTGCAGCTTCCCCGTCTACCTGTGGTCGGTCGCCTCCACCGTCAGCAGCGAGGTCACCCTCAACCCGTTCACGACCTACAGCGAGCCGTTCCGCTCCGACGCCAGCACCGGCGGCGTCGCTATCAAGATCACCACCTCCCCGGACGGGCTGTACACCGGCGCGCCGCAGACCATCTTTGCGTACAGCCTCGTCGGCGACCTGGTGTACTATGACCTGTCGGATGTATTTGGGGATGCGTCCAGGGGAAATCGTGTTAGTATTGGTGGACCTGTGGGTGAGGGGATCACCTGGGATGATGGCGTGCCGCCCGCCGGGAGCCAGGTGCGGACGCAGTCGTCTGCGCTGGATGTTGTTCTGCGGTTGTGTTAGTTATGTTGATATCATATGGTGAGGGGGTGCAGGGTGCTGTGGGTGCTTGATGACAAGCGGGATTGGTATTCCATCCTCCGTCTATGTCCTTCGCAAGGTACATGATCATGGAGGTCAAGGATGACGAGAAGGCCACGGTCATCCAGCGAGGCAGTTTGGATAAGGCGAGAAGTACCGTTACATCTGTATCAACCAATTTCAATGTCTCCAACGTATATGTTCAGAAAGACTGCAGTAACCCGGCCATAGCTTCAAGTTCATTCCCTCTCGACAGATCCCCGGGATGTCGGTGAACGTGTAGTCCTGGTAAGCTTTGATGCCCTTCGGGGCATGAACACCTGCATGGCAATGCTGGCATATCGCCGATCTGTGAGCCATCCTATACAGGAAGCGGTTGGTAAGGCTGTGCTGTGGGTGGAAGAGGAGGATGAGTATCCCCTCTCTATAAACCGAATCCCCTTGCTATGGATAGTTTCGTAGACTTACTGGTGTACGTGGCGAGCTGAATCTACGTACGATCAAAGAAGCGGTCTACAGCTCTTCTCAGGTATAAGTAGATGGATGTCTGCTGGTTCGGACTTACCCAACACTTATCTCTATCAACCTCCATCGACTTCTTCCTCCATTGAGATCAATTCCAAGTCTTCCAAGTCCTCTAAGTCTCTCATCACGATGCGCGTCTTGTCCCTTTTCCTGGTGGCACTTGAAGAGAGATGATGGTCCATGGGTCTATTGGAACTATACCTCGGTATTTCCCAATTGGGTAATCCACATTTCATCAACCCATCCATATTTCTATCTAGTAGTCAAGTCAGTGAGACATTTTGTAGTACTGCATACTAAAGGCTTCATTCCTCTCCCTGTCATCTATATACTCTCTCTAGAATGTAAAAAGGTGGCTGACTTATATAATAACATACCTCGGCCTTCTGTCCGACCTCCCCGCACTTCCCCACATGATGCTCTCTTCATCTTCTCCATCTCCGCCTTCTCTCCTTCTCTTTCTTCCTCCTTTCTTCTCCTCACCTCTCTCCCCCTCGCCCATATTCCGACCATTATCTGCATCGTCACCATGGTCTCTCCTGCCATCCGTGTCCCTCCCTCGGCCGCCAACCGCGCCCTCAACCTCCTGCGCACCGTGCAATATACCCATCCGCCCTCCTGTCCCTGTCATTCCAACCCCAACCACCATCACCACCACCGCACCCCGACTCTCGCCGACCATGTGCGTCGCCACATGGCCACCCCGACGGATCCCTCCCGCCAGAAGGAGTACGCCTTTGAGATGGCCGCCTCGAGCATCCGCTTCGGCCCCGGCGCCACCAAGGAGGTCGGCATGGACTTTGCCAACATGAAGGCCAAGCGCGTCTGCGTCGTCACCGATGAGAATGTCTCCAAGCTGGATGCCATGAAGCAGGCCATTGAGGGTCTCAGCCGCGAGGGCATCGAGTTCACCGTGTTCGACAAGGTGCGCGTCGAGCCCAAGGACCACAGCGTCCAAGAAGCCATCGCCTTTGCAAAGCCATACAACCCCGACGCCTTCCTGGCGGTGGGCGGCGGCTCCGTCATCGATACCGCGAAGCTGATGAACCTCTACACCGTCTTTCCCGAAGCCGACTTTCTCGACTTTGTCAACGCGCCCCTCGGGAAGGGTCTCCCTGTCACCAAGGCATTGAAACCGTTGGTCGCCGTGCCCACGACGGCCGGCACGGGCTCCGAAACCACCGGCACCGCCATCTTCGACCTCGTGTCCAAAAAGGCAAAGACGGGCATTGCCCACCGCAACCTCAAGCCGACCCTCGGCATCTGCGATCCGCTCAACACGCGCACCATGCCGTCGGCCGTGCACGCCTCCTCCGGCCTGGACGTGCTCTGCCACTCGCTCGAGTCGTGGACTGCCATCCCGTACAACGAGCGCACCCCGCGGCCTACCAACCCCATCAACCGCCCCGCCTACCAGGGCGCCAACCCCATCTCCGACATCTTCTCGCTGCAGGCCCTGCGCAGCACCGTCAAGTATCTCCCCCGCGCCGTGCGCGACCCCGATGACTTTGAGGCGCAGTCGCAGATGCTGCTCGCTGCGACCTTGGCGGGCGTCGGGTTCGGCAACGCCGGCGTCCATCTGTGCCACGGCATGAGCTACCCCATCTCCAGCCAGAACCCGGGGTACAAGCATGCTGGGTATGAAGTCGACCACCCGATCATTCCTCACGGCGTCTCCGTCGCTGTCACCGCCCCTGCAGTTTTCCGCTTCACCGCCGCGTCCAACCCGGAGCGCCATCTGGCGGCAGCCGAGGCCTTTGGCGTGGACATCTCCAACGTCAAGCGCGAAAGTGCGGGCGAGGTCCTCGGCGAGGCGATTGCCAACTTCCTCAGCCGGCTAGGCGATCAGCCGCGCGGCCTGAAAGACCTGGGCTTCAAGCCGTCGGACGTCGAGTCGCTCGTCGAGGGCACGATCCCGCAGAAGCGGGTGCTCATGCTGGCGCCCAACCTCAACGAGGAGCTCGAGGCCGAGAAGGCGGAACTGAGAGGTCTGCTGGAGCAGTCGATGGACTATTAATTTGAATCTGGAAATTTTGAATCTGGAATGCGTCATGATCCTGTATATATGTAGCTAGACGTACTTGATTTTCTACTCCGACCGCAGCCTTCCTATTCAGGTCACTGCCGTTTTAGTGAGGGCGCTCAGGGGCCTCTCAGTGAGTTTGATAACCACGCTTAACGACTTTTCTCCCAATTGCCCAAGTCTATTAGAATGCCCACATCAGATGACGCAACTACGAAGTCTATGGGGTTCCGGTCTCCCTTATTGGTGAAGTCTTTAAGTGAAACTGGATTTGAGGGTAGTGGCAACGAATCCAGGACAGCTTCGGAACCAGGTATAAAGGCATCAAGTGTACAACGGATGCAAAGAAGGATGTGATACGTAACATACTGAAACCTATTGTCCGCCTCTGTATCAATCTCTGGGACGTCAAAAAGGGTGGCTGAGGAGGGCAGACACACAATAGAAGATGAACAACTCTCCTGATTCCTATATTCCTAAAAAAAAAAATAATGTTCTGCTTGGAGATCCCATTCCGAGTAGTTTCCCCGGTGGTCGGATCCATGGTATAGTTGGCATTTGATGACCCTTGTAGGGTCATTTGTGATGGTTAGGTCTAGCCCAGATGCCTTTCTGGGGTAGCTTTGTAGTTGGCTTTTCTGAAAGAAGTTGACTGGCTCTTCCGCTCGGGTGGTCGAGACATGGCGTTCTGGGTGGTGGCTCTACGCCAGGTGATGTCGGTTAAAGTGACCTGCTAGGATGATCCTGTGGTTCTTTCGGTAGTTTGAGAGGACTGTTCAATGCCGTCTTGGATCTCTCAAGTACTGAGGTCGGGTGAAATACATGCTTGGGCTGCGTGATCCAAGGGAAACAATAGAACAATAGGGCAAACGCAGACAAACGGGACAAACATCACAAAAAGCACCAGCACTTGAGCAGCAGCACCCTTTTACTCCGTACTTCCCCGCAATCCCAAATGTCTTCGTCTTCCCCGGCGTGAATGATTGCGTGTGAGCGCAGGTATGCTTGCTGGTTTACCCCGCGAAGAACGCATGTGGGGGTTTGGAAACTTGGCGACGCTGACCGATGAATTACTCAGACACATACCTAGGTAGTTTCGCTGGTATACGGAACACTCAGAACGCTCAACTGCCGGGATCTCGTGTTTGGTGCTGCGTCCTTTCCTCACTGAGAAATAGCCTAATTAGAGGGATTGTGGTCTCTCATGGATTTTGACTAGTTCCTTGGCGTGGGACCGATTCTTCTGGTATTCTCTGCCATGGATTCTGTGCTGTCCCTGAAGCGCAAAACGCTGGACGTCTGAGAGGAGGCGTCTGCCAAGGAGAGGATAATCCAGTTCCGCCATGGACGTATATATAGAGCCCCCTCCTGTGGTTCTGGAAGATGGGAGCTGATGGCTCTTTTACGCCGAGTTCATCTTCATCATGACTGATCACGAGCTTGCCGGCCGTACGAATTCGGCCATTCACTCCATCAAGGATGTTCAAGTGAAGGAGGCTGCAGAGCTGTCGCCCGACGCTATTATCATCGACGAGGAGACGAACCGGAGGCTACTGCGCAAAATTGACAAATGCTTGATGCCGGTGGTAAGGAACTACTTGTCCCCCGATTGCTCCGTCAGCAAGCTCATCAGTGGTAGATGTGCATCACATATGCCCTTCAATACTATGACAAGGCCCTCCTCAGCCAAGCCGCCATTTTTGGACTGAGAAAAGACCTTGGCCTGGAGGACGGACTGAAATACTCCTGGGTCTCCTTGATCTTCTATTTCGGATACATGGCTGGCTGTTACCCCGTATGTTGTCGTGGTCCGGCCCATTCAGGTCGGAGCTAACATGTCCAGATCTCCTGGCTGTCCCAGCGGTTTACGGTCGGGAAGGTGTGCCCGATCATCTGCTTCCTCTGGGCGGTGGTCGTGTTATGCACTCCCGCCTGCTCGAGCTACGCCGGTATGCTCGTCAACCGCTTCATGCTTGGTCTGATCGAGAGCGGCGTCTCGCCCGCCTTCATGCTCTGCACCGGCATGTGGTATACCCATTCGGAGCAAGTATTCCGGTCCTCGCTCTGGTACTCCTTCAGCGGCGGATCCAACATCATCTCTCCCTTGATCAACTATGGGCTGGGCCATATCACGGGCGGGGCTCTGCATCCGTGGCAGTACATGTACCTCATCGCGGGGCTGGCAACCTTATTGTGGTCTATCGTGCTTTGGTTTGTTTTCCCCGGCAGTCCTCACACTGCCAAGGGGTTCACGGAGGAGGAGCGAAAGCTGGTCCTTGAGAGAGTCCGCAGTAACAATGCCGGTGTCGAGAATCGTCAGTTCAAATGGTACCAGGTCCAGGAAGCCCTAGGCTCCTACCAGTTCTGGTTTATCTTCTTCCTCTCGATGTTATCCACCGTTGGAAACGGAGCCGCCACCACGTTTGGCTCGATCATCTTCAATGGAATGGGATTCACCGTCTTCGAGTCCTTGTTATTGAATATGCCGATCGGCGCGCTGGCCTTCATCTGCGTGCTCGGGTCAGGGTACATTGGCCGGAAGGTCCCCAACTCACGACTGTTCGTTGTGAGCGGGGCCTGCGTGCCTGTCATTCTGGGCAGCTGTTTGATGTACGTTTGCTCCGTGGCAGGGGACGATTGACTCGCCTAAGTACTAACCCGATCCATGTGTCTAGATGGCAGCTCCCTTCGTCCCAACGCGCCCCGCGAATCTTCGGCTTCTACCTCATCAATTTCTTCTCCTCGGCCTGGGTGCAATGTATCGCCATGGGAACCTCGAATGTGGCCGGACACACCAAGAAGGCGACCATGGCCGCGGGAACATTCGTGGGGTACTCACTGGGCAATATCATCGGTCCTTTAACCTTCAATGCGTTAGTACCCCGTATGCATGCGTTTACCGTGTTTGGATGACTGACCCCTGAGCCATATACAGCAAGGATGCTCCACGGTACGACCCTGGTTTCCAGGCAACCGTCATTTGCTTCGCGATCTGCTTGGTTATGGCACAGATCTTCCGGGTCTTGATGTACGTGCAGAACAAGAAACGGGACAGCAGATATGGTGTGCCGACTCAGGAGCACGGGTTGGACGATTTGACCGATGGGGAGAATAAGTCTTTCCGGTATCCGCTTTAGAGATCTACTGTGTATATCTCAGACTGCCGCTGTGAGATTGATCTCGAGATAGATCCTAGTCAATCGGGAGAATCGGATTTCCTCATTTTCAAACACAACGTGGCCCCTACTAGTGGTGTTTCATGGGGGTGGGGATAGTACTAAGAGTGAGTGTCTTCGGACATCCTTAGAAACAGGCATCTTCCCTGCTGTCCCAGCCAGAAACCTATTCCATTAGGACGTTGTTAGGGCAATGGTGTGCAAGGCTCATTTTGATATTGGTTTCGAGTCTCATTCGGGGTATTGCAAGTACTCTCAGCATAGAATTTGGTCAACCAGCTACAGTTCAAAGTACGTCTTGGCTGAGTCGCTTCTCCTCAGCTCAGAAGTATCAAGCTTATCGGATATTCTCCGTCGGAGATCTCCCGCAATCGTGACTCCTTTGCAGTCACCGTGTATATCCAATACTTTTTAACTTGCAACCAATCGACGGATTGTCAATGCAAGGTTCGAGACTCAATATTCCCGAATACAAAACTGCGAAATGGACTCAAGATATTCTGGTTACCCTGCGTTCCGGGACTTGCCTCTGCAACGCAATGGCCCGCGCGGCAATGCCTGGGGGCTGTGGGGTCCAGGGGATCAAATTGGAACATTAAACCACCTCACGGAGGACGTGGTAGCAAGAGCCGCAAAGGAGGAAATTCAAACCGGAAAGCGAGTCAGTCTCAAGTGAGTAGATCTAGGAGCTGACTTGATTTTGCGAAGGAATGATATGCGACTCTACTGACACGGAAGCCATCCAGCTGGACATTGACTGGTTCTTCATATCCAACCTTGGGACGCAAAACCCTGGAAATCAAACTCAACAACAAAGCACCGTTGAAAATTGCTCATGACGATGAGGTATTTCAGAGTTTCAGAAACCTTTACCTTGGAAAGCTGGGAAGAAAAAAGAACAAAGCTGATGTGCGATTTAGTGGACCTTCAACTCTCAATGCAGCTCGCAGTGGGATGGATTTCGACATTATGCCTACCAAGCAGAAGAAGTTAGTATCAGTCACTTAGCAGGTTTGAAAGTGCTGACTGAACTTTGTCAACTTTCTTCTAGCTCTACTACATGGGTCGTACAGCTGCGGAATTCGCAAAGTCGCCGGTCCCAAACGGTATTCAACGTAAGATAGTCTATTTCAATGGTCCACTGGCCGTGGGCGACTGACAAGGTGCAGATATTGCGGAAGCGGGCATTGCTGGGCGCGGCATTCTGATTGACTGGTACAAATGGTCGCAACAGCATGGTCGCTCCGTCAATGCTATGTCTGCTCATGCGGTCTCATTCAGCGAGCTGCTTGAGGTCCTGAAAAGCCAAAACCTCTCCGAAGAAGACATACGCCCTGGCGATATCATCATAATCCGATTCGGCTACATTAGCCAGTATGAAGGCATGAGGGACGAAACGCGTGCTCGGTTAGATGAACTCTACAGGAAGCAGAAACCCGAGAATATCGGAATTGAGCCTTCCGAGCAGCTATTAGAGTTCCTTTGGGGGCACAGAATTGCTGCTGTTGCGGGCGATACTCGATCGTTTGAGGTGTGGCCTTGTTCTCAGACACAATGGCATCTGCATGAGTGGTTGCTTGCTGGGTGGGGGATGCCAATCGGCGAGCTCTTCGATTTGGAGAATCTGAGCAAGGCCTGTGAAGAAGCAAAGAGATGTACGTTCTTCTTCACCAGCTCTCCCATGAATGTACGATTCAATCCAATACCCCGTCTCCCTGCCGATCGAGATGCTGATTATCTACGACCAAAACAGGCACCTGGGGCAGTTGCAAGTCCACCAAATGCCTTTGCATTCTTCTGATCATGTTGTATTTCGGTTCCACAATCTTGGAATTTTCTCGTATCATGGCTAGTAGTATACACTGGTATTTGACAGGACGTTTTGGACTTGAACTTCACTTGAACTTGATGCTACTATGTCTCCTCTGAATTGACAATGTATTTACCTCGCAGGCTAAGGTGCGGTGCTCCCTAGCCATAGCTATGAATAGCCACATTTCTCGTTGCGTGATCTCGGAATGGAGATCTCACAATGTATATCTGTATAACGGGCTTTCCTCTCCCATCTCTACCAGCTGTTGTGGGGTGTAGGTTTCCCGAGCTTCGCTTTCATCCATGTCACTCTTTTTCTTGTTCAGGCTCCAAAGACTGAATTCAAGGGTACAGCAAGCCGCTATACCCATGCAAATGATGCCAATGGACACCCCATAACCAATAGTATAGTGTGGCGCTTGGCTTTCGAGGAATATATTTGTTCCAATAAAGCCTAGATCGCCTGTCAGAACTATCTGGGGTTCATCGCTTCAACGGGGCACTTACTTCCGGTATTGCCAGCAGCTAAAAGCCAGGCAATTCCAATTGACCGTTTCCAGGACTGCGGCAGGTTATTACCCGTCCAAGCGGAAATTCCTGGAAGCAGCGGATATATTCCAATTTGTGCGAGAACCACCGCAAAGTACATCGGGCCTTTATACTCCTCAGTGTTGGCGGACAGAATGAGGAGGATCACAAACGAAATGAGCATTAGAGTCATAGGCATGGCGATGAACGGGAATCGCCAGGTGAAGCGATCGGCAAGACGACCACTGAGCCAACTCGAGACCGCGCCACAGAAATAAGGGGGAATTGTTAGTAATTGGGCGTCTGATGCTTGGAATCCTAGCTTATGAATAATTGCTGGCATGGTGTAGGAGAATGCTGCGTTCGGCGCGGCGTTTGTCATAGCCATGAGCACGGCCAGGAGAATCTTCCAATCCAGCATCGTCCTGTAAAGAAGAGTCCAGGTGAACTTGTCTCCTTCCCCTGTGGCAGATCGATGACCGGTTTGTCGGAACCGAATATTGATGTAGAGTTTTTCTTCATCGGTGAGCCATCCTACTCTCTCCGGGGAGTCTGGGAGAAGCCATGGCAAGAGTAAACCAAAGACAGTGGGAACCATCCCTTCAAGGATAAAGATCCATCTCCACCCAGCAAGCCCACGAAGCCCATCCATCTTTGCAATTGCGAATGCCAGCAGGCCGCTGAAAGCCCCAGAGATAGCCGACGCAGTATACAGAAGGGCAAGCCGTTGCTGGATTACATTGGGAGGGTACCACTGCGTGACGAGGTATACTGCGCCAGGAAAAAAACCCGCCTAGAGTTAAATGGTGAGCTATTAATCTTCTCGATGCACAAGAATTGACATTGAATTACCTCGAAGATCCCCAATAACACTCGGCAGGCTGTTAGACTTGCAAAGCCATTGATGGACCCCATGCAGGTCATGACCGTTCCCCAAGTCACAACCTGGGCGGCTAACCAATAGCTGGGACGAGTCTTCTTCAGCATGATATTAGAAGGAATCTCTAGCAGCGTCAGGATCGTAAGCATCCGTCGGTCAATCATTCGTTGTCGGCATGATCGTACCAAATATGATGTATGGGACAAAGAAGAGAGTGCTCGCGATATTATACTGATTGCCAACCAATCCCAGATCCGAGTTCATTCCCTCAATCTTCGCATTCCCCAGATTGCTCCGGTCGACGTGGGAACATAGGTAAAGAAATGCCAGGACAGGGATCAAATGGCGGTCGATCTGGTTGCTTGGTGAGTACATGACTCTTGTCGGGCGTGTTGACCAAGGTCTTTGCATACCTTTCGAATCACCCTTTTCCCTTTCGTCCCCTCATATTCTCGGAGAATCGCAGTCTCCTCTTCTGAGAGTCCTGTATCGATGAGGGATTCAAGATGTTTGCTCTGGAGAGCATCTTTCACATCTTCAGCCCTCGGTTGTGTCATTTTGCTCTCGGCGACTCAACTTCTTCCTTGTAAAGAATGATCTAGTAATGAAGGCTGAAAGATGTCAGGTACTCGGATTCAATGATTGAGGTCCTTTTATTTGGAATATAGTCTGTTGCTAGCCGGGTATCTGGGTACCCCACGGGGTGAGTCGACACGGGAAATCACCGAAATTGACTTGATGCACAATGATTATAGTAGTGTCTCCGTCGGAAATATCCCGAAGCCATTCTGATTTGTAGGAGTCTATCATTCCGTAAGCTATAGGATCATTAGATGGTGTCGATGGTATCTGTTCCTGTCGTGGCTGCTGGCGTTCCTGATCGTTCCCATATCAAAGGCTCTGCAGAATAGATTGATCATGAATCGAGCCAGTATATTGGGTGGATATAGTGCATTCACTCTCATACGCATTATTCCAGACTCCCGCACATCGACAGGTATGTATATAGAGACGGATTCAGCCCGTCAAACTTTTGCATGCGATTCCATCTAAGCCGTCGCTTGACCACCGAGTAACACCATAACGCCATGCGCCATACGCCATCTATCGATACCGCTCCGGGACCACCAGCACTGTGCCCAACATGCCCATCGACGACGCCACTCGATCCAGCGCCGTGACGTCCCTTGTGCCAGCGGGGGTTGCTAGACAGCGCTCCAGCGCCGACACCACGCGAAACGGCAGCACCTCATTGTCGCGCAGTCTGTCCAGCAACCCGTCCAGCAGCGCCATCGCATGCTCAACGCCCTGCAGCACCACCGCCGGGCCTACCACCCCGGGACACGCCTGCACACACGCCCTTAACTCGCCCGCCGCGCGCACCAGCCGCCCGCGCGACGCCCTTACCCTGTGCACCAAATCCCTCAGCATCGACACATCCTGCACCGTCCGCGCCTCCGCCAAGTACCCCGGACACAGCACGACATCCAGAAACGCCGCGTCGGCCGCACACACAAAGCCCGCCCACTCGCCCGCCCGCCGCACATCCTCGCCGCGCACCCGCCGCGCCAGATCCAGCCACTCGGGCTCGGCCAGGAAACACGCCGTCCCCTCCTGCACGGCCGCCGCGACCAGCAGCCCGCGGAAGGCAAGATAGCACGCGCGCGCCCACCCCGCCGCATGCGCCGCCGCCCCGCGACGGCCCATCAGCCGGCGCACCCCGTCCGCATGCACGACCCACGCGTCGCGGCTCGTCTGCGCATACAGCTCGTAGACGGTCAGCATCATCACCGCGCCGAGCATGTCGGGCCCACAGGCTGATGTCGAGGCGATGTCGCTGTCGCTGTCGTGTTGCAGCGCCCGCGCGACCTGCTGCAGCGTCGCCGCATACGCCTGCCGCGCACTCTTCATCAGCGCCCGGTCGTGCGTCCGCGCCGCCCGCACCATCGCCGTCACGCTCGCCACCGCCCCGTCCTGCGCGGCGGAGTGTCCGAAGCTGGAGGCGATGTAGGCGGCACAGTCGGTGCGTGGGCCCCGGCAGTGGGCTTGGAAGCAGAGCGCGGGGAAACTGGTGCGGAGTTCTTCGGCGAAGAGGTGCGGCTGGTTTTGGGTCCAGGGTACGCCCCCACTGGGCGGTTCGTCGAGAGCCATGTGTGCCTGGATCATGGTGAGGGCGGCGGCCGAGGGGAGCCCGCGCTGCGGTGTGGACGGGGACGGTCGACTGCTGCTGGTGGTGCTGCTGGATTGGTGACGCCGCTCGAGGCCCGGACGCTCGTCTTGGAAGCGGAATGTACGTCTGTAGCCGGGACAGGGCCGGCCGTAGCGGCGGCATTGGGTGCAGTCGGGGGTTGCTTCGTCGCACTGCCTCTGTTAGAGGTATTCTTCAACGGGGACAGGGGCATGCATACCTTGATGCGTCGTTCACGACAGCGCGCGCATCCGGTGCTGTGCGGGACGCCGACCATCTTCACAGTTACCGCTGGTGATGCTTGAATTCGTTGAATGCATTGCGACGGTGTCGGACGGCATCGCTATATATGAGTCGAGATGATAAACACGATAATACGATGAACGACGGCCCCATTCTAATGTCGTGAGTTCGTTTCCTTGCTTCATGTCGTTTAAATTGGGATGCAGCGATCGCGAACGACTCCAGCTGAAGTTATACGAGAGCATCCTGTGGGATGGAGAGCGAATGAGCCTCGGAATCAGGACAATATCCGTGGACGGTGATTGGATGCTAAGCGCTGTTCTATTCTTGTTGCCTACGATACGATCTCGTGTCCGGCCGTGGAGGTTCGTGTTGGTGGAGCTCGTATAGTTAAGTGGTAGGAGCCCGAGTCGTGTGGATCTTGAGGATAGTATAGAGTGAATAGGAACAGTAAACAAGATCCAGATGAACATCATGTCAAGACCATATCATATCCTACAATACCGTGATCTGTAAATAGAACACCTGCATGCAGATCTACACATGATCAGACCTCCTCACGGAGTCTATCCTCTATCCCTACATCCACTCCCCCTATACACTATTCTATACCCTATACTAACTACTCTATACAGTCCATCGAGATATACACCATGAACTACATACTCCTCCCTCTCATCTTCCTACCCCTTACATCCTCCCTCCAATCCCCCCTCCACCCAACATCCGGAAACCCCATATTCCCAGGCTGGTACGCCGACCCCGAAGCCCGCATCTTCGACTCGACCTACTGGATCTACCCAACCTACTCCGCCGCCTACGAGTCGCAGACCTTCTTCGATGCCTTCTCCTCCCCCGACCTCCTCACCTGGACCAAACACCCCTCCATCCTGAACCTGACCACCATCCCGTGGTCCACCAACCGCGCCGCCTGGGCGCCCTCCGTGTCGCGCTCCCTCGCCGGCGATTACTTCCTGTACTTTTCCGCCGGCGACGGCGCCGGCATTGGTGTCGCCAAGAGCACGTCTGGCCGTCCGGACGGTCCCTTTGTCGACGCGCGCGGCGACCCCCTCGTCCCGCGCACGGTGTTTGGCGCGGAGCCCATCGACGCGCAGGTGTTTCGCGACGACGACGAGGAGCAGCGCGTGTGGTTGTACTTCGGGGGATGGAGTCATGCGGTGGTTGTGGAGTTGGAGCAGGATATGGTGACGCTCAAGGGGGAGTATAGGGAGATCACCCCGCCGGGGTATGTCGAGGGCCCGTGGATGATGAAGCGCGAGGGGGTGTATTATTTTATGTATAGTGTTGGGGGGTACGTATCTCATTACCTTCCAAGGCTCCTTATATGGGTGCATGCTAATGTTGGTAGATGGGGCGACAACTCCTACGGCGTCAGCTATGTCACCGGCCCCTCGCCCACCGGGCCCTTCTCCAATACCTCCACCCAGATACTCCAAGGGAACGACCGCGTCGGCACCAGCACCGGCCACAACAGCGTCTTCACCCCGGACGGCGAGAACTACTACATCGTCTACCACCGCCGTCCCGTCAACGACACCGAGCGCGACCATCGCGTCGTTTGTGTCGATCGCATGAAGTTTGATGCCGAAGGGCATATCCTGCCAGTCACTATCACCACCGAGGGGGTCGAGGGGAGACCACTACACTAATGCGTAGACGCGTACTAAATCCAGGCAGGTAGTAATATCATTCATTCATAGCTATATGCATAACGCCCCGGGTATCGTAATATGTTTTATGTTTATCGTCAAAACATCGAGCTCCGCTTCTTCGACAGCTTCGTCTCCTCCGTCGTCCTGCGG
Source organism: Aspergillus sp. MEXU 27854 (assembly GCA_019721355.1). Classification (NCBI taxonomy): domain Eukaryota; kingdom Fungi; phylum Ascomycota; class Eurotiomycetes; order Eurotiales; family Aspergillaceae; genus Aspergillus; species Aspergillus sp. MEXU 27854. The sequence goes on from JAGMTT010000001.1 coordinate 3,941,515, forward strand.
AACCCAAAGAAACTACTCTTTTTCGGCTGCACCGCCCCAGGCGGTCGCGCCCCTGTGGCGACTGGCTGCATGGGCACAAACCCCAGCGACGACTGCCGGCGGCCGTCGTTCCCAGGCACGGACAGGTACGGCCCAGGCCGCGCAGGCGCATGCGGCACGGGCCCCGCAGAGTGGTGATACTGTTGCGGGCGGGGGTGCGGTCGGAACGGCACGCTCTGTGGGCGCGGCGGCTGCTGCGGTCGGGGCGTTTGCGACGGACGCGGAGGGAGAGCCGGGGTATGCGACTGCTTCCGCACCTGTTGCTCTTCCTGGCCGTAGAGCTTCTGCAGACGACGCGTCTCCTTGTCGATTTCCGCTTGGCGTTTGCGGCGCGCCTTTTCCTCCTCTTCGAGAAGCTTTTTCGTCCGTTTTTCCTCCTCTTTGCGGTCGAGTTCTTGCTTGCGGCGGTCGGGGTTGGGGGATGGTTGTGGGGGTTTCGGGGCGGCCAGCGCGCCCGATGCGGCGGGCGTTTCTTTATCGGTTCGGGGTTTGGGGGCTGCTGGTGTCACCGGTGCTGCGGCGGCGGTAGGCGTGGTCGGCTTGGACAGATGAAACGACTCCTTCATCGGCGCAAAGTAGACGTCGCGGATCGTCACCGCGCCCAGCAACAGTACCACCTCGAGGCCCTTGAAATCCTCCATCTCGACGCGATACAGGTTCGGCTCGTAGAGGGTGAGTTCGCGCAGGGCCTGGAAGATCGACACAGTGATGTCCGGTTCCTTGTGTTTCGGTTTGGTTTCAGATATGGTCGAGGTCTTGCCGGAGAGGAGACACGTCAAATCCTTCGAGAGCTTGCTATCGCGGCGCCAGCTGAAGCGCAGCTTGGGAGTGGTGTCGGCGGCGGCCGGGTCGGTCAGGGTGTGGTCGAGGGCTGAGCTGGACGGCTGGCGGAAGGTGTGCTGCGGCATCTCAAAGGACCAGGTGGGCGGGCTGTTCCAGGACTTGGGCTTGAACTGCACGGTGATCTGCTGGTCCGGGTTGTAGAGGTGCACGGTGAAGCGCGTGGGGAGGATGGGCTCCGGTGGCGGGGACACGCCGCCGTTCTGGCGGATGGCGTCGGCGGAGAGACTGGGCTGCGTCCATTCGGGGATGATCAGGACTTCGCCGTAGATGACGTCCGAGACGAAGGGGTCGGCGAGGGCGACGGCGTAGCGGTTTTTGCAGTCGGGGGAGGACGGGTCCGGGTGCCGGAGGGTGTAGACGGGGGTGGGCTCGTCGCCATGTTGGGCCAGATAGATGGTCCAGAGGTGTTTTTGCTTGGTGGGTTTGAGGAAGAAGGCTGGACATAAGTAGAGGATTAGATGTTGGGCCGAATGGGGACATACTGGGGAGGTTCTCGTCGAGCATGCTGTTGGTGGTTTAGTGAGAGAATGCAGAGAGGGGACTCTGGAGGGAGTCCATTGATCTGGAGTAAGGGAGAAGGAGATAAATAATGAGAGAAGAAGAAGAGATGAAGAAGAGAAGATGAAGCCAAATGCATGTGGAGAACTGCGCCACATGACCGGCTATTAATAGAGCGGAGTATGGGGTGCCTACACTATCCCTATACCACTCTACCACTATATAACTCTCCGATCTTCACCCTTTACTCTAGGCAGATGGATTCTCTACTAGTAAACAGAATGCTAGGTGACGAATCTTGTTGATCACCTTAAATTCAATTCGGTTGCCTGACACTGCCCCGACTAACCTACATGCGAATTCTCCGGGGCATGCATGGAAACAAAGTCAATGGATATATCAGATCGTTTCGATGCATTAAGACTGGCTCAGGCGATTGAGGACTAAGGAACAGCCTAATGCGCCCCATACGCGTTCACGACTGTTCGCCATTCCTCGGGTATCAAAGACATTCGAGGAGTTATCGCAGAAGACCTCCAAATCGATTTCACGCCCCGTTTGGCATTCTTGAAGAGTCCCTTGATCTCCCCCTTAAGTGCCTTCTTCTCCTCCTTCGTCCATTGGCTACCCTTCTGCGCAGCTCGTATGGCTTTGATGTGTTCCGTTAGAATGGCTGAAGAGGTCTCGACAACACATGTGGTACACTTGTGTTCATCTGCAGCGTCATTGAGAGCATGCGCAAGGAATTCCAACGCCGCTTTGATCTGCGATTGTTGAATCTGGCGATCAAGCAGAGGAGTCTGAGATGGTCCATGCACATGACAAGGACTCTTGGAGGTCTCACTAGACACTGTTAGACTGCAAATGAACCCGTGGGTTCTACTTACATCGGTTCCTCGGTGGTGTCTCGCAGCGTATCCACTGATACGTTTGGGTCTTTGTCTTCTGGGTACAGAGACATGGTTTGGGGAGTCATTATACTGTCTGATGGTACTTGAGTGGATAGTACCGGCCGACTTCGATGGATAGGCATGCTGATATATATACAGCGGTACATCGCTCTCACAAGTAACTCGGACCGTGACAATTCGGCCGAACAGCCGGACCTGACCCTCTATGACAGCTCCGACTACAAGTTTCATCGTCTTCTAGCATGTATACGCCGTGCATTGTATGCTCGGAATTTGATCCTTGGCCCGATTAGGCCATGTCCGAGGTGCTCCGATGCTAAGTCCGAGATCTCGGAAGATATAGATCATACTTCAGTTATGATCATTCATTATTGAGGGAAGAGATCAAGGCTATCTGACCAGTTCCTACACTTTACTAATGCCCAGAGCTATTTCACGCAGTGTGGGTGGTTTCATCCGATCGACAATGTGTGGAACAAGTCGTCCATGCTAGTTCCATATCGAACCCATCACCGATGTTCGTATGCAGTATATTGATGATCTCTCCCAGAGTCATATACTGTTACCAAATTCTTCCAGTCAACACTTCAGATGTTCAGTATCAGATTCATCTCAGATCTTCGTCGCTTGGCAAGGTCAAGCAACACAAGCAACACAGCCCCGGACGCTAAAAGCTTAGCCCCCAAAGCAAGCATATGAAACGCCCATCATTCGTGCAATCAACAAGGCAATGTCAGCCTCGTCGACTAGTCCCCTAGTCAGAGGGGTTGACTAACACGAAGGATCAGGCTGGATAAATATCCAATGCAACCCTTTGACTGGTAATGCCACCGTCCGACGTCGACGTCTCACAACACCATGGAGACACGCCCAAACCAGGCCCATTACAAGGCCGTCGAGAACGGCCAGCACAAAAAGAAAGAGAAGAAAAGCCCAATACTGACGCCGTTGCGCCATCGGTCAAAATCCTTATACCTCCTGATCTTCTACATCGCCATCCTGATCATCCCCTGGATCCTGACCTGCATCATGATGGTGCACCCGGTCAATGCACCTTCCTACGTCCACCAAGGGTTTGGCATGTCCTTCTGGGTGCTAGTGGACATTCTGGCTGTTTGGGACGTCATTATCATTTTCCGCAGTGTGCAGACCGTCCTCGCCATCCCCATCGTCTCCGGGTTCCTCGCCCAAGCCGCCGTCGTCTACGCCCAGCGCCATGCGCCCACCCAGAAGCTCACCCTGCGCCAGGTCGTCGCGCTGGCCGATCGCCCGTGGGCGAACGTGATCCTCTGGTTTCGATGCTGGTCCGCAAAGGTCGGCTCGCGGCTGGCGTTCTGGGGGGGTCTGTTCATCCTGATGGTCGCAGCCACCCCGGTTGTCCAGAACCTCCTCGTCAAGAATGAGTTCCTCAACGTTGCGACCTGTGCAAACACCCCGATCTACGGATGTAACCCGCTGAATATCGACGAGGTCATCGGGCTCGACCCCGAGCCTGCAGCCATGGACAAGCTGGCGCAGAATACCGCCGTCCAGCATGTCGCGAAGAAGACGCAGATGGTCACGCCGCAGGATTTCCAGCCCTTTCTGTGGGCGGACAACTGGACCTCCATCAATGATGCGAACGATATCAACCGCGCGTCGTTCTTCTGGTATCACGAGACGATGAAAGACGAAACGTACTTTGTATCCGCGCTGACGAACGGCACCAACACCGGGGTCCTGCGACAGCACGCCGTCAGGCTGAATTCGACCTCAAGCTGTGTTCCTGTGCCGTCGTCCGAATATCCCGTGGACTGTCCCGGCGATCGGCCGTTCGTCACTCGTCTGTCCGCTCCCGGTGTCCTGGACATCCGCATCTGCGCCCCCGGGAAGTATGGACAGAGTCCGTGGACGTTGAGCAGAGACCGACAGGACATAACGGAACAACTCTGGATCGACGTGACATCGTACCATCTGCTCGCGGAGATGTCCCTGCTCCCCTTCAACTACACGTTGAAGTGCACGACCAACACCACCCGCGGCTACTTCGAGGTCAACAACTACCTGAACGGGAACAACCCGGGGCCCCTGCTGGAGAAGTGGCCCAGCCAGCAGGACCTGGCCAAGGACTTTAACGACTTCCTGGGTGTTGACGCGGATTTTGCCATTCCGTCTGCTGTGTGAGTCTACATCCGCCAGTCAACCAAGTCCATCCACTGACAGTCAGCAGAGACAACGTCACCGATCTCGGGTTGTATACCCTCGGACCGCCCCCAGTCGACCCTTTCAACACCGCAGAGTACTACGCCGCCGGGCCGCTCATGACCAGCGCGATCGCCCTGTTCGGCAACCAGAGCTTCTTCGCCCTGGCGAGCAACGCCACAAACGCAACCGCCGCGTCCGCCCTCACCACCATCTGCCAATTCGACCTCCTCCCCTTCACGCGGATCGTCCTCACCCAGTTCGAGCGCGCGCCCAGCCCCTGCTACAATCTCGCCTGGACACTCAGCAACTACGAGCCCGCAGACGTCTACGCCAGCCTCATGGACCTGACGTATAACTGGATCAGCGCCTTCAACGACACAACGACGGCAAACCGGGCGCTCGACATGGCGACGTACTTCGCCAACGAGGTGGTGCTGACCGCCGCCGCGTCGCAGGGCTCCGCGGGGGCTTCGCGCAGCATCAACTTCTCGGCCGGCGTGGCGGTCCCCAAGCCGAAATGGAGCCTGGCGGCCGTCATCACCGTGTCAATTCTGCTTGCGCTGCAGATCGTCGGGCTGTGCGCCATCATGGCCTACGCGCAGTCAGTGCCGACGTGGACGGAGAATTTTGATGCGTTCGCTATGCTGCGCATGGGGGCTGAGTTGCAGCGTCGGCAGCATGCACGCTTTGCGGGTATCCGCGACACGGATACAAGGGCTTTGGATGCGCTGTGTCAGTATGATGGGGTTGTGGGGGTTGTCGATGAGGATGAGAAGGAGGGGAAGGAGTCGTCTCTGGACGATACTCCCTCTGAGAGTCCCGAGTCGCATTTGCCCGAAGACTCTTCTGATCCCCGGGAGGAGGTGGGCAAGGAAGAGCCTGAGCCACCGTTCCAGCTGGCGGTGGGAGGACCAGGCATCATCACGAGGAACCTGGCACCTCGGAGATGGAGACGGAAGAAGCCAAAGACACCTACTGAGCATGACGAGGTATAACGAATACAGTAAGTATAGAAGCAGGCATCTTCATTCATTCTCAATCCCCGACATATACATCCATAGGAGTTACCCACGTAGACCACTCGCTAAGCCTTCATCCTCGCATACCTCACCCGATGCAACTCCCTCACCTCCTCATCCAACCCCTCAGCCGGCCCATCAACCCTCAACCCCGGCGCGATCTGGTTAATCGCCAGCGGCGCAACAGGGCCCGGCGTTCCACCCAACTCCCTCCTCCACCGGTCAAACTGTGCAGTAGAGCTAGCGTACACAATCCGACCCAGTCCCACGTTGGCATGGGTAGCCGCGCACATCGGACAGTGCTCGCCGGACGTGTAGACGGTGGCGGTGGCGCGCGCGGCCGGGTCCAGGTTCTTCTGCGCCCAGAGGGCTAGTGTCAGCTCCGGGTGTAGGGTCACGTCGGCGTCGGTCACGGTGCGGTTGCGGTCTTCTTTGAGGATCTTGCCGGTGGCGTCGACGAGGACGGAGCCGAAGGGGGCGTCACCTGCCTCGAGGGCTTCGCGGGCGAGCTCGACGCAGCGGCGGAGGTAGGTGATGTCTGTACTGGAGACCATTGTGCTGGCTTGAATCTGGGATTCTGGTGTGCGGAGTGTGTTCTGTTGGATTCGGGGTTTGAAAGCGGGGAAGATAAATCAACCTGAGCGGGTCGCATCTTGGCTTTTATACTCGTTCTTTGGAGGCGCTCGGCGCCGATAGGAATGATAGGGATGTTCAATCCATCCCGAGTGACAACGGCCGATGTCGTGGTGATCGCATGGAGTTGTGATGGCTGTGATGACACCTCTAGCCCACCAGTTGGATGAGGTCACCAACGCTCTCATAGTATGAGGAGGCCACGACAGGACACCTGACGGAGATCCCCGAAGAATTGGAACGCGCAAGGGGGATGCATTCCGGAGATCAATTCCGTCCCAGCACTATGGTGATCGACATGTCAAGCCACCAAAGGGATGGACAGCCCTAAGCACCGGTCTGGTACCGATCACCATGTCATTCCATCAGATGTATGGGAGGACAGGCCCATATGCTCATATAGTATACCCTGTCGCATTAGAGACAGTCACGACAATGTATTTGAACGATCGGGATAGTGAAGTGATCTGCGCGGCATGTGAAGACATCCAAACGATTGACTGGCTCATATAAAGGTTGATAGAACGAGGTGCTCTGTATTCACTCTATTATAAAGGGTGGAGTGAGCATTTTTCAATACAACCACATGGCAGCGCCTTCCATACTTCATATAATTACTGTCAAGACCACGAAGACTTGATCGTTAAGACCCTCTTCCCATTCCCCCCAAACAAATGGATGTTGTTATGCACCCACTCCAACGCCAGATCCCGATCCAAACTCCCCAGATCCGCGCACTCGCTGCCGAGCTTCTTGGTCAGCTCCGGCGCCAGTTGCCCTAGACGCCCCAGACGATAATTGGCGCTAACGTAGACCAAGCCATCGAACCCTTCCTGATAATGGCTTTCCTTGTCGATCAGCGCACCCGGCTTGTCATCGGCCATGCTACATGTGTCAGCAGAGGCGGGATGGCTGCGTGGGAGGCTTACATATAGTGCAGAGTCACGTTGGCTCTGCATGTTTCTCGTTTGTCGAAGATTCTGCGTGGAACGACGACGTCCAGGAAGAGACAGTCTTCGGTCGTATCGGACGTCGTGTTCGCGGAAGGCTGCGGGCAGATACGGCTCTCGTTTCCTCTCTGCACCACTGGGTTGATACCGGTGGGTGCGACGGGGGGTGCGTATCGGAGGTCACCGACCGGGGCCTGGGCATAGCGAATATTCCGGAAGGTGAATCGGTCAGTTGTGGCCTGATCCATAACAATTAGTCCTTGGCTCTGGTATGGGTGATATTGGCAGTCTTAGTCTTACATTGTATGAAAAAGCCTCGTGGATTTCGTATCCCAGGTCAACCTGAGGTGCTAATGAGAGGGTGTTGCTCATCCACGTCCATAGCGGCCATGCAACACCGACGAGAGCGCTTGTGAAAAGTAGCAAATTCATCCTGATGGTTGAACGTTGCCATCGAAATCATTTTAGAGAGGAATAGTATGGTCTTAGTAGTTGCTGCCCCCTCAGTAACATCGCCCCACGACTGCACGTGAGCAGGGGCCTATCGGAGTATTCGTTACTGTTGGTGACAGCTGTCCTGGGTTTGTTGTCAGAAGAGTTGTAGATGATGGAACAAGGTTGGATGAAAGGCAGTCAATTGACTGATCTGTATGCTGCGTAACTGTGATAGGCCCAGGTATGGTTACAGATGGTAAAAATCAAAGAATTCGAGATCAGCATTATGAATAGGATTCATTGCGTTGCAGTATATCGACGAGAGTATATTTTAGTCCAAGCCTGCCACGGAGGTCGAGTAAAGAAAGACAATATGAGGATGTTCAATGTCATTCCGTAGATATATCTTCTTGACGACATGTAGCGACCAATCTAGGCCCACGTCAGTAAGTATCATGTCTGGGGAGGGGTTACCTTAGAATACTCTGATCCATAACAAAGATAACAAAGACACAGTACCAAAGCTGAAGTGCAGGTGCCCACTTGATCTATTCCATTAGTATCTCGTACACAAGGGAAGATGGCTTACCAACAGTGTTGCGTTGAAAAGATGCCCACCCACCCAGCCGCTGATATACAGCGTGATTGCCGGATCGTAGGATTGACTGCAGGACTGGTTAGTTCTGGTCACGTCCAACTTGGGGAAGAACTTAGTTTGTTTGCATTCTTCTTCGTTCTCTTACATCTGATACCATTCCTGTGGAGCCTGTGTCTGTGAGCATGCCATATAGGGGGCGTACCTGTCTGTATACGTCGTATATGGAGTATGTATGAATCGAATGCATCTCCTGCATGAATCAGTAGGAATCCGTTCAGGCCAGGAAGTTCACTTAGGCATTTCGTGTAGTATATAGCTCTCAAGGAGATAGCTCTCACTCTCGATTCTCGATGTTTGAAGCTGTTGTCGACCTGGCGCAGTCAGTTGCTCGGGGGGAGCACTCACCTGTCTGATGTATCCCATATTCGTCTATAGTGATCTGACCTATATATGCATCAGCTTGCGGGTGGGAGACTCACCTGGCATATCTGATAGTGGTGGTTCTGCTTCTCTGATGTCTGCATCCCCATGGGAGTCGGCCCTTATATACCATCCGCCTCTTTGTCCAATAAACCCATTGTACTTCAGGTCTCATTCTCATACATACAACTCCCGTTATCCCCTTTGTCTACAACAGAAACAATCGACAAGGACCACGAGTCTATCTCTATTCATCTAACAATGTATATCCATATCTACAAACAGAGCAACCCTCGACCGGGGTATCCCGGCTCAAATCTTTGAGCCGCCGACCTCTTTGCCCTCGGACACCTTGGCGGCCTCGCGCTCGGCCGTGCTCAGCTGCAGCCCCTGGTCGTCCCAACCCTGCGTGCCGAGCTTGTACAGGACGCGCTGCTGGTCGCGGTCCGGCATGGGGCCTTCCTTGTTGCGGCGCTGGCGCGACTCCAGCGTCTCGACCAGGGTGGCGTTGTCGCCGTCCAGCGCGTAGCCCTCCAGGTCGTCTGTGTGCTCCTCCTCGGAGAAGGTGTATGTGCGGTATTCGGTGTTTTTCCAGCCGGTGCCTACATCGTCAGCCCTTCACCCATCCAACTGTGGCGGTCATCATCATGCAAGATGCATGCATACCCTGGAATTTACTACTATCCTCCCAATCCTCGGTGAAGTAGTGCAGGAAACCCCCATGCGTGACGAGGACAATCTCCTTCTCCGGGCGCGCCTTCAGCCAGCGCCGGCACGCGCGGGCGCGGTCCTTGATGGCCTGCGTGGAGGGCGCGTAGCGGCCCTCCTTGCTGTTCCAGCCGTCGTGGACGTACTCGGCGTCGATGGGCAGGTGTTTGGCGTCGATCTCGCGGCGCAGGTCGGCGGGGTCGCTGCCCGTGTCGCAGGGCACGTCACTGGTCTCCTGGGCGTCCGGCAGCAGGATCAGCTTCAGGTCCGGGCGGCGCTGGAAGACGGGCTCGAAGCTCTGCAGGGCGGTGTAGATGGTGCGCCGCAGCGGCGAGGCTGTCACCAGGTCGATGCGGTCGTGGAAGGGGAAGCGATCGCGCAGCTGGCGGCATTGCTCGTTGCCCAGGTCGGTCAGGAGCGGGTCGTGGATGACGTGGTTGGCGACCGAGAGGTTGTGCACACCCTGCAGTTTGAGCAATTAGTCTCTTCCTGGGAAGGATGTTGGGGATGGGTGTACCTGGGCGTGGCGAACGCAGTGCACGATGGGAGGCATGGCGATGTCAATGGTGAGTTGTGAGAGGAGAGAAGGGGAAGTTGAAATGAGAATGCGGGAGGAGGAGTTAGTCACGGAGTTAGTCACGGCGTGGAGAACGATCGAGTATATCGCTTCGCCCAACCCTCTACCTATCTACTCTTCAATATTTGCAAGCCGGAATTGCAAAAAGTCAATCGCGGCTGACTTTCGGGCATCCAGACTTTTCTGCTGGTTCGTCCAGGAGAAATCAGGGCACCATCGCCACATCGGAGGAACGTCGCCCGTCTGACTCACTCTACTCCGTATACAAACCTTCATTGGGGGCTTGGCTGAGGCGGATTCTTATAATCTGGTCAGTTGGCAGAGAGACCGTGAACAATGTACAATACCAATTCATATATCACGGATCTGACACGGAAATCTCATTCTACACCGCACATAAGAACGATGTCTCGCCATCACGATCCAGCTCGTCGACCAGAGTTAGAGTCTCATCCTGGGCCCAAAAGGGACAAAAAGGAGCTAAGGGACTGGCGTATCGCATTCTGGTCCTCATCGGAATCTTCCAGGTCCGTCACGGAATGCTGGAGAAGGTATTCGGCGATTTCATCACATAGTTCGTCCGCGGGCAATGGGAACGTTGCTTGGGCGTCTATATGAATCTTTGACGCGAAGGACAATGCGCCATTGGCAGTCTCCAGTCTTTTATGACTCCGTGGCACTAAAAACCCCGTGCGAGTTGGCCTGCTCCAGAAATGTGCAGAGGGATGGATGAGAACCATCTCCTGGACAAGGACGATGTCCACCGTGAGCGACTCGGTGTCTCCTGCATCTCAGAATCGGATCGGATCTATTCCGTATACATCTCAGCCGCAACGTTTTTGGTGCTATCGGAAGCAAAGCTTAGCCAACTCGGAGAACCTACGATACTTGGAATCGATTGTTACAGAAGATCCGGCTGTCAGCAAAACCCTCCAGAGACCGCTTCAGGTGGTTCTGTTATTGGCAGATAAGCCTCAGCTGAGGATGGATCCAGCTTACCGATCGTGGAAGGTGACTATATACGTACTCGCTACGAGGCATCCAATCGGGCGTTCGATCTATACTCAGTGGATCTATACAAGCCCGCTATAATCAAATCAAGCTCCACTGTCAAGGACGGAGTATCCCGTTAGACTCCGGTCGAATGGCCCCAAAAGATGACCATCATCATGGTGGGCCGCTCGGAGACATAGTATAAAGCCGAAGGTAAGCTGAGAGTCCATCCTCTCCTCATTTCCTACAAACATCCATTCTCCTTATTCTTTATCCAAGATGGTAGACACCTCCAACCTCAATCCCGAATTCGAAGTCCGGGAAATCCACACCAAGGAAGAATACGCCCGGCTAGTAGACGTCCTCTGGACGGCCAACTTCCAGCCCTACAAGTACTTTCCCTCCTAAGTCACGTCCAAGCCCGCCTAATCATGATACTCATGACACAGCCCGATCTTCACAGCCGTCCACCCGGTCACCGGCCACACAGCCGCAGACAGAGAAGCCGACAAGGCCCTCGACACCGACATCCGGTGGGCCGCGCACACCAAGAACCCGGCGTCGCATCTGATCTACGTGATCGATCGACGCACCGGCCGCGTAGCCGGCGGCTGCGAATGGCTCATCTTCCATAACAATCCGTTTCCGCAGGGCCCGCAGAAGATCCCCTGTACCTGGTATCCCGAGGGCTCGGAACGGGCCGAGTACACCAGTGCGTTCTTGTCGCAGGTGTTTTTCTACCGCATGTCCTGGTTTAAGAGGAAGCATGCCGGTATGCTATGTGTCTTTCTTTCTGGAGGAGAAGAAGAAGAGTGTAATGGATGTGCTAATCCGACTCGGACGGCAGGCGTCAACGCCATGGGCGTGCACCCCGATTACCGCCGCCGCGGTGTAGGCCGACTGCTCATGCAGTGGGGCCATGAGCGCATCGACCCGTTGGGGTACGAGAGTTTCATCGAGGGCAGTCCGATGGGACGGTGGCTGTACGAGGATTTCGGGTACCGGCGCGTGGTAAGTCTGCACGTGGATCTGGACAAGAAGAATCCCAGTGAAGAGTGGTCGAGACTGGTGCATGAGTGTCGGCCGCCGGCGATCTTGTTGCTTTGGAGGCCTCCTCGGGGCAACTGGGATGACCGTGTGCCGGATGGGCCATGGGCGGTTGACGAGGGGACATGGAAGTAAGCCTACGTCAGGGGACTATGCAGTCCTGGACGGATTCCCACCCAGGTCGGAGGACTTGGCATATTGATAGGAGAAGATCTGATGTCACAAGCACCCCAAGACCGAAATCATATAAACTACCCAATGCAAGATTCATACACACATAATTCCCTCATGCCACCCCAAATCCCCGGGCATTCTCCAATGCCTTGTTCAGCTTCTCCTCCAGCACAGCCTTGGATGAGTACTCGGGAAGAAGCAGTCGCCCGAAACAGGTCAAACTGGTCGGAAGTCGCTGCATGTCATCAGTATATCTGTCGATCAGCATCAGAGAATCAAGTCAACTTACAGCATCGCCCACGCCGTTCTTCTGAATCACAAACATGATGCTCGAGATCCCATTGACCGGCACCCGGTCACTGGCCGTCACAAACTCCAATAGCTGCGCTTTCTTCTCCGGAGAAAACTTCCGAGCGACGCTCCAAAAGTCGCGAATCACCCGGTGACTCGGCCCGAACCCGCCGTCGTACCGCGCATGGCGCTCCAGCTCCATCATGTCGATCTCCTGGATCCCTTCCACCACCGTTTTCAACGCCTCCGGAGTGAAGATAGACAGGGACGTCCGGTCTAGGCACGTGTAGAACCCTTGCGCAAAAGCCTCAAACTGCGGGCGGATCGATTTGTCGGTCAGCCAGAAGATATAGTCCTTGACGAACTGGGTCCGATTGCGGTTGGTGACCAACGGCGCCTCTTCCACCGGCGGAGTGAAGGACTGGACCGGCACGGATCCATCCAGAGACTTGGCGATGTCTGCAGGAGACTCGGGCACCTCGCCAGCGGTCGATAGTGGTGGGCTTAAACTCGTGCTGTCCTTATGTCGGTGCACCTCAGGCCAGGGAGACAGTCGATGCGGGCTTCCTGCGCGCGACCGTACCAGGGGCGAGGGCCACGTAGCGTCCCGATCCACCGCTTGCATGTCGACTGTCTCGATCTTGCCAAACGCCTCAAAACTGAACTCGTAGGTCCGCATGAAGATATCGCCCACATCGCCGTCATGCCACGTGAGCAGTCCCTCCAGACCCTTGGTCAGTTCCGGCCAGCCATCCCGAATATGGTCGAGATGTTTCACCTTTAGGCCCAGGAGTTTGCGGTAAAACGCAGTCGGGAAATTGACCGGTAGGGTGACCCCATTGTAAACCGCAAGCGACATGAACAGGCCGAGAAGCTCGAACTTGTAGAGCGGTTCCAACGAGCGGGGCTGAAACCAGGAGATCCGAGTGTGCTGATCCATGGTGAACATCCCATACCCCGGATCCAAAGCTTCGGCCATAAGGACGCGGAAGAACTCCTGCTGAACACCCCCGTGGTCCAGGCCCTCCTCGCCTTCATCCATGCCCATTTGCACCTTGAGCGGCCGCATGAGCTCTCGTCGTTCACGGCGCCAAAGTTGATTAAGAGCATCCGTCAGCACGTTATCACGTCTCACCACCAACACCAAGTAGGTCGTCATCGACGTCTTCATCCGTGCGAGGAGACTAACATCATCTTGAATCTGGATGGCTCCAAATGCGGTCTGCGTGACATGTCGCGTGGTCGTCATCGCAGCCTCGTAGTACTTGGACATGGCCGCGTAATTCAGGGCACGGAAGTAAATCACCAAGGCGGATGGGGGGAAGAGAAAGGAATAGGATAGCAGATGCAGTCGCTTATTATTGGGCTGTCGCTCTATCCATTCAACCGGCATCTCCATCGGCTCCAGTCTTTCGGAAAGAAATGGCGTGTGGAAATCTTCCGGGATGAGGCCCAGGCGGCTCCTCTCTTTGTACAGTAAAGACAGCATCTGCACTGCCCCTCCCACCGTGCTTCCCTTGGGAACGTCCGGGTTTCCGTCCCATTGCTTTAGGAAGATGGTACGAAGCCATTCTGTGATGACTGCTGACGCACCAGGCAGGTGCTCACGGTCCAGATACTTGTCTGTAGCCGTGACCTGACCCTGATGCTCACTGAGATTGCGGATCAAAAGGTCCAAGACATTCCCTTTCTGTTTGGTACTTGCGTCAGTGGAATACGTCTGACGAGCTTTCGATATCTCGTGGTAAGCTACCCGGGCTGTAAGAGCACGGACAAGGCGGTCGACAAGGCGCAAAGCGAGTTCATGCTCCAGCATGTCCGTAGCCTCGACAACCAATCGCGAGCTGCGCAGCGGCAGCTTCTGCATTTCGGAGCTGGAGGCCACAGCTCCAGTTGCTCGCATCTGCAGAATTCCCCGCCAGGTGGGAGCATCGAGGTTGGGAAGGGAGCTAGCCAGAGCGAAGAAGGCAACCGTCGCAACGTCAGCCGCACTTTCATCATTTATGTGTTCATTCTTGGAATCGGATGTCCGTCGAACGATTATCGGCGCTGCAGGTGCGCTGCTAGTAGAGTTGTAGGAAGAACGTCGAGATTGTCGACCTGTAGAGGACAATTCCTTTGGCGGAATAAACAACGTCTCCACCGCACTCCAGAGGCTGTGGAACACGAGATCCTTGGGACAGATGGTAAAGAGTTTCCGCAGCGAAGGTTGTAATTGTTGCAAGTCAAGCCTGGACGTAGTACCATGTTCTGTCGTCTCGCCAGGACCAGCCGCATGAAGGCGGAACGACTGTAGAACTTGCCTTGTACTGCCAAGTGCATAGAAGACACTTTGCGCAACAAATGTAAATACCTCGCGTTGGCGGGCCGTGGCGAAACGCCATTCGGACTCCTCAAACGCGCCGGTCGATTCTATATACTCCAATTCGCGTCTCCATCGGCCTGCTTCATCGTCGGTAAGAGCCATGATCTGGCTCAGACCATCAACAATCTCACCTGAGAGATGACTGACGGATTGGATACTTGATAGCTCTCGTTTCCAGCGCCTATCCTTGCGCCGGTGTTTGCGGTCGCTGGGGGATTGCAACTCCACGGGATGTTGGTCCGCCTTGACAGAAGGGTACGTTTCGGCGTCTGAATATTCAACGTCATTTAGAAGTTTTGCACCATCCCAAGAGACGCGCCGTTCCGTTTTTCGCTGTTCACCAGTGCGCCCTCGGTGTTTTTGTGGGCGGTGTTTCAGGGCGGGTGGCGAAGGTAGATTGTAAGGCTCATCGAGGTTCGACTGGGTATTGATGGACACTTTCCGGGCAGGCTTGAGCTCGGCATGCGACTTTTCTTCCAAGCTGGATCGTGGGCTTTGGCGCCACTGGTCTACATCCGTCAGGGACACCCGTTTGATCTGCTGACTGGGCAACCTCAGTTCCAGAGCCGTCGCCTGACTTCCGCCATGTCGTGAAGAAGGCGTGTGCGCGTTGCTAGCGTTCGATTGGTTCGGCTGGGGTAGTTGGTCTCGACTCCGACGGGGTCTTTCAGGCCGCTGATATCTGCTGTAAGGGAGGTCTGGTTTTGGTGATAGTGTTCTCGTTCGCGCCTCTGCATGATCCAGTGCGGTGTCGGCATGCGTCGGCGACCGACGCAAAGGGAGCCATTCGATCATTCGCAAAGATAGAGTATCGAAAAGATTTTGGGTAAAAGACTTGGGATCCTTCAGCTGCGGAACCCCGGGTGTTTCGTCCTCTGGGAAAGCATCACTGTTCCGACCTAGATTCGTACCAGACGGTAAAAAGGTCGCATCGCTGGATCCAGCACCTGGGGCTTCTGCATCTTTGTCCAGCACCGCTCGCCCCGCCGTACCACAGTCACCCGTAGCCACTCGACCGTTCCGCTCTCTCGTGTCAACAGTAGGGAGGTTCCGTCGCTTTGATCGGCGATGGATATCTTGCGGCGAAAAGTCCGATGAGACTCTAGAAGAGTTGCGACATAGTCCAGCTTCCGCATTATCCAAACTGGCCAAATAACACGCCAGAGTGCGGGCGCTCAACTCGGTGTAACGACGATACGGCCCTTCGCTCACTCGTTTACGATAGCTCGCACAGGTTGGGGTCTGGCATCCGGGGTTCTGACATCCGTGAAGAAGCTGGTTCTTGTACCTGTATAATCACCAGGTTAGTCGCATCGAGCATACTGCATTCCGGTTCAATGAACACTAACTTGCGAACGAGCAGATTAAACTGCCGGCGACGCTCATCCCGACACCACAAAAGAACCTGCGCAGGGTCCGAGACATCGACGGTATTTTCAGCAATGACACCAGGGGCGTTGGGTGGAAGTTTGGAGCGGTGCGATGGAGACCTGTCCATGCCACCACTATGCGAAGCGTCATAGGAGCTCACGGAAGCTCCGCGGAGCCGGGTCATCTTCGCAGACCGGCAAGCATTCCTGAATCCGCAGACCCAGTGATAAGGAGATTCGTCGAGATCTCTCCGTTCCAGAAAGTACCCCAAAGTCGCGATCCAGAGAGTTGTTGTAGTTGGCAGCGGTCGATCTCATCCGGGGAACAACGGCCATCGGCGCCTCCAACACCAGGTCCGTGCAGTAGATGACTCAGCAACCGCGGGACCCAAGATGATCCGCACCGCCCGCACTAGTCCTAATTGGGCCAGGCGGCGGGGCACGTGCATCGAACGTCATTTTTTCTAAAAGCGGCAAGCGGCGAGACTGATTTTGTGCGATTTCGATGACTCTCGATGAGTAACGATTGATTATTGATCCTCTTCTGCGGTGGCGACTATCACCGTCTGATTTATTCCTCCTCTTTGTCTCTACTCTCCAGTCTCTCTACTGGAACTGAGTGTCATCGTTCACTTATCGACTGTTGTGTGGTGCTTTAAACTGATACCCCGCTTCGCTTTATCGCACTGTGTTTTCCCACCGTCATTCCGCCAGAAGAATCCCATCCCACCAGCACCATGGACCCTAACGCCCCGGCGACTACGTTGCCCTACACCTGCAACACCTGCCTGGTGGCCTTCCGCGGCAGCGATGCCCAGCGGGATCACATGCGCAAAGATTGGCAGTATGTTCTAACCGTTCTTTAACTCGCTTCCAACGTCCCCTCTGACAGAGAATTCTTCCAGTTTGTATAACATGAAGCGCCGCATTGCCTCTCTTCCCCCCGTGTCCCAGGAAACCTTCAACGAGAAGGTCCTTGCCGCCAAAGCCTCCACTACCGCCGCCGCCGCCAAGGCGTCCTACGAAAAGACATGCGTCGCTTGCCAGAAGACCTTCTACAGCGAGAACTCGTACCAGAACCACGTCAAGAGCTCAAAGCACAAGGCCCGCGAGGCACGGATGCTCAGAGACGGCGCCGACGATGCGTCCTCTGTCATGAGCTCGACGTTCTCTCTCGGGGAGCCCATCAACAAGCCGCGGGAGCAGACGGAGGTGTCCAAGGTCACGGAACAGATGAAGAATGCTACGATCGACGAGGAAGACGAGGATGAAGAGGTCACAGATGCCGACGGATTCTCGTCCTCCCGCTGTCTGTTCTGTAACGAAAAGTCGGCCAGTCTGCAGGAGAACACCGAGCACATGTTCAAGGCCCACGGCATGTTCATTCCCGAAAGAGACTACCTCGTCAACCTGGAGGGCCTCATCCACTACCTGTGGCGCAAGATCAACGAGAACAGCGAGTGTCTTTACTGTCATTCCATTCGGAACAACCCCGCTGGCATCCGCACACACATGCGCGACAAGGGCCACTGCATGATCGCGTTCGAGTCGGAAGACGAGCAGATCGAGATTGGCCAGTACTATGACTTCCGCAGCACCTACTCGGACAATGAAGACGCCATGTCCACCGCCAGCGAGGCGGTCGAGGATGGTGGTGTGAAGGTGGATGGCGAAGAAGACGAGGGCTGGGAGACGGAGACGTCGGCTTCTTCGGTTGACGAGGACGAGATCGACGACACCAAGGGCGGCTCTGAGGTCTACAGAACCGAGTATGAGTTGCATCTGCCGTCCGGCCGCAGTGTCGGCCATCGCTCTCTCGCCCGCTACTACCGCCAGAACCTCCACAACTACCCCACCGCCGAGGAGCGCGTCGCCCGCCAGCTTGCAATCGAGAACGGCGAGATCGAAGAAGAGCAGAAGCCCCGAGGCCGCAACCAGAACCGCGCGGTCGTCAGCCGTGCCAACGGTGGCTTCGGTATGGTTGGTGCTACTGACAGCCAGAAGCGGGAAGCTTTGGCATCGGAGCGCAAGGAGCGCACTCGTGCGATCCGGCAAGAGCTGAGATACACCGCCCGGGTCAATCGGGCGGCTAACAACCAGAAGCACTTCCGGGTATGTTTACTTGATTCTACTCCATCGACTATCGCTAATAAGTCTCTAGGATCCTCTCCTGCAATGATTGCATGCATTTACATTGGGCCGCGGCCTTGTTATGAATTTGTGATGCGCTGGGTTGCTTTCGTTGCTGCATATTGGGATAGTTCACGGAGTTATGGTTGAATGACATGTAGATACTCATGGCATGATAAAAGTTGAATAAGGATTGCACCTATCACTACACAGTACGCTGATAATAGTCCCTAGTTCGTGCGTACTCATGAACTTGACGTGTAACAGTAGATGCTTGATTCCCACGATAACAGTCCATCACAGCAGATAGGACTTTAAAATGGAATATACTATGAAATAACTATCCTGTATAAACGAACTTCTCATACGCTTCCGTGCAATGCTCATTTGAGTAGAACAACAAAGAGGGACTCTGACCCGCAGAGGACGGACGTAACCTTCAACATTAATATCACCTGTCCCCCAGTAGGGGAGACTGTTCTTCGCCATGATCAACAGACTTGGGATTGTTCCCGCGCTTGCGTCGACGTCGTCGTTTCTTCGCTCCGTTCGTGCTTGGCTGGGTATTATCATCCAGGTCGAGCACCTCCCCATTCTGACGGACCGGGAACTTGTGCTTGGAAGAGGTCTCCGAGGAGCTCGTACTCGTGGTGTGAAGGACGACTTTCCGGATTCCATTCACATCAATCACTTGTTCCGTGATACTCCCGCTGCGCGCGGGACCTTGATGCTGGTAACTGCTTCCCGTTTTGGGACGCTCCACGTTGCGGGCCGGAGACTCGATTGACTCATCGCTGACGGCAGCACTAGAAATGGCAGGGTGCTCATCCTGCTCTTCATGGACGGCTTCCGGGATGGACAGGGTGGGAAGGTCTTTTGTCTGTATCCCAGTGTCGGTGACCTTATGGGTGCCGGTGCTGCCGTACCCCATTCGCAAGGCGTAAGCTCCATCCCGAGCGTCCATGCCCGAATGAACCAGTCCCGCACCGATACCCCCTGTCAAGGCCGTGGTATTATTAGATAGGAGATAAGAGTCAGAAGTACTCTGCCCGGAATCAATATCAGTCTGGGTGGACCGGGTGGGAGAGGCGGCATTGGCTCGCTTGATCTTCACGCTTTGATAGCGTGTCTGACGGGGGCGGCTAGCTAGGTTAGAGGGTCCGAGGTGTTTGAGGTGTTCGCGGATCTCGTCCGTCGCTCCACGTTGAGTAAACCAGCCATCTGCGGAGTCGGAATTCTTGTCCGACGTTTGCTTGCGGATCTGGAATCTGGGCAGGGGCGCCTCCACCGAACTCCGACGGCGGTCAGCCGACGCGCGCTCGGAATCACCATCCACATCGACGAGTTTCCCCTGGGTTTGGGGCGGAAGCATTGGGGGCTCCTCTACAATCTTGCCCTTCGGAACGCGAGCCCTAGGGGCGGGTGTCATACGCCGGATGGCCTTGTGCACGTCAACAAAAACATCAGACTCGTCAATGATTTCCCTAGATGTAGGTGTTAGCGTTCCGCTATTCCTGCGATGTTGATCGTCCAAGGCCCATAACTTACTCGCCGATCAATTCCTCAATCACATCTTCTAGAGTGACAACACCAAGAGCGCCGCGATCTTCACTTGGATACTCAGAGACCAAGACCATGTGGGACTTGCCTTCTTGGAAGAAGTTGACAATGTCCAGACAGCTCGTCTCCGGGCGGGTCTCTGGCAAGGTCGCCAGGGCGAAATCGCGTACGCGCTTGCAATCCTCCGGGTCGTATGTAATTAACATCTTGACCAGGAGCATGCCAACAAAGTTGAGCGAGTTGTCGGGCGCATGGATGGGGATTCGCGAGTACCCCTGCGAAAGGATCATGTCCATGGTCTCCTCATCCAACACCTGGTCGGCGGACATGGTGAAGACATCCTCCATGGGGGTCATGATGCTGCCGACCGCCTTCTCCTTGAGATCCAGGACGGCGCTAATGATGGTGACCTCATCGGAGTTGAGCTGCTCCCCGGCCTCTCCAAGGGTCTTGTGCAAGGTCACTAGTGTTTTAAGTCCGGCTTTTTTGTAGATGGTGCCGTGGTCTTCGCCGAGGAGCTTATCGAGGAGCTTGGCAATGGGCCACGCGACAGGGGACATGATGTACATGAGGGTGAGGACGCAGGGAGCCATCCAAGCTCCGATGGGAAGGCCATAGCGAACGCAGATAGACTGGGGGACGATTTCACCGAAGATAACTGGACAGAAATGACTCAGTCTAGGCACGCGATAGAATTAGGGGGTGAAGGAGGGAATTTTTTACCAATCAAGACGGTACTTCCCAGAACCGCGGGCCATCCTCCTCCTAGCGAGCGATCGAGGACAATGGGTAGGGTCTCGTTGGTAATGACATTGCTGAGGAGGAGAGTCACCAGGACCCAGTGTTTTCCCCGCTTGAGAAGTTTCAAGACACTTGCGGCGTTTTTTCGTTCGGACGCTTCACCGGAAGTTTGGATGACCTGGAGATAGACCTCATCCTATCGCGGACACCGGATTGTTAGAAAACTGCAAATGATATATCGCCACAACGACCGCAACCTACCTGGCCCATCAACGCGATGGTGAGGCCGGCGAATGCGCCACCACTCAGGACGAGGGCGGCCGCAACTCCGAGATACAGCCATAGGCTCGGGTCACTTGGAGGCTTCGGATCGATTTCGGAGCGGGTCGTATAGGGCGCGGGAACGGCAGCGACAACAGGCAGATAGGAGAAGGCCAGAAGAAGCAACTTGACGAAACCAAAGACTATCGGCCGGGTGGCCAGAAGACGATTGGCAGAGGGTGTAGCCATCACCGGGTGGAAGAAAGGCGAACACAGGGAAGAAAAGAAAACAACCGGAGACGAGGCTACCAGAGGAACATATTTGTACCAGGCGGCAATCTCTCTCTCAATCTCTCTTGCACGTAGAGGGTCTAGTGTCTTTCTCAGCCTCTCTGGGCGGGACAAGGAAGGACGCAATGGGGACTCGATTGACGAATGACGTGGGGAGACAGTGCGGCGCGTGGATCGTGAGGTAATGAATGGACTCGGCCGTGCGGGAATAATCGTCCACTCCAATGACGATAATCGACAGTGGTGTGGTTGAGGGGAATTCCTTTCGGATGGAGGAATATGAAGGATAGAGAGAATTCGAGTGAGGTTGAATTGAAGTTCTTTTGGGGACGTTCGCTGCAGCTCTCGACGTCCGAATGAGGCAACCGCCGCGGACCGTCCAATCAGCGGTGTCGCCACGGAGAATGAGTCAGCAGGGTGCCTCTAACCCGATTGGGATATGCAGTCGCTCGAGTATACAAAGAAGTGTAGTTCGGTAGGTCTGGATACGAGGATCAGTCCAATGTTCTTTGAATTAGGATTTGGTAGTCAAGATTCAATCAGGAAAGTGTCGTCTTTCAAGTCGACGTTTGATAGCATTCACATCATCTCGAGGTAGATGAAGATGGTAGGACTGATACCTGTATATAGAGTGGTGTCTCAATCGCTTCTATGCCATGTTGTTGCTTCTACAATCTATTGATCTATTGGATATTCCTCTATTAAGCTTTCATTATTCAGTTGGAATACTCCGCACTCTTTATGCCGTATATGCATAGGAAAGCCCTCGAGTAATTGTCGTGGATGTAGATATCAAACAGTCGAACCTGTAGGGTTAGTATACTTCACTGGGCTACCAGAGACCAACTTCACTTGTCAACATCCTCGATCACTGCTGCTCACACTGGGAAATGCCATCATCTACCACTTTGCCTCCTCTTGTGTTTCCTATATCTACCCTTTTGTTCCTCATTTCTTTCCTTCTTTCTCCTCTCCTTCCTCTATCTCCATCCTTACGTCTTCTTCCTGAACCAACTTTGTCATTCCATCCACCAGAAACGGTCTTCATATCAATCTCCCTCGCTCTCACCATCACGCTCCGGGTCGGACTTGAGTCCCCTCCTCCCTCTCCGCCTCCTCCTGTTCTCAACTTCCCCCTACCATCATCTTCACAATGACCACGCCGGCAGAGCAGATCTTCCTCTTCGGGGTCGTGGAGCCAGAGCCTCCCACCAACCTCGACAGATTCTTTCTCTTCGACCTCACTGCCGAGTCCGGTCTCATCGTGGGATCCATGATCCTCCTCTCCCTCATCTTCGGCTTCTGGGACACTTTCATGCACATTCTCTGGTGGATCTACAAGCGGATCCTCTTCCCCATCTTGAAGCCCCTCTACGGCATAACCTGGTTCACCATTCAACCATCAATGGTACGCTCCTTGTATAAACTACAGCTCGTGCTCGACTGGGCCAAAAGGTCGATGAAACTACCTCGGAAAACATGGGGGGAACGTGGCATCAAAGCTATTTGGAACTGGTATTTTCCTGCCAACAAGCCTCTTCACTCAATTTCTCGCGTCCTTCCTACAATCGTGCTTTTCACAGTCATGTACAAATCTTCCATTAGACCGTCATACTGGTATTTCAGCGGCACGATGGCCGGTTTCCGTTCCAGCGACTTCATTCAGTCGATTTACTGCATGGACTCGATCGGGCGCCTGCGCCAGAACCAGCATATGACCGTCCTGCGAGTCCTCCAGGCACATTACTGCCTGGGACAAGAGGACGCAGCCGGAATTCGTGCAGACCTTGAGGATCGATTTATCTTCAATGACCTGATCGAGAGCGAAATCAAAAACCGCTTCATCCTTGCCTGGACCGGAGTCTTTCTCATAATACTCGCCCTCCTGATTCTCACCGCTCATGCATTCACCCGGACGTCTTTCTACAAACGCGCTGTCAGACTATTCTCAAACAACCCACCCGTTATTAAACGAGAGAGTGATCTCTACACTCTGCTCCAAGCGTGCGATAAGCAGACCGCTCAGATCAAGCATCTCCTTGTCACCAAAAACGCCGAACTCAATTCTGCCAACAAGATTCTCCTGGAACAGCATAAACGGATCAAGGACGGAGAACAGCTCCTCCAGAAGTACCACAAAAAGATGATACAAGACAAGATGGAGATCGAGAAGTTGTCCACCCGTCCCACCGTCACAGTCAGCCCTTGGTGTTCCTGCAGGTGGACTGTAATCCCGCAGTTGCGACAAGAAATCGCCAACAGAGACGCAGATCTCTACGTCCTCCGATATAAGCTGCGCGAGAGCGAGCAGCGGGAAAGCGATAAGACAGCCCTCGTGATTAGTCGTCAGCATGCGAACATGGAGAAATTGAAGGATCGACTACAACAGAAGGAGGTAGAGCTGCAGACCTTGCTGGAAGACTTCAACGAACAGGGGGCATGCTTTGATGTGAAGGAGAAGTTGCTTAACGACCGCATCGCCCTGTTGGAAAGACAGCTAGAGAGTGAACGCTTTTCTGCGTTTGATGTTCAGGAGAAGTCTTTGAAGGATCACATCGCCCGGTTGGAACATCAGTTATCACAGACCCAGAATGAGGCCGACGAGAAGAGTTCTTCATTCAATCTCGTGGAGAAGTCCTTGAAGGATCGCATCGACCACCTGGGAAAACAATTATCAGAGACTAAGGAGGAATTTAACGAGCAGAACCACACTTTCCAGGCCAGAGAGAAGTCTCTTCAAAACTACATCACTCAATTGGAACAACAGTTGTCGGAGTCTATAGAGGGTATCAACAAGCAAAATTGCTCTTTCCAGACTAGGGAAAGATATCTTAAAGACCACATCGCCCAGTTGGAACAAAAGCCATCAGAGAGCAAAGAATCTGTCGCTGCCAGGGAAAAGGCTCTGCAGGACCAGATAGCTCAGTTGGAACACCAATTATCGGCAAGCAAGGTTGACCTCGATCAACGCGACTCCGCTCTCCAAGCCAAAGAAAAGTCTCTGCAAGACCACATTGCCCAGTTGGAACAACGGTTGTCGGACGGCAAAGACGCTTCCCAGGCCAGTGAAAAAGCTCTGAAAGACCGTATCAGCCAGCTAGAGGAGGAGTTGTCACAGAGCAAAGAGCGAGTTGAAACCATGTTCGAAGCCGAAATCGATACTTTTGCGGAGTTGATGACATGCAAGGTCAACATGGGGTTACTCGAACAACGCTTGGCGGATACAGATTCTCGAAACTCTCCAAGCAACGATGTCAGGTGTCAGGAACTGGTTCTTCGTGAGGAACGGCTCATCCGTGAAAACGAAGAGTTGGTCGGCCAGGTGGTGGAGCTCGGTCTGCTGAATCAAAAGCTGGACAAGCAAAACAAAGGCTTGACCCGACAACACCAAGAATTGATCTCGAATGTCCAGAAGCTTACGGCGGACCGCGATACTATGGTTGGACAATACAAGGAGCTCGAAAGCAGGTACAATGACATGACAAATGAACGCGGTGCCCTTGTTGCACAGTACCATCAACTGCAGCAGAGGTGGAGTTTACTGGAAGCGCAGCACCACCATGACATGGTGCAACACGAGCAACTGTCCGGGGAAACCAACAGGCTCAACCGAGAACATGGAGACTTGATCGCACGTCACCAAGAACAGATCGCAGAAAACCAGAGACTGGTCGCGGAGAACCAGGCACTCTCATCCAGGTGCAAAGAGCTGGGATCAAGGTCTCGTTCCCCTGAAGCACGGAGTCCATCACTCGTGGCTCAGCAGGAGCGCGACGAGGCCTTGGGAAAGGCGCTGTTCCTGCAACAAGAACTGGAAACAACCAAGTCGACCGCGGAGAAACTGATCAACGAAGCCAACGAGGCGGTGAAGGAGTCCCACGAAATGGCGGCAAGGATGCAGCAGGCCATGCAACAGAGCATGCATGACATCAAGAGCGCCTGCGATTCGACCCTGGAACAGCACCTGGAAACGGCCGCCGCGGCGGAACTGCAGGTCCAGGAGCTGACTGAGGAAGTGAAGGATCTCCAGACACGGATTGGGATAGCCATGCGAGATGCCCAGCGAAAGCATGAAGAGGCTACCCAGGCCCAGCAAACCATTCAAGTCCTTGAGAATCGTCTGTCAAAGTGGGAGAATCGCGACGGGCTTCAGGAAATCATGAAGCGGCAGACGGGCAACATCGGCTCCATCAGCACGGCTCTCGAACAGGCCAATTTGACAATCGCACAGAAGGACTTGGAGATTGAGAATCTCCGTCGAGCAATGACAAGACTACAGAGCCAGCCTCCGACCCCGTCTTCGGATCATGAGTCACTCTTGCATGAGCAGGTTAGGAGACTCCGACTGGCCTTGGACAATGAGAAGCGGGCTCGATCGGAAGATATGATCTAGTCCGGAAAACAAATCCGCGAATTGACGGAGGAAAACCAGAAGTTGAAGATATCTCTTTCCAACCCCCGGGTGGCCCCGGGAAACCGTTCGCTTCCGAAGAAGGGCCTGTGATATGATCGTTTGGAAGAGTTGATTTGATGGACTGACTGGGAGGGCCTGTCCTCATCCGGCCGGAATATATATTCCTGACAACGAGCGAGGAGTTGCAGGACAGGTCCGCCAGGATATCTGGCAACCTCATGTATCTGGGGATGGCGTGTTTGCTTTCTTTTGGGATTGTTGTACGTTATCTTGCATGTATGACCTGACTGCATCAGGTGTCGTTCTGTATTCTTAGTATGATTGTGGTTTATGCATGATGATGATGAATCCTGACTCAGCAGCCCTACTGCCCCGTTTTGTAGTGTGGACGAACCATGGAAACTCGTGGGGACAATCTTACGATCTATGGATGCAGTTTGTATGGAGATAAAGGGTTTCAGGGGAATTGTTTACAATATTAAAGGAAGGAGAACATTCTATATTTTATCAAATATTCTCTGGAGATAGATATTGTTTGTATTCTACTAGGCCGAATTAACTAGAGGTGTATGGGTACCAGACGGCTGGCCTGAGGCCACCGAACCTTCAGCTTCTCCACCCGCTTCATCCTCTCCTCCATCGCGTCCCCCTTCATTCTCCCCGGTTGTTTCATCTTTCCACCATCCTTCCTGGTCCATTCATTGACCATTCATTCACTCATTCATTAATCGAGTCAAGCCACCCCAGACACTGACTCTTCGGTCATTTAGTACCCTTGGTCCCTTGCGTGGTCCACTCTCGCCTGTCATTCCTTCATTGTTCATCCACCCACCCACGCACTCTCTTGCTTCATCACCACTCCTTACATTCTTTGTCCCTGTCAGATTTATCACACCCTCATTCTTTGATCGCCGATCTCGTGTGGCAAGGCTGTTCCTTTCTCCGGCCTGCGATCCACTGCGTTCCCACCTCCTGCACGCACGCGCCCAACCCCTATCTTGGCGCTCCCCTCTGCGCAATCGCGATCAATTCCTCCACGGAAGCTGTCGTCTGCTGCAGTCTTTGTCGCCGTCTCATCGCTGTAAATAGTGGTCAATGGTCATTGTGTGACGAATCTGGTGGTGCTGGCTCCATCAGTGCGTCTCATCGTCTCGTCCTGTCGCGACTGTTTCCTTGAACCGATCTCGCTTCTCCAACCGCAATGCTCCACTGAACCTACCTCAGTAACCGCCGATCATACATAACTGTTCCAGGCGCCTCTCCTGGACTGCCACTCTTTACTCTTCATTCATCTTTCTCTCCCTTCCACTCTCTTTGTCTTGCATTGAGACTTCGCCCGGCTGGCCCGACGAAGTCCATCCTCTCTTTCTGCCACCTCTCAACCCAAGTCAGTCGTTGGTTTCTGCTCGAACCACCCCGTCGCAAAAATGCCCTGTTGTGGAGATAGGGAAAAGGGCCCGGTGTCCGTGGAGGAGAAATGGGATTACATTGTGAGTATTGAGTCCTCCCAATCGCCGTGACAACCACTAACCACCTCTTTATTTAGAACCTAAATGATTTCAAGTCGGAATCTTGCTGGACTCCCTTCTCCTACTTCTTCCTCTACGTCTTCTTACTCATCTCCCTGGCCGTCTACGCTGTCGATACCTTTACCGCCGTTAATCTACTCGCCTTCTCTCGATGGGCCGGTCAGATCAAGCCGACCATCCCCTTTACCATCTCCCGATGGATCTTCGCCGTCTGCATTATTATCTCGTTTGTGCTCTTGGTACTTCGTTGGCTTCATGCCATTCGCGCAATTCGATCCGGAAGCATCGCACAGTGCTACCTGGATTCCCTTGCCGTGCGCGTCCAGAGTATTCGCCCAGGAAAGCGTGGGCGCGGTTGGCGCCGATTCATTGTCTTCGCCGAACTGACCAAGAGTAAGAAAGGGGCCGAGTACGTTGCTCTGTTTGCGTACTTCTCTTTTGAATGTAAGTCTCGTCATTGGTCTATGTCCCGCCAGTCACTAACTAAATGTCCTTTAGCTTGGATGAACACGGTTTTCGCCGATGGACCGCGTCAAGTCGTGAACGCCATCACTCTGTACTCCGTCATGAGAATGGACTTGCTCCCTGGAGGCGAGCATGTTACCCACAAAGTGGATGATGACACTCCAGGAGTGGTCCAATTCTTCGACAATGTAAAAATCCTGGCTGAAGAGAACAACCTGCGCGCATTGGTTCTCTTCGGTATGCTGTTCACGTTGGTCATATGGGTTTTGTCCGTTCTGAAGCTTTTGCTTGCCATTGTTCTTTATTTGATCTTCCTGTTCCACCATATCCCGTCCGAAGATGGCTCGCTGA
This sequence comes from Aspergillus sp. MEXU 27854, assembly GCA_019721355.1. Lineage (NCBI taxonomy): Eukaryota > Fungi > Ascomycota > Eurotiomycetes > Eurotiales > Aspergillaceae > Aspergillus > Aspergillus sp. MEXU 27854. Next base: position 3,969,312 of record JAGMTT010000001.1, read on the forward strand.
AAGCCTACTGCCGACGCAAGATCAATAACCGACTTACCCGCATCGTGCGTACGAAGGTCAACAAAGCCCTAGCGAAGGGCTTGAAGCTGCAGGAGCGCACACCGACAAACCCGAACATGGGCATCGACCGAAAACCAACCTTACCAACCTTCGACGACGACAAGGGGCCTGCTGTCGCTACCATTTCCCGCTCGACAACGCAGACCACACTGCCGCCGTACACTTCTCGTCCGGGGACCGCCGGTCCCGAACGGAATCCAACTCTACCGGACCTGGGTGCATTCGAAAAGCCGTCGCTGAGTCGAAGTGTTACCCAGTCATCCGCGTACTCGGAAGCTGCTTCATTGTCCGGTACCACCGTCGTGTCGGGATACAGCCCCCTCGACCGTCAGCCCTCACCCGCGCCCCCGGTGCCCCCGCTTCCCAACAGCATCATGCAACGCACTCAGACACCCATGTCCCGACCGACCTACACACCTGGCCCATCCGTATCTACTCGCGGACCAAGCCGCATGGGATCTGCAAATGGATACCGCGATCCAAGCGAAGCCTATTCTCGCAACGGGTATCCTGAAAATGATCCTCCTTACCGCACATACACCCCCATGACTGATCCGACGGGTCGTTCCTGGACTCCGGCGACTACTGCCTCTGATGCCCCAGCTCGGGTGTTTTCTCCCCCAGATCATAGCGGTACTCCTGGCCCAGGACCGCAAGCGGGTTACCCGTTGCGGACGTTTACTCCTGCCAACTCGGGCATCAATCGACCGCAACCCAGTTACACTCCCGTGGACGATAGTATGGGGAGAACGTTCTCTCCGATCAACCGCACCGGCACATCGCAATCCGTAGCCTCAGGAGGCGGAAGCGGTTATGTTGCCTTCAACTCCTCGGCCCGGCAATCGCCTGCACCAAGCACACATCCTGCGAGCTCTAACTCGCCCAGCGAATACAGTACTGGTCAGCCTCCAGCACGAGGTTACACTCCACAGCCCTATCCTCACTCACAGCAAGGATATAATCAAGACCACTTCTGATCTCGTGCATCTATGATGCAAATCCTCCTTACCGGAAGGGTTTTCATATGACGAACTGAAGAGCTGGATCATCTTCTGTAACGAATCAATCTGGGCTGGTACTCCTTTCACAATGAGCGCTTGCATGATGTAAACAAATACCCCCATCTGTGCTGGACATACTCGTTTTGGTGCCTTTTGTCTATTTACTGCTCGGCCGGACTTTGGGCAATAGATAGTTCGATAGATACTCGCATATCAGCGCTTTGTCTTTCAAATTCGAGTCTGCAGATCTAGTAGAGTGCACACTGTATGGGCGGCATAGAACATCACGTGCATTCTGACCGCCTGCCACAAAAAGGCCACGATAACGGGATCTCCACCGCCCGCAATAAGACTTTCGTCCGTTGCATGTACCCCGGATTACAATGCCAGCAGCATGTCCCTGATCCCTTCGTGATTGCACGCCCCATTTGGTACCTCTCATGGGCATCGCTGCCTTTCCGACATGGTATCCCCACGCCCTCCGCCGACGTCCAGCGAGGGCGAGCTAGCGAGAAGCGCTCCGTCGGGGACGACTGACCGCCGAACCAGTGGTCCCTTGTCTCCTCTTGTCCAGAACGCCCGTACTACCCTGCAGCCCACCGAGGAGCCCTCCAACCTCATTACAAAGCGATCAGACGACAGTGATATTGGAACCGTATCCAGCGTTCCCGTAAGTTCCGACCGGGCTGGCCCCGAAACCGGCAGTCAGAGAACCAAAAGTCGCAAGCCCCAACGGACTGGAGCGCCCCCCGCGACGGATTTTGAGAACTCACGGACGAACGGTGCGACCGAACATGTGGTACAGAGAGGATTCGCGAGATCTCCAGGGTCAATGCAGAGAGCCGCGGATTGGAGATGGTTGGACGCGAACCCGATAGCAGATGGAGCTGGTAACGGCGAAAACGGCTATGAACAACATACGTTGAACGGTGATTGGAAACGCGGTGCGTATCCGGCCGCATACGACCGCGCATTTGGCCTGGTTTTTGAGCATTCCGAGGGACAACCTGGGTCGGACAATGCCCCGTCGCATCGGACATCGCTCGTGGATGTCTTGGAGGGACCTGAGGTCGCGGCCTCCTTACACCAGTGGTCTAGGGACGCTTCGCCGCATAGGAGTCAGGACAGGGACCGCGAGCAGGTGCTGAAGCTGTCGCCGGAAAAGATCCAGGAGCTTACGTCGTCGCCACAGTCGATTCCGTACCGGGCTGCGCCCGAGGCTGATCAGACTCGGCGGGTTGTCTCGGATGGTTCGCACGCCTTGCAGTACCAGGCGGGTGCAGATGACTCGCCGCTATTGTCGAACGACATGAAGATTCCGGCGGAGCATATGCCGAAGCGTCGCTCCAGTCGGGAGCCGCTCGATGGACTCCCGGGTCCAGCTCTCAAGCACTCGTCGTCTGCCCGCAGCCGCCCTCAAAGCGCGCGTACGGTCTCGACTCCGACCTCATCACGCCGGCAAACCTTGGCTGGTACGAACGAACGACTCGCTCAGACATGGTCGTCGCGGTCCAAACAGGACCGGCTGGCCGTGGGTCGGGACGCGGAGATCAAGCATCTCAGTCCGTCGCCGCACCTCAGCGAGCCTGCGCTCCCGTCTCCCATGCCGCCGTCGATCCCCCTTCCTCCTTTGTCCGTGCCGACCTACTTGCAGCTGGAACTTGCATCTGGTCGGCCCTCTCCGTTGTATATTCATCGTTCTGTCATGACGGATTTCCCATACGAGTCGTCTCGCGTGAAGTTGGAGCGGCTGATGAACTTCTTGATGCTGCCGCCTGCGCTGGAGCAGGTGCTCTGGTTTGGTATCCTGGCATGTTTGGACTCGTGGCTGTATTCTTTCACGATTCTTCCGCTGCGGTTTGTCAAAGCACTGTACATCCTGCTCGAGTCGTGGATGGTGAACCTTGGCGTTGAGTTTCGGTTTATTTCCGGCTTCATCATCAAGGGTGTGGGAAGGGTCTGGCGCAGGCTTCGGTCTGTGGAATCGTCTCACGATCATCCACGGAACAGCGAGCGGGAAGGTCGGCCGCGAGCGCCGTCCGGAAGGCAAGATCCGGCTCTAGCAGAGCGCGATATCAAGAACAGGACTGTCGAACCGCGCAAGAGGCACCGCTCTGATACGCATTATAAACGCCAACATCGCAGACAGAAGTCTATTCCCTCCGCGCTCCTCCCCGATGATAAGGCCGACATTCTCAAAGGCCTGCTCATGATCACGACGTGTTGTGTCCTGATGTATTTTGACGCGAGTCGGATGTACCATTGGATCCGAGGGCAGGCGGCGATCAAATTGTACGTGATCTACAACGTGCTTGAAGTCAGCGATCGACTGTTTGCGGCCATTGGCCAGGATGTGTTGGAATGTCTCTTTTCCCGTGAAGCACTGGAGCGTCGGCCTGACGGACGGAGCAAGGTGTTCAGACCATTTGGTCTTTTCCTCCTTGCACTGGCATATACCGTGATCCACGCGACCGCCCTGTTCTTCCAAGTCATGACGCTGAACGTGGCGGTCAACTCCTACTCGAACGCTTTGATCACGCTGCTCCTCTCGAATCAGTTTGTTGAAATCAAATCGACAGTGTTCAAAAAGTTCGAGAAAGAGAACCTTTTCCAGCTGACATGCGCCGACGTGGTGGAACGATTCCAGCTCTGGTTGATGCTGACGATTATCGCCTCGCGCAATATTGTCGAAACCGGCGCTTTCAGCTTCTTTGGTCGGCTGGGGACTAGCTTTAGCAGTAACCCTGCTACTAGCACGAATAGCACGCCTCTGTCAACGCCTCCTCGGACAGCCTCGTCGATTCTCCCGCAATCCTTCACCATCGTTCCGTCCTCCATCATTGCCTCCATCAGCAACGTGAACTCTTTCCTGCCGACCTTCGCGCAGGTCCTTGGTCCCTTTCTCGTGGTCTTGGGGTCGGAGATGCTAGTGGACTGGCTGAAGCATGCATACATCGGCAAATTCAACAACACCCGTCCGGCCATCTACGGGCGTTTTCTAGACATCCTGGCGAAGGACTACTATACCAACGCGTTTGGCGACCAGAATCTCACCCGTCGACTCGGTCTTCCTGTGATCCCGCTATCCTGTCTCTTCTTCCGCGTCTCCGTACAGACCTACCAGATGTTTCTGGCTGCGTTGCTGCCCCACCAGCCATCATCGACTGCCGTGGAATCAACCTCTCTATCCTCCATCCACAGCCACTACGTACCCTCTCCACTGCCATCACCAACCCCGCTCACCCTGCGCACGATCGTCCCGGTGTCGATGGCCCACGCGGACGCCTTTTTCCGACAGCTCCTCGCCAACGCGATGCCGTCGCCCGCCCAATCGGTGTACATATTCACCGTGGTGCTACTCCTGACCGGCTTCGTGCTGTTGTTGATAATGAAGCTGCTGCTAGGGATGCTGCTGTTGGCATTTGCCCGGTCTCGATACAAGGGCATGAAAGGCCGCGAGGGGAGCCACCCCTCCGGTACGGAGAGCAGTAATCCGGCGCCGGCAGCAGCGCCAGCCCGCGAGTTTGCAGTCGACGGGAGTCGTCGCGTGGGCGGATGGGGCGTCGTGGAAGTCAACGACGACCAGCGACGGTGGATCTACGTGGACGACCCGGAGGGTCTGCGGCGGCTGAAGACGAAGGAGGAGAAGGACCGCAATGCGAAGGAGGAGCTGAAACTGGACCACGTACAACGGTACGAGATGGTTGCCAAACGGATCTGGTGATGTAATTTGTTGTAATATCTGCTTGTGTTGTTGAGATACCACATGTACATGTAATATGCATTAATCTGTGCTGTAGCGAGAACCAATGAACCGATTTAACACACCCAAGATAACTACCTAAGAACCGAAAGCACCCAACACCTAGAGAACAGCAATACGGAGTACTCTAGAGATCAAACAGGCTTCCGCCCCACAATCACCTGCAGATTCACCAACGGCAACACCATCGCACAATGCCCCTCAAACTCAGCGAGCAAGCTCCGCGCGCGCTCCAAAGCCGCCTGCCGCTCCGCGCCCTGCGCATAGCTCGCAACCGAATTCGGCAGCAGCGTCGTCATGAGCTTGAGGATCCACGCGCTGGCTGTGCCATGCAGATGCGGCTTGTCGAGCGTGGTGTAGGTGCGGCGCGACACGTCGACGAAGCCGACCTTGCCGGCCAGCCGCTCGATCAGCTTGGGCGGCTCGGGCGCCAGCTTGAGGTTGTGCACGGCGTCGACGACGATCTGCTGCATCGCGCGGGCGATCTCGGACGGCGGCGACTCCGCCGTCGTGAAGGCTGAGGTGTCGCATTCGTCCCATTGGAGGTGGCCGCCTGGTTCTGTCATATCATATCCGTTAGCATTGCAGCCTTACGGGGTGGGCTGTTTCACTGGGTGTTTGTAGGGGAGGACGCACTCAGTAGCTCATACACGTTCTGCACGGTCCGCACGTAGTCCTCCTCCTTGAAGGCGCCGACGAGCAGGCGCAGGTGCACGAGGTCGTAGCGGCCGCGGTGCTCCTCGGGGAAGCGGACGCGGGCGTCGTGCACGGAGAGGTGGAGTTCGCGGGCCTGGGTGATATCCTTGTAGAAGGGGAACTGGGTGGAGGAGATGTCGAAGCCGTGCAGGTAGAGAGGGGTGTTGGAGCTGGGCAGGGAGTCGGCTAGCGAGGTGAGCCAGACGCTGTTGGGGTTAGTTGATGCTGCGTTCGTATGGAGAGTGCTGGATGGACGCACCCTGTGCCAGTTGCGACGTCCGCCACGGCGGTTATGTTGTCTGTTTGGATGGAGGGGTGGATGGGGTGTCCGCCGATGAGGTCGACGAGGAATTCATGTTGCTTGTTGAGGCTGTTGTTGTTAGTATTGGCCTGTCCGGGTGGATAGGGCCGTGGTACCGTGCGGACTCCTCCGGGTTGCGGTTGAGGAGGTAGAGATCTTCGGAACCGATGCTGCCCATGATGTGATTCAGGTTTAGATATGGATTGGGATTGAGATGGAGGATGAAGAGACCGGGGGAAGGGAAGAAGTGACGCAGATATATCTGCAGACAAAGTACGGAAGGACGGAGTAGAACAGGTGATTAGCAATTCACTCATCCATCATCCCAGTGAATGCAACACGACAAAAGTCCTGTGAATCTGTCCGCTGCTAAAGTCTCGACTCATGCATCCCTCTCAGAGAGGCAACCCTCAAGCCGCTTATCCACGAGGACGAGAAGACGAACCGCGCCAGTGAGGGTGGATCGTCACGGCATGCCAAACCGTTTGAGAACCATGGCGTCGGAATCAGACCGGTAATCCCAGTGGCCGGGGAATCAGGAAAGCCACTATGGGTCCCGCTGGCGTCCCAGGAAGCGGATTCTGACGCTAATTCACTCGCCAAGTGGGTTTCGTTCCCGTATTCTCCCATAAGAGATGCTTCCTTCACATGCGGTGGCGTGGTCGGTCTGGGGTGGCCTGTTGTTTTCTATTTGCGTGGTTAGTTGGATGCGGTATAGACAGGGGGACTCACTGTGGCAGTATTGGGTTGACTGCATTCTGGATGGAGGGAAACAGAGGTTGATCATGCGGTGGAGGTGAAGTGGATCGTTCATTTACCGAGACACCATGAGAAGAGTTGGTAAGGGGTCCAGACGTGAGAACGAAGATTTATTAATTTTAAAGTGCAATCTACTGACGCCCCCTGTCCGGCAACTGCAAAAACACATAGCGAAAGATCTCCCGGCTCTTGTACAGGTTCTCCACCCTGAGTCTCTCGTTGTACAAGTGCGCATTGTCGCTCGCCTGTCCGCACGGCAGATTGGCTGCCGGCGCTGAGAATTCCTTCTCCAAGAACCGAATCGTAGGAATGGACCCGCCCTCGCGGATGTACATCGGCCGCACGCCGGAGCCCCCGGACATGGGCTCCGCCGGGGACTTCGACGGCGACGACTCGCGCGTTATCGCGTTGTCGCTGGACGCAATGGTCTTGCTGGTCAGCGTCGACGACGTGGGCACGGTTGTGCCTGCTGAGGAGCGTTGGCGGGCGGCAACCTTCTCCGCCGACGACGTCGTCGACGACATGATGATCCGATCGATATGCGACGCCAGACTGTCTGAGGAATCCTTGCGGACGAGCGCGCGCGACTCCTTGGTCGTCGACGAGCGTGCGTGCAGCGGCGTCTTCGCCACGGGGGGATACTGATGCCGCTGGGACTTGTGATCGGGCGTCCATGCGACCGTGATGGCCTCCGCCAGGGTCTCGAACATTTCGTTGTCTGGATCCCCCAGCCAGGGATCCGATTTCCCGGTGATCTCGACCGTCAGGTCGTTCTGCGACTCGAGCTGATCGAACCGCTCCTGCGCGTACATGGTCAGGGCGGCGGCAACGTCGTCGGCCTCCTGGTTCGGGACCAGACGGATCGACAGACTCGCTTTCGCCTTGCGCGAGATTGTCGCCGTTGTACTCTTACTGTTTCCGGGGACCTCGATCGAGTGGATGGTGAGGGAGGGCTCGCGCCAGCGATGCATCAGGGAGTTGATCAGGGCGTCGCAGTCGGCGATCTGCGGGTGCCGCTGCAGGAGGATCTGAGCAATGGTGGTGTATCGATGTTTTTCGGCCTCGCTTAGGGGAAGCACTGGGTCGTGGAATCCGGGGAGGTTGATGCGGCCCTTGGGTCCGACCAGGGTTCCAAGCAGCATGGTGAGGTCTTTCAGCGGCTCGTCGAGCAGGGCGCTGCCGTCGATACCGCTGTGCAGATCTGGGTGGTCGCTGGTGACGACGAGATTCGCGTGGACAACACCGCGCTGTCCGTACGTCAGACACGGGTTGTAGTCGTCGAGCCAGTAGCTGTTGGCGAGGAGGATGTAGTCCACCGAGCCGATCTGCGACTTGTGCTCGCGAACCGTCTGGTGAAACCCCTGCGAGCCCGACTCCTCCTCACCCTCGATGAGAAAGACGACGTCGCAGCGGAGCTTCTTCTGTCGGGCGAGCTCGGCGGCCGCGTAGAGGGCTGCGAGGATTGGACCCTTGTTGTCGGACACACCACGGCCGTAGAGGAATCCATCCATGGACGTCAGTTGGTAAGGATCTGTCTTCCACTTGGCCTCATTGGCATCTGCTCCGACGACGTCGTAGTGACCGTAAAAGAGAATGGTCTTCTCAAGTTTGTCAGGAGATGTGGCGGTGAATCGGGCGTGGACGATAGGGTTGGTGTCTTGCCCGGTAGGCAAGAGCTTGGTTTTCGCACCCAGGTAGATGCAGTGTCTGCGGAGAAAAGCTGCACCTTGATTACACTCTCCAGCGAACTTAGGGCTCGCCGAGACAGTCTTAAAGGCGACGAACTTTGCTAGCGAATTGACCATTTCATCTGGAGCGGTCAGTAATATGCTGCGGCGTAAAGAGAGCACTACACACCATTATCAATCGGGGGTAGATCCCCTTGGGTGGCGGAGACATCAGTCAGGTCCCAGATACCGACCGTGTTGTCATTTCCGCCTGTTGCATATATGAAGCGGTCCTTGAATTGACCGGCAGCCGAGGCGAGCATCGTTCCCTCGTGAGCGACCCAGCTTCCGACTTCTTCAAAGCGGGAGTTGAATTTCTGTCAAGTTAGATTTGATAATGAACGTGAGTCGTGCGCGAGCATACCTTAACGATTCCGTTCGAGTCTCCACACACGGTCACTCCGTTGATAATGTCGACGGCCCAGAGGTCACCCGTATGTCGGTTGATGCGTTTCACCAGCTGATGCGAGTCGAGATTCCAGATGTTCAGCGCTCCTCCGGCCAGACCACAGTAAAGGAAAGAACCATCCACAGCGAGCGAGAGCACAGGATCGCCGTTTTGCAGTTTGGCTATCTGCGAGGGCACAGCGTTGTGCGGGTCCTGGGCCAACCGCCAGAGCTTGACAACTCCGTCGCCGGCTCCGGTGAGAAGGACTTCTTCCGACGGAGCGGATTCCACAAGGCCGCGCACCAGAAGCATGGTGTAGATGTAGCCATGATGAGCAAACAGCTTGTGATGGTCCCGTTTGAACGTGAGGACCTGGCCTCCTTGCGTGACGGGGTAGGTCCCGTCGGCATTCGCGTCTGGGTTGGGCGCGCGAGAGCCGTCAGGTCCTCGAGAGTCGAAAAATCGATGCGTCCGTCGGGACAGCTGATCGACGGATAGCTGGGCGGTAGCTGCGTCTGCCTCCGTGATATCGGCCCACTGGGGGCGGTTAGATGGCAAAGTTGATAGTGCAGGGTTGGGGTTGAGACATACTTGAATGCTGGTGTTTTGACCACCACAGTAGATGGTCTTCAGAGAAGAAGAATATGCCACGGCAAACAGGTCACCCACATCATGATGTGAGTGGATGGAATATAAGCGGTCGAACGTGCGGGTCGACCAGACCTGATAGAGAGTATGTTAGATGCCGCCAACAGCATGGGGATGACAACACATACGTTGATAATGGAGTCGCCCCCACTGGAAAAGAGCAGATCTCGATCTTCCGACAGATACAAGTCGAGTACGCTTTCCTGGTGGGCATGGACGGACAGCACCAGTTCGTATGTTTCCAGAGACCAGGCCTACACGTGATGAGTCATGAAGTCCAAACAATCAGAGGGATCAGCACATACGACAATGTCTCCTCCCTGGAGACCTGCAAAGACGCATTCATCGTCAATGACAAGTGCTAGCACAGAACGACTCGCCTGTACGCGATGGCCAATGCCACATTCCACCTGCGAGGCCGGACGACTGGCTCCATCCTGGGCGAGTTGAGCAGTGAGCGAGCGCGGATCGGACTCCCACACTTTGGTCTGTTCATCGATCTCCGAGGTACTATCGGATTCTTGGGAAACTGTGTGATCCATTGCGAGTACGCAATGGCCCAGAAGACTCAGTCAATGGTTCTTTTGGACGGTGGAAGTGGTCATGTTGGGAGCAGCAGCACTTCCTCCACGTGACGATCACGACATAGCTGTGATTATGTCAGCCTTCCATCTAAGTTACTCGCATACAAACATCTCATCCAGATCCATACCACGTTTTCCTCCTAAGGACTGGTCTTACCTGTATCGTCTGACGTCTTTTTACTCATCAATCATCAAGCCTTGTTGATTGGCACTCGAGAACAGCAAGCGCTGTGGCGGTGCAACGCCCATATCTCCTGATCAAAACACGCAAGAAAGGCGACTCACCTCGTGAACGAGTAGAAGCTGGGTAGCTCCAGTATCCCGCGGATCTGGTTAGTGCATCATGTCATTAGTGGCTTGTTTCTTTTTCTGATTAAGTTTCGAACGCAGCATCCCACGCCACTCTACTCACCTGGGCTCCCACAGCAGGCGGGCGATGCATTGGGACATGGCTGGACGAATCCTTCAAACCCCGGGCATGGAAAAGCTGACCTATCGAAAGTTCCCAGAGGCGGTTGCTCTACATTTATAGCATGTCGGAGATCTGGTCAACGGAAGTGGGATGTTGCATGAAGTGAGCGTTTGTTCGTTGCCCAACGCGGCCGTTTGATAAGGTGTGTTGTACCGGTCTCTTGTCGAAGACGTGATATGCAATGGATTTTGCTTATCAAAAACCTTTCAGAATGACGCGGGTACAGGAATCTTTGCCAACAGCGTTTTGTGCACTGTAGGTGCTCCGTATACTTGATGTGGCGGTGCCAGCCACAGTGGCGGTGACGTCTCTACCCAATCAGCGTGTGCCGCATCACCGCCTCTTCGATATCGTTGGCGAACATCCCATGTCTTCCTTTCAACATTCACAAAGAAACATCTGGCCAGAGTATGCACTCATCGCCAGACTAGTCCCCTCTGTGGCACGGTCCTCATCATCAGGTACTGTTGGACTATCTCCTACCCAACTCCTTGTACCCGACTGAACCAGCACCCAACGGCTTCGTGTGCACCAATAATGAACCTCTCACGGATCGCCTGCAGGGCTGACAGCCATTCAAACGCCTAGCTTGTTGCCTTGTTGTTCAGCATCACCGAAACCCAACCTGTTGATTCGTTTGCCGAATCGGAACGCTCTCCTGTTCGTCGCTTGGGGCCCTTTTAGGCGCCGGACTCGCGGTTTTCTGGCCATCCCAGCCCCCTCTTTTTTACGAATTTTCTGTCGTGTACGAAGTACTTGGGTCTTGTCTCTGCGTCCGGTTTCGTCATATTATCTCTCGTCGATGGTGTGGAGCTACGGGGATTCTGCTGCAAAGCCCATCGGAAAAGCTCCCCCGCCCTATCGTATACATATAAACTCCGACCATCATAGCTGAAAGAGAAAACTCTGCCAGCCAGGCACCAACTTTCTGACTCTTTGCCATCATCCGATGATCTGCCTTCTTAAGCCACTGCAAGCCACCTGAATGCCATCGGTGACTCCTGGGTTTTACGGTCTAGAACAGTTGTCCAACAGTGCCGTCGACGGGAGCTCGGGCGATTTCTCCACCCGGACGACTTAGTGTCGATATTTATATAGCGTCTACACCGCTCGTCCGCTCTGTTGGCTGATCTTTAAGGGCCGATCCCTTGCTTATCGCCCGTCGAGATTTGAATGCCGTCGGAGCGAGTTCGATATCCACGGGACGCTGGATAGCACCTTAAACGGCGATTCTCCTGCGAGCGTCTGATCATGGCCCCGTTGGGTGAGACGATCGCCGTGATTGATAAGTCCGGCAAAGTGGTGAGCACGGTACGTTCCGCGGCTCCCCTGACAGCGACATCACACCATCTGTCCGGTTCTGACACGCATCCTCGAACAGAGCAAACACCTCTTTGGCGTCTTCAGTCAAGCCAAGAACGCCTATCGCGAACGCAAGGCCCAGCTGCAGTCGGAGCGGAATGCCAAAATCGCCGAACAGGAGGCACTGAGGGCGCTGCAGACATACACCATCGATGACTCACCGTCGGTTGCGCCCTCGCGGAGAAGCCATCGCAGCCATCGCTCCAGCCGCAGTCACCACCATCGCCATGGCCGTCCGGCGTCGCAGTACGAGCAGGACCTGCACTCGGTGGTCTCGCGGCCGGACTCGTACTACGCCCGCCCGGGCGAGATGGTCCGCCGCCACACGCACCATGACATCGCCGTGCGCGAACCCGAGAGTCGACCAGCAACCGGGCGGTCCAAGTCAGACGCACACATCGACATGGACCTTGCATACGGGGACTTCCACCCGTCGCTGCTAACCCGACAGCCGTCACACCCGCCAGCGGGCCAGCTGCAGAAGCTCGACGACCCCGAGTTGAACGGCCTCGTGGGCCGCGCCCAGTGGCTGCTGGAGGAAGCCAACTGCGTGCAGCACTCGGCGACCGCGACGATCGCGCACCTGCAGAAGAACCCCGACGCGATGGCGGCCGTCGCGCTCACGCTCGCCGAGATCAGCAATCTCGCGTCCAAAATGGCGCCGGCCGCCCTTTCGGCGCTGAAGACCGCCGCGCCCACCGTCTGGGCCCTGCTCGCCAGCCCGCAGTTCCTGATCGCCGCGGGCGTCGGGCTCGGCGTCACCGTCGTCATGTTCGGCGGGTACAAGATCATCAAGCAGATCCAGTCGGGCGGCGGCGACAGCAAGAACCAGCCACCGGGTCAGCCCATGAGCATGGACGACATGATGGAATTCAACCAGGACTGTCTCAGCGGCGTGGAAATGTGGCGGCGTGGTGTCGCCGACGCCGAGGCGGAAAGCGTCGGCACGTCGGTCGATGGCGAGTTCATCACGCCCACGGCGGCGGCCATGTCTGGCATCGACGTGACGACGGCGCGCATGACGCGAGATCCTCGGTTCAAGTTTGACGATGACCGCTCCATGGCCTCGTCGCGGCGGTCGCGGCGGTCGCGTGCACCCCGAGGCAGCTCGCGGGCGTACACGCGGGTCGATGAACCGCGTTCAACTCGGTCGTTCTTCGGTCGCTCCAAAGCGCCTTCGAAGGCGCCGTCCAGGGCGCCCTCGAGGGCTCCTTCGCAAGCCCCTTCAAAAGCTCCCTCTCGGACGCCATCTCATGCGCCTTCGCGGGCAGAGTCGCGCCATTCATCAAAGGAAGAGAAGCCCAAGGAAAGGAAGAAACGCTCCAGTCGACTCCGTCTGATGTTCACGGCTTGATTGGGTTTACTTCCATTACGACAGCATGACTTACTCCGTTACATACATATTGTTTTCTTGTACATTTTAACAGACTGCGATGCTCGCCACGAATGCCGATTGGCCATGTTTATACGCCTTGATTGATACACTACACTGTTTACGTTTGACAATTCTGGTGGTCGTCTGATAGATCACTTGCATAGCGGCGTTGGATGGATTTGATGCATGTAGATATGATGTCTATATTCAGTTGGTTAGATATGAATCCAACCCTTATACGTCTACATCTGATGGCCAAGACTGACTGCTGATAGAGATCATAATATAGACAATCTAGACATGTCACCAGTATATACAACGCAGATGCAGAAACACGCTTGACAAGCAAACAAAGATGTACAATGAGAAACAAACACCACAACAACGCCATTACAGACGATGGCGCACCTGCTCCGTCTCCCCCTTGACGAGTTCTATACACATTAGCTCGCTATCCAACAATCCCGAGGACATGAACTCACCATCCCACGCCTCAAGGGCGACCTTCTCGGCATCCCACGCCCACAGGAAATCCTGCGTGGCGCGATCCGCCCACTTATCCGGGTTGGAGCCGCCGTTCATGGACGCGCGGAACTGCTCGTCGCGCGCCTGCTGCTCGGGCCCGTCCGGCAGATGCAGCGTGACGCGGTTCGTCGAGCCCGACTGCTGCACCGTCTCGGCGCGCTGCTTGCGCGACTTTTCGTACGCCTGCAGCGCGAGCGGGATGTCGCGGCGCGAGCTCACGTTCGACAGCAGCACGCCCAGCGCGGCGGCGTCCTCGACGGCCTGCGCGGCGCCTTGCGCGACGTACGGTCTATCCTGTTAGCACTCGGCCTGATATGTTCTTCTTAGTGTATGGGATGATACTTACAGCATGGGGTGGCACGCATCCCCGATGAGCGCAACCCGCCCCTTGATCCAGGTCTGCAGCGGCGAATGCAGACACAGCTTCCACTCGAGGACCTCGTCGTCGGCGACGAGGTCGATCAGCTTGGTGACGGTGCGGTCCCAGCCGCGGTAGTGGTCGACCATGGCCTGCTTGGAGCCGCGGGTGGTCCAGGACTCCTCGACGCCGTGGCAGTCCGGGTGCAGCAGGACGACGTTGAAGAGCTCGTGCTTGCGCACGGGGTAGGCGATGATGTGGCGGGATGGGCCGAGCCAGCGCGTCGCCTGCGGCTCGTCGACCAGCGCGCGCAGGTCCGCGTCGTGCTCCATCGCCGCGCGCGGCAGCATGATGCGGTACGCGGCGTCGCCGGTGGGTATCGCCTTGGAGGCGTCGGCGGAGCCGAGGAGCCGCCCGCGGATGGTGGATTTGATGCCGTCGGCGGCGACGATCACGTCGCCGCGCACAACGCGCCCGTCGGCCAGGGTGACGGCTGCTGGGTCGAACTGCACGTCGGTGACGTGCGCGTTGGTGCGCAGCGTCACGTTCGGCAGCGCCAACGCCTGGTCGATCAGGGCGTTGTGCAGGTCCGCCCGGTGGATCACCACCTGCTGCCCGTATGTCTTGTTCACGGGCATCGTGCCCAGCAGGCTGCCATCTTGCCAGCGGCGGACGTGGATGTGCTCGAGTGCCACGTCCTTGGCGTGGATGGCGGGCGAGACGCCCCAGCCTGCACGTGGTGTTAGTATTCGTGTCGTCGGGATGAGTGGGAGTCTTACGGTCAAACAGGCGCAGCATGTTGGGGGAGACTTGGATGCCGGCGCCGACTTCCATGAGCTGGTCTGTCTGTCAGTAAGGAGCAGGCTGGGTTGAGAGTGAGCGCCTACCTTTGGGGCGGATTCAAGAATGGTGACATGATGTCCTCGGAGGCCCAGGGTGAGGGCAGCGGCCATACCACCGATGCCTGGACTGTCAGTGTCTATACAACGAGTGTGATGGATGATGCATACCCGCGCTGTCAGACGTTAGAGCTTATTCGAGCGACATGAGGGGTAGTTATTTTTATTTTGGAGGAAGAGACTTACCCGACCACCACCACCTCGAGGGGAGTTTTCGCCTGTGAAGCCATATCACTGCCCATCACAACCTACTCTCGCACGCGGTGTTGAAATAAGCTCGCCGATGAACTTTCAAAGCGAACAGTGGAATTCTTTTTCCCCGACAGCTGGTGGGTACTGGACCAAGTTTATCAGTTTGCCACCGAACAGTTTCTGACCCCGATATATGTACCAGTTTGTAGTCGTAGGCAGCGTAGGCTGGGGAAGGATAGATTGTCCAGAATATGGAGGCAAGAAAGCTATATAATCGACAATAAGCCCGAGCCAACACCCGGAAATGACGGCAGCGAGCTAAATAGCCAGCTTCTCCACCGTCCACGAAGTTCAAGCCTCCATCCAACCTCCGGGGGGTGGCACCTCGACACTAGGTAACTAGGCCTATCCCGCTGCGCAGGCCAGAATAAAACATGCGGGGCTCTGATAGCCAGATATCCTCGTTGCAGTTATCCGCCATTATTACGACGATTTCTATATTTGTCTTTGATCTCTGCTTCGGTGGGAATTTTCCCGACTGTGTTCCGTGCAGTCCTTAGGGTACGCCATCTTGTAGGCGGAGCGAACTCGGCAAGGCTCGGTCGGCCCCGTTGTGTCCCCCTACCGTTGGCCCTGTTAGGGTTGGTTGGGAGCCAGCAGCCCGGCTGTTCCAACGGCTTCATCTGCCGAGTGCCCGCCCACAGTGAACCCACCTCCTCTTGGTGCGGGCCTGATCTCCGGGTGGGATGGCGTTTGGTACGGCAAACCCGGAGAGTCTGAATGCCGATATCTACCTACTTGTACCTTGTGTTGACTGTCGACTTGTCGTTTATCACGAGTGCTGGTAAGTCTATCTCGTCACTTGGCTGTATCCGAATGCAAACACATACGAGATGCGACAGAGTGCGAATACTTCACCCCTATCCTCCCTACACTAGCATCTGCATCTGCATCCCCGGCCTGCTAAATGTTATGTTAGTCATCGCCAGCCCCAGATAATTCCAATCAGAAGATCATCTTCTCCGTGCATGCCCCCCCAGCATATCAACCTTGTTCTCTTGTCTCCACCGGACTGTACGGGGTACTCCTGCCTCCACATTCTACTCGGCTGATCTGGCCCTCACTTCTACCGGTGTCGACTGTCTTGGTAGAGTTGGACTGGACCCTTTGCGTTGTGCGACGGGGCCGTCTGACTGAACATGCGGCGGCAGAGGTCGTCCAACCCAATATAGGCGCCTTGGTACTGGCTAATCCATCGCGGATCAGCCACTCCTAGCCCCACGACGCACATCGTCTCCCGGTGTCTTCGTGTGGTGCCAGATGATGTGGACATGGTTGTCTCTGGTCTATAAGGTCATACGCAAGGGTTAGCCCGGCATTTCGTGTAGTTGTCAATGCCGTTGGATGGAGATCTTGAGTGAGATGATGATGGTCTTGTTGTTTCCAGCTTGTCGACTGAGTGTTGTTGAGCGAGTGCCGTTGATCTGTGTCGATGCTCGCCGGTCAGGACTCGCACCTGTGCCCGGGACAACTTAATTCAGAAAATCCTTCACTCAGGTAAGGAATCCTACCGTCGTTCGATCCAAGCATCATGCCTCTTGTCTCGTGCGATCCGCTTTGGCTTGTTCAGCCTGTCATCATGCTCACTATAGCACAAAAGAGACAACGGTCTTGAAAGAGAGAACATATGGCATATGTGTCTCCACTACCACACACTCAGCGAAAAAGAAAAAGGGGGAAGCAAACGGGAGAGATGGCAACCAACTCCCTTTGAATCAGATCCAGTTCAGTTCGCCCCTGTTATCAGAAGGTCCTCTTTATCTGAAGCCTCCTTGCCGGGCTATTCTGTGGAGGTCCAGGGTAGGTTTCTGTATAAGGAACTGGATCACCCGAATGAGACACAGAACAAGCCGTCAACAATACAGCAGATGAAATCAGCCAGGAAATCAGACAACACTTGGGTCCGATCTTACCTCTCTGATGTTGAGGGATAAGGCCCTTATTTCGCAGCTGAGATAATGACTATCTGATGATACATCGCGCACCAGGAGATTCTCCCTATTCTTCACAAGTCTGCATAATCGTGCACGGATAATGTTTATCATTTTAGGCAAATGATGCTGGCTGTTAATGCAGATCGTATAACTCCACTTTCTCATCGTAGAGCCATTGAGAAGACATTTTGAAGTCATCTGTTACCCGATGGAAGTTTTTGGTTGCTTGGCTCTGGGTTTGTGCTAGTCGATGTATTCTACACTTCTATGGCGAGACAGTGGACAGTATATTTGTATCCACCGACCGACAGCATAGGAGTAGGCAGATGCGGAAAAAGAAATTTGTGTTTCGCCACATAGTCCAGATACTAGCGTCTGATCTATACCTCTATGTTCGTCTGACATGAATGCAACGTGCACTGTCTCGATTCTTCTATCTCTGCATATACACCTGTATGAGACGGAAGACGTCCGCATAACCTCTTTGGATACTCTTTCTGCACGACATTTAGCCTGTATACTTTGATAACCTGGTTGGGGCCTTGTATTTCAGGGCATCGAATCAGACACCATTGGCCGATGAAACATCCTTGTAGGATATAAAACACTTCACCCTCATCATAACGACGATCCGAATTAAACACCGGAGCAGCGCCCGCTCGCTCTAAACGGTATACTTCCATTGCTATGTATCCTATAAAGCTCTCATGGCGCAATCCAAGTATCCTCCGGCATCACTAATCACTGTCCCGAGCCCTCGTATCTGCACATAACACCGCCATCATGAAGACCGTTTGCATGCTGGCTTCAGCCTTCCTGGCTACAACCTCCTACGCACACTGTATGACCGCTGGCACCGTATATCCGGACATTGCTCACCCTCACAGACACATTCCCCGCCCTGATCAAAGACGACACCGCAACCCCGGACTGGAAGTATGTCCGGCAATGGACAGGCTACGTCTCAAACGGCCCCGTCACCGACGTGGACTCCATCGACATCCGCTGCAACGTCGACGGCACCTCGGGCAACTCCACCAGCACCCTGGGCGTGACCGCCGGCTCGACCATCGGGTTCACGGTGAACACCGAGATCGGCCACCCGGGCCCGCTGCTCGTCTACATGGCCAAGGCGCCCAACAGCGCCGCTGCGTTTGACGGGTCCGGCCAGTCGTGGTTCAAGATCTACGAGGACGGACCCAAGTTCAATGCGGATGGGCTGTCGTGGCCGACTGAAGGTCCGTCTTGTTGACTTTGAAAGATGTGGTTCATTGATTGACGTTGTATAGGCGCCACACAGGTCACGTTTGATCTCCCCGCTGCCCTCCCCGACGGCGACTACCTCGTGCGCGTCGAGCATATTGCCCTGCACACGGCGAATACTGAGGGAGGGGCGCAGTTCTATATCTCCTGCGGCCAGGTCACGGTGACCGGGGGTGGGAATGGCGACCCCAGCCCCTTGGTTGCGTTTCCCGGGGCATATACCCCGACTGATCCGGGTATCCTGATTGATATCTACTATCCGGTGCCTACCAGCTATACGCCGCCGGGACCGGCAGTCTGGGGGAACTAAGCCCATCCGGCTTTCGGATGAAAATTACAGGGTGTTTTGTTTCCAGCATGAATGAACTGGTGATCCAACATCACCATACGATGTGCATTTAGCTTGGACTTGATGTACGATATTTCTGTCGATGACTCAACGTCACCAGGCGACTGGTTTTTTACATTTCTGTATTTAAATACAGTATAAGTTTCTCGCCAGCAAGTTGTTTGCCCCATGGCGGGACTGTTACCCCCGTGGGCATGGACGTTGTATATCGCCGTCGACCAGGTTCCTCAAACAAGAAAAGCCACAAAGGCTGATCCCAATATCTCCGCTTTGATCGACCGGCGTTTCGGCCCGAATCTCGCTAAGGCAGGTCGATTAGAGGTTGCATGTGCGGAGAGGTGTATCCAAGAGATCCAGAGGTCAAGAGATTTTCTCCAACGCAATGCAGAGACAAGGAATAGGAAAGGCTAAAGCGACAGATTTTTATCTCTTATGGGAAAGAAATACATTTGACTGTCGCTCTAGAAGAGATGTCAACCTGAACAACGTCTTCTAGTCGGGGTCTGACTGGGCCGCAGTCGATGTGCCCCAGACTAATGACTCGTGGACCTAATGTATGCAATCAACCCGACATGTATCCACGTGGCGAACCACTGCAGAGAGATTGACGCGTAGTTGTCACAGCTTGATGATGTATAGCCATGCATTTTGGCCAATGGGGCAGTGCAGCAGTTATGTATTTTGTGCGAAACATTAATCAGTATGCACTTGTCCACCAATTGTTCGTATTCGTTTAATTTGTGCTATGAATCTTATATGCTTCCGGGGCAATAGAGTCGTTTCTCGATTCATAATTCCTACATTTATCATGCCCTAAGAGCAATTCTACTTTGAATCAAAAACTCCATTGATCGATAAGACATCACCAGATGAACGATCGATCTGATTTGGAACGCACGATCTCTTGTTGGTTGTGTGAATGGTTCGCGCTAGAAAACACCGGAGTATTTTAGCGAAGCACCATGCAACGAGTCAGACACGCCGGAATACCCGAGCCCTCGAATGTCGTGCTTTGCTTCCATCGAGCAATGAGAATGCAATAGATTCTGCCGAGAAACGCATGAGTCCGACTATTCGTCCAGGATATTACGATTATATTATTCCTGTTATATTAACGATCCTTCTCGCTGGACAAGCGAGCGGCGTCGCTGCGAAGAGCTGAACCGCGACAGCTGGATTCAGCTCCTGGGACGCCTGGTGGAGACAACCACTGATGGGTTAATCTATTCTAATTGACGACCCCAAAGGCCCTGCCCGTCATTGGTGCTGTATCACCGGAAATACGTAAACGGTGCTAAAGGATGCAGGCACCGCCGCTTGGAGGCCGATACCTTGGGTGGTAAGATCCTAGCTTGGGTATGGCCATCACGCGGGGATTCCTGCACACTCCTTCGATGAAATGTCATGAGAGGTACGAAAAATAATACTGAGTGAATCTCCATTGACTAGAGGCAAGGTAGAGGGGTGTGCGTATGCCTACACTCCGTAGTATCCTCAGTGGAGAGATGGTGGCAGACCCGCCATCACAAATCAGAGTACAATCATGCCACCAACGGATCTCACTTGGCGAGCTCACAAGGATTCGGAACAGAATCTGAAGCCCCCATGTTCTCAGATCTGAGACCCACTCCGAGCTGAACTCCCACGAGGTATAACTAGGTGCTTGTTCGTCCAGCGCCCCTGACGCCACGGCTCTGAGCATGCCCTCACGGCCCACATACCGTACTACCTCATCCACGACATAGTTGACAGTTGACAGTTGACAGTTGACAATTGAACGGCACTTGATCAACTTAGTAGAAGATGGGTTCACTCGCACACGAGGACGACATCAGACATGTCACGCGGGAGGAGCTCTACACCAGTTTTGGGAAGCGCATGGAGTATCTAAAGGCCTTTGTGGGCTTCACCGACGGTGCGTTGCACAGCACACCACCACCGACGAGCCTGGCTGACGATGTCAGATGATGTGGTCATATTCAATAAAGGCGCCAAATTCCTCAAAACGGCCATCCCCACCCTCACGCATCGACTGTACGAGAGAATGCTCGAGTTCGACATCACAGCCCGTGCGCTTCGCACGCGGACGACAGCCTCTGATGGACATGTCGACGACCTGTTCACAATCGACAGCCCGCAGGTCCAGCGGAGGAAGATCTTTTGGAAATGGTACTTGACGCGGTTCTGCTCCGACCCCAGCCAGCTCGAATACTGGGAGTATCTCGACAAAGTAGGGTGAGTCTGCTGCTTGCTTCTCCCTCTGGTGAATGCATGCTGATGTGTCGTGGCTGCGCAGGAGGATGCACACAGGCAAAATCCTCATGCATCCATTAACAATCGAGTACATCCACATGAACGCCTGCATCGGATACCTCAAACAGATGCTCCTCGAGACGATATCCCTCCACCCGGACATGTCGGTTCCCTTCAAATTTGCGTTCATCCGCTCCATCAGCAAGATTCTCTGCGTCCAGAACGATCTCATCGCGCGGTGCTATATCCCCGAGGACCAGGAGTTCATGAAGAGGGCTGCCAACCCGGAGAGCACGACAACCACGACGACCACGACGACCACAACAGCCCCTGTGACGCCAGAGCCCGACACCGCGTCCACCGCCGAGACGGTGTCGACCATGCCAGATAAGGAGGACAGTCTGGACCGGTCCGTGCCTAGCCTCACGCAATCCCGACCCAGTTCGGCCGCTGGAGCGACGCAGATCTCCCGCGACAGCTACGTCAGTTCGAATATGGACACTGTCGTGTCTTCCGATGTGTCCTCGGATAATGTGTCTATCGCGAGCGGGCAGCCTGTTACGTCCGAATACACCTATCCCTCACCCCGATTCACGTCGCCATTTGCGGTCGATCAATTACAGACTTTTGAGACGAAGATTTGGTCCAGTGGTGGGAAGCGACAAGGGGTGCATAAGATAAAAGGGGACGAGGTATAATGACCATAAGGGGTGTAAATATGACTCTAGTATATATAGTAATGCACGGTTCGATTGTAAATCGGAGCAGGGGGTCCCAAGAGATATGTACGTTCCAACTCCTCAATCGAATGATCTGGGCTCATCTCTGCAATCTATACCAGAATAAATTGGAACTATTCATTGACTTGCCCTTTCGACAGCACATATAACTCCCAGTGCATGTATGATCACGTGATACATCGGACCGTCACCTCTCCGATATCGTATCGATAAACGCGGGGCATCAATTACCCCCCACTCTCATTAACAACTTGTCAACACCACCAATTGTCCCTCAACACATCCGAAGCAACATGCCATCCCTCCAGCAGAGCAAACTCGCCTTCATCGGCGGCGGCAATATGGCCTCGGCCATCATTGGCGGCCTCGTGAGCCAGGACATCAACCCCGCCAACATCATCGTCTCCGAGCCCTTCGCCCCGAACCGTGAGAAGGTGGCCGCCCTGGGCGTGCAGACGACGACCGCTAACAGCGAGGCCGCCGGCGCCGCCGACGTGGTCGTCATCGCCGTCAAGCCGCAGGTCACCAAGGGCGTCTGCCAGGAGCTCGCGGCCGCCTGGGCGCAGCGCGCGACCCTGCCCGTGGTCGTCAGCATCGCCGCCGGCATCACGCTGGGTAGCTTGAAGGAGTGGCTGCAGACGGGCGATGGGCGGTCCGCGCACGTGGTGCGCGTCATGCCCAACACCCCGGCGCTCGTCAAGGAGGGCGCGTCGGGTGCGCTGGCTAGTGCGGATGTCACGGCCGAAGAGAAGGAGCTGATCAATGCGCTGCTTGGGACTGTTAGCAAGGCTACTGAGTGGGTGGATAAGGAGGAGTTGTTGGATGTCGTTACGGGTTTGTCGGGTGAGCAGCGCTGATTGACTATGAGTGTGTGAGGCAGACTAGACCAGACGCTAATAGCGATAGGATCCGGACCGGCCTACTTCTTCGCCATGGTGGAGCACTTGGTTGCGTCGGCGACTGCCCTCGGCCTCTCGCAAGAGCAGGCCACGAGACTGGCGAGCCAAACCTGTCTTGGAGCTGGTAAGATGCTGGTTGAGTCGGCTGATAGCCCCTCCCAGCTGCGGAAGAACGTCACCAGCCCGAATGGCACGACCCATGCTGCGCTGCAGACGTTTGAGGGCCTCAAGTTTGACGAGATTGTGGACAAGGCCGTCAAGGCGGCGACGTCTCGCGCGGCAGAGCTGGGAAACACCCTGGGGAAGCTGTGAATGTTGTTGATGGATAAAATGCTGCCCCGATCGTTGTGTAATGGGAAGTAATGAGTCCTATCTCTACAAAAGTGTTTGCATACGCAGGATGAGCTCGGGTATAGACTTGGTGTCATTGTCATGGCGAATAAACCGCAGCCTTGCTCATGAGATTTTGCTTTTTGGTATGCCTTGATCTAGATGATCTAGATACCTGCGCAGAGGTATTGTGTCTGCGATCATGTCACACCAAAGTACTCTTCCATATCCAAGGGGTTGTCGCGCACTCCCACTGAATATGTATGATTCTATACTTGGATCAAAGAGGGACCAACACTTTCGTACTCGGACCATGTCTGCAAGGGTCGTGAATACCTCACGCACGGTGACAATCATGGGACAGTATATAGGTAGTTTGCGATACAGGAAGTCATCAGTGCTCCAGCACCAGAATCTCCGAAAGTAGACACATAATGCGAGCCCGACCACTCGACACATGGCCAAACAGCATACCTGGAGATACGGACCCCTTGCAGGGTCAACCGAGAACGGGGGATCATGGCTGGTTGTGGAATCCTCCCACGGATGAGGTATAATGTAGACTACCTTTAGGTACGTGACCAACTATGTCGTGTCTCCGCGGACTGCTCTCTTGCCTCACCAACAAAGGGGAAGCATCGAACATAGAGGGAGATCTTGGTGAGCTATAAAGTCACTGGTGTACCTCCAATCTGCCACCGTCTACTATTCGGTTTCGGTATAAGCCCCCACACTCAATAAAGCCCATCAGTATTAGCCTTCCAGGTAGGTCGCTTCACCCTATGTTTAGTATAGAGGTTACGCTGGATTCTTCCATGCTTGCAAGCCACTACAGACCCTGCAACTCGTGAGCCCCTGACCACCTGTTGATCGTTCATGCAAGGAGGGTCTCGTATCTGTAGGTGATGTAGGCCAGTGATCGACCTTGCTTGAAGCTGTGGCTAGGGCCACAAAGGGATAACCCCAGACGCAGGATCAAAAGGCTTGGAGTTGGTTCCAGCAGTCTGGTGCCCTAAGAATACGATTTGCCGGAAATCATATTGTTATCGGACCTAGCTTTCCACGACTTACTTCAACATCATGTATGTTTCATCTTTGGTTTTGGGATCAGCTGGGTTCTGGAGTTACCCTCCATATTAATATAAAGCCATTGCACATTTCAATTGAGTCTTAGAGTTCGATCGACACTCGCAACACAGAACACGAGCACATGTAAGGGACTGGAATGAAGTACACGAGGTCGACAGCCATATAGCAACCGAGTGTGCTATTCCGGGAACTGAATGTATGAATGACTAAATTGAATGGGATGGAATTGCATGAATCCCCATTCATGTATATGTTGCAAGCCCATTGTATCTGGCACTGAAAAGTATATAAGGGTCTCCATGACCATCGTCCGTAGCCACCATCGGCACCATCATCACTCTCATCAACAATCGAGACAATCTTCCATATTTTCATCCAGAAGTCTCAATCTTTCCCTACAGTCCCCCTTCAACCAGACAACAAGCACAATGCACTTCGCCAAGACCATCATCTCCTCCCTGATTGTCGCCCTGACCACGATCGTGGCGGCAGCGCCTGCTCCCGAAGGAGCTGCCCTGGAAGAGCGCTCCGGATGGACTTGCAATTTCCTCGGCGATGGAGCTTGCCAGGTCAAGGTGAGATATCTCGGTCCCGTCATGATGCGGACGAAGACTAACCGGCTGTAGTGTGTCGGTGAGGGGCACAGTGGCGGTTATTGCAACAGCAAGCAGTAAGTGGTGTCCTGTGTTAGATGTTTTGCTTTTGCTGATGACTGTCTAGGGTCTGCACCTGCCACTAGAGCTATGCTTTCGCTGGAGTCGACTTAGTTCGTCAATGGGCTGCTCGGGATCTGAGTTCTCAGGCGAGTGGGACAGGAGACGGCAGGATTTGCTTCATGTTTCTGCAGTTTCGGCCGAAGCTGTGATTGACTTCATATCGCTCGTTATACTCGCGCTTGTTAGTTCGCAATCAATCGAGTTCTTGATCCTATACCGTGACCACGCGACTAGTCTATCTAGTAATTCCAGCAATCGCTTACTGTGAGGGAGTTACAATGTGTTCAAATGTTGGCAGTGCATCAATCGTAGGCAATAGAATGCGTCCAGTAGGGACAGATTATCCTAATCGATAATCGCTACTTTATATCCTGTGGCGTGCCTTTGAGCCTAGGCTCGCAGGACACAACAGGGAAAGTACAAGCTGAAGCTCAGGATATCAGGAAGATACAAAAACACCAACTCGGACTGTATGCCATTTTGAACAAGTGTATGAGTCCTCTCATAGTATTAGACAAACGAATGACGGTAGGTACATATGTTGATCCAAATCCCCACACGGCCCTGTGGAAAGACCAAACAGAACAACATAACGAAAGAAGGTATATAAATCGTTCGTCGTGCAGCAACAAGGACCCGTAGTCTCGAGCACGAGCTAGACCTGTTAGAAGCTCTTTCATAAGAGAAAACAACGGAAGACATACCTCAAGCAGGCCCATAGCAGTGGCCATCAGTACCGCAGAAAGTAGTTCCGGCAGCACAGCAGGCGTTGGGGCAGCAGCTGACACTGGTCGCCGGGCAGCAGAATCCGTAGGCGTCACAGACCTGATCACACTGTCTCTCGCCCAAACTGGCCCTCTTGACAGTTCCTTCGAGGTCGGTCCTCTGGACCTGCGGAGAAGCTTCCAGTGCCAGAGCGGCCCCAGCGAGAGAAAGGACGAAGACGGCCAAAGAGAACTTCATGATGAATGACTTGTGTGTTTATCAAGATAAGCTTGTGAGATGTTGTAGAAATCATGTCAATGACCAGGGGCTGCGTCCCTTTAAATCTTGCCAGCAGTGCCAGCTCCTTTGATCTTCTTCTCGTGTATCGAGTATAGGACAACCTTGTCACCATGTAACCGTGTACGCGTCATGATTCTTTCCAAATATCCGAACGCCAACGTCCATTATCATTGGCAGTTTTACACGAGGGATCAGCGCAAGTCACCTCGGATGGGATTATACTGGTGTTCAGCGTGCTGATAGTGACTATACATGTCAGACTTCGAGTCGCTTATGGATGCAATGTCAGAAAACGGCACACCAAGAAACTTCCAACCATGATTGATGGATACCTTCATGATCGTCCATTGATACGAAGAACACCTCATCCATGAGGCTCAGCTGCTGTCATCCCTGGGCGGATTACCAAAAACAGAGAAGAAGTACACAGAATCGCAGTAATCGACTTCAACACGAAGTTTTGGGTTATGCCGGAAACCATTTACTTTTCCGAATATACCGTCTGGGCGACTGCGGTTGAGAGACATGAATATCTGACTGGACGGGTCCCAGACTTCTGTTACACGGGATGGATTTATTGGCGACAAATTGGGATGAGCGGAGGTTGAGAATGGAGATGTCTCAGCAGATCTTAACAAAGTAGAGTATCCATTTGGTTGTTCGAGCTGTTGGTGTGCCGACGAACCTAGGCTTCCTGTATCTTTGTCGAGCGTAAGCCAGCCTGCTGGTCGTCTGGTATCAAACTATCGAATGTCACTTTCGGTAGATGTATACGCTGTGCACTGTTGGAGAAGCCACCAGCTAGACTACAGTGTGATACCCGTTCGTGCATTGGACGACGTGAGGGGAGCAGAAATGGACAAATCTATGACCCTTACTCATATGTACTCGAGTGGGCTTAGAGAAAAGATGTGAACGCATGGCAATATACGATATGTCATTATATTTAGTTGTCTCAGTCCATCCAGATAAACATCACCAGATACGAGTTTCCATTAAGGAAGGGATAAACCTCGCCCGTTCATTACAGATAAACTGCCAGGATAGCCGGCAGCATCAGCCCACAAATCATCATCGTGTCATACCAGGAGGCTACAAAAAGGGGCTGGAGTGACCCAGCACCAGAGGGGTCACCAGAGGCACCACCACTCAGACTGCCTCCTCCGCTGGAGAAACCTCCGCCATTGTGATTGCTGGTGCCTCCATCTGAACCCGACCCCGACTCGCTTGTCTGTGTTGGAGCTGGCGGATCTGTGGCGGTGGCAGGGACGGAGTAGGTCAATGTTGCAGACATGTCTTCGAAGGACGAATATGCTTCGGCACTGTCTGTAGCACGGACACTGACGACGGTAGTTGTGATTGTCGTGGTGGATGTCAGGAGATTCGTCGACGAGGGAGTGTAGTATGTGTAGAATGTGACCCAGTAGGTCCTGATCAGTCAGTGAGAAGCTCATCATATTCTGCGCCAGATGCAAGAACTTACCATGTGACTGTCCAAGAATAATATTCCCAGTAAGTTGCATATGTGGTGGTGTAGTAGTCCGTCGATGTAGTATAGTAGTCCGTCGTATAATCAACACCACCCCCACCGCCGCTCCCAAGGCAGCCTCCGGCAGGGCAGCATTTAGGTACGCCATTGACTAGGTAGCAGTAACTGCCAGGGTCGCAGTATCCTCTGGTCCTACAGCATTCGCCTCCGTCGGGGATGCAGCCATCGTGACACGGCTTAGTACCGGGAGCGCAGCATCCTCCAACGTTGCTACAGGTGTTTCCCGAATAGCAGTAGTATCCGCCGCAGCAGACGTCGTCCATGGAGCTCACGCAGGTTCCATCCTGGCAGCAAATACTGCAGCCGTACGGGCAGTTATTCCGCTTGGACAGATCCCGCCCAAAGAGTTGGTCGAGTTCCAGTTTCGCATCGCGACGAACCAGGCTCTCGTTCTGTGCTGTCTCCGGCATGTCATTTCGTAATGGCGGCCCTGCAGGAAAGGGGTCGAGTCGCTGGTACTCATCCGCCGCGACGGATGGCACGAGCAGAAGCAAAAGGGCGGGACCCAGGCTAGACCAGATCATCGTGTCGTGCCGTAGCAGAAGGTTGGTATGGATCAGCAGGTTTGTAGAGGTACAGAGCAACGACTACGTACGTTGAATGAAGGTTGTCGTGTGATTTATGACCCTCCTTTCCAGGAGAACCGGACGTAAATAAACACCAGGACATCGTATTCGGTGGCTTACTCGACTAGCCAGCAGAGCAGCTAGCAGCTAGTCCTCAATTTCGGCCCTTGGCTAACCGATCATGTGTGGGACAGCAGGGACTGTGGCCTCGTATTCCGTGCTCTGTTGTCCAGAACACAGAAGGCTGCCGTGGAACTTATTGCGGCTCAACGTGAATTCAGAACAGGGAGTAGGCCCACACTCTGCGCCAATTTGATATGATTGGTGATGTACCTCGTATTGACGGGCAGTCAGAGCTCAAGGGTGCTGTATCTAGTGACTGCCAAGCGAATGGGTGAGCACTATCTTGAACGCCCCAAAGTCTCTAGTGACAATGACCCTGATTCCATTTGCCAAGGCAAAAAGCTCCATATGATTCTGCCTTGGGCCGAACAGGCAGCTGCTGGATGAACCTAATCATTTCTTATATGGTACGCTGACTTGTCCGGACCCGCTCAGCGAGGACACAATGGAGTGAATCCTAGTAATTGTGGCTGTTTCTCAAAAGCCATAAAATGCTTAGCCACCGCCATGACAGGACAGACACCTGGGACAAGGCATGCATATAGGTTAAGGGTGGAGTTGTGGCAGGAAAATACAGACGTACGGAACATAGCCCTAGTACGTTCACGATCTCTACATAAACAATATGATGCATAGTAGAGAGAATGGCATTCGATATGAACAGCTCCAGCTCACATGAGGGATATCAAGCGCTCGACGGAGCAGCCCCTGAGGGCGCGACACCAGATGGCATCGTACCATTCATGTCTCCACCACCACCACCGCCAAAAGCCATGCTGTCGGTATTCTGGTGGCCACCATCTTCGTCGTAGTAGGCAGCAATGCTATAGTATGAGTTATCAGTGTAGTCAGCAGTGGTATTGATGCCAATCTGAATCCACGCAAACAATCCGTCGTTCAGACCGTTGCCGAGATACAAATATTCCGGGAACGGATCGTATGCGCTGGACGCCTGCTCCACACTCCACATGTCGTCGGCGTTGGAAGTGATGTCCTGCGTGTTGGTGTTGTACGGGTAGGTGTCCTCTACCGCAGAGCGAAGCACCTCGTTCCAGAACAGCTGCCCAATATGCGCGACGCTACCCGTACCCACGACCAAGGTGCCGTTGTTCTCGTTGACGGTAGCGTTCAGATGCGTCAGAAGATGCGTGTGGGTCGCGCGTCCGTCGTAATGGCCGGGGAAGATGGTGTTGAAAGTAACCACGCCGTCTTCGTCGGTATACTGGATGCCGCGGAGGTAGGTCGAGTCCCAGCCGTCGGCGGCATAGTTGCCAGAAGTGGAGATGCCACTGATAGGAGTCTGTTAGTATCTACTCGTTATGGACATGTTGTGTGTGAGTCTCACCTGTACACGCCAGTGGCGTTGGCCTGCCAGATATCCACCAAGGCGCCTTCAACAGGCCGGCAGGTGTTCACATCAATGTACTGGACTTCCAGGAACAGGTCCACGCCGTCCGAGTACTTCTCCTCCTTCACATTCTGACGGATGACCTCGCCCCAAACGTAGTACGGCCCATCGGTGATCGTGGGAGTCAGGACGGCACTGGTGTTGCCTCCGAAGATGACCGACTCGGGAGTGTTGGGAGAGTAATCGAGGAGATCAGTGCGGTCGTGGTTGATTGATTCCCATTCCTCGAGGGCGGCCAGGTCTCGGCGCCATTTCTGAGGGTCTGTTTCATTCTGCGTTAGACAGCATCTGGGTTATGCAGGCTTAGATGAGGCTTACTGGCTGTGATGCCGCGGGCATGGCGCAACTCGCGCGCAGTGCGAGATCGACGGGCAACATTCCGCTGCTGCAAGTGCTTCGCCTGCTCTGAGCTCGCGCAGGCATCAAGAGAGCGTTTAGCCTGGTTCGCCATGATGTCGCGAGCATGAATTTCTCGCCGCACGGCGTGAGGGTCATGTTTCTCCCCGGGGTGGGCGAGGGCCAAGGTGGCAGCCGTCAAAGCAAAGAGCTTGGAGAAATGCATCTTCCAGACTTGTTGTTTCAATTGGACAACTGAATCAATGGGCACATAGCTGCCAACTATCTTCGTCGCGCCTCGTCTTTATAGACAACCACCTCCGACAGCCAAACTTTTGCCGCGTCATCCGCTCCTGGATCTTTGCGTGGATATAGCATGATGAAATTGATCTGGGACAGAATATGCGTCATCTACTAAGCCCAGACGGCTCTGTGGACACCTCTAGTCGTTCTTTAGGCTGAGCCATGCGAAGTACACACTTGAATGGATGCTATATCTCTACTTCAAGGTAGCCTATGGCCGATGAACGGCGTCTTGGCGCCGCGTACGTTGCTCCGCTGCGATGGCAAAGAGCAGAAGGGATCGACCAGCAAGACGAATCATACACAGCTCATTATTATTTAGGCCCACGGAAAGTGTCCGGCGTGTTGAGCTTGGCTGCGAAGATCCGGCTTATGGATTAGGGTTGTGAAGCCGTCTGTCTGATACTGAGAGTACCTCACTCTGTACGGAAAACCACATATCTGTGGATTATTCGAGGATTTCTCTAAAAATTAACAATTTGCTATTGGTACTTCTATCCATTAATATCAAGGGCTGACAATATCTCCACCGTTGTTGGCCACTGGGCCATTCCACGCCACGTCAACAAACGCCTCGAGTCGAGTATAGGATTACTTAATCGGAGAACTCATCGCCGATGACTTTCCTGATTCTTGATTCTTGATTCATCCTGGAGTGGATTTATATTCGTGTGCCAATGAACCGCATGTATAGTATATTAAAACTCTTCACACTATCTATCAACCCCTAGCATTGGCTTGTCCTTCTCATCTAGAGTCTTGCCTGAGTAAAGGTCTCCTTTTGCTCTCTCAAGTCCACTGCACCTTCTCCGATATATGCCGGCGCAGCCTTGACGAAAGCTTCCCACCGCTCGGCCGTCTGGAACGGGGCGGTGCAGTATGGCCCAATCTCCAGTTCGTCGAGCAATTGGTCCAGCCGCGGGAGAACACCGTCCATCGCACGCCGTTCCATCTCGTACTGAGTGGACCGTTTGAAGCCGAGGTTCTCGCTGTACCAGCTGAGGTCATAGCCCACCATACCAGCCTCTGCCAGTGCCAGGAGGTCGGCATCAATGCCCGCGTCTAAGGCAGCCTCATACGCCATCCGGTGGCCAATCGCAATGATCAGGGGGCGACACCGCGGTAGGATCAAGCTGTTATAGTCCTCACTGCGATGTGTTTTCTTGATACTGCCTAGTGCCGTCTGTAGTTCGCGGAGGTATCCCGCTTCATGTTGGGCTAGGAGACAGTCCGGGTGCCTAGGCTCCGGCACGGCATATCGACCGATGAGAAGCTCCGTTGCAAGGCCTGTAGGTTGTAAGTATGAATAGGGACTCCATGGTAGTGTCGTTAAGAGACGTACGGATGCACAACACCAGACAGTCGCCTTCTGCGATGCCATTTCCGCGGGTCAAGGCCTGCCGCCGGTTAGCAGACGCCACTGGCGCATACGCATTGCGTTCTCACCTCAAGTTCCACCAGCTGGTTGTGAGGAAACATTCCCTGGGCGCCACAACGCTCAAGGATCCCAGCAATGCTCCCCTGTCCAAACTGGAGAAACGTTGTCTTCAGGATCGCTCCCATCCCATGTCGAACTCGGAAGTCGAGCGACGTGTCCGCGAAGCGCGAAGTAATCCAGTTGGCAAACGGCACCATGACGCTGACCTGCGCCAACGCATGCAGGATAGGGAGCTGCTGGGTGCGGAATGAAATAATTGGCATCGGCTCGCCGTCCGTTCCCAAGACCATTCGCCGCAGGCTGTACTTGCCTCCCAGGTACGTGGCACATTTCATGAACGGGATGGTCCACAGGCTGAGGGCCAGGGTGCCAAAGCCGACACGCTGGATAGCCGCGAGGAACCTGTCGCGCATATTGTCGGGCTTCTCCAGCTCCCCCAGCATTGCGGTCGATGGAACGCGCACCTGGTTGAACGAGGTAATGGCGTGGTCCAACCACCGTCCAATCGAAATATATGGAAGCATCCTGGTTGTGTCAGGTACTGTGAGGTCTGCTGGGTATGATCGTCTTACTGGGATGTGACCCCAGTACACATCTGTCTACCGTCGTTCAAGGGAACCAGGAACGCACGGATGCCCCGGTTCTCGCCTTCCACCATGAGACGCGCAAACACAACGGCGACACGAGGGATACCGGCAACGGGCATAGACGGGGGCATAAATCTATGTTATGTCAGTCTTCTCTCGTTCATGCTTGACTGCGCAGCGAAACGTACTTGGAGGCCCCCGGGGTCGGGCTGTGAATGATGAAACTCCCATCTGGCTGCAATGTCGCGGTCGTCTCCAGGTTCTTTGCATCACAACCATGGGCAAGCTCGTTTAGCATGAATGGCGTCCTGCATTGATATGTATTAGTACTGCCGTCCGGGAGTGAATGGTCCTGCAGACGTACGTGATGTCGAAGTTCAGTAGCTTCTCCATAAAGGGATGCAGGTCAGGACGCTCAAGCGCGTAGGGAGCTACTGTCCCTGCCACCAGGTTGAACTGAATGGAGACCAGAATCTGTGCTGTGACGTCTCGGACGATGATCCCGTCCATGTGCGCTGCCCAAAACTTGGGCGTTAGGGAGAGGATATCATCCATGGTCAGGGCTAGCGGCCATTAGTATGGGTTGTTCCGATCCGATGCGACACCTACCATGATGACGAGCCAGGATCCTGGCACGTAGATATGACTTTTCGATAGGCTCAGTACGCTGCGAGTCATCGTACTCTCTTTCGTATACCTCCTCCGACAGAAGGTTGAGGCTAGAGTTGTCGTTAACTGCTGGCATTTTCAAGAAGAGTTCTGTAGTTGTTCTGTAGTTTGACTGAACTGTATGAGACGACACGCTCAGGAACCGGCTGCGTCCTTCTTATACCAAAGGCATCCGCCTCCCATCACCTTCGTACATGTGACGATTCAGGCATCTTGCCACCGTCCGTCAGTGTGTTGCAAGGCGCACTGGACCCGATCTGGAAAATGAGATGGACACCTGCCGTCATTGTTGACGATCAAGTCATGGCAGAGCCCATCAGCCCCCTAGACAGGCTCGTTTGGTGCCATCTCCATTTGGCGGTATCGACGTAGTGTCCAGGACGTTGTCCATCACTGCCAGATCGAAGCCCTATCCATAGTACTTTGACTGGTTTAGAGTTCGGGGACCACCGTTTGGAAGCCCGAAAACTGGCTTCTAGCTGTGATAAAGTGCAAATGTCTCGATTAGAAAACCGGTTGGGAGATAAGCTTTGCAAGACCTGGAAAGATGAAGTAAAGCATCAGGTTGAGTCTCCCGTCTTCTGATGTCCTCATACGACACATATCGGATTCCAGAATACATATTTCTGGGTGTATATGTAACAATATCGGCCATACGTGATATCTCGAGAAACAGTTAGATCCAGGGCATCTTGTGAGTTTCGGTTTGTCCATGGGTATATCCTGGCTGCAACACACTTGAATGAGTCGGAGAAACACCCATAAAATGTTCAATCAAGGCAGCTGTGAGGAGTGCGATGTTCTCCCATGGTTAGGATGGAGTGGGCCTGGTAGAGTCCATGGACGGTACCTTCACACCCTCCCCCAGGTATAGTAGTGTCTGGATAGCTGCAGCTAGACAAAACAGGATAGATGTCATGGACAGAAAGTCCAATGGTG
The DNA here is from genome assembly GCA_019721355.1 of Aspergillus sp. MEXU 27854. Lineage (NCBI taxonomy): Eukaryota > Fungi > Ascomycota > Eurotiomycetes > Eurotiales > Aspergillaceae > Aspergillus > Aspergillus sp. MEXU 27854. The sequence goes on from JAGMTT010000001.1 coordinate 4,002,978, forward strand.
GGACCGTCGTAGAAATCGCAGCCAGGTGATACCCAATGGGAAGGAGATGCTCTTCTCTCTCACTCGTCTGAGAGAAAGTAGAGAGAGACTGGCGCCGGAAACAAGAACCGTGAATCCAAGATGGAAATACGCCACTATGGGACGCAGCTGTAACTGTCTCGTCTTCGGCCATGTGGCACCCTAGCACCCTTCATGTGCAGATGGCTTCTGATGCCGTCAAATCAGCATCTACTACCAAGCATTCCACTGATTAGCTTGTGGCGCAGTCTGGATCAAAGCGGGCAGCTGCAGGACAATGAGATAATGGCGATCTATTCATGTTCGATCAGCGAATGTGAAGAAGTCTTACATCGTTCCAAGCTTTTGCCTAATGCGATGCTTATCATGGCGATATTCACCGTGCAGATCCGTACACCCAATACGCTGCGGTGCTAGTACCATCTACCAATACCACCTGGTTGATTGATATTGTCATCATATGAAGCGAGGGTCCGTGAGACTTCCAGGTCTGTTACTGGCGGGATCCCACTGCTGGTTGTTATGAATGCTACCCTAATTTTGAGACAGCATCGCAACACTAACCAAGAAGGTGCATATGACCGAACTCGACGATGTACCTGCTTGAAACCTGCTTGACATCTGCAGAAAATTTTCGTAGATGGTAATTGATGGAGTTCATTGGAACGGATGGTCCTTGTTCGTTGGTGACTATGCCAACGATCCTCTGCAACCAGCCTTATTTAGACGAAGGAAATGTTAACCAGAAGATTGTAACGATTCTAGAGGTTCCGCAAGGTTGGCCTGGAGAGTTTCATCGTAAAAAGGTGGCAAGATGTTCTTCCTTGTGGATGGCAGCACAAGACATCGTTCGCACAGACATGCCCAAGGTTGTATCTATAAGATGCCACGGTCGCAACGTCATTGCAAGATAGTATGCAAACAATGAGGCTCTCAAAGAGACCATAAAGCACATGAGCCTGGATAGAAGACTAATGAATGCCCCTGGTTTCTGCAGGAAATCCCGGCTTGATGGTCCATGCTAGAGGTGCTTCTCATCCCAACAGCTTGGATAACTGCATAGAATATCATCTTTTGTTGCCTCTGCACTTGGTTTGCACTTAAAGGACCCTAAAGACATTTGCCCATCTACTTGGAGTAATGCTGATAATGCAAATAATGCAGACCAACTCCTCCGTGCCGTGGCAGCTCAACCGAGGCGATTCGGCCCGGCGGTGCACAAGCATTCCCCGGGGCTCATCCACAGCTGAACCACTCACAACAGGCCCTGACGAATGCGGTCGACTTGGCGTCACTGCAGGGAGCAATTGACTGGCCTGATCGCCACGAGGCTTGCGGGGTCTGGGCTGGAAGCACATGAATCTCCGCGAAACCCCGGAAGCTTCCTGGAGCTAGATAGATTCCTTTTTGTTCTTGCTCGTGGTTGTTATTCCCTTCTCTACGGAGTATCTCATCTGTTCTGCGCATTCGCAAGTGCTGTTCTTGTTACCTGCGACCACATTACAGCAGTCCAGAATGTCCACGTACACCCCTGAAGCGGAGGTCGAGGCGGCCTACAACACCCTGCAGGCGACTTTCCGGTCGGGCAAGACCAAGGAGATCGCCTGGAGAAAATGGCAGCTGAAGCAGGTGTGGTGGATGGTTGAGGAGAATGAGCAGCGCATAATCGAGGCGCTGCACAAGGACATGAACAAGCCCGTCTTCGAGACGACCTTTACCGAGTCGATGACGATCAAGACCGATGTCGTCGAGCATCTCAAAAACATCGACAAATGGACCGCGGAACGGCCGACCGACACGCCTCTGGCCATGAAGGCCGTGTTGCGCCCAACCATCCGTCCGGAGCCCCTGGGCGTCGCGCTCATCATCGGGCCCTGGAACTTCCCCATCTCGCTTGTGCTGCAGCCCATGATCGCGGCCATTACCGCCGGCTGTGCCGTCATGCTGAAGCCGTCGGAGATTACCCAGGCGACCCAGGCCCTTCTGGTCGAGTTGATCCCGAAGTACATGGATCCCAGCGCCATTCGCATTGTCACTGGAGGCCCGGCCGAGACTGGGAGTCTGATGGCGCGCAAATGGGATCATATCTTCTTCACCGGATCGGTGAACGTAGCCCGGTATGTGGCTGCGGCGGCTGCAAAGAACCTCACGCCGACGGTGCTGGAGCTCGGAGGCCAGTGTCCGGCCATCGTCACCAAGACGGCCGATGTCGAGACGGCAGCCCGGCAGATCGCCTGGGTGAAGTTCCTGAATTCTGGCCAGATCTGTCTCTCGGTCAATCATGTCTTTGCCCATCCGGACGTCGAGAAGAAGCTCATCGAGCGCATGACCTTTTACTTCAATGAGTTCAAGAAGGGCAAGACGTCGGAGATGACCCATATCGTGAATGACAAGAACTTTGAGCGACTGAAGGCGCTTTTAGAGAAGACAGACGGAAAGGTTGAGTGTGGCGGCGAGATGGATGCTTCGACTCGCTGCATTACCCCCTCTGTCGTCAGCAATGTGACCATGAAAGGTATGTGAAAGGAACAGGACACACTACAATGAGCTAAACAAGACAGATTCGCTTCTTTCGGAGGAGCTCTTTGGCACTATCTGCCCCGTTCTTAGATCATCCACCGACGAGGCGATCGACTCGATCAACAGGTGAGTATATCTTGCCGTGCTTACTTCTTAATTCTAACATGGTCGTAGCCTGCCTCGCCCACTCGCCATCTACGTCTTCAGCAAGGATCAGAAGGAGATTGACAAAGGCAAGTCTCATCGACGGCTCATCACAACACCACTAACGAGTAATTGTAGTCATCTCGTCCACCATCTCCGGTGGCGTCACCGTCAACGGCGTGCTGATCCACGCCACGGTGCCGGGTGCCCCCTTCGGCGGCGTTGGAGACTCCGGCCATGGATCGTATCATGGCGACTACGGATTCCGCAGCTTCTCGCATTACCGTGTCATTGCCCGGCCGACGTCCATCTTCGCCAAGGTCTCCTCGTTCTTGCTTCCGCCCTACTCGCCCGACCGGATCAAATGGCTTGCCGTGCGCAACAGCCTTGGAATTAAGCGCAATTGGACCCTCGAAGATGAGAGACGCGAGGCCAGCAAGGGTGTCGTCTGGAAGTCGGCGAGTCGCGCACTCAAACTGCTGGTGGTGATCGTCACCCTGGGCCTGGTGGATTCGAAGATGCAGGGCCGTCTTGGTCTGGCGAGTACCTTTAACAATTTGATTGGTCTTCTCAAGGGAAAATAGGTTCTTGGACGTGCTTGACTGACAATCTTTCGTTTGGAGGACCTGGGTGTTGTATCTTACCACGATAGTTTTGTATAGTTTTTCCGTGGCTTGGATAGCTTCTCCTCTCTTTTCTAATATTTACCTGCTTTTGTCTCTCAGAGTAACGCTCTCTGTTGCTGTCCAAACTCCGTGGTAACCATCCTGGAGTAGACTTCTCTGGTGCCGGAATGGAAAGCGTGGGCAAACATACTCGGAATATATCAAAGCTCGGGATTCAACAATGGTCCTAAATTCCGACCACCAGGGACCAAGTCTAGTAGGCTGGACCCAAGGGTATGTTTACCAAAAGCCGAGCTCGGAACCATTGCAGTTGAAGAATATCCAAACGTCTACATCAAGTAGATCTACGAGAGACATACACACCCGCCGCAGACACAGACCAGTAGCTCCACCATGTCTATCCTTCGCGCCAACGTCTGGACCAACATCCCAGACAACGTCTTCATTTCTCAACTCATGCAAGACAATCCTGGACAGACACACCCGGATAAGATTATCTACGAGGAAGCGTTGACAGGGAAAATCGCCACCTATGGATCCTTCCACCGCCAGGTGCGACGTACCGCACGCCAATTCCGCGATCAATTCCAGTTCCAGCCCGGTCAGACGGTCTCCATCTCGGCCTCCAGTCGCATCGACTATATCCTGGTGGCACAGGCAGTGTGGTGGGCTGGGGGCGTAGTGAGCCCGATCAACAACTCGCTGCATCCGGAGGAGATCGCACGGGCGATAGACCTGGTCAAACCGCGTTTCCTCGTGGTTGATGAGTCGCTGCACCAGAAGCTTCCTAGTATCATGAAGCACTCGGCGCAGTGTCGTCGGCAGGCATTGCAGATCCTCACAATCGGCACTCCCAGCGACCAATGGCCCGGATTCCCTATCAGCTACTCGCCTGCAATCGACGGCGAGGCCGAGCTGCCAAACCCAGTCCTCCCACCGGGGGGAAACCCAAAGAATACATGCGCAGCAATCCTGCTGTCCAGCGGAACAACAGGCATGCCCAAGGCCGTGATGCTATCGCACTACAACCTCGTCGCAACATGCTACCAACTGCGAGACGACAACCCCCAGAACTGGCGGGGAAGCCAGCGTGAGATCTTCTTTCCACCACTATCCCACGTCTATGCGTTGTATGTCTGTTTCACCATGTGCACCTGGCTGGGGGCGTACGTCTGTCTGATGCCGCGCTTTGACTTAGCGCTGTACTGCCGTCTGCTTCAGGACCGCAAGGCGACGTTGGCGAGGATCGTGCCGCCTGTCGCTAAGATGCTGGCGGAGCATCCTGTCGTGCGGAAGTACCGTTATCCTTGTCTGGAGTACTTTAGTTGCTCTGCTGCTCCTTTGCATGTATGTCATTTCTTTGCGTTCTTAGTATCAAGGAAGGGACTGACTGAACGGCTGTTTAGAAAGAAACGGCCACAAAGCTGAGTCAAGCTTTCCCAGGAGTTGCTCTTTGCCAAAGTAAGGATCTCTGATGGTGTGATTTGGTCCAAACTGACATGTGCAGCGTACGGATGCACTGAACTATCCGGTCCCTGCGTCCAAAGCGGCGTCCGAGACAAGAGCCTCCCTCTGAACGGCGCCGGGAAACTGGTCGCCAACACTGAGCTTCGATTCCTCGATACCAACGGGAAAGATGTAGGCGCACGCGGACCTGGGGAGATCACCTGTCGCGGACCGAACGTTATGATGTGAGGGTTCACAGATAAGCTCAAGCAAGATACTAACACTGAATAGGGGCTACAAAGACAACGAGGAAGAAACTGCCAAAGCGATGTTCGAGGACGGATGGCTCCGCACTGGCGATCTGGGATACATTGACGATTACGGATACCTTACCGTCTATGACAGAATCAAAGATCTGATCAAATACAAGGGGTATGTCTTTTCGTGCAGTACAGGGCTAGCCTAACATGTTGCAGGTTTCAAGTGGCCCCGTCCGAGCTGGAAAACATCATCATACGCCATTCTCTTGTCCGAGAAGCTGCGGTCATTGGTGTATGGGATGAGCAGGAGGCGACTGAGCTTCCTCGGGCATTCGTGGTACTGAAGAGGCCGGTCCAGTCAGATGAGAGCCATGCGGTATCTAAATCGATCTCTGACTTTGTGGCCGGCCAAGTATCGAACTACAAGCGTTTGAGGGGAGGGGTAGTCATCATCGATGCCCTACCGAAGAACCCGACTGGAAAGGTCATGAAGAAGGAATTGAAGGACCGGACATTCTCTCAGGATCTTACGGGACCGCCGATGTCTAAGCTATAACAATGTCGTCAGGGGCATCTGGTGCGGCGAATGCATCAAGCAAAAGGTTCATATAAAAGATCCATGTAGAGTCTTGCATTCATCACACGCAGGAGAATATCATAGCTTACTGAAAGTCTCTGGGGTTGTCCCTCCATCCAGATTCGTAAAGAGCATGTCCCAGAAGTGAGAGCCCATCTCAGATGGGCTACGAAAGTCTCCGTCATATTGGAACCCTCCTTCAGCTGCACCGTCATCAAGTAAAGGAAACAGCGTCAGGACATCAAACGGGTCGTAGTCAGCAACGGGAATCGTCTCCTGCGGTATCTCTCCAGCATCTTGAAGGAGGTTTCCTTCCATGAGGGAGCTGCCAATGCCATCAGCAGACTCCTGTGGTACAGTAGACACGTCAGCTGCACCTTCAAGAAGTGGCCCCAGTTCCGACCCTGTAGAAACGGCTGAATCCAATGCTCGGATAGCTCGTTTGGCGGTGTCGAGTGTTTTCGAAAATTGCACCAGGAGCTGGTAAGACAGCTTGAACGCCTCGACGCTGGAAGAACGTTCTCCATGAGCAGGTGCATCTTGAATCGCAAATATGAGATGGTAGATGCATTCCAGAAGCGCTGTGCTGAAGAAGAATCCACAGGGAACAATACTAGCGCAGCTGTCTGTAAAAGCTGCAATTGCCTCGACCGTTTGAGCCGCCAATGAGGCACATAGTCGTCGAGAGAGCTTGTTTCTCTCGTTCCGTTGCAGGGGGTTTTGTCGGATAGTCAGTCGTAGAAGGTTCAGTCTCTGTTAGACATTAGCTCATATTCGACGAAGATCGACAAGGGCTTATACAATAAAGATCGCCAGTCGGCGACGGATCTGCGGCTCGGCCTCCCCTTGCGCTATGTATACACGCTCAAGAAGGTCCGTCTCCCATGTCAGCTCACTCGGGAGCTCTCGCTGCGCCACGAGAATACGGGTGTCCATCACTTCAATCTCCTTCCAGTCGGCCGGCTTCGGCGCGGTAGCAGCAAAGAAAGAGTCCCATATCCGGGACCACAGTTTTGCCTGGTTGACGAGGGCCTGCATGTAATGGTAGGTGAGAGCAGTTTGGCGCGTCACCCCTGGCGGCAGAGAGTAGAACTCCGACACAGCGACCTCATTATCGCGGATGACATAGGGACCACCGGTTCGCTGGGCGATCTTGCGATCCAGGAAATAGATCAACCACCAGAGCATCTTGCGGTCGCGAGCTTCCTGCTCGGACACGTTGCCCCATGCGCGTTCATCATTAAGTCGATCATACATTGCCAGCTGGACTGCGTTTGAAATCGCTTGGGACGCGGCGTGGAGCAACTCGGACTGCATGAGATATTCTGCGCTGAGCGCATGATACCGGATCAGATCCAGGTCGACGTATTTGGGCGATGAGCAGTACTGAATGAGCTTGCGTCCACGGAGGAAGATAGTCCATCCTGGTCGGAGATCATCAGATGTAGTGTCGTCCGAACAGAAACACTCGGCCACAGCTATCATGTTACAGAGCATGGCCACGGTGGAATGGCTGCGGAAGTCGACGTCGATGATATGCTGGTCCTCGGCATATCCCAACTTCCCTAGGATATCACGAAGGCGTCTCTCGGTCTCGCCACGGTCGAGGAATGGAAAGAACGAGTCGAGATCGCGGAAATACACATCCAAAAGAGCTTCCACCCGCGATGGGCGTGGTAATTCAACGGGGAATACCCTGTTCAACAGGTTGTTTCGTTTCGGAGGCAACGGGGTCGGCTGTCGTCGATTGGAACGAGCCAGCTCACGCAGACATTGCAACTGCGATGATAGGGAAATACTTCGGGGCCGAGTGTCGTGAACTTCGTATGCGTCTGTGTCTTCATCCAATGTTAACGATATGTCGATCCGTTCGGGGGCTGACAACGAGAAAGCAGTCTGGCTGGACGGTATTAGCTTTCTCTTGGGCATCATGTCATAGCACCCTGACACAGGATGGTTGGATCTTACGCGCTTTGCTCGCGGTCACTCGGAGGACTGGACTGGACGCTCGTTGACTGGGGGAGACATAGCCGTCCAGAGGCTTGCCTCTGTCCTTCCAACTCCCTGAGCCCCATCAGAACAGCTCCATTCATTATCATTGTCTCGTGGCTTACCGAGTCTGCGGCCTAGTCTTGTCTGTTCGTTGTCTCCTTCCTCGCCGCGCTCTGGGCATGTAGATACAAGTGGCGCCCCTTACTCGACAGTTGAGGCAGATATCCTCACCTGAGCACTGTTTAATGTATTAGTCGTTTGTCTGGAACATGATAGCATTTGCTGCTCTACCTTGACTTTTCTTCGCTGACAATCCTGGCTGTTCATGGTGAGTGACGTCCCAAGACGACGGTAAGAAGAAAACCAAACGATTCATACCATGCCCGACCAGTGTATTTGCTCCTCTTGCTATGTTTAGGTCGTTGTAATCTTGTCCTGTCATGGCTCTGCGCGGTATTGTTGCTGGCCAAAGCTGGACGCAAACAAGACCCCTCGAGATCCATATTGAGAGCGCAGATGTATTTAATAACGACGATGCCACAAGAGACAGATCATACAATTACACCGGTGCGTTGCTGGATCATGGAGAAGCCTGGTGGGAGAATGCAAGAAAGATGCACTATGGCCCGGTCCATTAAAAGCAGCAATTGCCGAGAATCGTGGGGAAATCCTTGCGGGGGAATGCGGGTTTGCCCGGTCGTTTAATTGGGTTGCCGGTCTCATATTGTCGGCTTTCTGCCCGAGTATATCGTCGCCACTGGTACATCTACGCAGGATACGGATCTACAGAATGGAGACACGATCTATTCAGCGACATTACTGCACATTGGGCTCTACATAAACCGACCCCCGGTACACTCGATACACGTCCCCGTCACATACGATGACAACGGACTGGCCAGGAACAGCATCACTCGAGCCGCCTCGTCGGCGGTGCCTGGCCGGGCCAGTGGGATATCCGATACATCGCGCCATTTCTTTGCATTGAGTGGGATCCCCGGCTTGATGGACTGACCGCTGACTTGGAGTACATCGGATCCACTCGGAGGTCGAGTGATTCGCGTATCAATCCATCCGTATGCCACTGCATTCGCCCGGACGTTGTAGCTGTAGAGTTGCTTGATCAGCCAGGTGCGATGATGTCAAAGGAAGGGGAGCGCTTCGCCTCTTACCGGCCCCATTCAGATGCCACCGTTTTGGTCAACCCAACAATTCCCGACTTCGCAGTCGAATAGTTGATCTGTCCCATGGATCCGTGAAGACCGGAAGTAGATGACACATTGATCACCGTCTTGGGCATATCACGGTAGGCTGGGTCCATCCAATGGGCTGACAATGCTTTCAGCATCCGGAATGGCGTATAGTTGTGCACCTTCATGATGATGTCGAATTTCTCCTCGCTCATCTTGTGGATCGCGCTGTCATGGCAGAACCCTGGAGCAGTCAGCCACTGCTAACCCTCTTGAAACTCGCTTGGGTAGAACATACCTGCATTGTTGATGAGACAGTGGATTTTGCCCCATCTACGGAGTACCGCATCCATCAATTGCTGGGGAAATGACTCGTCGAGCACGTTTCCTGGGAAGCTTTCTGCCTCTCCCCCCATGCCTCGAATCTCCGCCACGACCTCTGCAGCCTTGTCCTTGTCCAAATCATTTATCGCAATTTTCCCTCCTTTTTGTGCGAGAAGAAGGGCTGCTGATCGGCCAATGCCTGTTCCATCCTCAGGTTAGGGCTGCTCTATGTCAGATCAACGAATGGGATCTAACCTTGGGCTCCTCCAGTGATGATCACAACCTGGGCATCAATACGACTAGGATCTGAGATAGGGCCAGCGCCCTCCAAATGGTGTTGAACTTGGCGAAGTCTGTCGGTAGCCATTATGATGTGCTGTATGGTGGTACGTGATAGAGACAACAACTTCGTAGGTACGCTATTACTGAAATTGGTCTATCTATTCCACATATACATTTCATGCATCGGTCTTTTTTCCGTTGATTTATGCATTAAGACGAGGCTTCCGCATGGTGCGATTATTCCGTTGCATTGAGATGTCTCGTGGATTCGGAATTATACACCAGCGCTAAATTCCGAATCGGAACCATCAGCACAGCGGTCATCACAGCTAACTGGATAGAGTGTTGCCATGAATATATAATACAACTGTCTTGGATGCTTAATTATTGACACAACTACTACATTCGCTTGTCTATTCAATTCCAACAACATGCAACTCGCCCTTACCTCCGAAATCCCCGGCGCTGATCCATCCTGGCACCGCCGCCAGGATCACCCTTACTACAAACCCAGCCATCACCGTCTGCAGCGGTTTGTACGGGAGTACGTCAATAGAGAAATTGCCCCGAATGTGGAAGAATGGGAAAAGACGGGGAAGATCCCCGTTGAGGTGAGCCAGGCCCACCGCGACAGTCATAAGCCATGTGTAATTGACCATCTACTGTGCCCACTTCCAGTCCTTCAAACGCCACGCCTCTCTTGGATTCCTCGCCGCCTCGGCCTTTCCAATTCCCAAGGAGTACGTCAAGGGCGTGACGTTGCCGGGTGGCATCTCCGTTGATGGTTCGTTCAGCTGCCGCGCATTCTCATAAACATGCTTGCTAACTCAGGCAGAATGGGACGAGTTCCACGATGCAATTGTAAGAACGAACGTTGATATATCCATTCCCACATGCTAACTAAGTTCAGGTCATCGATGAGATGGCGCGTTGCGGATGCCTAGGCACCGTCTGGGGAATCAACGGCGGTGCCTCGGTGGGAGGGCCGCCCCTCGATCGATACGGCACCCCGGAACAGAAGCAGAAATACCTCGCGCCTCTGCTACGCGGTCAGCAGAGGCACTGCCTTTGTGTGACTGAGCCGGCCAGTAGGTATAGGATTCTGTCTTGTTGTGTCTAGTGCTAATGACGACAAGTCGGCTCGGATGTCGCAGGCTTGACCACCACCGCCCGGAAGTCAGCAGACGCAAAGTCCTATGTGCTCAACGGCGAGAAGAAATGGGTCACTCAGGGCCGCTGGGCGGATCATGGACTCATCGCTGCCCGCACGGGTCCTCCTGGGGCGAAGGGGATCTCGGTTTTCATCGTCCCGTTGAACTCGAAGGGGATTTCTCGGAGGAAGATGGAGAACTCTGGCGTTAGCTCTAGCGGTATGAAGGTTCACTTGCGTATGAGGGGCTAGCTAACGATGTGACAGGCTCGACGTTCATGGAGCTCGACGAGGTTGTCGTGCCAGCGGCGAACCTCCTCGGCAAGGAAAACCACGGATTCGAGATTATCATGTCGAGTAAGCCCCTTTCCCTCCAACTCTTCCTGGATATGGTCTAACATACTCAGCCTTCGCTCATGAACGTCTCTGGGTCGGAATCACCGCGCTACGTCTGGCGCGCGTGTCATACGAGGATTCGTACCGCCACGCCCTGAAGCGAAAGACGTTTGGAAAGCCCCTGTTCGAGAACCAGGTGATCCGGCAAAAGTTCGCCAAGATGGTCAACCGTCTGGAGCCGACCCAGGCGTACATGGAGGAGATGGTCTTTCGCTCCGTGCGCATGCCGTCGTTGGAATTCTCGCCGCTGGCGGCCATGCTGAAGGTGCAGGCTGCCCGCAATCTGGAGAAGGTCTCACGGGAATGCCAGCAGGTCTTTGGGGGGCTTGGATACTCTCGTACTGGGCAGGGCCAGCGCGTGGAGCAGATCAGTCGTGATGTGCGGGTGTTGGTGGTCAGTGGTGGCAGTGAGGAGATTCTGTTGGATATGATTGCTAAGCAGCAGCGACGACTGGCGAATCTGTAGTCCATTATATACTGATACAAAGTACTATTATATCGGAAATGTGCATATGTGCAGTTTGATGTGATTCGACTGAAGGTCAGTACTCTATACAAAGAGGTATATCTACAACTTGGCAGTCTTGGCCTCCTTCTTCGCCTGCTCGCGCAGCTCGCGGCGCAGGATCTTCCCACTGGGACTCTTGGGGATGGCAGGGAGGAAGATGACGCCGCCGCGGAGCTGCTTGTAATGGGCCAGGTTGGCCTTGACAAACTCCTTGACCTCGTCTTCGGTGACCTGCTTCTGGTCCGCGACAATGTACGCCCGTGGCACCTCATTCCCAGAGCCGTCTGGCGCTGCGACGCCAATGACAGCTGCATCCATGATCTTCGGGTGGGAGAGGAGCAGCGCCTCCAGCTCAGCGGGGGCGACTTGGAGACCCTTGTATTTGATGAGCTCCTAGATAGCAGTTAGTGGCTTAGTTCGAGACGGGTATGCGGTGTGCATCGTTATCATACCTTCTTCCGGTCGACAATATAGAAAAGCCCGTTCTTGCGCACTCCGATATCGCCAGACTTGAACCACCCGTCCGCGGTGAAGGCGTCCTTGGTGGCCTCGGGGTTGTTGTAGTAGCCCGTGGTGACGACCGGCCCCTTGACGAGAAACTCGCCCTCCTTGCCTTCCTCAACGTCTTTTCCGTCATCGTCTACGATGCGCAGGCGCATGTTCGGCAGCAGTCGGCTCACGCTGCCGGTGAGCTCCTCCACGTCCGGCGGCATGCCGGTCGTGCTGCCGGTCGTCTCACTCAGACCCCAAGTCTGGTTGATCAGACAGCCGAGCTTCTTCTGGGCCCTCTGCTGGAGGTCGGCGCCCATTGGCGCCGCGCCGGAGTACGCGCGTCGCATTGACTTGAACTGGTCGGTGACGAGCGGGCTCAAACTGATGAGCAGGTAGATAGGCGGGACGGTGAAGAAGAAGGTAATCTCCAGCGTCTTGCAGTGCTCCAGGAACTTTTCAAAGTCGAACCGCTCCATCCAGTAGACAGTCCCCCCAACCACACCGGGGTTGATGAAGTAGCCCTGGCAGCCGGCGATATGCGCCGTCGGCAGATGCGCCAGCGTGCGGTACGGGTTCTCGTAGTTGGGATCCTCGGCCTTCTTCCTCGCCAGATGCTCCTGGTCCATAAAGTAGGGGATCAGCGCCTCCGCGACAACGTTGAGGTGCGAGATGTTGACGCCCTTGGGGACGCCCGTGGTGCCGCTGCTGTAGAGCAGGCAGATGAGCGACTTCTTCAGCACCTCCGGGTCCGTGATGCGCTCCCAGTCCAGCACGTCCGTCTCCTTCAGCTCGGCCAGGTAGTTCTGCCCCGTGCTGTAGTTCTCCAGCACGCGCTCGTGGCCCATGCTCCGCAGGATCAGCACCCGGTCCATCGGCACGCCCGCCGCCTGCGCGGCCTTCACCGCGACGTCCTGGCAGCCTGCGCCGGTGATGACCAGCCGGCTGTCGCCCTGGCGGATCTGGCGCTCCAGCTCCGCTGGGGTCGCCGTGTACGATGCGGCGCTCCACACGCCGCCCGCGGCGATAACGCCGTAGAAGACCGTCGGGAAGAGAATCTGTCCTGGAGACACGCCCAGGACGACGTCCTTTCCGGCGCCCTGGCTGCCGACTCCGAAGTGGTGTCTGAGAACATATGCAATCTGACGAGAGTACTGACGAGCCTGAGCTTTGGTGATGGCATTGGAGGGGTCTGCTGCCTCCGCGTGCATCACAGTGTTCTCATCGCTGCGCGGGAGGGGGGACTCTAGATGTGACATGTGTTAGACAAGTAGATAGCAGCATTGGATACTAATCGCATACCGAACAACAGGGTCAAGAGGTCAATGTTGGGAATGTCATAGTCTTTCTCGGGGAGATAGATCATCGTGGCAGCGGGAGTATATCCGTCTCTATGTCTATGGAAGGAATTGGCAAGGAAGATGACCACCTACGGCGCCGACCGCATATATATACGTAGTGACCGGTCTAGCAAGGAATTATGAGCTCGACGGTGTCCTTTTGCCTACTTGTGTCGTGCATAACGGCCTTTATTCCTCCAGAGGGGGGGGGGGGGGGGGGGGGGGATCCCAGAGCTCCCGAGGTTCCTCGGTAGGATCGGCGAATCGAGTCGCTCTACAGCAGCTTACCTGCGCCACGATCAATGCGGGGTTACATCTAATAATGTATGGGGGAGAAATGTTGATTCCTGAAATGCGTCTACTGTCACTAGGAGATGTTAATACAGAGAAGACGGTCCTGGTATAGGGGTAGGGCGTACAAATTCTCGAACAGCACCTGGCCGGCCGTCTTCAGAAACACTTTCCCTTGAGCTGGAGAGCCCTCGCCCGTCGACGTGTCGCGGATGCAGCTCATATTCCGTCTGGCGACAGAGTCTGTGTTCGTCGAGTGGAAGGGGGACCTCGCTCCCGGAGACATTCTTGATGCGACTAAAGCCCCCAGGACGATTCGCCGTGTTATCGCGGCTCGCAGCATCTCTTGACGAGCCGCTGAACTGCGCCACGAGTTCTTTGAACGGCGGTAGACATCCGACAATCATGGCTAGAGACTCGTCAGCAGTCTCATCTACATTATCTCCGAACGAACGACTGATACGCACATATTGACGACTCGGCCACGCTCCATACTCCGACCCCTACAATATCGGTATACGCCTTGTCGCTGATTTCGACAGCCCGGACAATGGCGGCGACGATAATGAGGACTCCGATGCAGAAAATGACGCCGATTCCGATCTTTTGTCGCGTGGTGAGGCTTGTTCCCCAGATGATGTGCACTCCGATACTCATAACTTGACGGCCGAACGGTTAGTGGTAAGACTATTCAGATAGAGGGAGGGCTGCGGTACTCATGATATCCGTGACAATGTCCACAACGGTGCTGAATGAAATCGTAAGTGCCGCGCTTCGCTGATCGATAGGTTTCGTGCACTTTCCTACGCAACATGTTAGGGCCGTCTTGTTCGGCTGGGGAGAAGCTGGTATACCAAATTTGAAGTAGTCGGAAGGAGGATGACAGTTTAGCGCCGACAACAGCCAGCACGCAATATACGACAGCACCGTAAACGTCGTGACTCCTATCCACACCCATCGATATCGCGGCAGCGACCCGGCGATCATCCAGTACAGCGCCAGGAACGAGCCCTTGATGCTCCACAGGACGGACCAGAAGATGCCAATAATGACAAACTCATAGCGCACGTACATGGTTCCGTGCAAGCGTATGTCCGGTCCTGTCGGCGTCAGCGCCGTGTAGTACAGGTGCGGTGCCTGGAGGGTCATCAAGATCGCATTTGCGATCAAGAACGCCAGCGCAATGAGGACCAAATAGTCGTCCGCGAGGAGAGACCTCATCCGTTTCAAACGGATATACATGCGCACGGAGGCGAACAGAATCCCCAGCGCCACGCCCACCCAGATGACGGTGATGAGGCCATGGACGGGGAGGTCGTTGGCCACGCTCCGACGCTCTATACGGCTCGCCATGACCGCGCAGACTGGAGTCAATGGAAGTGCAGAAACTTCATTGGAGTCCCGGAAGGGCTTTGCTTTTAATCAGCCTGGCCATGGCTTTATCTTCCACCCTGCAGCTCGTGCGAATCTTGCTGACTGCTGCATCACTAAATTTTCCTCTCTCCTAGGGAGTTGGGAGCAGGGGACGGCGCAGCACAGCACAATAAGCCGAGCTTGTGAATTCACAAAGGCACTAGCACGGCCGACTGTCTGACAATCCCTGCCCTCAGAATCTGACCGGGGTGTTCATTGGATGCGTAAATTGCATGTTAATTGTCCGTTGCGTGTTGCGTTATTAGTCCATGGGGGCCAAACTCCGATGTGACTTGTACTGGGATTCTCCGTACTTGGTCCCTCGAGCAGGGAAAAGGTAGAAGAGAGACCCCTTGTCCACTGATTGAAAAAGCTGTAGATGAGGAAGGATGCTCATATACTCCGTAGATGAGAGATTGCCTGGCGTCTGATCCCCTGATCGCAGGATCGGATCGAGACAGGTTGCCAAGACGAACGGCCTCAATCCAGGTTGAAAAAGGAAATTGAGGGAGAGTCGGCACTGCCCGAGCCGTAACTAGTGCAGAGAACAATCTCGGTTACGTCCAGCACGAGATGGTGGCAGTTAGTCGATTAATTATCTCCGACTCCCACTGATACGGTATACGGAGGACCAGTTAAGCGAACCACCAGGCGATGCGCCCCTTAAATATGGACAGATGACCACATGGTCGTCGAGATGTAAATAATCTCTTCTGTAGCAACACTGAATTTGTTCTTCTTTTGCTCAGACGCAGCCATGGGGATGAAATTCCTTGCGCTGCTGCCCCTTCTGCAGCTGGGTGCTGCTGCTCTGGCCGGCGAATGCAAATGCGTAAGCGCAACGCTTCTTCAATTCCAATCAGTATTCATATGCTGAACTTGTGCAGACCGTAGAAGACTCTTGCTGGCCATCGGTGGACACCTGGAATGCGCTGAACAGCTCGGTGTCAGGAAAGCTGATCCGCAACACTCCTCCGGCCATCTCGTGCTATCCAGGGCCCTACTATGACAAGGCTGAATGTGACTATGTCCGCGCTCAGTGGTACAATTCCACGTTCCAGTCCCTCGATCCCATCGGCTATGTCTATCCTACCGAGGAACCGTGTCCCCCGGTCGACATCACTGCTGGGCAGACCCCGGGGGAGTGTATCCTGGGCCAGGCGCCGGTATACACCATCAATGCGACGACCAAGGAGGACCTGATCGCGGGAATGGAGTTTGCGCGCGACAACAACATCCGATTCGTGGTCCGCAACACCGGTCATGATATTCTCGGAAAGTGAGTGGTCCACTCATGCTCTCATATTGGACAGCTGCTAACGACCGACAGATCGGAGGGCTACAGTGCTCTCCAGGTTTGGCTCAAGTACTTGCGCGAGGGCATCACCATCGCGGACAAGTATAAGCCCTCCGACCAGTGCACCAAGTCACGCTGGACAGGCGCGGCCATCACCATCTCCGGCGGCTACGTCTGGGACGACGTGTATAAGCGCGCGTTCCCCAAGAACCTGACCGTTGTCGGCGGCGGAGACCCCGTACGTCTACCGTTACCATCATTCTTCACCTGCTAACAGACCCCCCAGACTGTCGGCTGTATCGGCGGCTACATCCAGGGCGGCGGCCACTCCCCCGCCAGCAGAGACTACGGTCTCGCCGCGGACCAGATCCTCGAGGCACAGGTCCTCCTCGCCGACGGAAGCATCGTGACCGCCAGCGCGTGCCAGAACTCCGACCTGTACTTTGCGCTCCGCGGCGGCGGCGGCGGCACCTACGGCATCGCCCTGTCGATGACGATCAAGGCGTACCCGTCCAAGCCCGTCGTGGCGCAGTCTCTCGCCGTGGTGCCCCTCGGCAGCGACACGACCGCGCTGCTCGAGGCCATCACCGACCTGCACGCGGCGTACCCGGCCATCAACGACGCCGGGTTCTCCGGCTACGGGACGTGGTCGATCAACGGGCCCGCACCCATCGCCGGCAACTCGACGGTGGGATACGTGCACGCCGTGGCGGCGATGGGCGTCTCCCTGTCCGACGCGAAGAGGGCCTTCGCGCCGCTGCTGCGCAAGCTGCAGGCCGCCAACGGCACCAGCCTGTTCGTGACCGTCAACTGGCTGCAGTTCCCGAGCTACCCGGCCTACTACACCGCCATGTCGGGTGCGCAGCTCTCCGTCGGCACGCCCAACATGGCCATGACGTCGCACATGTTCGACAAGAAGGCGCTGGCGGGCAACCGCGTTGCGCTCCGCGAGATGATCGGCGCCATTGCCGGCGCGCCCGAGGAGATGACCATGATGAGCGTGGAGCTGAACGGCGGCGGCGCTGTCAGGAAGCAGGATCCCCTTTCGGGCTTGAATCCCGCCTGGCGCTCGGCGTATATGGTCGAGGTGGTGTCGCGGGTGTGGGCGTCTGACGCGGATGCAGCCACCGTCAAGGCTGTGAGGTCGGATATCTCGTACAAGAAAAGCTATGCGATGCGCAAGCTCAGTCCATTCCTGGGCGCCTATCTGAATGAGGTATGTGGGAGTTCCCGGGGTGTAGGATGAGTCTGGCTAACCTGTGCAGGCGGACCGCAACGATCCTCTGTGGGAGACTGATTTCTACGGCACGAATTTCCTGCCGCTGTCGATGATCAAGATGAAGTACGACCCGGACGGCTTCTTCTATTGCCCGACTTGTGTCGGCAGCTCGTCCTGGTATCAAGAACTGTTGCCCGGGAAGCCGTATGGGCCGCTCTGTTCCACTGGCTTATAGTCAGTTGTGGGTGGTGTGAGATAGCAGCGACGCGGTAGATGTACAGTATCGGAGACTCGTGGATGGAGGATTACAATAACTGAAGAAAATAGAACTCAGGACGCAGGATTACAATAACTGAAGAAAATAGAACTCAGGACGCAAAGAGTATGTGCTCACAGAGGTAGTATATAGAGGCTGAGGGTCCAATAAACCTGGAATTCTTTCGGTATATCAGCTGTTCTCTAGCACTTTGCTACAGTAACGTCTGAACTATGGATCAATCGATGATCCCCGATGGCAAAAACACTACATAGTCCAGCGGCGCAGGTTCAACACCATCAGGCACACCCACAATCTTCAACCGGTCGCCCTTGCGCACCTTGACCCCATTAAAGGTAATGCGGATGGCCGAGTGGCCGTCCAGATAGATGGAAGGTGTGTGGCCCAGCACATCCTCGCTGTTGCCCTTCCATTGCCCGACCACCTTGTCGTTCAAATACAAACTCCACTGGGACTTTCCGCCATACATGTCAAAATAGTTCACCCCGACATCGTACGTCCCGGACGGGAAGTTGATCGTAGTGGATGCAGTTCCGGTGGTGGAATTAGACGTCGTGACGATGGCAGTGTAATTTGAAGCTGTCTCGAAGGGGCTGACAGCGTAGGGCCGGTATCCCTGGAGCTGCATGCTCTCCGCCTCCACACGCCAGGGATGGTGACCAACCCGCCCCTTGCTGTCGGCAATGCCCGACAAGTTCCAGTAGAAGTTGTTGATGGCGTCGCGCCACACGATGGAATGTCCGGCCTGATAGACCAGTCGCGTCCGCATCTCGTTATATCGTTCCGGGTCAATGCGACCGCGAAGGCTCTCCCACTGTGACACGAATCCCTGTGCGGTCTCGGCACCCGCATAATGGGCGTCGTAAAAGTGCTGAATGACCGTCTTGCCCGAATCCAGCTGGTGCGTATACGGAACGTGATGGAACCAGAGCAGCAGATCGTCCGGTGTCTTGTCGATATCCTCGTAGATCTCGGCGACTTCGGCCGGATACTGCCCTGCGTTTCCAGTTCCGTTCTTCACTGTGCGGTCCATGCCGATGGAGTCGTTGTCGGCACGCGTCCACTGTCCCCATCCGTTGCCGTCCTGGGAGGCGGGGTTGGGCCCGTAGTGCGTGTAGAGAATGTCGGTCAGGGTCTGGATTCCGAGGTTTCCGGTGTAATTCTCGTATGCGGGCCATGAGGCCATGGACATGTCAGTAATCGTGTCCAACACATGCTGGTCCCGTCCAAATGTCAGCCGGATCCAATCCTGGAGGATATCGACCGAGTCGTCGGTGGGACTCCATGCCAGACGACCGTAGGCGTAGAGATTCGACATGGAGAGATGACTGCCCAGCCAGGTGTCGTTGGTGCCAACATTCACCACAGCAGCCCAGCCTCCGAGCGGACGGTTGAATCGGTCGCCAGAGATGATGTCGCGAACCACGGAGGGCTTGTGGTCGACTCGCAAATCAAAGTCGAGGATGGTCTTCCACAGAGGCGGCAGGTAGACCAGATGGCACTGTTGTCCTAGGTACTCTTGCGTGACCTGCAGCTCGATGGCGGTATTGGTGTGGTAGAGGTTGGCGAACAAGGGTGACACTGGCTCGCGCACTTGGAAGTCGATGGGACCATACTTGATCTGTACGATGACATTGTCCTCAAACTGGCCGTCCAACTTCTTGAAGAAGTCCACCTGCGCATTGGCCCGATCGTTTGTCCAGATAGATTCGTTGATATGGTGGTCGTAGACAAAGGCCCGGAACATCATCACGCCCCCATGGGGTTTGAGAGCGCGAGCAAAGAGATTCGCTCCGTCGGCCAGGGTCCGGTTATAAGTGTCAGGACCAGGCTGACCCTCCGAGCTGGCCTTGACCAGATATCCTGCCATATCCGGGATACGCTCATAGAGGCTATCTGTAATGTTGCCCCACCAGCTGATGACGGACGGATCGAGGGGATCATAAGTGCTCAGACCACCCAGAGTATTGGGCGAGGCAAAGTTCAATGCAATACCGATCCGAATGCCGTAGGGCCGGAACACATCTGCAATCCGAGCCAGCCCATCCATGTTCTGAGGAGTCAGCAGCGTCGCGTTGGCGTTCACATTGTTCACGATGATGCCGTTGATCCGAACTGAGGCGAGGAGTCGAGCATACTGCTGCGCGCGCATGAGGTCCGGGACGATTTCTCCTTTCGCAAAGAAGATGGATGGTCCGGCATAGCCACGCTCAATGCTCCCATCCATATTGTCCCACTCGTTGACCCAGCGGACTGGGGCGTGGGGGCTTGTGGAGTAGTCCACCGAAGAGAAGTCGCCCTGCGCCAGCCTCGAAAGATACTCAAATGCTCCATAGAGAGCGCCCCGTTCGCTCTGTCCGAGAATCTGGACGCTGTTGCCTTGCGTGCGCAGCCAGAAGCCGTCCACATCGAGGGTAGGGATATCAGCACTGTCCTGACATGTCCGGCGGTAGTCTTCGACCGTTGCAACAAGGACGGTCGCATGAGAATTGCATTTATTTCCCTTGGCGAGGGAAAGGCGCTTTCCGGTGATCGATTGGACGCCTGTCTGGAGTTCCTCCGTGGCAGTTTCTAACGGGCTTCCTCGGGTACTGTTCAAGGCAGTAATGCGCGAGGGTAGTGCTTGGTGACAGCGTCCATCGCAGGCGACAGGAGCATACCGCAGCCAGCCATTGAGTCCATTTTCGGCCGCAGTCAGACTGACCCAAAGGCACCAGAAGAGTGCCAGGCGTAATCGGAGCATGGTGGCCTACAATGTGCGCAGAACGCTCTAGTGCGCAGTGGGTAGCCGATAGCCAGCATCATAGAGCTATATAACCGTGACGAAATTCGATCTTCGGCCTTCGACCCGTTTCGGGCTTCATGCTAAAGTGCAATTCAGGCTATAATGATCATCCTTGACGGTCTCCATGCGGGGTTCGGAGAAAATGTGGAGGAATCGCGATATTGATGCCAAATACGAGCAATATATTCCGGCTCATGGCCCTGGTTTCGGCAAGCATGGGGTGACGTACATCCCGATCACGGCATGCCTAGGTCTGGGCAGTCCAAACCAAGACTCAAACTCACTCTTCTGGTTCAAGATTCCATAGATCATCTAGCAATGTGCACGACGTGGAGAAACGTGGAGATGCGGAGAAATCGGCGATGAAGTGTTGATTTAACCGGACAAATACGGCAGTCCGCACTAGTCCGCTTTAGGCATGGCTGACTCAGCCACTCCATCTTTCACTCGTCAACACCATCTAGTTACACTCCATTTCAACCATCACGTTAGCATCAGACTCTATCGCTTCCTCTCATCCATTGGTGGGGTATCGGCAAAAAGTCTGATATGTCGTCTTCAGGGGCGCGAGGATCCTTTCGCGTCCGGGCTGTATGTCCACCATCCCTCTGACAATGCTTTATTGACCGTCCTGTAGTGCGACAATTGCCGACTGCGCAAGGTATGAAGAACTATTGTGCCGCGGTCTAGAACCTTCTCATTGACTAGTGGTGCTAGATCAAATGCGACAAGGCGACTCCCTGCTCCAGCTGTACGGCTCTCGGGATTTCGTGCAAATTGGCAGGAGTGTCCTCTCCCGTCCCCGAATCCTCAGGGAATCAATCAACGCCACAGTGAGCATCCTTTTGGACGCGTTTATGACAATGGCTCAGGATTCGTTACAGAGACAGAAGGCTTGATGCTCTACAAGATCAATTAGCCGTCATTCAGCAAACCTTGGACCATCTCACGCGACCATCAACATCAACCAACATTCGACCCGCCGTTGCCCAGCCTGTATCGTCGCCCCAGACTGGACCGACATTCGAGGGACAATCATCCTTCCACCACCAGAGTCTTCTCGCCAAAGATGCAGTGCTATCTGCAGTGAATGGCTCGCAGAATGCCTGCCTCGATGACAATGTCTCAGCTGCCCTATCATCGTTAAAGGACCGTCTCGACCGCCATCAAGAACCCCGCCAAAACCAGCGATCACCTGAATTGCCGTCCTCACTCTCCAAGGAACCACTATTACCAGTTGACCTGGTTGTTGCGATAGTGAAGAAAGTCAAAGGTATGTTTCGTACTGTGCGAACCCACCACTCGTCTAACTGAGCCAGTCCAACCCCCCTTCTTCCTGGTTAGTCAAACCTGGAGGAACCCCCAGCAACTGGAGACACTCTGTCAGTCGGTATACTTTCCACTCGAACCCGTCACTGCTGGGGCATTGGCTTTACTCCACGGCTTATTGTACTACATTATTCGAGACTACATGCACGAACCACCCGCCGACCTCGCCCACTATGATCTATCGTCCAGTGCGGCCTTTTGCGAAAGGCAATTTTCTTCCGCCTTGCAAAGCCATGACATGATAGTCAATCCGACCCTCGAAAAGATTCAAGCATTGCTCATCGGGGTAGGTCTGTTTCACGCTTTGTCAAAACAGAAACTGATTTTCCCAGGTTATCAAAGCTCAGGAAGAATCAGATCTGCAGCACTGCTGGACCTACCTGTCCTTAGCATCTAACATGTGTCAATCGCTGGGCCTTCACAGGTCCTACACATTGGTCAATGACAAATCCTTCGTTGCGGAGTCAAAGCGACATGCGTTTTGGTCCCTCTACACCATCGATAAAAACGTTTCCCTCAACATGGGGCTGACATCTCACTTTTCCGACCATGATATCGATGCGGATCTCATTACCCCCTCCGACGACCCAAAACGTCGGCCTTGGGATCTGATGAGCCTGGTCACCGTGGAGTTTGCATCGATCCAAGGTCGCGTGTATGACGAATTATACTCCGCCGCTGCATCGAAAGCATCCGATCAGCAGCGATGGGCTGCCATTGAGAAACTCTCTTCAGATCTGATTGCTGTCCGCGACAAGTTACTGGCCGTATGTTCCCCTTCCAAGCACGTCGAATGGTGACTAACCCAGCTGCAGATCGATGTCAGTCAAGGCTACTATGCAGAATCCTTGCATGGCATGGCTGCATGCGCCGATTTCATCGCTTACTCTGTATTGACTGTCATCTACCGAGCGCAGACCCGCCCTCGCGACGCTACAGCGATCTCTTCCCAATGCTATGAAGCCGCGGCGTTGGCCTTACATAGTCATCTGAAATGCTTTACGTATTTCCGGGACCGCCAAACCCACAAACAGACCGAATATGTCAATTGGTTGGTCACCATGCCATCGTCATCTGACCTCTGTTAACGAACGTCATCAGGATCTTATTGTACCCATCCTTCGCACCGTTCGTCGTTGTCTTCACTCACGCGATCACCAGCTCTAGTTCTAGCGACTTGGCTCTCCTGCAAGACACAGTCAGGTCGCTGGATCTAGTGAAGGGCCTGTCGCGCGGTTCAATGCATCTCTACAGCATATGCGAGGCGTTTGCAAAAACAGCAGAGGTCCTCGTTGGCACACAGCAAACATTGACTGGGCTGGAGAAGGACTCGGATGGGGCGCTCATCATGCCGCCTGGGTTCGATGGTTCTACGAACATCGCGCTACCGGATGTCTCCTGGCCAGAAGATATGTTCGACTCGAGCATAAATCAGGAGGAGATATCTCTTTTCTTGAACGACTTTATTGGTACAAATCGGTCCGTTATGGAGATCCTGAACTCGAATTACACAAGTGATCTTCCGCCTTGAGGAAGATTCATCTATGGCATAAATTATTATAGAAATGTCTGTTCACGACGTGTGAAGGACACACATCCTACTAATGACCACAATACCAGCACTCAAACAACATACTTTGCATCGCAGTTAGCTTCATTCTCAGTCAACAGCGGAAGGCGAGCGACTTACCGGAATGAACAAGTACGGGACCCGTCGCTCATATTCCGCCCAAGCGTCTCCATACCTCTCCCGGCATCGCTCGATGTCCCTTCTAGCACGGTGAATGATCATGACAGTGAAAAACATGGGATAGAACCATGGGAATGGCGAATGAAATCCGGTGACCAGCCCCCAGGACATTGCGAAAAACCAGTCGCAGGTATAGTGAACCTTGCGGGCCATGCCATCTAATGGTCGTCAGTCAAGGCGCAAACAGCCTGAGTCATGGTGACAACTTACACCAACCACTGCACAGAATGGAATCCCCGGTTTTGGTGCGAATGACCTCGGGATCCTTGACGAACTTCCATGGCAGCTGGGGGAAGGATTTGCGGTCGACTGTCACACCGCGCTCTTGCGCCCGGAAGAAGTTCTTCTGGCTGTTACATGTGTCCCACACCCAGTAGACGAACAGATATGCGGCAGCCCACGCAAACAGCACCACCGGATTCCACTTGTAAGTAGACGGATGGTGGGAAGCGAGATACAGGGTGCAGTGACAGTAACTCATGGGGACTCCAGCCAGATTCCAGAAAATCAACATGAATCCCCATTTCTCATAATACATGTCCCTGGTGTTGGTTAGCCAGCATTCCACACTCGACACACCCAGCTAAGACATACCAGCTAGTGATAATCAGCTCCTCGCCCTTCGCACACGCGTTGGCGTAGAGAAAGTGCGCCATCAACAGGAAGGCGACCTCGCCAGACACGTATCCAAAGTCTTCCCATTGTTTCAACGCAGCTCCCAATGTCAAAAGGAACAGAATGAACCATGGGATGCGGACTTCGAAAAACATCTTCATATCGATCCAGCGGAACAGACGCGGGTTGAGCTCTGCGCCCATGAAAAAGTCGTACACATGGGATCCTGTCATGCGGTGTTGAGCACCTCGCGCCAGGGCAGAGATGTATGCCACCACGGAGACCGCGAAGCCGGAGCAAATAGCCACAGACATCAACGGACCGAACTCGGTAATCAGGGTGTCCAGTCGGAAGAGCCCGGAGAAATGCAGGAAGAGCGCCGCAACGATCGTCAAATACCACGAGGACACGGCCGAGCAGTAGTAGTCGAGCTGCTTCCCGTTGAGATGAGGCAGCCTCTTGCCTTTTCCATACACCCCAGGCATATAGAGGTATCCAGCGCCCTCCAGGATCAGGAATGTCCAGTATATCACCCACGCTCTCCGGTGAGGGAATGCAGAGCTGTATACGAGATGACCGAGGTGGCGAAGAAACTGTGGGATGCTTTCGTCGGGACCAGGCATAGGTGGTTTCCCGTCATAGAACGTGGCACCAATGTACATGTAGTACATTAGCAACGGGAATCCCACCATCAACGCCGTCACCCCCAGCGGTCCGCCAAACTCCATGGTTGTGGCTTCATCTGCTTCCTCGAGCTTCTCAGTTGAGATGGATGCATCCTCCGACTTGTTGGGACGGCGGTGTCGGGACATGTTCGCGATGCTATTGAGCAGGTCAGCTTGGATGCGTGGGCAACGTTACGCCTTCACTCACAGTCAATCGATTAAACGAACAGTAGCAGGTTCAGTATGCTTGAAACCATCAATCACCTTTCGCTTCGAACCTCAGCGAACGCAGCTGTTTTATCAGCCAAATCTACAACTGGAAAGAGAGGAATTTCCATATTGGGAAAGCCGCGGACTCCGCGGTCTCCACGGACTCCTCGCCACCCACGGAAGACGGGGACTATCCTTCATCCACTCTACACTATGCACATTCATCGACCGAGAATCGATTGATCGGGTCTGAGAATTCCGTGTGGGACTGATCGCTGTTGATTTCCCCTTTCTAGTACGGGAATCGTGGCCGAATTGAGATACCGTCATGCGTGTCTGCTATGCTCGGATACCGGAAGGAAGCAGTAATTACGGAGGGAGTCAGGGGTCAAGTTAGAGCTCCTCTTTCGAATTAACCCTTGGTTGATGCTGATCGACACAGGGTCGGCTTTCAGCTTTTGGATGGAGCTGCGCCACGCTTGCTGGAGAGTATGAAGAATGCACGGTATATTGTCAAGGTGAACAAGACATGTTGCCAACGCAGAATTAGCGTCACCCACAAGCTCGCACTGCAATACATGAAAAACAAACAGAATCCAATGTACAGGCTTAGAATCGGTTCTCTGGCAGCATCAAGCGCCCAGCCACCTCCCAGTATGCTCCCTCAACTTCAGTGATAGTGCTTCCCTGCACCCAGAATCCCTTTCCATTCGCATTTTCCTTCGACGCCGCGGCAGCCGCCACAACAGCCCAGGCAACATCAGCGGGGGTGCTTTTGAGAGTATGTTCCTGTGTCGTAGCGGCAATTCCCTCGACCATCGAGGTGAGCGTCAACCAGGGCGCAACCCACGAGATAGCGATGCCGGACTGCGCGACCTCCTCCATCATAGCGGTGCTCCGGACCAAGCCCAGAACGGCATGTTTGCTGGCGGTATACAGAGTTTGCGAGGGGACAGGCATGTAGGATGCGGCCGAGGCGACGACCACGATGCGTCCGCCTGTCGGTTTCATGTGGTGGATCGCCAGCTTCAGGCCAAAGACGACCGAGTTGATATTAACATCAAGCACCTGCGTAGACGGGCGTTTCAGGGATGAGGAGTCCCCGTCGGTCCGCTCATCAGCGAGGTAGTTGTATCGGACTTGGTTGGTCATTTTCTCGCGCGCCGCGGCGTCTTCCGTGGCCAGCAGAGCGATCTCAGGGTTGATGGCCGCATTGCAGACAACGAGGTCGATAGGCCCAACGTTCTTGGTCACCCACTCAAAAAGAGCGACCTGCTGGTCCCAGTCGCTCACGTCGCATGTCTTGTACGTGGCTTGTGGCCCGATAGCCGCGCACGCTTTCTGCAGTGTATCCTCGTGCAGATCGACGAGGACAACGCGAGTACCATGTTGGGCCAGTAAAGAAGCCGTCGCGTATCCGATGCCTCGTGCAGCACCGGTGACGATAGCGACCTTCTTGCTCACGCTGGAGGTGAGCGTCTCCGCGGATGGTCTGGCGATGGTGGTCATGATGAATGGCGGGGCGATGTCGGGATGATTGACGAGGACGAAAGCAGTGAACCCTGGGGAGGCCCTTTATATATCTACTCAGCAGAACGCTTGGAGGCCCGCAATCTCCACTGGTCCGGTGATCCGCGTATTCGGCATTGACGGATAATGCTTCTCTATACCAGGCACAATCCCATTGACACTACGGTGTTCATTCTGGCGGCTCATTCCCCCCAAATCATACCAAAACATATGCATTCTACTCTAGAAGCTCTTCATTGCACGCAGTCTATTTTCTACCGCCCGTCGGGTGACATCGCTCATTGGCGCGAATCCTTCGAATCCATGGGGCAGCCCAGGATAGACATGCAGCTCGGTAGGAATATTCGCGACCAAAAACCGGCGGGCATATTCAGTGCCCTCATGCAAAAAGATATCCAGCTGCGGCACATCCAGATACATCGAGGGCAATCCTTCCACACTCTCAACCCGAGCCGCCGCCGCATAGGGAGACACTTGTTCCGTGCCAGGCACCCCCTTGCCCAGATACGCCGTCCAGCCGGTCACATTGTCGTCGGAATCCCAGAACGCCAGCTTCCCGGCATGATTGTTCACCGTGCGATCATCGAGCATCGGGTAGACCAGGATCTGCTTCGCCAACGGCGGGGAAAGACCTCGGTCTCGCGCGAGGATGGCGAGGCTAGCCGCCAGCCCGCCACCGGCGCTTTCGCCGTAGACTGCGATCCGACTAGGGTCGATGGACAGCTCGTCCGCATGGGCGCGGATCCATGTGAGCGCTGCCCACGCGTCGTCTAGGGCAGCCGGGTATGGGTGTTCCGGCGCCAGACGGTACTCGACCGATAGCATCTGGACGCCAGAGGCCATCACCAGATTGGTCACGGCTGTTTCATGCTGCGCGGCACTGAGGGATATGTAACCGCCACCATGCAGGTGGATGATAGCTGGGGCCTTTGCGGGGGTGTGCTCTTTGCGGTAATGGTAGATTGTCAAGGTGTCATTGTCGGCCCTCTGGACTTGGTGGACAAGCTTCTCCATACCGGCAGGAAGAGGAGGCTGCTGTCCATCCTGAGGTACAAAGGCCTCCAGCGCCGCCCTTCGGCTGCTGATATCGTGAGCGGCCGGCCGTGGGTACTGGCTCAGCTGGCTCAGCAGGGGCCCGGCGGCTTCAAGGAACTGGGGGTCGTATTGAAGAGTCATTTCGAAAAGTGACAAGCCTGTTATGATCCAGGCCTTATCATAGCCACCCTGTTTTGGCTATGGAAGATCAACCCCGCATACTTATACCCATGTCTGTCGTATTGAATGGAACGAGGGTATGGGCGACGGGCCCATTGGAAGTTGCCCCGCTCACGGCACGGAATACATGGCATCCGGTCCAGGAGGCTGGTCTTGTGACGGTTGTTTTGAACGATTTGTGCTTGATAGAGGTATAAAGGGTGCTTGTTGCTCGGATCGTTCTGAACGGCACAGGATCCGCAGCCAAGACAAGCCGACGGTTCGAATTAGGAAGGCCACCGCGAGCATTGTGTGGGGTGACGAGTGAACAACACCTTTATTCAGTTATTCAGTCTGTACGGTATTGGGCAGCATAATCCTATGCTACAGTGGCACGCCCAGCACCTCCAAGACTACTATTGACAGCCAGGAATCAGGATAACGATCCAATGGCCAATCTACCGGATTTCGACGACCTTCCGCCTGTTCCTGGCATGCCCCAGGGATGCACATGGGGTATCTTTGACCAGGATGGCAAGAAGGACATGTATGGCACGCTCAACTTGTTGACGCCAGAAGTGGTGCGAGCCGCCGCATCCGAAATCCGCCATGGCGTCTCGGTCTCGCTGAAGTATGGCTTCGATGAGCTTCCTGCTTTGATCAAGCTAACTGCCCCAGCTGGCCCATTGGGAGCATCAAATATCCAGGGTTCTTCCGGAAGAGCCTTGACCGCCAGGTCATCAAGATGGATGACCCGCAGAGCGGGAAGATATTCGCATTTGATGACGAGGTGGGTTCGGCAAGGACGATGATGCAAGCCATATCTAACCGTGTAAAGCTGCATTTCAATACCCAAGCCAGCAGCCAGTGGGACAGCTTATGTGCGTAATTTTGGGCCTTGATGGAATTCTTAGTAACCCCAGCAGGCCATGTTCAACATCTCCCGACAGAATCGACCTACAATGGCTTCAAAGCCAACGTTGAGGGACTGCAGGACCCTCAAGAATCTGATCCCCTGCCGACTTTGAATCGTATGCCGTCTCCCGTAATCTGTTAGGGTCTATCTAACATATCTAGACTGGCACAAGCGCGGATGCGTGACCGGGCGAGGAGTGTTGATCGACTTCAAAGGCTACGCCGACGCCAAAGGCATCCAATACTCCCCGTTTTCCGGCTTTCGCATTGGTCCCAAAGAGATCGAGGCCGTCGCAGAGTACCAGGGAATTACCTTCCACCACGGGGACATCTTGATCATCCGGTTCGGCTTCACCGAAGCTTTCGGTGCGATGACGGGCGAGGAACAAGCCACCGCCATGGGCTCCCATGCCAACTGTGGAGTGGAAGGCAACGTCGAGATGGCCCGGTGGCTGTGGAATCGACACTTTGCGGCCATTGCCTGCGATAATATGGCCGTTGAAGCGATGCCGCCTATCATCAATGGCGAAGAGAGGTCCCCGTTCGAGCTTGGTATGCCTTTGCTCCAACATCTGGACTTGCATTGTGACTAACATCTCTAGTTCTACATCCCTGGTGCTTGAGTCTGATGGGAATGCCGCTTGGAGAGCTGTGGGATCTCAAGGCGCTGGCGGAGGCGTGCCAGAAGGCACAGAAGTATAGCTTTTTCCTCACTTCGTCGCCTCTGAATGTGCCGGGGGCTGTTGGTAGTCCACCTAACGCGATAGCCATTCTGTAGCAGCTAAATCTTATTGTTGTTTTCTCTCCTTTGAAGTGAAGAGAGATTGTCATTTCTATTGCCTTGCTGTATAACTGCAGGTCTGCTATCCTAAGCTGTGTCAAACCCCTTCCAGCTTTCCAACGCCTCATTGCACTTGGCCCACCACCGCTGCATTCCTCCCAAGTAGATCAATGGCTCTCGTCTTTTTCCGGGGATGTTGGCGCCCATGTACCACGAGTCTGTCTTGGGGTACAGCGTATGCTCGCTGACCACGCGCACCTCTTCCTTCCACTGCTCCGCCGCCTCCCGCGTCGGCTCCATCGTAGACAGGCCTGCCTTGCGCATCTTGGAAATCGCCCGGCATATCCAATCCACCTCCATCTCGATAAAGGGCGGCCCATTGGCCAGCGACGTCGGCGCCTGCGGGCCGTAGACGAAGAAGAGGTTGGGGGCGTCCGGGGTCATCAGGCCGAGATGCGTCGCGATGCCAGTCTCCCATTTCTTGCGCAGCGTGACGCCATCCTTGTCCTTGATGCCCAGGTCCTGCAGACTGCCCGTGACGGCATCGTATCCCGTGGCGAAGATGACCACATCCAGGTCCTGGTGGGAGCCGTCCGCGCACTCCGTGCCGTCCGCCGTGAACTTGACAATCGGCGCTTTCTTCAGATCATGCAGAACCACGTTCGGCCGATCAACCATCTCGTAGTAGTCCTGCTCGAGACTGGGCCGCTTCGTGCCGATCCAGTGGCCCTGCTTCAGCGGGGCGACGAGGTCCATCTTGGCGCGGTCGGTCATGCGCCGGCGCACCTGCTGCACCCAGTAGTCGTAGAAGATGGCGTTGGCCTTCTCGTCGAGCAGGAAGTCGTAGTAATTGGAGACGAGGAAGCTATAGCCGCCACGGTGCCAGAGCTCGTCGAAGAGCGCGGCGCGCTCCGCGGGCGTGGCCGCGTGCACCGACTGCGCCAGCGTGTTGTGTGGGAACCCGGCGTTGGACTTGTAGCACTTGTCGAAGATGGCGTCGTAGTAGCCCTTGAGCATCTCCGACTCGGCCGCGCCCACGGCGCGCTGCTTCATCGGGATCGCGAAGCACGGCGTGCGGATGAACACGTGCAGCTGGCAGTCTTCCTTCGCCAGCTCCTGGACGATCTGCAGGCCTGACGCGCCGTTGCCCACCACGCCGACCTTCTTGCCGGTCACGTCCAGGCGGTCCGGGTAGGCCGCGGAGTGCACCAGCTGGCCTTTGTATTCGCTCAGGCCGGGGTACTCGGGGAAGTATTTCTTGTGGGAGGAGCCGGTCGCGGCGATGAGATACTTGCACGTCGCACGGCGGCCCTGCTCGGTCAGGACGGTCCACCGCTGCGTGCTGCTGTCGTACTGGCACTCGGACACCACGGTGTGGAAGAACGTGTCCCTGCTGAGGTCGAGCACGCGGTCGACGTGCTCAAAGTACCGGCGTAACTCGTCGTCGCCGGGGAACCGCTGGCTCCAGTTCCAGTCCTTATACACGGCGGGGATGTTGAACTGGTAGTTGGGCATCTCCGTGTCGACGCGCGCGCCGGGGTATCGGTTCCAGTACCAGACGCCGCCGAATGCGCCGCCGGCCTCGAGCAGCTTGGTCGTGAGGCCGAGCTGGCGCAGGCGGTAGAGGGCGTTGCAGCCGCCGAAGCCGCCGCCGATCACGATGGCATCAACGTGGAGGTCTTCGACAGTCATTGCGAGGTATGATAGGGGTGATTTGAAGGAATGGGCTGGTAGTGGACTGAAAATCTGTCCTGGAGATGCTCCATTTATGTCTTCATCTCGACTACTGACCAACTCCATGACATACTTCTCCTTCTCCGATCAAAGACAACCAAAAGGGCAATCCGCGATGTATGGCATACTCCGATTCCCAAAGAAGCAGTCAACGGCGAGTATCCACTTTCGGTATTCACTGCCAGGATCGACAGCGACGCCCCACGGCCTCCTTGGCAGTCAGGAGCACCGGCTATCCGTACAGGAGAAGATAGGGGCTGTCGCTGTCACCATCAATTGGGTGGCCCGTGGGAAACTCCTGCTCGTTCTCATGGCGGGCATTAGGTGGCCGTAATGTCTCTCGGCCGCTGACTCTCCCGCATCCGAGGGATTCTCTAGACCCCGCTTCTGCCCCTCAGACCTATGTAAGACTACCTATTTATGCTGGAGGCATTGAAGCAAGAGCGAAACTGGTACAGAGAAAGATCAGAATCACAATGGCGTGTCAAGTAACCGGAACAGCTTTCATCACGGGCGGTGGCTCAGGTACGCACCGAGATGCACGCTGCGGATGGCTGCATCGAGACTAACAAACAACAGGAATCGGAAAGGGAACGGCCTTCGTGCTGGCCAAAAACGGGGTGACGTCCCTGGCTCTGCTCGACGTCCAGGTCGCGCAGCTGGAGGCCACACGCGCCGAGCTGCTGGAGCAATTCCCCTCCGTGGCTGTCGAGATCTTGGAGGTCGACGTGACGAAGGAGGCGGCGATCGACGAGGCCGTCCAGAAGGTCGCCGAGAAGTTTGGCCGCATCGATATCGCCGTGCATGCTGCGGGTATCAGCGGGACGCCCACGTTCACGCATGAACATGGCCTGGCCGAGTGGCAGAAGGTCATCGACATCAACCAGACGGGTGTCTGGCTGTGCCAGCGTGCTGTGATCCGGCAGATGATGAAGCAGGAGTGAGTGCGTCGACATCCCTGGCGATTGCCGCTGATGATATGTTGTAGGTCTCGTGGCACTCGCGTCGGAAAGGGTGTGATTGTGAATCTCTCGTCGATGTTTGGTGTCGCTGCTCCGCCGGGTGCATTTGGCATTGCGCCGTATACAGCATCCAAGCATGGTGCGAACCCCCCTCCCCCAGCCCTCCTTCTAGTACTGAGGATGCTAACAATGGATGCAGCGGTCGTGGCCATCACCAAGCTGGTGAGTGCCGACATTACAATCCCCGAGAACATGAGCTGACGGGTCCAGGATGCCAAAAGGTACGCCAAAGAAGGCATCCGCATCAACGCCATCTGCCCGGGGTGAGTATCCAACACCCCCATGTCGTTACATGTCGTCCACAGCTAATGAGGACCAGCTGGGTCAACACCCCCATGATCCGCGCCGGCATCGAATCCGGCTCCATGGACGCCGTCTTCCAGAACACCCCGATCAGCCGGCCG
Organism: Aspergillus sp. MEXU 27854; assembly: GCA_019721355.1. Classification (NCBI taxonomy): domain Eukaryota; kingdom Fungi; phylum Ascomycota; class Eurotiomycetes; order Eurotiales; family Aspergillaceae; genus Aspergillus; species Aspergillus sp. MEXU 27854. The sequence continues at coordinate 4,035,671 of JAGMTT010000001.1, forward strand.
GCGACGGTCGAGGAGATTGCCGACTCCATCCTCTTCATGGTGTCGCCGATGAGCAGCTACATGTGCGGCACGGCCTTGGTGGTGGACGGAGGCTTCACGGCGTAACATCGTGGATTCGTTATGTACATAGGAAGCAACACTAGATGCGCATACCCTACACCAGCATAATATCAAAATCGGCCTCGCGGGCCACATCCTCCCAGTGAATATCGACCTGCGGGCCCGCAGTCTGCCTCCGCTGCCACAGCGTCTGCACAATCTCACATAGCCCCTGGATATTCTTGATGCCATGGCGCCGTTGTTTGCTATCGAACAAAGCCAGCGTCCGCGCCTGGAGGTCAGGTCGCTCGCACTCGGCCGCAACCACGAAGGTGGCCCAGTTGTACGCGCACCCACCGTGCTGGTGCGTGAGCGCCTCCGCCGCCTCGAGGTCCTGTACGGCCTTTTCCACCAGGTCCTGCACCGCCGCCAGCGGGGCGCGTCGCAGGGTTCGCCGGAAGTAGATCACTGTCGCGTAGTAGAAGGAGTTGAGCGCGTGCTGGATCACCGTCGACTCGATGCTGTCGGACACGGGGGCGCTGGGGAACTTGAGGTACAGCTGGAGCTCGAGGTGGTCGAGGTCTGCGGGCGAGATTAGATCCATTGAGTCTCGCAGCGCCGACACATGCGCTAGGAAGTGCACCAGGGACGAGGTGACCCCGTGCGACCGTTCGAGGTAGTACCGGCACTCCGGGGGTCCGTTGAGCAGCGAGGCTAGCCGCGACGAGAGGCGGAGGTTGCAGAGAGACGAGAGCGACAGGTAGCTCTGTAAGAGACGCATTGTCGTGGCGTTCTGGGTCCAGCCCACCTTCACCGCGTCCTCCAGCAGCCCCAGGCCGCCCGCGACGTGAGCCCGCCATCGTCCTCGACGGCCCGACATGGCCTCGGCTGTGATGCAGGACAGGACCGCGGTCAGGGTCGTCTCGTCCAGACGGCGTCCGGGGTGGAGCGTCTCGCGCAGATGCCGCAGGGCCTGCTGGTCGTGACTGACTGCGAGCGACTGGAAGCGAGTTTGGCCGGCGAGGTGATATAAACTAAAGGCCGACGCGGCGCAGATGGCATGGAAGACTGCGCGGTGCATGTTGGCATACTGCGGAGGCGCATTCAGGCCTTCGAGCGCCAACGGCATGAACACCGTCCGGCATGGATTGTCGGGCGTATCAATGAGAAGCATGTTGCCGCTCAGGAAGACGACCCAGTGGTGGATGAGCTCGATCTCGGGGGCTGGGATAGGCGTGGGATTGAGCATTTGTGAAAGTGGTAGAGCAGGATCGATTGACTCGGCTCGTTCCCACGTGGCTGTATTCAACAGTGATCGGTTGAGATGTTCAGTGTGTGAGAGAGAGGAGGATGCTGGCGATGTAGCAGCAAGGAGATTCGGAGACGCAGGAGACGATGTTGACGACTCTGGCAAATCCAATACCGTCTCGTTATCCAACACTGAGACCGTGGATGATCTTTCCTGCTCTCCATCGCTGTGGCCTTGTATATCACCCGAGCTGTCTTTCAGGCCACAGTGCACAGGCTGTTCCGGCAGCGACACAGCAAAGACGGAGAAAGGCCCTCGCTGCAAGGCGCCCGTCGAGCTGGAGCACTGATCCAGGTCGGCCAATAGCCCTGCCAAACCGCCCGAAGACAGCTCCGGGAAGACTCTGGTTGAAGAGCGCACTTGTCGACGCTGCTGCGCCATGGTCACCTCTGTATTCGTCCATCCCAGCCGCACGCTGTACCCCTGGCACGCCCGCCCACTGCGGCGACAGCGCAGACACTCCGGCCGCTGCTCATCGCACTTCACATGGCGTTTGCGACAGGTCCAACAACCGGTAAAAGTCTTGGTGCGCGGTCTGCTGGCGGGCATGGCGCTTGTCGGCGGAGGGGTTTGGTGTGGATTTGGAGTTCTCGTAGGATGGACGGGAGGATCCGGTCATTCTCCACTGCTCCCCGGGGTGGCGAGAGGGACTGGAAGTTGATTCTACTCGGTAGAGACGGTGTCGCACTTGGCTTTGGGGGCTGGGTTTGTACAGAGTCTGGGAGGGTATGCAGTATACAGAGTAGGATTTCATGTTGGTTGATGTTGATGCTATGTGGCTTTTGCGCTGCCTCGGCTTGTCGGAGAGTACCGATGGTGTTGAATATATATATTATATATATATCCATGTCTACATGCCCATGGACAGGCATGATCTTGCTGTCTACTCTCTTGTCATTATGTCTATTACCAGTCGACTACTGAAACGGACTTGGTTACCAGGCTACTGACTGAAGCAATCTGTCACGTCAACTCTGATCACAGTCGAATCCTGGAATTGGTTCAGTTGCGTAGATAGGGGCAAAAGACCTCGTGCATCTCGTAAAAGTGGAGGCTATCTGAAGAATTTCCTATCTTTCCCTAGTGTGCAATCGAAAAGACCGTCGACAGACACTAAAACAGTGGCTATTGCGTCCGTCGTACGCCTCCGTCCGGCCGATCTCCATCGGGTAACTTGACGGACGGACTTTGTCGATCCCACGGGGAATGCGGCTAGTATCTCGTGCGACGCCATCATCCCAGAGGCTCGGGGTATGTAATCCCGGTCGTTCGGTAGATTGATCTTGTGGCGGGGATATGGACGGACAGAGTCCGCCGAAGGCTGAATCTCTCTTTCATGAGAAGACAAGCTATGTGTCATTGGAAGGTCTTCATCGAAGGGCCGGATTCAGCTCTGAATATCGAGTGATGGTGGTAGGAGATCCGGATGATCAACCTGCCCGAGGCCGTTAAGATGATGATAATCGACTAGCGATTTGATAGCTCGGAAGTACTTCCCATGTGGAGTGTGCCGACGAATTCATGTCTGCCCTTCGACGCATTCGTCCGGCTGGTGATGAAGCATGAGCTACCAGTTGAAGACCCAGAGTATAGAGAGAGGATGCGCCAAAGTCAAGAAACCCTGGGGGGAGACACTTCGCATAATCGAGAGCACCCAAAAGAGAGTCACCCGTTCTTTCTATCCATCTCGAGCATGAATGAACCCATCTCCACGCGAGCCTCATTTGATACCACCTATCCAACGCGATGTACTCTGGTACGGTTACATCCTTCTCGACACTCGCCTCGACCCATCGATCTACTGGCGTGGTTCCCCTAAGTGGACGCGCGGAGCGACGGATCAATAATATCTCCCGCCCTCTTGACAGATGGAGCCCGTCGCGAGGTGCATCCAGTCAGATGAACACCAAGTGGAGGCGGAACACATTCCGGCGGGCCCCGAAGACATTGTCTCCCCGATGATACGTTCCAGAAACCCGATTGTCCACCGTCGATCCAGACGAGGTGGAGCAGGACGGCTGCTTCGTGCTGGGCGGTCGAGGGTGGTTGATGCAGGGAATTGTGATAGACCAGGAGGCCGTTGGACAGCCACTTCCCCTCACGACGACTATCACAATGCCTGCACGTCGTCTCGTATGATCTTCACATTCGAGACTGCCCGTCTCGGAGCCGCAGACAAAACGGAATTGAGTCGCGGAAAATCCAGTCTGGTGGAGACGAGCTAACATTCGGGTCCACCAGATCAAATTTTGGTGGCGCGTGGGCTTGCCGAGCAAACGCCATTGCCCTTAGCGAATCCTTCGGTAATAGTCAGGTCCTAGAAGGGAGCTACGCAGCTCCCATTCCCGAGGATGAACCATTGAGGCCCCTCTGCCCCTTTTCTCGACCCTTTCTTGGGCCTGCATGGGGATTTTGCTCTCGCGGGATCTCCGCCTGCTCGTGCTCCGTCATGGACTGGGGCGAAGGACTCAAGCAGAAATGAGGAACAGGTGGCGGCGATATCGTAGTCTGTAGAGATCGGACAGGTCGCGCTAAAATGGGATACTGTTTGCTGTATGGAAGATATGGTGTATATGGTATGCTCGTGTGAGAGTTGATCCCTGGAAGCAATGAGCAAATCCAAATCACATGCGTACAGAGTACTATACGGAGTATGGGCAACTTTATCCAAATTATGTCAATGGATGACGAAACTAGTGTCTTCCAGACGGACGACAGAAACCTGTCACGACCATCAGGAGAATCCCCACCGGCTCTGGGCTGATGGATATCTTGACAGCCCCGGGTCGCCAATGGCCTTTTCTGCTGAGGAAAAAAGCGGTTCGCGGCCTGAAACATCCGCTTGAGTGGTCTGGTGCACGAGGCCTGCGCCTATCATGATCGAGGTATCCAACCCGTCTCCGTCCATCCCCCCGGTTTCGTTTCAGTCTCTGCGGTTTGCCTTCCCTTTTGATGCTTGGTCTGCGGTCTCTCGCTCTCCAGAAACCCTGGGAAGACTAGATCGGACGAAATGGGTCTGCGTTTAAAGTTTTTTTGCTATCAACTTAGCGGATCCAGTGTGGTCTTGGGCTCATTTCGTAGACGGCTCCCCCTCCCACCACCCGAGCCAAGGGTCATTAGTAGTGTCTGGCCTCATGCAGGTCGAGCCGATCGCGCCAGGCCGAACCCACGGACTGGGACGCGATGCTTGACTGGAGAAGGAAGGGAACGACGGGGCCAACGGTTGACGGAGCACCACCAAGAAAGCAGGGGCTCCTCGGATTGCGGGCAGACAATTAGAAATAGTAATAAATCTCCAGGGCGATCCATGCCCGCTTTTTCTATGTATATAATAACTCTTTGCCAGCCTCCTGGTGCCGACTTGGCTGTCCCATCGACGTCGACCTTTCCTCCATCCTCGCTCGCTCGTCGAACCACCATGCTCCGCTGGTCCCCTCACCATGACTGTTGAGAATCCCAAAGATGTGTTGAATACCGTCAACCTCGTCACGCAATGTCTGTGTATACCCATTTGTACGGCGTTTGTCGCTTTGCGGTTTGGTATTCGTGGGTGGTATAAGCAGTTTATCGCTGTGGAAGATTGTACGTGGACACCGCAATCTTCTGGGGATGAGGCTAATTAATTCAACAGCATCATGTCTGGCCGCATGGGCAAGTAACAAATTACTCTACCAAATGCACCAGCACTAACGATTGACAGGCGTTGTTCATGGGCTACTGCGGTATCGCGATTGTCGGTATGGCCGTCCACTCCTACTCGACATCCATCCCCAACTAACGCAATCAGTCGGAAAATATGGTGGAGGATACCACATTGACGACGTCCCCGAAGACCACCAGGTCCTCTTCCGGAAATTCTGCTACATCGCCACGGTGCTGTACTGCCCGATGGCCCTCCTGACCAAGGTCGCCCTGCTCTCGATCCTCATCCGCATCTTCTCGCCGTACAAGTCCAAGATCATCTTCATCTACGTCTTCCTCGGCTGCCTGGCCGTGTACTACACCATCGCCGAAATCGTCAAGATCCGCATGTGCGACCCGGTGCCGGCCTACTGGACGCTGGCGCCGGGGGCGTCGTGTCTCGACCAGCGCGCCGCCCTGATTGCCGACTCGGTGATCAGCGTGGTCAGCGACCTGATCATCCTGATCCTGCCGCTGCCGCTGACCTGGTCGCTGCAGATGTCGCGCAACAAGAAGCTGCGCGTGGCCGGCATGCTGTCCGCCGGCGGCATCGCCACCGCGTTCAGCGTGTACCGGCTGGTGCTGGTGCTGCGCGACGGGTCGTCCGTCGACCAGACCATCGTCTTTACGTGTGTCATTCTGTCTGGCAATGCCGAGGGGGGTGTTGGGCTCATCTGCGCCTGCCTGCCCACCCTCAACATCGTCATCCGCAAGGTCCGCGACAAGGCCTACAGCTCCAACAAGTACTACCAGCAGGACTCGTCCGTGCATCTCAGCAAGATGAAGGGCGCCAGCGGCAAGGGCTTCTCCGCCACGGGCAGCCGCCTCGACCGCGAGACCGAGTTTGGCAACGACCAGAGCCATCTCATCTCGTATGCCGGCGCGGTGGACGTCGCCTCGACCGGCGACGGCATCGGCATCCACAAGACCGTGGACGTGTCGCAGACGGTGGAGATGTTAGACGACCATAGACGGTTTTAATTGGGATTACGTACATAATGGATAGATGATGGGTGTGGTGTGGTGTGTTTGTCCGTTCTTTTCGATTTCTTTTCTATACAGTATTTATACCACTATGCCCGACTGTCTTTACACCTTTGAACCATGTATATCTAAACTTGGTTGCTTCCTCAGCAGGACTGAAAAAGGATTCACGTATGCTGACAATCTCTTGTATGTCCCAAGCTGGTAACAAGTGATGCTATACAATTCCAAATCGCACTGCCCGAATTAGGTTATACTTAGGATTATTACGGCTCGGCAATAGAGTTCGCCTGGCGGTTTCAGCTAGAATAACCAGAACGGACCCTGGGCAGGCAAATCTTCCGCCGAACTCCGTCCCCTGAGCAAAGCAGAATCGGGTGGCCAAAGTATAACACACTGGTCTTCAGGCTAGCAACATCTATTGAGTAATGGGATAGAAACCTCCTATCATAGGGCAGGAACGGGCGCTAGTCCATGGAACTCATCGAGACATCGTACACACTATCCCCACCGGGGGGTGTCGATGTATGAATCCGTCGTGCGAGCCCTGTCAATAGAGCCTCGTATACAGCGGACACCCTCCACTTCAAGAGCAATACTACATCATCTAGGGCCATGGGTGATCCCAACCACCGCAGCCATGGATCTGGTTGTCGACTTCTCCTGACGGCTGGCGGGACCGATTCCGTCGCCACCGGATCCGCTGTGGGTACGGTCTCTACTACAGAGTACAGAGTACGGAGTCTGGTGCTGCTCCACGTCGGGTAGATATTAATAGAATAGAATAGCAGAGTATGGAATAGTAACATGAGGATGGTCATTCGCACCACACCAATCTTGACATGCACTCTGCCATCGTCTCCGGTGGGACACCTCATATCGCCACTTCAAACCTGCTTGTCCGGAGCCGCAGTGACATCCTCCTTGGGCGCCGTCACCTTCAAATTGCCCTGCGCAATCTCCTCCTCCAGCTCCTCCAGACGGCTGCGCTTCTGCAGCTTGCGCCACGCTGGCAAGCCACTGTCAAAGACCTCGTCCATCTCCTCGAGCGTGTAGCCCTTGGTCTCGGGCGCCGTGAGGAACATGTGGATGAAAGCGGCGGTGTTGAACGCCGCAAACTACCCTCATTAGCCATGGCCCTTGAACCCCGGACGGGAATACTTACAATCATGTACATCTTCCAGTTGATCGACCACAGCAACGGCGGCACAAACAGCGCCAGCAGACAGTTCCACGTCCAGTTGGACGCCGTCGCCAGCGACACGGCCTTTGCGCGCACCTTGGCCGGGTAGATTTCCGCCGGGTACGTCCAACTGGTCGGGCCGATGGTCGTCGCGAACGAGCAGACGAACAGGTACGACAGCGCGATGATCGCCTTGCCCACCGCTGGGTGCGCGGCTACCGTCCAGGAGATGGCGTCGAGGGCTGGGTCGGTGCCCGGGTTGGGCGCGCCGAAGCCGGCTTGCAGGCCGCCTTCGAGGTAGAGGAAGATCGCCTGGCAGGCGAAGCCGATTAGGATCGCGGGGCGGCGGCCGAAGCGGTCGAGGTAGATGATGGCTGGGAGGGTCAGGGCCGTATTAAGGATATACTGGATGGATGCGGTCAGGAGGGGAGAGCCGGTGCCGGTGCTCTGCATGATGTACACTGTATGGGTGTTAGTTGGGTGTTGGGGTCACGACATGTTTCATCCCATGTCAAAATGGCGACAGCATTGGCCTCTAACTCGACTAGGGAAAATTCTGTTCGAGTCGAACAACTTGGAAAAGATGCACCTGGTCTTGGGGGTGCCCAGACACATTCTTTCCCGGCGATCAACCATTTCAAACAGCCAGAAAAGACGAAAACCAAGCTTACCGATATAGTACATCATCACGTTCATTCCGCAGAGCTGCGACCACATCTGCAAGCTCATTCCGAGAATGACGCGTTTGAGGATGCGTGGCTTGATCAGCTCTTGGTAGGAGGTCGAGGCTTGCTCCCGTTCGAGGGCGAGCGCCTCCTCGATTTCGCGGTATTGCGCCAGTACTTTGGGGTGATTAGGATCGCCTTTGCCGTGGAGATTAGCCAGGACAAGCATGGCCTCGTCCCAGCGGTCCTTGCTGGCGAGCCAACGGGGGGACTTGGGGAAGAAGAACAGGCCGATGAACAGGATGAAACCCGGCACCATCTGGATACCCCAGGGAATACGGAAGGCCGCGGTGCTCTGGGTGGGATTCTTAGGGCCGCCGTCGACGTTGCTGGCGCCGTATTGCTGCTCTGGTCAGTGGTCATGGTGCAGGAAAGTCGGGGTGCTGGGGGTGTGTTATGGGTTCGAGAGTGATAGGGCTGTGTACTGATCGGGACAGTGGTGGTTGGCACTCACGATAAAGTACTGGATCAGGATACCCCAGGTGATGGCCCATTGCTGCAAGGAAATCACACGACCACGGATCTCCTTGGGCGCCACCTCTGCCTGGTAGACGGGCACCATGGCGGACGCGATACCGACACACAGACCGGCGATGACACGACCAACCACGAGCAGAGGGATTCCATTCGAGGCGGTCATAAAGCTGACAGACAGAGGATTAGACAGGTTGTAGCACATGGGCAGGAGCACCTACATGGAACCAATGGTCCACAGGATCGTCGAGAACTGGATGGCGTACACACGCGAGTACTTGTCGGCCAGGAAACTAGAGCATAGCGAGCCGACGAGAGATCCAAAGGGCATGGCACAAGTGATGGCGCCCTGAGCGAGATTAGTCTGGAGCCATCCACCTCAGAATACCAGACCGACCTGTTTGTAATTGCCCCCTCCGACTTGGAAGTAGTTGGTATAGGCCTGAGTACCAAGCACGCCTAATGATGTGAGTAATTGTCGAGACAGACACCAACAAAGGAGAAGCATACCGCTCATGGACGAGATATCAAAACCGAACAAGCCACCACCTGCGGCCTAAGTTAGAAGACATCCTAGACATACTAGACTGCGGGCTCACCCAGGGTGATGAAGGAGCAAAGAAAGTAAACATTGTAGCTCTTTGGGAGATTCATCTTGACGGCCAGCTAGATGCAAGCACCCCACAAACGACCAGCCAAGCAAAGCGAAAGGCAGAGAACAACAAAAGGAGGCCCGCCAAGGGTTCCCTGAATGCGATTTAAATAGAGGCGGTCTTGCGGGGGTTCCTTCACACCGCAGCATGACAGGCAGTGCTGCTCCTGCTTTCTTTCATTATCTACTGGTCAGTTGCACGGCAGCTCACAATGAATGCATCCAACAGATTCGACTATAGGACCACCTGATGCCACCGCTCTCCTGCCGTCCCAGGGGCCTGATTGGATCCAGCGAGCGCATCGTCGACGCCACCAACCTCGAAGCCGTCTTGGTACCAAGGAATCTGAAGCCTAGCCAAGCCCTCGTATTCCTTCCGGATCATGGGGAGACACCACAAAGCTTCCCCGCAAATGTGGCTTGGGGTTTATTTGAGATGACTAGGTTTCGGGGCGTTTGTGACCTGTGATGGATCCATGGTGGGAGCTGAACGCTCCACGTGGTGAGCACCTGGATATGAAGATGAAAAGGCGATAGAGGCAGGACAAGACGAGATCGGAGAAATCTTAGCAAACGACAAGAACACTACGATCGTCCTCGTCTCGTCACAGGGTCCTTGTCGGATGCAGCATAGTTCAACCGGCCGCTGGCTTGTCAAGCGGTTTCTCGACTGGCCCTGTCGACCGGACTAGTCGACCCTCGAGTCATAAGCACAGACTGGGGGTTTGATAGGCGGAAAATACGCTGGTGAAACCTGGAGTTACATCGACATCTTCTATCCAGTCTGGTCGCTGGACTCGGAGATCTGACCGGGGGCTGTTGTGCATCCAGACTAGCCCTAGGAGGATGCACCGATGCTACCACGACTGGGATTCGGCTCCTGGGCTGTTATTTGGCGTTTTATGCTTTTGGAGGCGTTGTTTATTGGGTTAGTGATAGGTTCGTTGTTTTGCTTGTGATATATGATCCGATCCTGTCGGGCTCAGCAGGGCGTTAACATCAACACAGCTCGCATCGAGCTTGAACAAGCAGCAGTAGTAGCCTTACTACACAATGTTAACCTCCGGAAACACGTTAATATGGTCTGCTATGTCTACAGTGCTGTCCTGTGGCTGCACCAAGCTGCTCCAGCCTCTCCATATGCATACTCCGTACATCTTGACCAACTCATCTCCAACGATCGCGATCCAACCATAACATACTGCAGGATTCCCGACTCACCAAACCAGACTTGTCAAGTGAAAAGCAATGGTTCCCTTGTATTGGAATCGGAAGACCAACATGGCAGTGACATCATTGCCACTCGACCCTAGAAATACCCGGCGCATCGCAGGAATGCGACTCGCAAACATTCTCTCCGCGGCCTGCCAACATGTCCAAACGAATCCAGTCCTTCTTCTCGGTAGACGATGCCGCAAAACGACCAAAGTATGAAGCAGATACACTTCCGACGAGTCGCCATGCGACGTATCCCTTTCCCATCCGCGATCTGCCGTCGGACTTCGCCAAACCGCTGTCGAATCTGGCCTCACAGACGCCGCCCAAGACGATCAACAACCGGCCGCAGCTCGATCTGCTCTATTTCCAGCCCTTGATCCCTTCTCTGCTCGCGCGCGACCTCTTCCACTTTCTCCGGAACGAATTGCCCTTCTACCGCGTGCAATACACCATCCGCCGCGGCCCATCCGAGTCGCAAATCACCACGCCGCGCTTCACCACCGTGTTTGGCGTCGACGAGACGGCGCATTTCGTTCCGGGCTCTGATGGACCCCCCGGCGACTCGGCGTCGATGGTTCTGGTGGATCGCAGGTCTGATAAGCCGGTTCCCAGCGACCAGTATCAGTATGCGCCGCGTCCGTTGCCCGCCTGTCTGGATGTCTTGCGTCAATGCGTGGAGGTGGCGACGGCCAATGAAACGACATATAACTTCTGCTTGGTGAACTACTATGCGTCGGGCGACGACAGCATCTCGTATCACTCGGACGATGAGCGCTTCCTCGGACCACACCCCACGATCGCATCGCTGTCGCTGGGCGCATCGCGCGATTTCCTATTGAAACATAAACCGGGGGCTGGGGAGGCTCAGGAGAAGGTAGATACAACGCCGCTGAAGTTTACATTGGCGGCGGGGGATTTGATGGTCATGAGAGGCGAGACACAGGCAAATTGGCTGCACAGCATCCCCAAGCGTAAAGGCAGCCAGGCGCCCACGGGTCGCATTAATATTACCTTTCGCAAGGCTGTCGTGCCGGGGGGGACCAATAACTACTATAATTATAATGTTGGGAAGGGGCCGGTCTATCGGTGGAATCAGGACCGGGAAGAGATGGTGATGGTTGAGTCTTAACACGCATATAGCACCTAGGCTGGCAAAAAGAAAGGAGTCTGCATGAGGCAGATCTGTTCGAGCCGACGGTATCATAGCCATATACGCTCGGTCTTACCGTTGTCTGAGGAAACTGACGACTGGTCTCCCTATGTACATACAGTCGACAAAAGTGAGTATACTGAGAAGCATGTCAAATCTCTGCTTCATATCATCATAGGGCATCATTAGCTTCTGCACGGGTCCACTCGACACCCCATCCATCTAGTTCGTATCGGGAATCTCAATATCAATATCGATTACTGGAATGTTCTTCAAAAAGTCGACCAACATCGAAACCAACTGCCACTCATTAGCGATGCAACACATGCACTATGCGAGATCTTACCTTGGATGCATTGCTGATCAGGTTTCGTGTGAGATTCACTCTTTCTGACGTGAGCAGCCCGCTGGCATTCTTCAAGAGCCCTTCAACATCCTCCAGAAGCTCAGGCGTGACCATCGGCGCCACAGCCTCCAATAAGTCGCTGATATACTGCACGCCCTCCTCCGTCAAGAGACCGCCAGCATTGTCCAGCAACGACGGAAGCATTCCCAGCTTCGGGGTCAAGTTCCTGGCTATACCATCGATGAGCTGACCGATTTGTTTAACACGCTTCTCTGTTAGCAGGCCCTCGGCCGTTGCCAACAGCATCTTCGCCCGCTCCAGCATGTCTGGAGTCAACCCGGTCGAAGCGGTGTGGATCAGTCGGCGGATGTTGCGGGCGCCCGCCGGCGTCAAGAGGACTTTGCCATTCGCAATCAGATCCGTGATTTCCTTGCGCGACTCGGACTCGAGGATCGGGGCGGCGGTCGTGAGCAAGTCTTGCACCTGGTCCATCAGCTCGGGCATGTCCTTGACCAGCGACCCAGCCACGTTGATCAACGACGCGACGTCCTTGCTGAAGTCTGGCGTCAATAATGCGTGTCCATTCTGCACGAGAGGCCTGATCTTTGGCAAAGAGCCGTCCTGAACCAGAATATCGGCGTTGTCTATCAACCCGCGGATTTGGCCCACAGATTCCTCCGTCAGCAGCGAGCTGCCAATGTCGAGGAGGTCGGGGAGTGTCTTTAGACGATCCATATCCAAGTCGCCCACCCCGTCCAGCGCGGCTTTGAGCTGTCGAACTGTCTGCGCCGTGAGAAGCTGCCCAGCCCCCGTCAAGAGACTCTCGATCTTGTCCAGGTTGTCTGTCGTCACCAATTGGCCAACTCTGCCGACGAGGCCGTGGATATCCTGCACCATGTCTTGCGTCAAGAGCCCCTTCGCGTTCTCCAGCAAAGCACTGATCTGCTTGATCCCCTCCGGGAGAAGGACCTCATTCGCAGCATGAACCAGCCCCTTGAGATCACCAATCTTGTCGGCCGGCAACGCCTCCTCGACACTGCCTACCAACACCTTGACCTCCCTGTTGAACTCGGGGGTAAGCAGCGTATTCGCATTCTCCACTAGACCCATAATCTTCCTCATATTGGCCTCCGTAACCAACGGTCCAATCCCATCAAGCAGCGTCGCAGCGTCATCAACAACCGCCGGAGTCAGCAGCTCCGACGCATTATCCAACAATCCCATCACCTCGTCCAGCAGCCCCTGATTCCGCAGGTCAAACCCAACCTGGATCAGATGCTTGGTCTGCGGGCTCGTCGGCGGGTCGCCCAGGTATGCCATGTGGTGGATGACGGACAGGGCATCCTTGATCAGCGTGGGCGACAACGCCCCGGTCACGCCCTGCAGCAGGCTGCCCAGGTCTGTCAGCGGGTTTCCCGTCAGCCCCGGGATGGGATCGAGTTTGAGGGTTCTGCGCTCGGGGGCGTCATGTTTGCCGGCTCGCAGTGCCGCTGCGTGTTGGAGATTGCGTAGGTGGGTGAGTAGATGGGCGGCTTTTGCGTTCCAGTGTTCCTCCGCTGCGGTTACCCGGCTGAACAGCCAGGTTGATAGAACGACAGGGAGAACGACGAGCCGATAGAGCAGCATATTGGCGATGTGGCAGCCAGCAGCGCAGCCTGGCAGTCATGTTCCTCCCTCGCCCATTGCGAGCGTTTTGCGAGCAATTCACTCTTAACCGCCTCGCGCGCACCCTGATCTACATCTCCATCCCAAAGGTGTCTTGCGGGGAAGATCGACCACTACCCCACGGGGTCCAAGCTGCCTGACCTGTCTGTTAGCGTGTTGATCAGGTTCGATCATGCCGGTGCACTGACCGTACAGGGGATCTAGGTCCGTTGTGTACCGAGCCGTCGGATCTCGGACAAGGCGTGGCATGTGAGGATGGCGGATATAGACGTGGTTGCATTTCAGATCAACACTGGAGACGCTCCTCCAATGAAGGGAAAGTGTGGAGAGATGTGACGGCCACACGGCTCATGGTACTATATCTCTCGATCCCACCTATCACGCCGGGTCTACAGGCCTCGCGAGCGCTGGAAGGTCATCTAGATCGGCAGTTGCAGAGAGAGAACGGCATTGAGATCCATCAAGGAGTATATCAACACGAACGAGCAGACGAATGACCCCAAGACTCCGCATGCCCCGCCTAATATCCTGCCTAGTTGAAATACGTACATATTTTTAGCTGTCCAGCACAATCGCCCCGTCCACATCGATCCCCGTATGCCCCGGACTGCCGTGTCCGTCGCCAAAGAACTCCTGCACCCACGAGCTGATCAATGGGTCAAACGACTCCGTCGTCTCCCGCAATTGCCATTTCTCCGCCTCCGTCTCATACACCGGTCCATAGGACAACTCCGCGTCGCCACCAGGGGGCGCATACTCGCCGTACTCGCCTGGAGCTTGCGGCGCGGGCGAGTCTACGGGGACGGCGTCCAGGTATAGGTAGTCCAGGTTGACCCGTGGGTCATTCTGCGCAGGGTACGTCTGGCCGTTTCCATTTCCATATACCATGCTGGAGCCTGCAGGCCCCGCCTTGCTCGGGTCGCCTGGCACCGGAACGTCATGCTGCACCGGCTGATCACCCGGGAAGCCCTGGTCGACACCGGTGGTGCTCGACGGGGTGAGCGTCTTCACGGCGGGGGAGCGCGCGTTCGCGTCGTGCACCGTGTTGCGCCGCACCCGCGAGCCCAGTCGGGGCCGCTGTTTCGGCGCCTCTACGTTGATGGTCCAGGGCAGGCGGATGCCGATGCCAATGGGCGGGATGCACCGCACCAGCTCGGGCAGGGCGCTGTCGTACGGCAGGCGGCCCACCGCCAGACTATAGTCCACCGAGGTGGAGATGAGGAGGTACGCCCGGGGATACCGCAGGAAGGCGTCGAGCCAGCAGTTTGCCCGGCCTGCGACGGTGCCTGGCGGCGCGGGGACTACCTCGCCTGTGCCGTCGGGTTTAAACCCGGCTTGGCCGGAGACGGAGCTAGGTGCAGGCGTTGGGGAGGACGGGTTTTGGTCCCAGCGCATGAAGAGGTGCTGGGCTGTCATGTATGCCAGCTGCAGGATGTGGTTTGTGCCTGCGCTGACAAAGTCGGTCACGTCGTATACTCGTCCTGAATGGTGGACGATCTCGCCCAGCGCGTCGAGACGGCGTCGACGGACATCCATTTCGGAGCTCGACGGCGACAGCTTGAGGTCGATGGCTGTGAGGACGAGGGGCATGCCGACGTAGGCCAGTCTGTCGCTCATTAACTGCTGGTCGAGACGGACGTGGTGTGCAGACTTACATGCTTAGAGGTAGGTTCTGGGCTCGACCTTCGCGGCTAAAGTATTCCATTATGTCCGTCAACCGGTCCATCGCGTCCCGAAGGGTGTTGCCTATCTCCCACACCTGCTTGATGTAGCTTTCGCCCGCAAACATGAGGTGGTTCTCGACGAGCAGGGCTTCATAGTGTGCGAGATCGATCCGCGCCGTGCTATTGCCGTGTTACCTTTGATTGACTGATAGGTGTGCCAGGGGACCTACTGGTAGTACATATAGGTAAACTTCGTGAATAGCGTCACGGCCTCAGGGACGTTCCCCTCCAGCAGCGCCCCCAGCTGCGAACACGTCTCCCATTGATTGAGCGACGCGCGGATCCGACTCACCGTGGCCAGGGACTCGTGGAACTGCTCCAGGGAGAGCGTCGGCGCAGACAAGCCGTGAGACGCAAACACGAAGGAGATCATCTCCGTCAACATCACCGCCAGCCGACACTGCTCCTGGAAGACTTTCAGCAGCATCCGCTTCGTCTCCGGGTCATAGACGCGGGAGAACTGGATTTCGTCTTCCACATCGGCTTCCTCCAGGAGATCGGCGGCCATGCTGAAATGGGTGGAGGTCACTTGCGGACGGCGTCGCAGGCCCAGACAGAGACTTCGGTCGCGCAGGATGATCGACCACCAGAGTCTTTTCTTCTGCGACGGCTCGACGTCTTCACAAGGTCCCGGCTGACAACCTACAATCATGGCATTCTGAATGGCGCGCGTGAGCCAGAGGCTGCCCGCCTGCGGCTCGTCTGCAGATGTATGAAGCGAGAGGAGGGCTGCGCCTTGCGCCAGGAAAAACGGACGATCTTCGCCTTGCAAGTCGAACAAGTACTGACGTTGATTAGCTGGGGGTTGACCGGTATACCGTCCGGCTGCATGCTTACCTTGGTTCGTTTGTACAGCGTGTTTCGTGCGTTCCGTTTATCTTCAAACCCACACTTCTGTAGCGTCTCCTGTGATACATACTATTCCCTGTCAGCACGCTCCAGTCCAAGAGACCCCGTCACCTACCGGACAGCTGGCAAACAGCAACGCCTGAAACACAAACAGCGATATACGGCCTGCGTCCGTCTCCCCGTCCCGCTGCTCGTAGATATCCCAGGCCTCCGCCTCGTCCAGCACCGGCATCGACGGATGGATTTGTAGGAAGTATTGCCGGATGAACTCGTTAAGCAGACCCTTCTCCGGCACGGCCAGCGAGCCCTTGGAACTGAGGAAGGCGACATCATCGCGCGGCAGCGTCGACGCGCCCTTGAACTCGATAAATTTGTACAGCGTGTGGTTTACATGTCCGCGGGGCAGCGCCGGCGCATCACGCAGGTCGAGGTCGGGGAAGAGAGAGCGGATATGGTCAATCTGGGAGTTGGTGCTGGAGGTGATGGATTCGAGGCGGCCTCGTGTGATATTGACGTCGTCTTCGGGGTTCTGTGGGACGACGAAGCCCCCAAAGCTATAAACACATGTCAGTCAAACTTGAACGGAGTACATGACATCCATCTGCGCTTCTAAATCCTCTGTTCCCCGCTACTTCTGTCTCAAATACAGGACTTACTTCCGCGGCAACTTCCCCCTCAGCACGCACTCCGGCCGTCCATCCTGACGACACCGCGTGCAGGGACACCCGCGGATGGAGGCATCGCACCGCACTTTGCGGTGATGGCACCACGAGCACGCCTTGGGGGCTCTTCGTGTGCGTCGCAGCATGAGCGCAACAGATCAGATCAGATCTCAATCGGAGGAATCAGTCGTGCGGGATCGACCGACGATAGCGGCGGGCTTGGATGAGGCCAGGAGATGCAACCCAGCTGCGGGGATAGCAGAAGGGCAGAGACCATCTGTTCCGTGCTAGGACCATGCCCTCGACTCGTGACGGGTCGCCACTAGACCGCCAAGCAGCGATGCTGTGCCTGCTATGCCTCCAGAGGGGCCCCTCATAGGCCGTTGGCTGCGATCAACGCTGCTGCACCCACCAGCTCTACTGCTTCGGGGTTAGGGGTGTGTCCCGGCTCAGGATCTCCGAGCTGGGGCGGACTTCGTCTACGTACAACTGGTCAGAGGGAGTACTGTCATGCTGTTTGTCCTGGAATGGACTGGTCTACTGCGTCTGGTCTACTCTGGTTGGCGGCCGCCATGCGGACTCACCTTCCCTGGCGTCCTCGTTGCCCCTTTTCCTGCGGTCCACCGTTGGCACCCGGTTTAGCGTGCTGGCCACGTTCTCGGTATGATCATCCTGACCCCGCGCTGATACTGTGGAGAGGAAGCTTGGCTCCCGCGGTAACTCGGCTCGAGTGTGGAGATGACGATTACTAGCGAGAGCAAGCGGGATGAGGGCAGGCAGATAATGACTCGCGTTGTGGTAGGTGGAAATTATACGAACCAGCAGCCAGGGTATCTAATTACAAAGCATAAAGCATACAAATGCGGTATCCAGCCCGAGCTCGATCCAACATCACGCCTCGTGACCTTCCATCCCGCCTAGGTTGGACAATCTAGATCACCTTGTCCATGCTCTGCAGGCGCCGCCGCATGTCCTTGAGGTAGTACCGCTTGGGAAACGTGCGGAGGAACTTGGGCATGAACGGATAGGTCGCGCGCGCAAACCCCACGGTGGCCTTGTAGGCGCCACGCCGAGTCCTGGTCGTCTTGAGGCCGTAGGCGTCGCGGATACGAGGGGGCAGGAGCTCGGCGGTGATGAGGCGCACCCAGGGCATGAGCACGCGGAAGTACAGAGGCAGGTGCTTGTTGTAGAGGAGTTCAGCGGCCACGCGTTTTGCGCTGTCGGTGACCTCCATCGTCGCGACCTTCTCGTCCCAGTACGCCCAGAAGGCCTTACGATCGGCCGGCCACTGCTCGGGGCGCACACGCAGCGCGACCGCGAGGACGGCGTACTCGCGGTAGATGCGCTCCGCCGTGTCGGTGTCCATCGCGCCAAACAGCTCCTCGTACATCTCGATCGCCACGGCGT
The DNA here is from genome assembly GCA_019721355.1 of Aspergillus sp. MEXU 27854. NCBI lineage: Eukaryota > Fungi > Ascomycota > Eurotiomycetes > Eurotiales > Aspergillaceae > Aspergillus > Aspergillus sp. MEXU 27854. Next base: position 4,053,739 of record JAGMTT010000001.1, read on the forward strand.
AGAGCGTCGCGGCGACCCACAGCTGGAGTTCCGGGTCGTTGGCGTCGTAGTCGGGCCCTTTGACGACGGCGTGCGCGCGGTGCACCATCTCGACGACCTGGCGCTTCTCCTCGGGCGTACCAAACGTCATGCAGTAGACAAAGGTCATGGTGGTGCGTAGTCGGTCGATCGGGCGGTAGGCAAAGTTGCTGTGGTTGTCCACGCCTTTGCCCACGCCCGGGTTGGCCACCTGGAGGAGAATGGCGGCCGCACCGCCGCCGAGAAGAGCACCCTCTTGGACAATCTTTTGGATCAGCTCGGGGTGCTGGAGCTGCGGAGTAGCAGCAGTGGCAGGAGCTTTCTCGTGCACCGAGGATGTGGAGGAGGCTGACGCCATGGTGGACTTGTGATAGATTCAAGTGCAATAGATCTGCAAGATGGCACTCGGCCAGCGACTCTCGTAGCAGGACAGAGATTCAATCTCATGTATCCACTGTCGCATTGCATCCCAGAACGAGGTTATTATACCACTGCCGCAACTCCTGGCACCTCCAGGGTGACCAGTCCACGACGGATCATATTCACGGGAGGCCACAATCATATGTTTAAAGACAAACGAGCCGCGGACCGGACGGAGAAGGCCAAAGCAGCAGCATCTGGCGAATAGAAATAAGCCCGCAGCGTTGGATCGTCGCGCCATGCGTTCGCCCATGATGATGGCATAGAGGGGATGGCGGGGTTCGAGGCAGATCCTCCGCATTTTGATAGCCCGATCTTGGTCAATGCTACTCCAGCAGAGCCCGTCGGAGGAAACTTAATTTATCTTAGCGAGCGTGATGGTGCTTGTCCTGGGGCAGCTCCGTATAAGAAGGGGGAGGGGAGGAATGTAGGGGGAGGAGCCGGAAGGGAGCTTGACCGTCCCCTTTGGGTCTTGTCTGGTCATTCTCTAGTCATTCTCTGGCATTCAGTATATAGACACACTTGTATTCTTGTCAATTCCTCATTGACCTCTTATATACGGAGATTGCACCATGGCAGTGGGAGATCTCTACAAGGCCTCCCAGCGGGCCCTCGGCTCCAACAGGGGGGCGATGGACCCGTCCGAGGACGAGAAGAGCAAAGGAATGGCCGTTTCTGCAGGGGCCGATGTCGAGCATGTTGAATCTGTTGGAATGGCCGAGAAGCCAGGGCGCATTCGAGCCACGAACCAGAAGGTGAAGCGGCATCTACGGCGGTTCTGGTGCTGCTATCTCATCGCAGGCATTGTCTTTTTGGCCATCTTCCTGCCACTCTTGTACGCCTTATGTCTTTGACGGTTTCTGAACGAGAGTAACTTCTTACTGACACGTTTAGCTTCATCTACGCCATTCCGGCAATCGCACAGAAAATCGTCGACGATACCTCCCTGCCCGTCTACTCGGCCAACATCATCGACCCGACGCCGGACACCGTCACATTTAGCATCGACACCGCATTGACGATCCCTGCGGGTCTAAAGGTCAAGACGCAGCCCATTGCGCTGAATCTGTTCAACCGCGCGGTGAAGCCGATGATCACCTATATCACCGTGAACTTGCCGAGCTACACGCTGGACGGACACACCAAGATGCACGTCACGCAGTCCGATACCAAGATCCAGGACATGGATCAATGGGTTGATGCGTTGAACACTGCAGTTTACAACAAGGAATTTACGCTGTCAGCAAAGGGGACGACGGTTGCGCATCTGGGGGCATTGAAGGCCGATCTCACCCTCGACAAGGACATCAAGCTCGCAGGTAGGTACATCGACTTGAAAAAACGACACGCAGTGCTAAGTCATACAGGGCTTGACCGACTGAGCGGATTTTCCATCCCCAGTGCCCGTCTAGTAATCCCTGCTGAGGATGACGGGACGAATCTGCGTGGCACTGCTGTCCTGCCGAATCACTCGGTCGTGACCTTTGCCCTGGGCAACGTCACTCTCAACCTGCAGAGCAAGGACCTGGTGCTCGGCCACGCCCTGATCCAGAACGTCGTCCTGAAGCCAGGCAACAACACCGTGGATCTATCCGGTCGACTGGAGATCTCCACCGTCCTGTCAAATCTGGGCGAGATTCTGGAAAACAACGCCGAGGCCATTCGAGAAGGTAACATCGAGCTGTCCGCCTCGGGCAACCAGACTATCTATAACGGGGAGCACATCCCGTACTTTGAGCGGGTGTTGAATAATCTGACGCTGACGACGCGTGTGCCCATCATGCGGCTGTTGCTCGATACAGTCCAGGGATTTCTGAATGGAAATGGCTCCTCGTTGCTTTCTGACATTGGTTCCATGGGCAACGATGTGTCCAACATTACGAATATATTATCGAACTCGACGGCGTGATGATGCTTATATACCCTTAATGATACACGAATACTCTAGCATTTCTAGCAGACTAAGCGGCGGTAGATACATGCAGTATGTTATGGACTAGACTAGAAGAAGGACCATGCTGGTTCCACCGCTGATCTCTAGCCACGGCACGGCTTGTAGAGCCGAAGACCCCGCCTAACGAACTATAAAACCGGAGCTATCACGGGGGGGGGGTTCATACAAGGATCGTGCTCATCTGTGTGCCTCGTCTTCACCGTCATGTCGAGTCCAACCCCCGTCGAAAAACCCCTGACCGTCTACTCTCGCGAGCAAGTCGCTGAACATAATAAGGCTGGTGACTTCTGGATGATCATCAATCAGGAGGTGTACGATGTGACGGAGTTTCAATCGGAGCATCCGGGGGGAGGAAAGAGTGCGTGCTCTGATATTTCTAGACCAGCGAGGTACTAATCGACCTGAATAGTCCTGCTCAAAGTCGCCGGCAAGGACGCCACCAAAGACTTCCAGAAATACCACCGCGACGCCATCCTGCGAAGATACAAAGAGCGACTACAGATCGGGGTGGTGAATACCGACCCTCCAGCAAAGAAAGGGTTCCTGAAGAAGTTATTCAAATAGACTCGCAAATACTCTCTCTCTCTGGACAAGCAAAGCAAGCGACATACATTCCTCCCATATATACAATGTACACGTACATCTATGTAGCTACAACTTCGGCCCCTTACCCGCCTCGATCTCCCTCTGGCTCTCCTCCCTCAGCATCCGCTTGAGGATCTTCCCACTGGCATTCTTCGGAATCGCCGCCACAAACTTCACGCCCCCGGTCAGAGCCTTGTACTTGGCCAGCCGCTCACCCATGTACGCCTGCACGTCCTTCTCACTCAGCCCGTCACCGGTGCCCGGCCGCCGGACCACATAGGCGCGCGGCAGCTCGCTGTCCGGCAGGACGCCGCGCAGGCCGATGACGGCGGCGTCGACGATCTGCGGGTGCGCCAGCAGGACGGCCTCGAGCTCCGGCGGGGCGACCTGGAACCCACGCACCTTGATCAGCTCCTTCTTGCGGTCGACGATGTACCACTTTTTCGTCGCGCCGTCGCAGTACGCAATGTCGCCCGTGTGGAACCAGCCCTCCCTGTCGAACGACTCGGCGTTCGCCGGGGGATTGTTGAAGTACCCCGGCGTGACGGTGGGCCCGCGCACGCACAGCTCGCCGCGGACGCCGTAGGCGGAGATGTTGTTTCCGGCGTCGTCGACGAGTCTACCCCGTTAGTCCATACGCTTCCTATTAGGGATTAGATAGCGGAGGGACGAACTTAGCCTCCAGATTCGGGATCAACCGTCCCACGCTCCCCGTATCGTCCTGCTCCGGGTACGGAAACATGGTCGCGACGCAGCACGTCTCGGTCATGCCCCAGACCTGCGTGCAGGGCGCGCCGTCGCCGATGAGCGCGCGGAACTTGGCCTGCGCGTCCTTGTCGAGCGGGGCGGCGCCCACGGACGCCGCGCGGATGGACTTGAGCCACGGCTGCTTGTGCGAGAGGGGGGTCATGAGGATGGCGATGACGATGGGCGGCACCACGGCCACGTCGGTGATGCGGTACTTTTGCGTCGTGCTCAGGAAGAGCGGCAGGTCGAAGCGGCGCATCATGTAGACCCGGTGGCCGGCGCGGAGAGTGCTGAAGTGCGTTGAGGGCGCGGCGGCGGCGTGGAAGATGGGGATGGCAACGATGCGGGATACCTTCGCAGATTGTGAGCAATATTCTCGTTGACACTGAGGAGATCCAATAGGAAGTGGAAGGTACCTGATGCGGTCGCGGATGGATCTCAAAGACCAAATGGTGCTGGGCGATCAGATTGCGATGCGTGATCGCCACGGCCTTGGGCAACCCCGTCGTGCCGCTGCTGAACAGTCTGGCGGCGGTGGTTTCGCTCGACGTCTTCAGGTCGTCGAATCGCACCCAGTCTTCTTCGTCTGCGGCGAGCAGATCGGTCCACGAGCGCATCCCCGCCGGCACCTTCTGCTCCGGCTGGGTGTTGAAGATGCGCAGGTTGGTCTCGGGGATGTTGGCTTCCTTCAGGGCTGCGCCGAGCGGGCCCAGCAGCTCGGGCTCTGCAATCACGAAGCGCGTCTGCGAGGCCTTGAAGTGGTGAGCGAGCTCCATCGTGGTGTAGGCTGGGTTGGTGCCGGTGTAGACGCCGCCTGCGCCGACAATGGCGAGGACCAGCATGGAGTAGTAGATCTTCTATGTCAGTTATGGCTATCTGTGTTGAGATTCCGAGTGGCATACATCATTGAAGGAGTGGATTGCGACGCAATCGCCCTTCTTGACGCCCCAGGCGCGAAGACCGCCGATTAGTTTGCGGATGATGGTCTGCGCCTGGTTGTAGGAGATGGAGCGCGAAGGGTTGTGGACGTCGATATAGACCTGTATCTCGTGTTAGAGCTGAAGCTTCATATACATCAATTCAGTCATACCGGCTCATCATGGTTATAATCAGGATTGGAAAAGATGTACGAGATCACATCGGTGGTGGGCACCGGCACCCGGGACGCAGGTTCAAAGATCATGCTGAGCTATGTAGAGAAATACGAACAGAGAAGCAAAGCTGACAGGGCTTGAGGCCATATAAAGGACTCCAGCCACGTCAACCCCGCTGACAAGCTAAGCACTAGCCGGTCCACCAGCTGCCAGTAGCTCCAGCGGTGATCAGCGGTATCTCGGAACTCGGTCTGGAGCGGTGGATACTGTAGGGCCTGTGAAGGGGGGGGGGAGAGAATCGGAGAACTTCTAATAACCCAGCAGTGATGGGATTACATTTCTAGTGGTTGAGAGTCACTGTTTCATGCAATGCAATCTCATTCACTCTATTATGTATGTATGCTATGCTATGCCAATGCAACCGCTCAACGAAAAAACTCCAAAACAAGCCCAAACGAAATCTCCTTTTAGATCCCACGACCTTCTGCATGCGAGTCTATTATAAGGTATGCAAGATTATGATTCCCATCACAGGTTGATCTGGAACCGCGGATTCGTCCGAATCTTCTCGCCATACTTCCAGAATAACAACGGACAGACACACATCGCCAGCGCGATGAACGCAAGCAACGAATTGCCCCAGCCCAGTCCTAACGAGTCGTACATGGCCGGTCCTGCCAGCGGCAGCACTGCCCCGACCAGAGACCGAACGGCTGTGTTGGCCGCCGTCACGGAGGCAGCGTACCGGAGATAGGAGTCAACAAGGTACGTGTTTGCCGCCATGAAGACGGTCATCAATCCCACGGCGAAGACGCCCGTGCCGAGAATGGGCACAATCCAATGGGTCTGCGCCTTGGCTGCCCAGCCGTACCAGAACAGTCCGATCGGAATCAGCCAGCAGCCTACCATCATGGGCGGCAGACGGGACTCTGGGCGGAAGCACCCTTTGGCGGAGTGGGTGATGGCGATGTGGTTCGCGACGGCGCCACACACAATCAGTCCGATCACCGATCCAATGCCGAATCCGAGATACGCCAGGCCTGCGATACCCGGGGAGAAGCCGTAGTTGTTCTCGAAGATCGGGGTGAGCGTCGTGAACATCAGATACAGGTAGCCGTACGTGACGGCAGCAAAGAGGGCCATCATGAACACGATTGGCGACAGGAAGAGCAGCTTGACAGGGCGCGCCAGGGTGAACCAGAAGAGCTCCTTGGTCGTCAGTCCACGGTCGTAGACCGAGCGCAGCTTCTCGTTGCCGGTCTCTTTGCGTAGACGCGCAACCTTGCGCTCCAGGATGACCGGAGCGTATGATTCACGGTAGGCCAGAACACACCCGATGGTCATGACGCCAGTCTATTGATGTGAGTCAGAGTCAGTCGTTGTTCTTTCGTTTCCTCAAGTCTCTCTTCTTTTGATTACAACTTACCGCAATCGCAATCACCCAGAACACCCAGCGCCAGCCCTCATTCTCCGCCAGAAATCCACCGCAGACAGGTCCGATGACCGGGCCCATGATAGGCCCCAGCGCCCAGATAGCCATGATGCCGGCTCGCTTCTCCTTGGGCACCATGTCGGCAACAGTGCCGGATCCGATGGTGAGCGGACAGACGCCCGCAATGCCCGCCAGCAGACGGAACACAATCAGCTGGGGCAGCGTCTGTGCCACCGCGCAGGCGATGGTGAAGATCAAAAAGAGCACGTTGCACGCGTGATACAGCGGGACGCGCCCATACAGCTCGGACAACGGCGCAATGATGAACGGGCCAACCATGTAGCCCAAGACGAAGACAGACACCACGAATGAGGCCAGCATCTGGTCGGCCGAGTGAAAGTCGCGCATCACGTCGCCGACTCCCGGCGCAAACATGGACGACGCCAGGGGCCTATGCAGCGCACATGGTCAGTCTCGGCTCGTTGTTCACAGACAGCCTACGGAGTCCGTCTCCAGATCGCATGCACCTACGTTATGAATGTGTTAAACGCCATCAGCACCAGCTGGCGGACTTTCTTGCGGGTGGGCCAGTTCATGGCGTTTTCGGGGTCATCAGGCCCCTCAAAGTCGACAATATCCGGATCCACTTGCTTCTCATCCTCCTGCTGCAGATGCTCCTCCTCTTTCGGCCCCTTCTCGAGGGCGCTCGGGGTCGGGTCGGCCATGGGGATAAAGTCCGTGTCGCGCAGGGCTCGGTCGAGATTGCAAAAACAACCAGCAAAAGGAGGGGGCCGCCATGACCGGGGGAGGATTGTGATTATATACGGGGTGACTCCGACTGCATTCTCAGCCTAGTCGCATCCACTCAGCCTGGCTAAAATTGAGGCCAAAGTCCATGCCCGGCGCAGGCCGCCAATCAGCCACTGTAACCGAGCCTGTGCCAGCTCCACCGACTCGGCTTAACCGAAGACCGACGGGGCCTGTTTGGCGGCCACGAGGCGTTATGCGGGGAGTTATGCACTTCTTATACGAAAGTGTTATACGAAGTGGGGGAGGTATTATGAGGCCGGCTCTTTATCCGTGCCACTGGGGCATCTGGACAAGAGACCAAGCTTCGCTTGAAAATTTTTGCAACGGGATCTTCCTTCGTTGGTTCGGTTAGGGATTTCCTTTGATCATTCTTTACATCGAGTACAGAGTCTACCTGGAATGAAGGTATTCAAGTGATACTAACCATTAGGACACTTGACAAGGACTCGAATAGCTGGCGATTCTCCTTTATGCCGTCGGGAGAACAATCTCGAAAACGCCACATTAGGGACCTCGGGCTTGGCGACAGTCGGACAGTCTTTATCCGCCGAGAGGCTGAGGCGATAGCGGTTTGCATAGTCCTTGGAGATAACCATGTACCTGGACTTCTTCTGGAGATGGTCATGGAGATGGTTGTGTTGTTGGGTGATTTACACGATGTTGTTGTCTTGACAGGAAAGTTAGGGCAAGTCAATCAGGTGATGCTCCCTTCAAGTATATATCTCTCTCGACAGAAGCCTACCTAGTTTACACCAGATACATGTATTGCTCCATGATGTCCATTTATTTAATGTGTTTGATCTCTCACGTCACTCATGATAGTCCATTAGGTAGTCCGTATGCCACTCCCACTCCTCAGCCTCGTGGCGTAGACAAGCATCACTCAACCTAGCCCGACAGTCCTGCAGCAGTCATCTAACATGCCAAGCAAGAGGCGAAGCCAAGAAAGTAGCGGACCATGTCGACAATTTCCAGATGTTGTTCCTGTGCGGAATGCCCCAGGTTAATTGTCAAGTTGAGGTGGGTGGGCCGTGTGGTCCACACGACCATGCTATTATTATGGTCAGACTTGGGTGCGATCAACCAGATCTCGAGCTATTCTCAAGGGTCTGTCGACTCCCCATGTCTCGTTGAGCATTGACCGATGGCGACAATAGCACGGCGTACCCCACGGCCAATGTCATATCACTTGCAGCCCAAGACCATACCGTTGCCTAGCGGTTCAACTCCGCACTGAACATCCTCAACTACCGACAGTAGCGCCGCTCGATACGTCAGTCAAGAGCAACGGGCCCTTGGCAAGTGTTGATGATGTTATGTTGGTTGCCCACAGACGGAGGAACAAGGAAGTCTGCCAGGAGGCAGATAATAGATGATTCTCTGCAGGTTTTGAGTGAGTGTTATGTCCACCCCCGCCTGTTGGTGAGGTTCTCTCATGAGCTCTCGCCGCATCTATATAAAGTCCCCCTCCACCTCCCGTTCGACGATGTCAGATAGATACGCAAAACGACTCCGCAGGACGGAGGCGGCCGGCGATGGCTTGGCTATCCACAGTTGAAACCTACCGGACCCTCCAGAGAACGAGTCCCATGGTCGGATCCATTTCATGGAGACACTGAAGACTCGGCGACGGTATAAAGCGGCTCAAGACCCCATGGGGCGCAGGCCGTCGTCAAGGGACTGTCGTATCTTCTGCCGTCTTAAGTCTACAGTACTGTATATCCCTTACCATGAAGCTTACGATTGCCACCATCTCTTCTCTCCTTGCCACTGCTGTGGCCGCCGCGTCAGGCTCAGACTTCAGCTACGATGAGTTAAAGGGACCATTAAATTGGTACAGCCTCGACAAGAACCACAATGCTGCCTGTGTCCACAGCCATTTCCAGTCCCCTATCAACATCGAAACCCACCACATCGGCTACGTGCCCGAAGGGTTCCTGGAGATAGACATTCCAGAGACCAATGGCACTCTCTTCAAGAACAAAGGGACGACTCTGGAGGTCGAGCTGCCGCATGGATCCTTGACGGCCGGTAACATCAGCTACATCCTCACGCAATTCCACTTTCACACCCCCAGCGAGCACCGAGTCGACTCGCAATACTTCCCGCTGGAGGTGCACTTTGTCTTCCAGGATGCCGGTAGGTGGCGAGACTGTCCTCACGATGCAACAGTAACATATACTAACCCTCCTCAGCCGGCAACACAGCTGTCGTAGGATTCCTCTTTGAGCTCTCCGAGTCCCACGAATCCTTCCCCCTGTTCCACTCCATCTTCAGCCACGTTCCCAAGATCGCCCGTCCCGGCTCGTCGACCACCACCGGGCCCTTGGACTTTGGCCCGTTGGCCGACTTTTTCGACTGCCACGCCGTCTATCAGTATCTGGGCTCGCTGACCACGCCGCCCTGCACGGAAGGCGTGAACTGGTATGTCAGCGCTGGGTACCTCCCGCTCGACGTCCGCAGCTACAACATCCTCAAGAAGGTGATCAAGTTCAATGCGCGGTACACTCAGAACCAGCCTGGCGGCGAGAACCTCCTGATGCATGAGGCGAATGCGCTGCGAACCTCCCGATTCTGGCATTGATTCGGTGCAGGGGAGTACGTTGCAGATAGATGGCTAAAGTCCGCATCCGCGCGGCACGATGTACATACACTACCTATAGAGATTCTTGCACAAACATGCGTCATTGACTGATGATTGGGTTCCTTACTCCTCGCACTTACCGCCTGACAACGGCACCCTCCATTCCACCAGAAGGTACGATAGTAAGCCCCCTCTGCACTGTCCCTCACCTACAACGGCAGTGCAGGACAACATTGCCCCCACGCCAAGAGCAAAATTCGCCCAGTCCGTCGCATCCACAGACCCCTCCGCCTAGGACGACTTGGCACCAACAGGACGAATATGTATGGCTGGGAATTCCTCGAGCGCGGCACATTTCCCGCTGTCAGGGGCGGCCAAGTCATCCTTCTGCCCGAAATGAATGCTTGCCCGTGATGAAGGGGGGCCTGGGTGCCGGCCCGGGAGCGTTGCCAAGATATAGAATCGGAGTTCTCCGGATTTCGGAGGAATGCAAGAGGCGTTGAGTCTTGTTACTGGGGGGTGAATTTTCCTGCATCTGTGGCATGATCTTCGTTGGGGTCGCTGTTGTTGCGTGGCGGATGAAGCCCGTGCGAGTTTCGTACGGAGTATGGAGTAGTGATGATAAGAAAGAAGTGAAGGGGGGCTTTTTACGTGAGATTTCTTGAGCCATTTTGAGGTCGTCTTGGAACATCCTTGGTGAGTATATCAAAAAGTATATCAAAAAGGGTACCATATGATCTTGAGGTTCATCTGGAAGTCATTTATGTAACCAAAATGCAGTACGTAAACTACGCTCTTATGGGGATATGGTCTAGTGGTATGACGTTCCATTTGCATTGGAAAGGTGATGGGTTCGATTCCCATTTTCTCCACATAGTTTTTTTTTTTTGCTCCTCATATACACACATATATGCACCTATACGAAATTGATTTCCTATATATAGCCTCTGGGGCTTTCTTTCCCCTTCTGGGTGCCGCCGCTTCTGTGACGGTGCTCAGGGGCCTGCTCAGTAAGTATTTTCTGTCATCGAATTGAGCTCAATGAACACCCAGTGAGCACCCAGTGAGCAGTCACGTGCACCCTGAGCTACTCACCCTCTTTCTTTATTTTGCGTAACTAGTTTGACAGTAGTGCCCAGATTAACCATCCCCAAATACTCATGCCCATGCCTGTGTCCATACTGAATGACGCAAACCAAAACTGATGGGAATGGAATGGTTTCTGCGTGGCAAGCTGCGTGAAACTGACTTAGAGACCTATAGGCCGCAAATGCATCTTCATTTCGAGGGAATTATAAAAGCGTACTTTTCCTCTCCTATTTGGAAGGCAATGTAGTCAGTCCATAGGAGTGCAAAATCCCGAATAACATACTTCACCTCATTTACTTCACTTTGATCTCTCCCCGTCTTTGTTGTCTCTACTTTTTCTTCCTATACCTTCACTCCTCTCATCCTTAGCTAACATGAGCAAAAGATCGTTTTGGCGCGATGAAGATGCCCGGAAGAAAGGCCATGAGCGTCCGCTGAAAAGTGGCTATGTTTCCAGATGAGGGGCGGTTAAATGTCGCGGCTAAATACGGCACTTTTGATCGGAGTAACTCCACGATAAAACCACCCCATGGGGAGGAAGAAAGAACAGCTATCTCCCCGTTCATTCTTACATTCGATCTCGAACAGCTCTTCATCATGCCCCCCATTCAGAACCCTATCCTGCCCGGGTTCAACCCGGATCCGTCGATCATCCGCGTTGGCGAGTACTACTACATTGCCACATCCACCTTCGAATGGTGGCCTGGAGTCCAATTATTCCAATCCAAAGATCTCGCCAACTGGGAACTCGTTTGTCGTCCTGTGACACGCAAGGCTCAGGCCGACCTTCGTGGGGAACCGGATAGCTGTGGTATCTGGGCGCCTTGTTTGAGCCATGACGGTGAGAAGTTCTGGCTCGTATACACAGATGTGAAGAGGAAAGACGGCTCTTTCAAAGACACGTACAATTATATCATCACCGCACCATCAATCATGGGTCCGTGGTCGGATCCAGTCTTCGCCAACGCCTCGGGATTCGACCCATCCCTTTTCCATGACGATGATGGCAAGAAATGGTTTATGAACATGACATCGGACCACCGCCGGCGTCCACTTTGGTTCTCGGGGATTTATCTTCAAGAATTCGACCCCGAGGCTGGGAAGCTGGTCGGCCCCAGGAAAAACATCTTCCAAGGCACAGAACTCGGACTAGTCGAGGGACCCCATATTTATAAGCGAAACGGGTGGTACTATCTTTTGACCGCGGAGGGCGGGACGGCATACGGCCATGCCTGCACACTCGCTCGTTCTCGTGAGATCTGGGGGCCTTACGAGCTCCATCCACAGAAATGGATCCTGTCGTCCCGAGACCATCCATTTGCGGCTCTGCAACGTGCCGGTCATGGTGATATTGTTGATACCCCAGATGGCAGAACATATCTAGTGCACCTGGCAGGCCGCCCCGTCAGCCAGAAGCGCCGCTGTCCCCTGGGTCGCGAAACAGCAATCCAGGAAGCTTACTGGGAAGACGACTGGCTTTACGTCAAAGACGGCCCTGTCCCTTCATTGTATGTTGACGTGCCAGGCACACGCGACGACACTGACTACTGGGCGGAAAAAACATATACTTTCGAGGACGGCCTGCATAAGGATTTCCAATGGCTGCGCACTCCAGAGCCCGAGCGTATCTTCTCAACAGAGGGGGGCAAACTCACGCTCTTTGGCCGTGAATCAATCGGATCTTGGTTCGAGCAGGCCCTGGTGGCAAGGCGTCAGACTCACTTTTCGTTCGATGCCGAAACCGTTGTCGACTTTGAGCCGGAAGATGAGCGACAGTACGCCGGACTGACCGTCTACTACTCGCGGTTTAACTTCTTCTACCTTGCTGTCTCTGCACATTCAGACGGACAGCGAGAGCTTCAGCTCATGAGCTCCGAAAGCTCATACCCAGAAGGGACATTGAATGCCCCCGTCCCGCAAGGAGTACCGATTCCCCAGAAAGGCAAAGTGAGGCTACTTGTGAGCGTCAGAGGCAGTGACCTGCAGTTCCAATATGCGCTTGAAGGCCAGGCGCCAAAGGATATTGGGCCAGTGTACGATGCCACGATTGTGTCTGACGAATGTGGTGGCCATCTTGCCCATGGGGCGTTTACTGGGTCGTTTGTTGGCGTGGCATGTTCTGATATGAACGGACTTGTGCTGCCGGCGACTTTTGACTATATCGTTTATCGACCTGTCAAGTATAAGACCGATCGATATGACATTTAGTGTCGCGGGGTCGAATATTTGGGGGTTCGTGTGTAGATGATATGGAAATTTACCGGTATATCTAGCTGAGATTTAAGATATATCGAGTGCCCCTACGATCTTTCGTGGATCGCTGTGAGTCTCATGTCTTCCGAATACAGTAGTCCCTGGAAGGACCTAAGTAGCAAGCTTGCTTGGCTCATGGGTTAGGAAAGCAGAATGAACAGATCATCGAGATGGAGAAGAATGTAATAGTAATAATCGATAATCCTTTTTTGGATCGGACTCCCAGGGACTGAGTCAATAAGAGTAGAAGCCGGGGTCCTAGCTGAAGTGTGTGTGGGAGATGATGGATGTTCCTCCTCCTGGGTGGCCGGTAGGGGACGTCCGTCTGTTCCGACAGAGTGTAGCGACCACGTGACTGGGCCTGCCTATAGATCGCATTCACCATGTCCACCATGGCCCTCAGGATCACCCAGCTGGCAGAGGTCGGTGACAGAACCAGCTGCCTCTTGTTTGCAATACAGCCCATCCTCGAAGAAAAGAAAACGCAAATCGCAATTCCAGCTGAGGTGATATAAATCGGCTGATTCAATCTATCGTTTCTCTGCTCATCTTCTCTTAACCGCCGATGGTTTACGAGCTTCAGTAAGTCATGTCATCTAACAAAAATTCATAAATGGTGCTATCACAAACAAAGTTCTCTTGGGTCCTTTCAACTTACTGTCAAAAAAAAAAAAGTCTCTCCTGTAACCTTCCCCGGACTGAATCCTTCATACAGCAATCGCCTCCGGCTGCATTTCCTGCTGTTGCCGTTCGACATGAGATTCTTCCATCTGCAAGAGGCTTTTAGCGGTATCAATGACAGTCTCAGCCAAGCTCCGAAACTCCATGCCCAACTCCCGTCTCGCTTTCGCATTCGACACTCGGTACGTCTCCGGACCCATCGCGCCCGGCAGTCCAACAGGAGTCTTCTCCCGCACTGGCATCACTTCACTGCGAAGAATATCCACGATACGCTGGTAGCTATACTCCCCATTCACTGCAAGATAGCGCTGGCCCGCTGCCTTGGGAGATTCAAATGCCAACAGATGCAGCTTCGCGACGTCACGCACATCCGCGAAGACGCAGCTGATCGGCGTAGTTTGGGGGACGGAGTTACACGATCCATTCATGAGCCGGTGGAAGTCTGCTAGGCTGGTGCCCAGAGTGGAGGGACCGTCTATGTGGTGAATGGCAGGTCCGTATGTAAGAGCGGGACACACGGTGGCAAGGGAGAAGTCGGGCTGATGGGTATCGAGGAATTCCCACGCGGCCTGTTCGGCGAGCGTTTTGCTCGCCGAATACAGACCGACCGGGTCGTCAATGGAGAGCGAGTCATAATCTACTGGGTTCCAGTCAGCCTCGGTGTAGGTGTGTCCTGGTCGGATGCCCTTTGTTCCATCGAGGATTGCCACGAGTGAAGAGGTTTGGACGACCCGGTGAACATTGGGGCAGCGGCGCTTGGCTGAGTCGAGGAGGCTCCTGGTGCCCTTGATGGATGGATCGAGAAGCTCTTCTTTGCTGGTAGGATGGAATTGGAACGGTGCTGCTGAGTGGATGATCTGTTGGGGTGTATGGTTTATGGTTGACTCGGTCAGTCTCATCACGAGCAAGGCCTACGGGAGGGATCTCGTACGCCGTCGACTCCGCTAACGGCAGTGTCATAGGCCCCATCCACAGTAATATCCGGTACAATGCACACGGACAGTCTGTCCATGTATCTTCTGTGGGCGTTGAACACCTTACTACCGGATGCGTGCGAGCGCACAGCGGCCCGAACCGAGTACCCATTCTCAAGAAAAGTGGCAGTGAGATGGGCTCCGATGAATCCTGTTGCACCGGTAATGAGAACTGTCTTGCCGTTGGATGGACCAAGATCTGTGATGGCGGGCATGTTCTGGTGGTTCGAAATAAAGATTCTGGGTATGTAATTCAAGATTAAAGAAGAGGAATGAGTGCTAATGCGTATACGTGTTGAAAGCCGCAGATATCACGAGTGCTCTCGTTAGTTTGCTCATGATGGAGCCTGCTGCTTCGAAGCTGGTAATAAATACTTCTCAGCTCATGGGGATGCCACCGATTCGCGTCCTTACCAATTCAGCTATGATATCGTTCCATGAAGGACCTAGATCGGTCTTCACACCTTGTCCTTCAGGCCTCTTGACTTTCACGTCCAACCCGAGCATGATGTGGCACCGGAATCGGAAGCTTGTGCATGTGCAGGGCAAGCTTTCGAATGGGGTCCGAGGGCAGTACACACCCGGTGTCAGGTCCTTCAGTCGGATGTATGGGTCGGAGACTGATGTGACTGACAGCCACGCGTGCGCCGACGCGGTCTTCGATCCTTTGGCCAATAAAATAAGACCAAGAACGCATGGAGGGCCCCGAGCAGGCGCATCCTGTTTCCCTAAACCGTTCCATGCGGACATGGCACAGCGGCAATTTCCTAATCAGGCTTTTTGCGCTCGACAGTGTGATTGCCCCGCGGATCCAGCCTCGAGATACATATCCCCTTGGGTGCTGAGATAAGTAAATCCTCCGATCGGCTGAGTCGGCCAACTTCTCTGGAGACGCAAGGTGGCTTTCCTTGCTGGAATGCTGGCTTATCTACTGCATCAAACCAAGTTGGTAACTGGAGGAAGTCGCTCCTTGGTCAATGATAGGATAGAGTGTACGGCAAATAGCGCCAGGTGCAACGTTTCGAGGGTAAGAGTGGCCACCCCGAGATTCATATGGAGGGTGTTCCGAAGGTAATCTGAAACTGTATACGACCCAACCGGATCCCGGGCAAAAATGCGTGCGATCCAAGAACCTATTGCAGCCAATGAGCACTCTTCCTAACAGCTATTTCAAGAACTAATTCAAGTTGCCTCAGGTCTATATCCAACCTAGGCATGATCATATGAGAGTAGACCCTATACAACTTTCGGCGGCTCTAGATCACTATCTTGTCTCTAATGAAAGACTGGTCAAATGACCAATACTATAGAGCTTCTAATATGAAGTTCACTTTATCAAACAGACGTAATAATCATCCATTAAACGGTATATGCATTTCTTCAGCTCTATCCATGCCTAATAGATGTACCTGAATGGGAGACCCGTTAGTAAAGGGGGGGGGGTGCGTTTTATTGAGGCTGGCTTACTCAGGGCGCTCAACTCCCCGCTCCAGGACGCAGGTCACCAGGACTATGACTCGCTCCAGTCACCCCCTGCTCAGTGATCGCCTCAGGCCGCTCAGGGCGGGCTCAGGGCATGCTCAGGTCTACTCAGTGAGCAAAAAGCGGCGAGGGGTGAGCACTAAAACAGAAAGGGAAAGCCCTCGACCTGGCGAGATAATCAAGTACATATGTACCTCATCTGTCAATTGTATATACTCACTATATCTATCTATCCAATCAATCATGGTAGATGCGGCTTCTCTTCAAGTGAATCACTTTTCAGGCGGATACACCACAATGCGATCCAAATCCGCCCCCTTATAATCAACCCCGTTGTACAACCCCCCAACCGTGATCGTGTTGTGCTTCCCTTTCTCCAGGGTCAGCTGGAGAGGCGTCGACAGGATGATTCCCTTGTGAGTGTCGCGCTGGTAGAGCGTCTCGACGTTCTCGGTCTTGCCGTTGACGACGACGCTGCTGATGCGACGGAGCTGCCAGGAGCCGCCGATGCGATCAGGCTTTCCCTCAGCTGTGGATGGTCAGAACTGTCTGCGATAGGAGCGGAGGTCTACTTACGCTGGTCACCGAATCCCATGTCGTCAATGTCTGTGCATAGCGGTCAGTATCACATCGTCACTTGGAAGCGCGCAGCATACTCTGATAATAGAAAGACACCCATTGCGGCTGGCCGGTTCCCTCGATTCCTTCGAAAGTGACCGTGCTGTCGTTTCCGTAGATGCCCGTCAGGATCACTCCATCAGTCGCAAAGTTCTGGTCCAATCAGTATGTCATCTAGATACCAGGTTGCAGTCCACCCACAGCTTCCTGCTTGTATGCCTCGCCGTTGGTCTTTGCGTCCTTGGCCGAGTATGTCTTGCCCTGGATCGGTTTCCACTCGCCAGTTTTCCTGCGACGGTCAGAAGCTCCTCTAACATAAATCAGAGGCTATACGCACACGTTAAGATCGTAGACATCGTGCCAGACCAGCTCCAGCGTCTTCTTCCTCTCGTCAATCTCCATCGG
Source organism: Aspergillus sp. MEXU 27854 (assembly GCA_019721355.1). Lineage (NCBI taxonomy): Eukaryota > Fungi > Ascomycota > Eurotiomycetes > Eurotiales > Aspergillaceae > Aspergillus > Aspergillus sp. MEXU 27854. The sequence continues at coordinate 4,070,885 of JAGMTT010000001.1, forward strand.
AAGCCAGATATACCGGCTCTCCCACAGGGAGTTCATGTCCCACTGGTCGGGTCAGCAACGCATCACCAACCCGTAGGGAACCCATACCTGATCGCCAATGTACAAATACGTCGTCTTCTTGCTCCCCTTGATGCGCAGGGCGAAGCCAGACTGCGAGTTGAACGTACGCGTGTTCAACGGCGCAACAATAAACGGCTGGGACCAGGGGCCGCTCAGAGAATCGGCCCGGAACGCAACCACATCTGCAGCTGTCAGATTGTGCCTATCATCCATGCGACACCATCCACTCACTGTTGGGTCTGTAGCCCGTCTTGTGGCTCATCAACGCCCAGTAGCTCTTGTCCGTCTGGATGATGGTCGGCGCCTCGAGATCAAACTTCGGGAACCGATAGACCACCTCGTCGAGCGCCGTGACGTTGTCATTGAACGAGGTCAGGTACACGTCGCGGCCCTCGACCCTGTCGCCGTTGGAGTACAGCGCGTACGAGCGCCCGTCCTTGTAGTCGGTGAAGAGCCCAAAGTCCTGCGACCAGTTGCCCAGCGGTGCGGTGGCGTCCACGAAGGTGTACGGGCCAGCGGGCGTGTCGGACGTGGCGAAGCCCTGGAGAAGCCAGCCATAGGTGGAGTTGTCTGCGTGCCACCACATCTGCTGCCGTTAGCGTGTGCAAAGCCCGATGGAATCAATGGGGCGTACATGATATTGGCCCGCCTCTTCGCTGTAGACGACCTTGGGCCGTTGGATTATATGCTCCGGGGAGATGTAGGGATGGCCTTCAACGGCCTCTACACGAAGCACATTAGCTGGTTTTCACGGCATGCCAAGCGAAAGTATACATACCAAGAGCTTTCCCATGCGACTCCCAGGTCGCCAGATCCTCCGAACTATACACCGACACGCCACCGCCCTCCTCCTGGCCCTCCGTCTTGTGCTCGCCATACCACCAGAACTTCTCCGATTTCTCATCGAAGAGGATGCCTCCCGCGTGTGCATTGACCAGGTTGCCGTCCGTGTCACGCCACCGGCCCCCGGGGACAATGTACTTCGCCTGTGCGGCCAGCGCCAACGTGATAGTTGACAGAGCTTTGATCCCGAGCATGGTGTAGAGCGGTACTGAGAATCAATGTCTCCCAGGGTCAATGTTTGTTGCATGCTGTCTGGAGTTTTATACCCGACATCCAGCCAAGACCTCGTCGGTCGATTGTATGCCGAGATTGCGGGGTCGCAAAATGAGGTTGTCGTCAATTTCTCCGGCCATCGTCTTGTTATTTGGTTATCAGGGGTTAGCGAGCTGAGAATTGGGCTTGGTGGCATGGCATACGTGTTGCCCAGATCAGGATCGATCAATTGTCTATTATTTACCCGAGACGGCTGGAGCATCGCATGTCGGGTATTTTCTAGCCTCGGTGGAGTATTTCATTCAGGAGAAAGAAGGATGATCCAAATAATCAATGTTATTGCTAATCACAACCGTCATACTGACGGCTGAAGGATCAAACGCACAGCGTCATATCGGAGGTAAGCTACATGACATTTCATATCGGGCACATGAACATATCCAGATCAGAATCCCGACGCCATCTCAGACAGACGGCGCAGAGCATCCTCGAGAGTGTTTCCATTCTGCATTGCATTTTTGAGGATGTCTAGAGGAGGCGAACATTAGTATTCGAATTGACGGGCAGAAACCAACATACCTAACAAGTTGCCACCCAGAGCAGAGTCACCACCCCCTAGGCGAGAAATGATCTTGATGATATCCTCAAAAATGCCCGCTTGCAACTTGATGGTCGGACAGTATAGGTCTGTCTGCTCGTTGAAGATGAAGGTCGCTTCGGTTTGCTTGTCCAGCGACAGCTGGACTTCTGACCGGGCTGCCCAGAAAACCTGTCAGTCTGGGAGCATCATCCATGGAAGAGCCACCTACTTAGAAGGTTGAATTTCGGCCATCGGAACTCTCTGCTGAGCCCAGTGGACGGATTCTTCGCAAATGTCGCCCACGCCTTGCGCATATACGCCGCCGCCTCCGCCTCATACCAGCTGTCTTGTACGCCGGTGACCGTCGGTGCGGTACCGAACAGCGGAAGCAGGTCGGACGTGTGGTACGCGGATCCAACCGGGACGATATACGTGTTGCTGTAGTTGCCGCCATAATACCGGTACCGCCAGGCGGGCACCAGATTCCTGAGGCGGTATCCCGCAGCTTCGGCAGCCGGACAGGTAAACCCCGCAAGGGTCAGGATATCGCCCAGCGGCCGGATGATATTCATAGGGATGGCGTTTACCTCCTCCGCCGTGAGGTTCGTGTAGGCCAACGCGGTGATGAGGAAGAATCCGGCTTCGTTGTCGGTGTTGCCGGTCATGAACGGGATACGGGCGAAGTTCCCTGACTTCCCTGCGCTCTCGATGTCTTCAGGGATTACCGTGCCGTCCCCGACGGGCATGAAGCCGCCCACCAGGCCGCCCGTAGTGAGGGGCTCAATGGCAGCCAGGAGCTCATCCTGGCTCTTGGACCGCATGCAGGTCACCGTTTGCTCTCCTGCTTCGGCGCCGCCGCAGCCGAGCGTGCTCGAGATGTTGTACCATGTCTTCTGGAGGTCGGCCTTCTTCGGGGCGATGGCCAGCGAGGAGCTCGCGACGCCCGAGTGGGCGATCAAGCCATGGGCGATAGGGTCGTCTGGGTAGCTGTATGCCATGAAATCGGTGGAGAGGCCGCCAGCCGACTGGCCGAAGACCGTGATCCGCGATGGATCTCCTCCGAATCGAGCGATGTTGTCTCTGGTCCATTCCAGGGCCAGGCGCTGATCCAGCAGGCCCACGTTCCACGGCTGGCCCGGTGCGCCGGAGAATCCGAAAATGTTCAGTCGGTAGTTGAATGAGACGACGACGACATCGTTCTCGTCAGCAAGGATCGAGCCGTCATAAACGGGGCTCGAAGAACTGCCGATTGCAAAGCCTGTTCGTAGTTAGAAAGGCCTATTTGATTTGGGTCATCTCACCTCCGCCATAGATCCAGAACAAGACGGCTTTCTTCGTCTCACCCTGCTGGGGCTTGGACCAGATATTAATGGTCAGGCAGTCCTCGTCAAGGACACTGTTTTCCTGGGATAGGGCTCGTGTGATCTTCTCGCCTACAGGGCCCCCAAGGGCGGCTTGACGCATGGGGATGCGGTTGCAGGGACAGTCACTAGTCCAGTGAGCCAAGTCTGCATGAGTAGTGGAAAGGATTGCTTACGGGCTCTGTGGCATCAATCAGCAGAGTTCGATGTAGAAGAAGGGCCAAGACATACATAAGACGTTGCGTTCAAGACTGTAGGAGACTTGTCGGCAGGCACGGGAGCAGCAAAGCGTAGGTCACCCTTTGGTGCCTTCGCATACGGAATACCTAAGTACTCCGAGACATTAGGACGCAAAGAGGATGCTTTACCTTTCACCGTGCCACTTGTGGTGTTGACCGCGCCTCCCACGGTGAAGGCGTCGGCGGTCGACCATGACAAAAAGATGAAGTATACGACAGAATAAAAGGCAAGCATTGTGCGGTTCATGTTGAAGACTCGTAGCCTACAAACCTGGGGTATTCCTCAGTGTTCTACAGAGGATATGCACATCTTTATACTCGAGGCTGGAGGACGTGCTGCAGAACCGCGGCAGCCCATCTCGTCAACCGTACGTCCATAGAAGGATCTCCAAGGCCGAATTGTGGAGAGGAAGGCTGCTTGTATTCGTCAAGCTTCATGGCCCGGTCAATCGGATCACTTCTCGTATAGCATCAAGACACGGGGTGACAGATCTCAATCAAACATGGCACATCTGCGACAGAAAGTGTTTCTCCTATGCGACGCTGCCTCGCTTCTCAACTCCGAATTAGCCACTACATCCACTCAAGCATTCGACTGCCGAATTGTAAGCCCTCTGATCCAATAGTCAATGGAGTGACGGTCGAAAGACCTCGGCAGGCGTTGCAGGTATAAGAACCCTAGTCTCGACAACCAGGGTGAATCAAGTTTTCAGAGGAAGATAATCCCTACGAGCATTCTTCAGACATTCCGAGGCATAGAATCAATTCCCGCCGACCTTGGCAGTCATAATGCGGGGATGGACTTGCAGGCTGGAGAATGCCGACGGACGGTAGTTGCTCGGCGTTTCAGTCATCGCACACTCTTCGACTGTTTTTGGTATCATCTTGGATTGTGTCATTACTTGGACACCCTTGCTCCAGACATCTGCAGTGCAAGCAATTTGAAGCACTCGCGGTGATACATCGATGGTATACCTCACATTCAACGCTTCACGCACCCTGTATGCATGGAATCATGCGCTCTCGCCGTCGTCGATCTTTCTTTTTTTACTCCCCGTCCCCCCCGTTCCTGTTGATCCCTGTTTGGAGAACATGCGATCGAGCCTCTGCTGGCCCTTTTCGTGTTTCTCGACCTTGACCTTCTCGGAGGCCAACACAGGCGGCAGCCCCTGCACCCGCTGTCGAGCGTCCTCGAGCAGCTCAATCTCTCGGTCGCGTTGCTTCTTCACCGTCGGAATCGACCACGCGTTCGACGAAGCGGACTTGTACGCCAGTTTGTATTTGGAGCCTGTAAGATTGGTCTCGTAGGTGTTGGCGTCGATCTTCTTAACGAACTGTGTAGAGTGCATGAGCATGTGTCTGGGCAAGCGATACAGGTCCCAGCCAGAGCACCCTGAATATAGCTCGGATGGAGTCCGTTTACCTACCTGATGGCCGACAATCAGCCAGTGGTACTCTGTCCCGACGGGCGCACCACTGCCCTTGGGGGCGTTTTTCGCCCGCCGCTTGTTCGTCTGGTAGTTGATCCGCCACAGATCCGGCTCTTCCTTTGTTTCCTTCCAGACGCCGGGGTCGTAGTTCCATGTGTGGGAGCCTCCGACCGCCATTCCAGAGTAGACCTGGCCTTTGTACGATTTCAGACTGTTATAGCCGCCGGCCCCTGCGGCGTAGCCTGCACGCGGCAAGGGCTTCTCGCTGTCAACGGTATGCGCCGTCTCCTCTGGCATCTCCTCATCCTCATCCCAACCTGGCGATGGTTGGATGGGATCGGCAGGGCGAGGACTGGTTGAGGAGTTGGCAGAAGTCGCTTCTGGTGGTCCATTTTGCTGGTCGGCAACCGACTCGTTCTTCTCGGACCAAGGAGGAGACGGTGGGTTGGCGACGGTGGTGGTATTTTTAGATCCACGTCTGCGGGGCATGATTCCGTTAGTCAAGCAGACCGCGTGTATCGCGACAAGGTCGTCAGGAAGAAAGACGATGGAGGTTTGCGCAATGGAGATGCTCGTCATCGGCGGAGACTGTTAGGGCTATGACGTCAGCCGATCCTTGACATCGTCGCAACAAATAAGGTACTTCCACTACAGAGCACTCCCATCTCTTATGAACAACTACCCTTCTGTATAGAGTATTGCCATTCGCTGACATGAAGGTATTCACACCTGGTGGTGGCTGTACCTGTGGGATGATATCACATTCATTCGCCCCCAGACACATTAGCCTCGCACATTAGTCGGCTTGGGAGGCCCATGCACGCTCTGACGAACTGCTTCTGCTCCATCTCCACGATACACACCGCCTCGACGGGCTCATTCGCGAGAAGGCATTATTGACCTTTGTCTGCAACGTCATGCTCTTTTGGGATGGAGATGGTGGAGTGTGTGTGGAGTGGTTGGCCCCAGCCCTATCTCCATACAGAGTACTATTGTTTGGCTGAACCGACTAACGACGGAGCAGATCACCCTCAACTTCAGGGCCCGTCTCCACTGAACGGAGGATCCCGCGATCAAGCACAGCCAAATCAGGGAACATATCAAGCGCTCACCTCAAGACTGAAGAATACAAGCAACCCCACGGATCCGCGCACACGCACTCGCCCCTCCGGTGACCACGGACGAACCATCGTCGGACCCCGTCCTCCCTGCCGATCCTGAGAGCGTCCGTCTCCATCAATCAGAGACAGTCGGGGTCTAGGTGCGAACTCACGATGGGGGGAATGTGCCTACAGCAGGAGGACGAACGAATCGTCAAGTGGCGGGTCTATGGCTGACCCTACAGGTGATCCATGCCCGGCGCAAGCCCAGGATGACCATCCTGGCGAATTCTTTTTCTTTTTTCCTGCTCGATGAGTACTATTGCTGCGTTCTATTTCTGTCGTGACCCAGTTTGAGTATTATTAAACTCAGTCATGCTGCGGGCGTCCATGCAGGGAACTCTGTCAAAGCATGATAAATATCTCTGGATCTCTCCAGCTTTTGCCCTCTTCACCCCAAAGATCCTCCATCTCAATCCGTTTCATCTGTCCCTGCACCAAACTGAAACCTCTAGCTCCTGGTGCGGCCGCTACTGCATCGCCGACGCCGCTGACCTCGCCGTGGAGTCCTCGATCCGCGCGCCGATTCCCCGATCCTAGTTCCCCCCGTCGTATCTAGTGCTCGGCCCAGCATCGTCTCGCTCTCCATACTCTTCCGGACACTGGCCTTGCGGAAATAATCTCCGGCTGCATCCCGTCCGACTCGATGATTTATTACCTGTCCGGCTTCTCCACTCGGGACATTGACTGCTTTCTCGTCCCTTGGGTCTCGTGACGCTCTCGCCTCTACTTTTACCTACAATCCTCCTACTAAGACCGCTCCTACCGTTTCAACGAAGATAAATATGCGCGATATGCCCTCCAAATTCATCGAAATCCTCGACACAAAAGACTCCCCGCTGCGAATGTCCGAGTCGGACGTCCGCCTCGAAGACGTCCTGGCCGACCACGAGGCCCTCGGCAGCCGACCGCGCTCCTCCACCCAGTCCTCCTGCAAAACCACCATGGACAAAGATCGCCTAGACCGCGACACCCCGTCGCCTGCGCAGCAGCGCTGGAAGCGGCTGAGCAATATTCTCGTCGCTACTCGTCGGTCGTCATGACCCGGACGGGGCTGAAGTTATATAAATTGGTTATGTTTGCGACGACTATGACGATGACAATGGTGCGATGGTTACGGATGCGTGCGTTATGAAGCGGGTGCTTTTGCGATGTATCGATGTATGGTTTATGTATTGATTGTTTTGACGATGGACAATTTTCCTTTTCTTGCCCTGATACCCCCCTGCACTGTACACGTTGTACTTTTACTTTGCGGTTTTACAGTTCCTCGAATAGACACGGGATGATCGAAATGGAGACGGTTATACTTGTGTAGTTCGTCCAGCCGCTCGATTGAAAACTACCACGGTATTCAATTGTCTTCACAGACCACCTACGATCACACCTCCACCCGAACATACGGCACAACCCGCACATCCCCAATCAGCCCATTGTCAACTGGCGCCGGTGCAGCGCCCAAGGAAAGAAGCTGCGGCCCAGCGCCTGCATATCGAATCTCATCCAACAGCGTGCGGATATAATTCCACATGACAGACGGGACCTCCACGCGGACGCAATTCTCGCCATCAACCAGATACGGAGTGATATCGATCTTTGGCGCCTGGTAGTCAAACGCCGGGATACGCTGATCGTTGATGAACAGCCGCGCACCGTTGGTCGTCTTCGGAAGGAAGATATAAGCCCCGTCTCCCGTGCCCTTGGGGGTCCACGAGAACGTTGCCGTGTAGTATCCGATGCCCGAGGTGTTCGCAATGACGGCGATTTTCAGCCACGAGACCAGCGATGGGAGAGTATGCGTCGTGTTGCGCTTGTGTGCGATGATCGAGGCGTCGGAGAAGTTGGTCGGGTGCTCCCAGTGTTCCACGGTCAAGGTCCAGTTCGATAGGCTGAATGCTGAGGCGGGTTGTCGGGTTGTTATCTGGTGAATTGCTTGTCCGTTCGAAAGCACCAGGGCCTTGTCTTGTTCGCCAGCTGAAACGTGCAGCTCAAGACCGCTCGTGCTACTGCGATAACGGTACCCAATGACCGACGATGGCACTTGTGACGCGTGAAGAGGTCTCGTTTTATCTTGAGCGCTGGATTCGACAAAGCCAAGAACTATCGTTTGATTGGCCGCCATGGTGACGGGTATGACTGTCCTACCGGCCTCTTGTTGGTACTGGAGAACTGGAGTTCTTGTACCGGTCCACAGGTCAAAGGCGTAGGGCACCTTTGTCGTCGAGACATTCACATGCCCAGTAGACGCAGCGACATCACCCAAGAGGAAAAGATGATCAACCCCATCAAACCCAGATCGCCAAGTGGTGTACCATGTGCCATTGGCTTGAACTTCAACGCGAGGAGCGATGCCGAGATCACGAAGCTTCCTCGCAGCCTGGCCGGCAGAGACAGTATACACGTTTTTGGTCTGCTTGAGGGTGGAGATCTCTCGTAGCAGACTTGTGGTGTTCCCCTCCTTGGTATAGTAGGCGTGAGGCAGTCCGCCCGAAAGGATCACAGGTAGTCCGTCTAGGGCGTACCTCTTGATATTTTTCACAGCTTCATGAGTAAGGTTACCTGAACTAGGAATGATCATGGCCCGAAAAGCGGGACCTCCAGCAGCAAATACGCCGTTCTCCACTCGAGCTTGTGGAAGGGCAAAATTGTCCGGGGAGAGGTAGACGTAGGAATAGCCTGGGATGTTTAGTGCCGCCGACTCGGACCCAATTAGGAGGAAAGATGTCGTAGTGCTCTCACCTTGACGAGCCAGATCGGTCTCGTTATATATCGTCGCAAAGCTTGGGTCAGTGGCAGATTCCTTGCTGTAGATGAAGACATCCGCCTTGGGCTGTCCCTTTTGCTGTGCATACTGCAGACGCCCTATGTAATTCAATGCCTCGGAGAATCCATGGTCCCACGAAGGCTGTTTGTTGGAATAAATGTTAGAAAATATGTATGAGAATGGCACAGTCCCCGGCCACGTGGTGCCGTAGTAGTTCCCAGTGAACACTTGACCGTGAAGAACGACCTGGTTCACGCCCCCAGCGAATGCTCGACCAATTTGCCACAATAGCTCTGTGATGGTATGTTGAAATGCTTTGAACATGACCGCGCCCATTTCATTCGAAATGACGCGCTTTCCTGTCAAAAGAGCTGGCCCGGAAAACTGACGGTATCCATCGACGTTGTCGGCGAACTGCAGGCTTTCGCATTCGGGAGCATCCACAAATGGGACGTTTGCCAATGCATCAAGTGGTGCGTTGTAGGACACCTGGAACGAGGTCTGCAGATTCATCTTGTTCGCCCACTTCCTGTATTCTTCGATGTACGTCCGGTATCCTTCTAACAAGGCACCCCGGTAATCATTCACATACCCAGTCCCTTGGTCGGGCGTGTCGAGTACGCATTTCATGGTTCCCGGCGCCCCGCTTTGGATATTGATGTTGTTATTATTGTACATTATCAGCGGAAGGTACGGTTTGATGCTGTAGCCATACTTCTTCAGGAAGATGTCAGGAAGCGACGGAGTCCAGGAGATGTTCGATAAGACCTCCATACTGTCCTCCCATGCTAGTCGCGGTCAGCTTAGAAGTGCCAAATATTCTCGGCCTGAGTCTTACCGTAATTACCAACCGCCATGAGCATCTCTTTCACATCGTCCTTGAAGATGTGCTGTTCCCAGAACCGCGTGACTGTCCGGGCACCTTTAGCGCTGAAGTGATCGACGGCAAAAGATCCATTGTCAAAGATCGTCCTTGACGCATTGCTTGTGCTAGGCACGTTGTGATGCAAGCTCCGGTGCTGGTAGAAAGTGAAAATGCGGTACCCATGGTGAGAGCTCTGGGCCAGGTTGAAGCGCAGTTGTCCGGAGGACGAAACATGTTGAGTCCACTCCTGTAGGGACGCGTTCCTGATGGTATATTCGATATAGTTCGGCTGACCCTCGAAGATTGGCAGTGGGCTGACAGGATTCGATAGGTTCCGACTTGAGAGGACTTCTGCAGATACCACTGAAACGAGCTCTCCTGTACCCCATCCGGGAAGCAGTCCTATAAAGGAGCCATTGCGAGGGACCTCCGCTGTTGTCGCATACTATGAGTATGTGAGAATCTGCTTAATCCTTCTGACTGAAAGCTACTCACCAAATCCCATTGGAGTCCCTCGTCATCCGTGCTTGCAGGGACTCCTTGCCCTTGACTTGGGCCAAGAGCAAAATCCATCACCAAGCCCGCATCTTTATGTGCCTGCAGAGCTGCTCTGAATAGGTTGACAAATGCGGGCGTCCCAAAGTTATAAGTCGACCAGTCGGCCCCCGGAACCGCGTCCCCGTAGTTACAATATGGGAGCAGCTCGACTCCCCCTGCTCCAAGAGCACCAGCATCCTTGATGTTTTGCTGAACGATCGTGGAATCAACGCTGGCGTCAGGGAGCCAGTAACGGAATCGAGGACGGACACGAGCGGCGGGATTCTCAAAAGTACCGTAGTCAATCTTTGCGCCTACCTGGTCATCCACTGCATTGCCATATTGTGGCAGAAGCAGCGCGGCCAGACACAAGAAGGCCTTCATCTTGAATGTAACGCAGGATACGCTGATAGACCTAGTCTATAGGCATCGGGCGAGATGAGCTTAAATGTCACATCATAGTCTGCGCGATTTGACTCGGGGAGTATACGCCCGAGATGATGATCGTCTAGCCAGTTACGGGATATCCGAGCTGCCTGATTGATGCGCACCCCGCGTCATCCGTAGAAGCGTGGGCAGCTCCCGAGGCAAACACATTGAGATTTCACAGATTCGCGTTGTGTATTCTAGGCTTCCTCCACTCTGATGGTGGTCTTCTGACACAAGTACTCAACATGATCAAGCATGTAGTGCGCCGTATACTTCACGACTGCCTCCCATCTCGCAGTTATCTTCTTCTAAGCATCGGGTGATATTCGGAAAATCGCCCCTGATCGACACCATGATAGACACTTTGTTCGCCAGACAAGGAACGTCATCGGGCCTAAATTCATCTCCACATTCCGACGACCAGAGGTCATTCGCCAAAGGAAGTTGTGGGGGATAGAAGCACTGTGGGGAACCTTGCAACAGCGATATCAAGGACGATATAAGCAAGGTTCAACACGGGATATCGCACCCCGAAGAAATTTTGCCATGGTCTGTCGGGCCGGAATAGAACAGGCAGACACGTTGAGGCTGAAGGTGTCAAGCATCCAGCAGAGTGACAATGGACGCTCGTTGAACGAGTGCGCCCACAAGATCCACATACAATCAGACCTACCAAGTTAAGCTGACTGGATGTAGTCTTCAACCCATTTTATCCTAGATCAAAGTACCTAAGGTCATTGACTCCATCGCGTTCCACCTTTACTCGGGTGCTCGACTCAAGTCTCGGATATCCCGTGAGGTGTTTGTGGCTTTTTGTAGGCATCCTAAATCTAGAAAAGACTCACAACAGATAATCAGCAGAGAGCATATGTGTATGAGGCAGAAAGAACCAGAAGCTGAATCAGATTACGCCGTAGACAAAATCCTTTGCCTCAATCTACATCCTGTTCAACTGGCTTGATGGGCGGTCTGGATTGCGGTCATAAAATATCCGGCAGAATACCACGTGCACCCACACAAACATCGGGCCGTTATCGATATCGTCGCGTACCATAGATACATCCCTCTTCGACATATCAACCTGAGAATTCCCACAAGACGAATTAACCTATTGTTCACTCCGAAAATGTCCGTCACACCCGGTTCCAAGTCCCGGTCGGGTACCCCCACAGTCTTTGAACAGCAACGAGAGGAGTTGGTTCGCGAGATCGCAGTTGTAAGACCTCATCCCGCTCCAGCATAGAATCACGACCTAATTGGCGTTAAGGGCATGGAACAAGTCCTTCAAAACATCAACCGGCTGAACCGGAATCTTGAAAGTATCATTTCGGTGCGTATATCATCCTTATCGCCACCTCCGTGTAGCCTAGACTCACGACCCCAGGTTGGCAACGAATTCAGCTCCGTCGAAGCACTCTGGTCCCAATTCGAAAACTTCATGGGCCGCTCCGAGGAGGACCCAGCCAGTGAGAGCAAGGCCAAGCAGAGTCCTCAAGCAGAAGCTGCTGGCGATCATCGTGACCACGAGTTATAACCTCGTGACGTGAGACATGACGATGACGGTAGATTAACATGGACATGTTCATTGGAGTTGGGGTCTGTCGCATTTTACGCTGTGCTTACGTGCTCTTCGCTTGTCTATATTACGCACCCTCGATACCAATAGTCAGTTTTAATTTGGTTTGTATCTCAGTGGTATTGGGTAGGAATGGCAATCTCTGGATGCAGATACATGGATTTTCGCTTGCGCCAGTTAACACCCCACTCCATGCATGCGAGGTGGCCTCAGACCGGATTCATCAAGGACATCAAGAACATACCAAGAAGGTCAAACAGAGATCCAGGGCGGCAAAGAAGAAAGAAAGATAATGGTCATTTATGAGGACAATCATCAGGCTAAACAGGTAACAACATGAAAGAGAATAAATCAAAAAGCCGCCGTTACACAATTCGGGATGGAAACCATGAGAATGGTCTGAAGCGATCAAAGGATCCGGGGACGAAGGAGTATAGCTCTCCAAGCCATCCAGCTCCGGTCGAAGTCATATACAAGGAGACGCTGAGTATCCGCCAAAGCAGCCAGGCTTAGGTCGGAAGAAAGACATCAAAACAAGCGCAAGGTCCAAGGGGTGACGCTTTACAGGATCTTGCAGGTACGCTTTTTCACCTTCTTCGGACCACTGCGTCCACCACCCCCAGTCGGCTTCCCGCTGGCGCTCGTACTCGGGGCGCTCCAGGTGGTCTGTTCTTCGAAGCCCACGACGGTATCAACGGCCAGTTGGAAGACCTCGTCGACTCCGCGCATCTCTTTGCTGCTGCATTCGACATAAGACGCATTCATCCGTCGGGCCACGGTCTCGCCTTGTTCGGGTGTGACCGGTGTGAGACCCTGCGTTTTGAGCAGCTCGATACACGTTCTCTTATTGCGCAGATCCGACTTCAATCCGACTAGGATGAGTGGGGTTGTGGGACAGAAATGCAAGACTTCGGGGTACCACTGCCAATATCTGTCAGCGGCCGAGTCAGAGATCAAAGCGGACTGGGAGCCATACCTTGTCCATGACATTTTCTAATGAGGCGGGACAATCAATCGCGAAACAAACAAACAGCAAATCGGTCTCTGGATATGACAGCGGGCGCAATCGATCGTATTCTTCCTGACCAGCAGTATCCCAAAGGGCGAGTTCGACCGTCTTCCCCGATGCTCGGTGAACGGTTTGTGTAATGTAGTTTTCAAACACGGTAGGGACATATTTCTGGTCACATTACGTCAGATGGGCTCTTGAAAGCAGATGATCAAGAACCAATACAAGTAAGAAGGCGACTTACCTCGGGGAAGTATCCTTGGGAATAGCTGATCAATAGACACGTTTTACCGCATCCGCCGTCACCCACCACGACGAATTTCTTCGAATATGCGGGCGGCTGCGTGATGTTGGTGGCCTCGGACATGCGACCACTGGAGATGCTCGTGTTTGTGCTGACGGTTCCGTTGCTGACTCGCACACTGTGACTGCGTCCTCGAGAATGTCTGGGAGTCATCGAAGGGGGCGGCGTGACGAGGGAATGGCGGCGTGTGGCCGCATAAAGCTGGTCATCGTACATCGGACCTGACATACTCGATGGGGTGAGGGCGTTTGAGACGTCGGAAAAGAGAGAAGAACGTGGTATGGTGGTTGGTGGCGAGACGAATGGAGATTTAATGGGAATTATTGGATATAGATCCACCGACGGGTCAATAGCACCGGAGAGTTAACGTGCAGAGCGTCTGCAGATGTTGCTGAGAGCACGAAGCTGACAGAAGGGATCTGGGGAAAAAGAAAAAGAAATGACCTGGCAAACGAGGTTGTCGAGAAGTGATCGTGGAGGAGATGGTAGATTGAGAGAAGGATGGAAGGAGGGGAGGGATGGATGAGTCTGTTGCGGCTGAGAGAGGGTCTGGGTCGCTGTTGACGAGGATACCAACCTCCTTCAGCTGATCTCCTCCTTCTCGTCCTTACTAGTCTCGTTTCTGTCCGCCTGGTACCTGAGAGGGCGCCAGTCCGGATTGCGTGAAGATGGATCGCATCATTGTTTACTCCCGTGGGTGCCATGGCAACCCCCGCGGGTATGACGCTGGGGGGGGGGATGTTGATTGGTTGGGTTATTTTTAGGCGCCTGGATCTCCTTACTTAAGTCTGCATAGATTGAGTAATTCACATCATTTCCCACAGTGTTCTGAGATGAGATCCGATCGATTCCTTGATCGGTCCCGTCTTCCCATCGCCTTGGCTGGTGGATCATGTTCCCTCAATTGGCTCTTTTCCGGGTCTGGATTGCGCGTTGACGGAATCAGGCAGAGTGGAGTACCTAGGGTCTTAACCAGAGTCCAATATCCCTCCGCAGTACAGAGTAATCTCAGCAACCAGCTGTACAAAGTCGTGGTCGCGTGCACAGTCCTACTGGTGTCCGAGCTCTTTGGCTACCTTAGATCTATGACCTGTTTCGCTCTACATCATAGCATCGTCATGCTTATCAGGGTAGATCATGATAACCAATAGAACTGAACTACATACTAAGGGAATACGGAGTAGAATCCAATGTTGATACTATTGGTGGTGCTTCTTAGCCGAGGCACAAATATATTCTGCTTATCCCGAAACACATGGATATAGTCACTCAGCTCCAACAATGTAGGCGTCTATGCCTCTTGAACGGAATTTGCTATATCGAACTCTTAACACCTTACACTCTAATATCAATCTAAGCCTTGATATAACACCAATCTCCCATCTGAATCGTTTGGAAATGGAGATGGACCTCGTATTCGTATAGACTGACGAAGCCCTCTCTGCCTATCAGCATCCGCCCTGCCCCTGACCGCCTCGGCACCGTTGAACCCTCAATTTAACGTGGATTGACTGCCCGGCGACGTAAATTCTTAATCCCACGTTGCCCCCCTGATCCTCGGAGTATCTACATCCATACCTTCATGGATTGATCTCGACTTTGACCCCTCCGCTCTGTCCTCGGTCGACTCTGCCTTGTCCGGTTTCAATTCTCTCTCATGGGGAAATCCCACCGCGTCGCTCCCATCATCGCAAGCGCCTACAATGTTTAAAGGCGCAAATGGCACCCCCGATGCTGGGCTCCGGAGCCTCAACCATTGTATGTCTTTGTCGACACCCATTCCTTTGACCATGTCGGAGATCGAAACTGACCGGTCCTCTCTGCTCAGACCGCAATAAACTCCCCAGTTGGCGGTATTGGCCACGACAGAAACTTCTTCCGCTGATTCGATATGAGACCCCTTATCTGGCCTGGTGTCAGGAGAAGGTCCGCACCCCGGCCTTGGACTCCTACTTCGCCTTTACGGCCAATCTGGGGACTCACACCTTCTTCATGGTCTTCTTGCCCATCCTGTTCTGGTGTGGATATCCGAATCTAGGTCGCGGGTAGGTCGCCGCACTCCGTTTCACATGCGTCCACCGTGGACCAACTGACGGTTGTCGCATACAGAATGGTCGATCTCCTGGCGTCCGGTGTGTTCTTCAGTGGATTCATCAAGGACTTGCTTTGCCTTCCACGTCCCCTGTCTCCTCCGTTACAACGTATTACCATGTCCGGTTCAGCTGCCTTGGAATACGGTTTCCCGTCGACTCACTCAACCAACGCCGTGTCGGTCGCCGTGTACGTGCTCGCTCTGCTGAATGCGCCTGACTCGACCTTTACTCCCGGCGTCAACATTGTGCTGCAAGGGATCACGTACCTATATGTGGGATCCATCGTTCTGGGCCGCTTATACTGTGGAATGCATGGCTTCTTCGACGTTATCGTTGGATGCTTTCTGGGCACGGTGATCGCCGCCGTTCAATACGTTTATGACGCGGAAATCCACGAATTCGCCAGTTCCGGTACGGGGATTCAAGTGACGCTGATGGTGCTAATCATCTTGGCTCTGGTCCGCATTCACCCCGAACCAGCGGACGACTGTCCCTGCTTCGATGATAGCGTCGCCTTTGCCGGGGTGCTTCTGGGCGCGCAAGTGGGGTACTGGCATGTGTCAAAGAGGGTTGCGGTGGGAGATGACTGTGTGAACTTGACTTATCGGCTGGAGCACCTGGGACTCTTCAAGATGTCTTTGCGTCTCATCTCGGGAGTGTTATTGCTTTTCGCATGGAGAGCGGTCTCGAAGCCATTCCTTCTGCGCATTCT
Organism: Aspergillus sp. MEXU 27854; assembly: GCA_019721355.1. Classification (NCBI taxonomy): domain Eukaryota; kingdom Fungi; phylum Ascomycota; class Eurotiomycetes; order Eurotiales; family Aspergillaceae; genus Aspergillus; species Aspergillus sp. MEXU 27854. The sequence continues at coordinate 4,087,060 of JAGMTT010000001.1, forward strand.
CCCCCCGGTATTCCGTGGATTGGAAAAGGTGGGCCTGATCCTACCTCGGCGGTTTTTCACCAAAGCTTCGTAAGTTGTCACGTTCATCTACCGAAACGACCGTCCAACAACGGCTGACCGATCGTCTTGTGGACAGGCAATACACCAAAGTACCCGCGCACCTCAAGGATAAGGAAGTGCTGCCCAGTTTCTCCGACATCCCCTCGATCCTCACGGGAATCCGACACCCCCGTCGTCGCGCCATATCTGTTGGACCCCAGTCGGAAGCGGACGCCTATGAGACCCTCGCCTATCGTGAGAAGCGTCGTCGTGAGAGTCTGTCCTCCAGTAACTCTGCGTCTCCCGACATGAACCACGTTTCGCCGCCCGAGGGTCCGACGCAGAGGCTATCGCGCAAACAATCCAAGCTGAACGAGTATGAGCACATGATGGGGACGGGCAGCCCACGGATCGCAACTGCAACTGCGGTGGATGGGGGAGCGGGTGCGCCGACGTTGACCGAACCGTTCCCTGCGTTAGAGCCAGAGGAACCGGGCGAGGAAGAGATGTTTGCACAGATTAAGCGACCTCGTGTGCGGTATGACGTCGAAGTGATTACGAAACTAGTTGTATATTCTGGTGAGTCTCGAGTGGATTTTCCCGTCTATGACCTTACTGACAAGCGTTAGGCATCGCGTGGATTGTAGTTGAGGGGGCGCCGATTCTCTTTGATATGGTTGGACTTGTACCACGGTAGACGCTGGTGCCCCCAGACAATAAAGTTGACGGATGTACAAGTGGAGGGACTCTTTGTCTGTAGTTTTCTTTCTTCTCTTTCATTTCCTTTGGCTTTTACGATTTCTTTTGATGTTCAGCAGGCTGGACTGGCATGAAGCATTTTGTACCATAGCTTGCATTCTTGTACATAGCAATTTTCTTGAAGAATATACTCTCGTCATCATATTCTTGCTGGTGAAAGATAAGGGCTGTAGAGTTCATGAACTCACGTGATCGGCGCGTCCCGTTAGGAATCCGCATCCGGCATCTCCAAACTTCCTTCACTCTTCACCTCTCCAGCTTCTTCTTGCCCCCCTCTCAGCATCGCCTCAGCTGTCGGGGAAGGCATCTCTTACTCTCACTTCACTCCTCTGATCTTCCATGGAGGGCTCCCTCACTATCACGACCACCACTCTCGGCAACACAATTCATCACAACAGTCGCCTGCTGCACCATGGCAACCACCCATGGCCTTTGAATTCGTGTCTTTCACCTTTGCTTCTTTCTTCTCTTCCCACCCTCTTGTTTACTTGTTTTTTCTCTTCCTCACCATCTCCTACTTCCTCATTACTTCTCGTTCCACCAAATACGCTTCTTTGTTCCGCGCAACCCCATCCTCGAACTGCCCATCGTCACAAACCTCATCCAGGCCTTCGTCTCTGAACTTCTCGAATCGTCGCGACTCCCCTCCTACCCCACCTTCCATCATGGCTGGCGTCTTCGCGACCCAGCAGCTAGAGATGGAGGACGTGATCATGCAGGATGCAAGCTTGCTGTCCCCCGACACTCCTCGCGCCGGAATGGACGACTCCAGCTACGTCTACGATCCCATGGATATCAGTCCCATTCCCACGCAACCTCAGACTCGCAATAGCCCTCGCTTGGGGCTCACCTCCGCCTCGACCAATGCGCCTCCTGTCTCTCGCGTCGGATTTGCCTCTCATCCCTCTCACCAAGTCGGTGCCCCGCGCGCCCCAGTTCCGCCCATCCGCAGTACATTTATCAAACCGCTACAACGTTTCTCTCCCAACTCGCGCGCGCGGTCCACCACCGGCCAATTCGGTCTCAATAACCAGAAGAGTTCGTGGGCCAAGCCTGCGATGTTAAATACCCGCCTTCCGTCCACTCGCGACTCGTCTTTGACCAGTCTTAATACCAATCACTCTACCTTTGATCGCAAGTCATTCAGCTTCGACTCCTTCACCTCGTTCGGCACCGCAGAGTCAATCTCGCGCAAGAGATCGATAGACGAAGATAGTCAGGTTAGAAGCCCTACCGCGGAGGAAGACCATAGACTGTCCACAAAGTATCGTCGCGTTAGCGTCGTTGAATTCCCCGATTCAGCTATCCAAGCCGAATCACCAATATCTCAACCGACTGAAGTCGCCGAATCTCGTTCTGCCGATGTTTCGGTCGGCGCACAATCCTCGAGCATACAGTCCGTTGTACCTGCCAGTCTGCATTCGCCAGGTCATGTCCCGGGCATGTGGCCTGAGCAATCTCCCATGTCTTTGAATGAACATCCCACCTCCACGAATCCTGGAGATTCGTATCATACGTCTATTGCACTTGCGCCTCCAACTTCGCCTGCTTTTACCCTCGACGCGAACAACAATGCCCAAGTGGCCGATGTTCCCCAAACCAGACCTTCTACTTTTGCAATGTTCTTCAGCGCCTGCGAAAAGTACTCCATGGCTATTGTGAACCATTTTAAATCCGTTACCGAAACTGTCTCTACATATGCTGGCTCTGTCGGCCGCCATGCCGTCGGCCTCTTTCAACGCCGCGCCCCTCGTCCCGCTCGTCACTCGCCCCATGCTTCCCCAACCCGCGTGAATATTAACACCTTGCCAATCGAACAGCGTCGCCAGATTCGCGACAGCCAGAGACGCCGTGAGAGAGGCTCCCCGACGGTCGAACAGTTCCCCTTCCCAGACTTGACGATCGACTTTCCTACATTTCCCATCGGTGGCCCATCTACGACCATTGCGGCCAGTCCATCCTCACCTGCCCCTTCGCCTTGTCATCCCCGTGATCCCGCCTCCGGACTTCGCAAGGAGTTGCCACCGCACCGTCGCCAATCTCCGACCAGCACGCGTACTACCGGCGTGACGAAACATGGCAAGCGCAAGCAGTCTAGCCGTCGCGAACAGAAATCGTCCGTTCTCGGCCCCATCAGCCCGAAAAAGAAGACTCCAGATGTCAATTCCAAAGTCAGTCCGAATCTAAAACGTCGCATCGGATTGATCAATAGAAGAAACCCTGAGCAAGCACGACGTGCGATCATGTTGCAGAAGGCTCTTCGTACCAGCAAATTCGATCCTTCGACGACGCTGCGTACCAAAGCTATTGCTGCGTCTGCCCTTCAGAAGGAACCGCCTGTTCATATTCCTGTCCCGGTACCATCAACACAGGTTGCCCAGCCTACTCCTGTCCGGGCCGAACAAAAGGCGCCCAAGCGCAAGAAGGTCCAGTTCGACTCGCCTCTTACCCAGGTTATCCCTGAATCGGATCTGGTTCCGGAAATCGCCCCGTTCTTGCACCCATCTCCAGACTCGAAACGTGCGGGCAAGCAGAGGCCTTCCGATGTATCTGCCGAGCAAAAAGAAAACATACCCCCTGCTGCTGAGACCAAAGTCGAAACTGAACCTGATGATGCCTCTACTGTGGATCCGTGGCTGGATCCTGGTTTCCTTCCTCTTGGACGACCAGTCTCTGCCGTGAGCCTTTTCTCCGCCCCGAAGCCTCTTCCCCCGGGCCGCACCGAGTCGATTTATGCCAAAGAATGGAAGAAGCTCGAAGAGGAAGCCCAGAAGGAACAACGCCCGGCTCGAATTCGTCCCGAGGGCCCTGCTGTTCGGCCTCTCCCCGGAAATTGGGCGAGGCGCGTTGCTGATGCGATGGCTCTGCCGAGCAACAAACAAATTGCAACCACTCTTGCGGGTGATCCCCTGACAAAGAGAGATCTTGCCACCTGCTATACTCCGATGGCCTGGCTCAACGACGAGGTGATCAACGCGTACATGGCTCTGATCGTGGACTACCTGCGGCGGACTCATGGCAACTCCGGACGTCATGACAAGCCTCGCTTCCACGCATTCAATTCGTTCTTCTTTTCGAGCCTCCGCGATAAGGGCTACCAAGGGGTGCGCCGCTGGGCTAGTCGGGCCAAGATCGGCGGCGAGAACCTGTTGAATGTGGATGTCGTGTTCGTTCCGGTCCACAACAGTGCACACTGGACTTTGATCGTGGTCAAACCGTCTGAACGCACGATCGAGCACTTTGACTCCCTGGGGTCCCTCTCACCTCGCCACGTTAGGTTGATCAAGGAGTGGCTGAAGAACGAGCTGGGGGCGCAATACGTGGAGGAGGATTGGCTCGTCCTCCCCTCCGTATCCCCCCAACAAGACAATGGGAGCGACTGCGGGGCCTTCCTTCTGTCGACGGCAAAGGCTGTGGCCATCGGCATCGAGCCACTGTCCTACGGCGCCGCCGACATCCCCCTGTTGCGCCGTAAGATAGTGGCCGAGCTGATGGCCGGTGGGCTGGAAGGAGATTTCGATCCCGCCTTGAGTGGAGAGGTGTTGCTTTAGTTTGTTGTTTTGGTTTTTTTTTTGGTGTTGGGGAAGGGTGTGTACGAGTATGAGAGCATGCGCATGGCGTTTTTTTGTTTGTGATACCCCGTCAGTGGAAGCTTGGGCTCCTGACATACGTTTTGCCATTGGATTTGCATTGTTGTACCATACCTGGACGGCGGGCATCTCGTTTTTTTTTTTTTTTTTGCAATAAGCCGTTGATGATGTTGATACGCCGGCAGGCTCAGTGTTTGATGTAAATGTGAAGAGTATTTGGCGCTGACAAAGATACGTCCGCCTCAATGATACTATTATGAAGTCTTTTCTCTGGAGTAGGTCATAGAAGTAAGCAAGCTCGGTCAGGCTGAGTTGTCGTTCCTTCAGGACCCTGTCCTCGGGATGAGCTGGAGGTGAAGAAGGTATCAAAAGAAACTCTGTTCACTATCATATTCACTAACTAGCCATATACTCTGCCTCTTTCTGATTAGCTGAAGTTTGGATAATATAAATATTTGTCTGTTTCATCAGTCCGCACGGGTGGTACACCCTTTCTGTCTCTTGTTAGTCCTACAGGTATAGTACGGTTGCCTACCTATCTTCTTACTGTCCACACACTATCAAATCGTCTATCAATGGAGGATAGAGCTTTCCCGCTCCAGACCCGATGTAGCGCCAAAGGCGCTTTAGGAGGGCTGCAGCGGAAGGCTCCTTCTACGGAGTACTGCCTCATTCTCTCTCCTATCTTTTTAGGGATGGCTTTGGGCCCAACGAGACGGCTGGATTAGCCGCCGCTGTAGGCGACCAGACCCCCAGCACGAAGAGGCCTTTCTGTAACACCAACCTTTTAGAATTCTGTCTTCAACCCTTTTAGCCAACTGGCCAGTTCATTCCAGGTCCTCTCCCCGGGCGCCGCAGACCGGTGCGGAAGCACCGTTCTGTTTTGCGCTCTATCCGACGAGGGTAGTAGCGTGGACAAGAGAATCCATATCTGGTGGATGATAAGCAGGCATTGATATGTTGTACACTTCAGTTACTGGGGCGTCAAGCAGCCAGCCGAAGCGGTCAGGTTCCAGTAGAACAGTCGACTCGATCGTCGACCAAAGACTGGCCTTGCAAAGTAGTCAATATCACTGCTCGATTGCTCACTAATAGATAGCCAAATCAACTCCAATGTGTACAGCCCAACCAAAAGGGTATCTTGCAAATGGAATAACCAAAATACACAAAACGCCATAAATGCAAAGATCATAGAATAGATACCACGAAAACTCATCCAATGGTTTATAACTCACTGTCAACTCACTGACAGCTCACTTGACGGTGAGTAGTACTTTCCTCATCAATATAATTTGTCCATCGAGTCTCCGTCACAATGCATAGGCCATAACCTACGGAGGCGATGAGCAATCAGTCGCTCTTAAAGCTCGGGGCGTTCCCAAGAAACGGCTGGAGCAGTGATCTCGAATTCACCGGTCATTAGATGGCCCGGTGAATTCCGACACGGATGAGGCCATCCCTTCCATCTGTGTCCCGAGAAATTGTTTCTCGATCGAAAGTGCCCTAGGCTCAGACCCGGCTGTCATAGCGGGGCAAGCCTATGTAGCGGTGCGGGTCTCTTGCCATGGCATGGCTGAGACAGCGCATAGGATGCCAAAGGCTTATCTGGCAGTAGACACCTATGGGGTCGAATAGTCCAGTCAAGATCGACTTGTTCGATCAAGTTAATGGACCAGTAGACTCCGAGGCAGTATCAGGGAGATCATGGTCCTTCAGATCATGATCCTCCGGATGTGTCATCTTCTCCGAGAGAGACAAGATCTCGGTCGGAATGGTGTTTGGCTGTGTTGGGACTTCGTCCTCCTGGGCCTGCGCGTGCGGGCCACCGACCTTGCGGCTTGCCTTCGACTCCGTGGGCGACATGTTCAGGCGCTCTGCCCGGCTGGGCTTGAGCTTGACACGGCCCCGCTCCAACGCTCGCAACAGGGTGCTGATCTCCTCCGAGACGATCCCGCGCAACTTGCTCATAGCTTCATCAGAGGCTTCGGAGTGCGCGTTCCATCCCAGTTTATCCGATTCCTCGGAGATCATCGACTTGGACTCCAAGGATGGTCCAGTGATCAGCTTGTGCAGCGTAGTGGGAGACACATTTTTCGGGGAAACATTGGTAGGCGAGGTGGGGTTGGGCCGACGGGCCATCTTGACGGGCTTCTGTTTCGAGCCCGTGGAGACGGAGGCAGCCTCCTCCGGCAGTCTTTTGGGCGGCCGTTGGGGCAGACTGGGGCCTTCGCCCACTTCATTGCGGATTTTATAGTACACCAAACCCAGTGTGGCGGCCAGGGCCTGATGAGCCGCTTCCGGATACATACGAACGGCCTCTGCCCTGGTGAGGTTCGATGATTCACTGGAATCACTCGAATCGCTATCAGTAAAAGCATCGGCCGTCTGGTGCATCCGACTCCAGTACTGATAACCACCCAGTCGATAAAAATCAGCCAACTGTACGAGCCGATTGACTAGATGGCGGGTCAGTCTCCTCTGCGGAATAATCTACCTCACTCAGTGTACGCCACTTACTGCGACTTCGCTTCTTCAAACACCAGAACCACCAAACGGTGCGAGGAAAATATTCGGGCCACTGCAGGGAACCGTCTTCCTCCACGAAGGGAACGGGGGTGATTGGGGCGTGGGTGGTGTGAGCGAGCGAGTTGAAGCGGACACGCTCTGAATGCTTCATCCGGGATTCAATAAGGGTGAACCGATCGAAAACCGAGTTCAGATGACGGGATGTTTCGTGTTGAAGCGTAATGAGATCGGTTCTTAGCTGACTGATCGTGGTGTGCAGCTTGCTGAATTCCATCCGGCAGCCAAAAACGTCAGTTTGCAAGTGTTCCAAATCCGCCTGGATCTGGTCGACATTCTTGGAGAGACGATCGATATCGCTGCGCAAAAAGACGGTTTCGTTGTTGGATTGCCCGATACTAGACTTGAGCTGGAAGACGCCAGTTTTGAGTTGGTCGACATCGGTGCGAAGGGCGACCACGTTCAGATCGATCCGGTTGGAGATCGATCGATGGGCTTCGAACTCGCGTCTGATGTGTTCATCTTCACGATTCCTCCGGTCGACATAGCCGTCTTTGGTCAGGACGGTCGAGCGGAGTTCGAGGAGATGGGAGTCGAGGATGGTGAGGCGGTCGTGAAGGTGGGAGAGGGAGGATGGGTCGGACGAAAGGCTTGAGAGTCGGGGGCTGGATATGGGGATGGACATGCTCGACGCGCGGGAGAGGCTCCGGTCGAGCGTGGCGGTCATGGTGGAAGATTCCGACATTTGGAGGGCGGTACGGGTAGTCACTCCTAGGGGGAATGGCCTAGGATAAACGGTTCTCAGAGGGTAGAGTCTGGTTCAGTAAAGGTCGAGGTCCATTTTGGTGGTAAATTTGCGATGATGGCGATGGAATGGGGATGGTGGTGACGGTCAGGATGATGGGTGGTGGTGGTGATGATGATGGCAAGTGACGATGAGGTGAGAGAAACGAAGGGGTGGACGGGAACGGGAGGACTCTCCCTCCCTCTCTGTGTTGTTGCCCCCTCCTTGGAAGCAGGTAACGATACCGTCAGAATACACTCCTGCACAGTACCACCTGACTCCAGGCTGGGTTAGGCCAACCAAGGGTCCCGGCCCCCCTCCCTCCTGGATTAGGCCCCCCATGGTGATTGGGCGACTAAAATAACCACCCGTCGGGCGCCGTACTCTGAGGCACTCCATACCGCCAGCGTACTTCAGAATAAATTACCTACCTCATACGTCTCCCTGACAGCCATCATCATCGTCCTCATCGACTGAGGCCGCCAGTTGCCGGTTGAGCATGGCGCCTACCTAAGGTACTTTGATTGACCCTCACCACTTCGTCTTTCTTCAACTTGAGCTCCATTCCCACTAGGTAGACATCATCACCCCCATATACTCTCCGACCCCTTTTGACCCTTTATCTGGCGTGCAATCGTTCCCGCGTCCCAAAGTCGTTCGGGGGGAACACTTTCTGCCCATACAAAGTGGGCCGCTTCGGACTTAGCCATATCACCTCACATCATCACTAGGTAGGTAGGCTCACTACCGACTGTTTTCCTATGAAAGGGTTTGGTTTCCATTCTATTTAAAGTAAGAGTATACATACATTTATATGGTTTCCTGTTTTATTAGGCAGCACTTACATACCAGGATACTAGTCTACTGGTTGGAGTCTACAATATATACCATGGAGGCTTGTCATAGATCACGAAACCAAAACTGGGCTCTTCGGCTCCCAAAGGCGCCCAGACAACTGAATGAGTTTTTGAATGTGCTATGCAAGGCTATATGACGGAGGCTATATGCAATGAGCCCAGCAATAGGTAACCCAAATTATCCCTAGCCCGAAATGACCAAAGAGTACCCAAGATCACGGTGGTGCTGCAGAAACAGGTTCGAAGAGGTCCTTTTTCAACACCTCCAAGACCTTGCTCTCATCCACGTTCGTAATATCCACCGAGCCCAATGCGTGTACACTCTCGGCCGTGTCCTCGACCGTCGTGTCCTCCTGTTCTTGCTCAATCTGTGGCTGTGATTGTAGATACATCTCTTCGAGGAGAAACGAGGGGTTGTCTGTTGTCGTGCGTAATGTCTCAGGTGAGTCTGGGAGTGCATAGATCGATGGAAACTCAAGAACAGTGCGGTCGCGAAGAGCGGAAGCTAAGGTTGCTCGGGGATCCATGGGGATGAGCACCGGCTGCTTGGTGGCCGTGCGGGGGCGATGCAGATAGAAGTAGAGGTCCCGATGAGACGAGATCCTGTCAGATGGCGGAGATGTTTGATCTTGCTGGGTCCCCTCTCCACCAGGCGTAGTAGTCTCAATGTTGGTCGACGTAGACGGAGGCGCGTCTTCTGCGTTTGGGGCCTGGGGTTCTGTCTCGGGCACATTTTGCTCGCGCTCCTGCTTCGGCAGAGGAAAGACACGGTCGTAGGCCTCAGCAATAGAACATGATTCCAGACAAGATCTGTTCCTTCTCTCCCCGTCGGGGACAATCCACTCCACTGTCCAATTCAAGCACTTGTGTCTGTAGAAAGAATCCGTCAGTGTCATACTCGTAAACCAACCAAGACCGAAGGCCAAATCACATACTTTGGATGCCACCGCGTCGCATTCGCCTTATTGCGACTCATCCCCCGTGGCGCCCGGACAACCCGAACACCAGCGTTTTCAGCCCCGCGCAAAAACCCAGCTTCCCCCTTCACCAGCCCAGCACCCTCTGCGCCAGGCCCCCGTTTCCGCTTCCGATCCCCTGACCCCGACTCATAGCTGTCAACCTCATGCTCCAGCCCCACGGCAGCGGGATCCAGGACCCCGGCGCGTCCCGACGGGCCCCGGATCCCGCGATTTTCGACGTCGCGCTCGGCGCGCTCCAGCCCGCGTTCGATCCCCGTGATGAAGTTGAAGTCGCGGTCAAAGGCGGCCTCGGTGGCGAGCTCGCTGCGTCGGAGGTAGGCGGCCGGGTCGCGCACGCCGGAACATTGTGACCACAGCTTGTGGCGGCGCGAGCAGGGGAGGGAGCAGGTGCGGGTTGAGCAGCGCGGACAGCGGTATTTCGGGGCGTTGATGTGGCTGTTGCTGCGTTAGTGGTGCGGTGAGGGAGGGTGGAGGCGGCGTACCATATTGTACAGAGTTCGGAGAGGAGGGACTCGTCGGATGACATGTTGGGTGGATAGGAATAGGGTGTGTGAGTGGGTGAAGGTGAGAGAAAAGTGAGAGAGAAATGAAGTCGAATTGGGGAAAAGTTTGGAGAGCTTATCATATCGGAGCTAGGCTTATCTTATCGTGGATGCTCAAGGCAATCAATCTCACTCTACTTTCTACCGCCGGCTCTGTTTGTTCCCCTTTGATATTGTCTGTGGAATTCCTCCTGACTTAATTCTGAGGCTATATTAGAAGCCCAGTTTCTTCTCATATTCCTTGTACTTCTGCCCGATCGGCTGGATCAGAGTATAGCTGGCCGGGCTGTCAAACTCCTGCACTCCATTGATCAGATACAGCGGCGTCATCTCGCCATCGTCGCTGAAATAGAGCTTCGGCCGCTCTCTGCGATAGTACTCCGTCGTGGTTCCATCGGTAAACTTGACGGTCGTGTTATACGCCAGCGTGACGTTGTTGTAATGCCACGGGCCTTCCCAGCGTCTGGCAAACACATGCGCGCCCACGCGCGGCCCCTTCTTCCCAAGCGCAATATCGACCATATGATGCACCAGAAAGTGCCAATGCCCCCGCTTGTCCCGCCAGAGGAACGGGTCTTCGCTCCGCAGGGAAGGGTCTATCTCGATAAACCCGGGCTCGACGCGGAGCGTATACGGCCCCGTGTACCGCTTCGCGTGGTAGATGTTATTCTTCTCCGTCGCCAGGAGCATCTCCGGCGTGCGATGCTGGGGCGTCCAGAGCGGCCAGGCCGCCGGGTTTGTGACGTTGACCAGGAGGGTCGTCACGTTGCTCCAGCTCCGCAGGTCGGGCGAGCTTGACACCGAAATGGAGTTGTTTCGCTTGATCGACGTGCAGTGGTCTGGTGTCTCCCAATCGTACCCGATGAAGTGCATCAGATAGCGCTGGTCCGCGGGGCTCCAGGCCACCGTAGGATTGTGATGGAAGGTGCTGAACAGCTCCTGTGCCCATGTATACGGCCCGCGAGGCCCGGAGCGCGATTCGGCCCGGATGACGGTGCTGAACGGCCGCCACCCGGACAGACCGCAGCCGCGATCCATTTGCGAGATGATGAGGTGGAAGAGGCCTCTGTCTTCGCGGTCTTGAATTATGTGCCCGCCCCAGGACGAGTTCCCAGCCCCTTCTTTGTAGAAGTCGGGCAGAGTGATATTCGTGTGGTTGTATCCCGTCCATCTTTCCACCGGCTGGAGGTCGAGCTCACTGCAGTCTGCGGCGCGCCATCCAGGATCGCAGATGCAGGATTTGGTACGAGGTGAGCAGATGCCCGTCAGACTGCAGTCCTCGTCTGTCTTGCATTGGAACGCTTGTGTGCTCCCGACGAGGGCCAGAAGTGGCGGGAGCAGAGAGAATGTCCGGAGTAAGTACATTTTGAGGACAGCGTATGGTGTCAATTCAATATCTATGGGCTATCTGCTATATTTATCTGGATCTAAGCTGCCAGTGCCAAGGATGTTCGGGTCCTATTGATGCGATCCATGCGGGGTTTCAAGCCTCCGGAGAAATTACAACGCTGAAGGAATACGGCCTGTAAGAAACGAGATGGACTGCACTGATAGGTGATCATAAACGAGCGTGCTATTTCTCCGGCTAATCTCCCCTCGGCCATGGTTGGGTAGTGTACCAGATCAGCTAGTCTGAACATCCTCACAATCAGTCGACGCAATGATATCTCTCCAGCTGTCCAGCATGTCTTGCTCGTTGGCCATGCTGCGCCCAATGGCATCAATGGAATCTCGCCCCAGGGCTAGTCTCGCAGGCAGTTGGCGAGATTCACACCGACCCGTCTTCGTCAATGCCTCGAAAAGCACTTGCGCCCCCTTGACCGGATCCCCAGGCTGTCGCAGATTATACGCAGCCAAAGCATCCCGGGTCGCCTGTGTTCCCACATTCAGCTCGGGGATCCGGTTCTGAGCGGTAATCTTGTGCCCTTCCGTCAAGAAGTTCGTGCGAAAATACCCCGGTTCGACACAGGTTACGTCGATGTTGAACGAAGCAAGCTCGGCTCGCAAGGACTCGGTGTATATGGCGATGGCTGCTTTACTGGCGCAGTACATGCCAGCTGCTGGGGTTCCTCTCCAGCCTCCAATAGATCCCAGATTGGCCACTACCCCGGACCGTCGAGCACGCATGGACGGCAGTACAGCGCGCAGAACCCGTATCTGGGAGAAGACATTTGTTTCGAACTGGTCCATGATCTCTTGGTCGCTATACTATGATTAGCTCACATTTTAGTCGCTGCGGGAGAGAGTTGTGAACGCACCTGCATTCTTCGACGGCTCCTTCGAGGATATAACCCGCATTGTTGACGAGAATGTCAATTGGCCCGACTGTGGAAGCAACTTCGTCCACAACAGCCCGTATCTCCTCATCATCGGCGCGCAAGTCCAATTTTTTCGTGATGACTCCAAGCTCTTCCAGTTCTGATAGCTTAGTTGGGTCACGTGACGTCGCGACGACTTGATCTTGGTGCTTGGCTGCCGTGATGGCCAGTTGGCGTCCAAGGCCGGACGAACAACCGGTGATGAACCAGACGCGAGGCATTTTTCTAACCTGCAAAGCCGTGATAGATTTTGAGATAATCACAACCTGCCTTTTTTGGATCTTTATATATGCAGGGACTATGGCTGTCCCTGTCAGCACTAATCCAATTCATGCCAGCCAAGCCATGAAGCCGATTATCGCCATCGGAGCTAGTCGTAAGTCCGATATTATCCATTCTATCTTGAAAATGTGTGGAGAGAAACAGCCTATGCTATCTAGGTCATACAACATATCACAAATATGGCGGCATATGTACACGCTATCTGTGAAGCATGAGTTCATCGTCAAGTGCCGTATCTTCCCAGGCGCAGTCACTAACATCCACCTCGACTATGTCCGAGATTGGTATTCCCTCATGCAAACAGGCAGACCTTCCGGTGGTTGTGAACAACACCTTCAGCTTTCCCCCCTGCAGAATCTCGAAAAGTTCTTCTAGATATCGGTTACTGCTCCGATCATCTAACCAGTGAAATCCATCAATCACGCAGAAAACAGCATCAGGGCCAAACTGCACCAGATCACGAAACAACGCAATAGCGTCCGCCCAGGATTTGACTGTCCCGTCAAGAATCCTGAACCGGTTCTCAGAAAAGTCAATGGTGCCATCGATCTGTGGAACTAACAATTCGACCATCTGCCGAATCAACGCATACAGGAGACTCAATGCTGCCTGTATTTCTGTTGTATTATCAGGCCGCGGCTGCTCGTTTCGCCGGATTTCGCAGAAGTATGAGATCACTGGGATTTTGGACCGCTGTGCCATATCAATGATTTTGGCCGCCAGCATGGACAAAGGATTGTCTATTTCTTCGGCCTCGAGCTCCGGGCCTTTCAACCACAGTACTCGCCGGTTCGCAGATGCTGACCATTCACTCAAGCCCATTAGGGCATCTTGATTGAGCATAATGGGGTCTATACGATCCACAGGGAAACGAAGCCTATCTCGGTGGAAAAAGTCTTCGAGGTCCTTAGAGTTGAATAGAACATCGTGTGCGGTCCAGTGAGGCTCTGGTATGTCATCAGTTCTATGTTCAGCACTATACAAACGGGTAAAAGATGTACCTGCAGTTGGGGCAGGCGCAACACCGACCATACTAGCCTCGGAAGTTGCAAGCTGCAGAGGTATGTACACGGTCTTGTTGACTCGTATACTGTCCATCGCCCCTGCTGCGAGCATGTCCTTCACGAAGCCAGACAGTTGTGCCCAGCGGATTCTGGACTGCTCCCGATAATCCTGCGCTTCCTGCGCTTCCATGATCATTCGATCTTCAAAGTACCGCCTGTCTGCAAGATCTCGGGCAGCTCCCTCTAAGCCGACTCTGAAATCCTTCTTCAGCGCCTCTAATTCTAGCCTCATAGTTCGCAGCTCCGCCCGTGAGTTGTATTCGGCAGTTCGCCGGAGCAGCTCAGCTTTGTGGCTGATAATTTCTATCTCACTGCTGAATCTCTTGTTGAAATTTTCGTTGAAGGAATCGAGCAGCCTCCTGCGTCTTTTCTCCATAAACCAGTCCATGACGCTCGACAGAAAAAGAAAGATGTGCGCGTACAGATCGACAATCAGCTCCAGCATGGCTCTTGTCCGGTATAAGTCATGCTCGGCTTTGCACCACATGATATGCTCACTGATTTGGCAGAGGGAAGAAGCGAGTTCTTCCGCGATGGCTTCATGATTGACGCTGGCCTATACTTCGTCAGCATCCCGAACCGCATAGGGAATCGGAATGCTACCTTGATGAGAGCGCCGAGGTACCTGAAAAGGCCGATACGTAGGCATTTCCCTCGGGGAGTAACTTCATCAGAGCGCTGTGAGAGTCGAGTTTAGAACAGAAGTTATGAAACAGCTTGATTGCCTTTCCACGATGACCCTTCTCGCGCTTTGATTGCCAAGTCGCCATCATCTCTTGGACCATATCAACCACACCTTCGACTGTGGGCTCTGCCTTGCTCAGATCAAGCCGGTCTTCTCTTGGACAGGTATTTCAGAAAACCATCCATTTTTCTCGAAGCCTTGCGGACTCCACCGCTATGTTTTCAATAAGAGGATCTCTGAAGTATATTCTCATTAGGAAACGGGCTCCAAAGGAGGCAGTAACTGATTTACCGGTCATCCTGGTCCAAGCCCTGATCCTCGAAAAACTTTCGCCAGGGAGCTGTCAAGCTCTCACGATCGCCACGCTCTTTGATCAATGCTTGCCCTAGACGGTGAGCATGGCTCTGCTGCGGTATTCAGTCTTCGACCTCCCAGCTGTATATCCGCACGAGTCTGCGCGCTTCCCGAAAATCGTCCATTATGGTCGGTTGTGTTTCATTCAACCTTCACGGGGTTGTTGTGGGAAAGATCACTACTTTCCGAAACCCCGTGTGGGCCCCTCGTGCGAGTATTGCCAGGCAGACGTGGAGTGCGACCAATTTCAGATCTAAGCGCTGGATGCGTCCGACAAGGCTCCGAATACGATATGGCTTGTTTTAGCTGCGCAACCCCGGCGCTGCCACCAATTTCGCCCGTAAGCAACAGGGATCATATGCAGTCATTTCTTGCCACACACAAGATAGCGCCTATTTGTTGTCCAATGTGCAGGATGTGGCAGGATGGGTACGGCCACTTCGGCCCTGCCGAGTGTGCATAGTTCCTTTTGAACAAACATCCCATGACCATTTATTCGAACAAGGCTGGCTAAAAAAAGAGAAACCAGGAGTTGCCTTGCTTCATTCTTCTTATAGGCGCTGAGATCTGACATGGCCTCTCATTTATCTATTGGAATGTCTTCTTCTAGCACATGTTGTATCTGCACTAACCTGGGCGAAAGTCTAGCAACCAAGACATGCGAGAAAATGTCGAAAGAACTGGAGACCGCGAATCAACCGGCCGATTGCATCATGAACAGCCATAATACTGAAGATGCCGCTGCCGCGGAGGAGCAGTCACGCGCCTGGTATCGATATACGGTCGAGTATCGAGAACGTAAAACAAACGAGGTGGTCAGTCGAAACGAAGTTCCGAGCTTTGAAGGTGACAATATCTCCTCTCACGGGCCTGTGTTCGATTTTGTCAAGACTATACAGATCAGAGAATCGGACCCGACTGACTCAGGCAAAAAAACGCACTCCCCTATAACACACTTGGCGCCCGAGTTCCACATCCAAATCCATTCAACTGCTGTCATACATGCCATTCAATCAGTGGTTGACTACTACCCGGGACACGATCTGGGGGCTGATCCGTTCATCGTGAAATGGCCGTACGCCATTTTGGTTCATCACTATGACGAACTTGCAGACTTCGGAAAGAAATGCGCCGCGAAGGCGCCAAATGAACACTGCGTTCGAGAGAAGGACGCCTATGAACACATCGAAATTCTGCTCAAGTTCCTCGACGAACAAGTCATGGAACATGTCAATACAGAGAAGGAGCGAATCAAAAGAGGCTACCAGTCCTTTGAATGGTACTGGGTGGCCTATAAGCCGGGGGCCACTGTTTTACAAAAATATCCCGATGATCGAGAATGGGACCCGTGTGTCATCCATTCGGTCACTGGTGGCGTGTTCGATAGGCCAGCGACCGCGTGGGATATAAATTTTTGGAGTATGGACTTCGACGGCCGTTTCCTCGGCAAACGACGTTATTATACTGGCATGTCAAAATTCGACGGCGAGAGAGATTTTTCAGCGGAGGCTCGGTTTGTGGATGAAGCTGACCTGATGGCTGATGAACTGGTCGCCGAGAGGATCAAGATTGGAGAAAGATACTGGCAACTTCTTAGGAAGCAATGTCGACACTACAAAGGTCCAACAGCTCGATTCCCGTACAACGAAGTAAGTTCAGGCATCTTCCAAGTTTGGTGCAGGATTCCCCAGGCTGAGAAATGCGGCAGATCAACAGTTTGGTGATGTCGGATCTGGGCAGCTACTATAGAGATGATCCAGATATGAAACCATCTCTGGACCAGACAGACGACCGAAAGTGGAACTCCGATTGCAAATGCTCAGTCTGCAAAGAGCGAAGCCAAAGCATGGATCGTAAATTGAAAGGCCGATTTGAATACTATAACTTCATCGCCCCAGAAAGCTCTGAGACTCTCCAGCCTCATCAATATCTCCTTTGTCCTTCGAGAATTCCGGCCTATATTTTCAAAACACGAGAATGGGGTAAGTTTCCGCTATCTCATACCTGGCTGCTGCAAACTGTTTGGAAAATACTGATTGTCCCTTTAAAGCGCTGCTTCACGTGGCCCATTTCTCGGAGCCACAGTTTAATGAAGCTCTCATTGACAGTTTAGTGATGAACCCCAGTCGGGTGCAGAGTCTGAAAGCACTGTCAAAGAGCTTCATAAGGGTCAACCATCATGGAGAGAAGATGCAGAAGGCTCCATGGACGGCTGACTTCGTGAGGGATAAGGGCCATGGGCTGATATTCCTTCTGCACGGTCGACCTGGGGTTGGCAAGACTTGCACTGCCGGTGAGTTCTACCCCCAAAGTCGTTCCATGAATGCGTATAAAGCCTTCTGCTCTATCTAACGTGCTATGTTCGGTAGAATGCATAGCTGAATATATCAAAAGGCCGCTTATGACCCTTTCCTGTAGCGACATCGGAACTGATCCAGGTGTGGTCGAAGAGAATTTGATTAAACAGTTCGAAAAGCCAAAAGCTGGAATGCCGTTCTTCTAATCGACGAGGCGGATGTTTTTATGGCACGGCGTTCGACATCAGATTTGACTCGGAACAGCTTGGTTGCGGGTAAGCTACATGGTTCACCCTGTGCCATTGATCGGTGACACTCAAGCTGGGTTAGGATTCCTCCGAGCGCTTGAATACTATGTCGGCATCTTGTTTCTCACTACCAACCGAGTGGGTGCTTTTGATGACGCCTTTATCTCCCGGATTCATGTTCAGCTGTATTACTCGGATTTCTCTTCTGAAGAACGCCAGCAGGTGTGGAAGACCTTCATGGATAAGCTTGCGAGGGAAAGGGGGGATTACATCCGCCTCAATATTGATGCAAAGGAGTACATCCGCGGCGCCGAAGTGCGCGCTCTGAAATGGAATGGCCGAGAGATCAGGAATGGTGAGCCCAAGTTCATATCCAAGACCTGCAACAACAATCACTGACTACAGCAGCATTCCAAACCGCTGTCGCACTTGCTGAGTTTGAGTCCGTCAAGGATGAAGAGAATAAGATTCTCGTCACAGACGTTCATCTGCGGGCTGTGGTTGAATTATCTAGTGACTTCAAGAAATACCTCGATACCCTCCATAAGGGGGATGAAGGCAAGCGGTCTGAACGGAAATATGAACGGTTGGACTCTTATGGGCCGGATGACAAGGATTGAGCCACAAGAAGTGTACATACGGAGGACTGCAAGGTCAATTTCAATTGCTCATCACCGTCAGACCTGTTTCCTTGATACCACTGCACATGTCCTTCAAAATCCCACCAAGCCACTCAAAGTCCTGCTTGTCCAGATACACTTGTGCGCTCAGTCTCGTCCACAGCCAGCCTCCATGCGCAAAGACTGGCACAAACGTGCCATACTTGTTGGTGAGCGTAGTCTGGAACCAGTTGACTACAGAGCCAACTTTGTCTTCCTGCACCACGGCACACACCTGCTCGATAGTTCCCGATTGTCCAACAGCAACAGGAAGCCGGACAGTGGACATGGCACATCGTCGCAGCTGACTTTCTGTGCCTGGTGCCAGGTTGGGTTCTTGCAAAACATCAGTCCCCAGGATATCAGCCACGATGTCTGCTGCCTCTTTTGCCAGGGACTCTAAATAAGCATAGATGCGGTCTTCCCCACCGCAAACTTCGTTGCGAAACTTTAATGCCGCCGGGATACAGAAATAGGGCGTGTCGTCATTTGTGGCAACGAATTCGAATAAACTCTCGAATGCAGTCTTGGTCGGATCGTCACTTTTCATAACAGACGGGGCAGTCTCTGGGGCGTCTGGAGGAGGTATGAACCCCCAGGACGTGGGGATGGTAGTCCGGATGAGATGTTGGTTGCGTTCCGGGACATAGAGAACGCAACAGCTTCTGGGGACAAAAAGCCATCTACCCGGAGAAGAAGAGGAAGCGTTAGAAAGATAATACGCCCAGCCAGTATGGAGTCAATACGCACTTGTGGCAGTTGCTGGCAAAGAAATCAGGCTGCAGCTTCCCAAGATCCAGAGGGATTTGGCCGATTCCATGAGCGCCATCGATGAGACTAAGGATTCCTTCCTTGCGGCATATCTCAGTCAGTCGTTCAAATGGAAACCGCATTGCCGGCATGCTGGTAATCACGTCGAACAGTGCAATCTTCACATTCAAGCCCTCGGCCCTTGTCGCTCGCACAACATCCTGGAATCGCCCGACCAGGTCATCATGGCTTATCGGGCATTGATACTGCACCTTCCGAGCCTGGAGGGGCGTCGACTCCATGAAGGAGATAATTCCCTTCTCGATCCCACCGTAAACGGTGTCAAAGTACACTATGACATCGCCTGGTTGGAAGGGGATGTTGCGAAGGATAGTGTTCACCCCCGTAGTAGCGTTCTTTACAAAGACACATTCTTTCCGTGGGACGTCGAGCATCTTTGCAACAGCTTCACGGGATACATCCAGGACTTCTGGTGTGAGATACCGGATGAAAGGGTCTGGACGGGCTTCAACCGCGTCTTGGAACTGGCGTAGGGCAGTTCGAACCACTTCTGGATATGTTCCAAAAGAGCCTGGATCATTAGTATGTAACAATCAAGGTGTGTATTGTTAATCCCTACCATGATTGAGATTTAAGAACTTGGGATCCGTGAGGAAATGCTTCCTCATGGGGGCTCCGAAGGGGGTTTGCGCCATAATGCCAGGAATGCTGCTGATACTGGTGATAGCTAATGATTGTCGGTTCTGAGTTGTTGGAAGCAGTCGTGTGTTTTGTAGCCAGGTCTCGCTGATCTTGCTGGGGGTGCAAGGTGTAGGTCAGTTCATGGAGTTGCTATCTTTCTCAGAGCGTTTATCATCGGAAAGCACCGCCTTGGTGCGGGGTGTATGTCAACGGAAGGGCGTGTTCATTGCGCACGGTAGAATATAACCGATTGCACCATCACTATAGATTATAAAGTTCCAGATAATATTCTCTTATAGATATGAAGATGAGTCTGCATTTCTATGGTGACTGGTCGCGCGCTTCCCTTTGCAGCACCTAGATGCAGTGACTCCATGTCGCGCATTATGAATGAAGCTAGAAGCAATATACTCGTTTCCTCTGCTGATATTCTCTCAAGAAAACAATCGATGAGATATCCAATATGAGGACTTTTTCCCCGTTCCTCAGGAGGTAGGAATATTGTGCCGTATGGTGGAGATACAGAGCCAAGATCATATCCGACAATCGCCGACTGAATCAGCACCATGCAAATTGTGGAAATTTCGAATATGTAGACGAACACAATATGTCCAGAGGTAATCTATTCCATTCCTACATATCAACTGTACGATAAAATGTACTAGTACCTCGGTAGGTAGTTGTATAGGTGAGGGAGAAGAGAGATGTCGCTTCTGATTGGCTGTGGCGGGGGGATGATTCAATCAACCATTCGAATATCTTCCAGTCTTCCTCTATCCCCCTCTGGAATTGCACCTTCAACCTCCACATCAACCACGACTCTAGACAAGATCGTCAGATTTATTACACCTCGCGAAGATGCCGCCGGTGCGGCTGACCAAGGAAAACGGCCTGACCGCGCTGGCCTGCACGGAATGCAGGAAACAGCATCTCAAGTGCGATGCAAAGCGGCCCTCCTGCTCCCGCTGTCAACATGGCGGACTGCTCTGCCAATACATGCCGTCGCGTCGTGGAGGCCGTCGCAAAAGCACTCGCCATGATTCGGCTGCGTCTTCAACTCCCCAACGCCCAACGCCAGTGCACGACATGGAGACGGGATACTCCCTCACCGCTCCCATGGCGGCTTCTGCTCAGCCACCAACGCCCACCAACACTTCTTCATCCCAGGGACTGCCCTCTGCTGATCTACCGGAGGTCAACGGTGAGCGGGCATCATGGCCGACGATGCTTCCCGGAAGCCATTCCCATCGTCCCAGCGTGGCAGACAAATCATGGCTCCCCGGGGATGACCGTCTCCCCCGGCTCTACTATGAATACTTTCATCCGGCCCATCCCATCCTGGTGCCGAGCAGCTCTTTCAACGAGCGAAACTACCCTCTCTTTCTCCAGTTGGTCGTGTACTTTGTCGGGTCCCACTATGTCAGCTCCAGCCCAAGTGGCGAGTACAAAACCAAAGTGGCAGCCGAGCTCTCATCAAACCCGGAGCGCTCGCCTTGCATGGTCCAGGCCTGGCTGATCTACGCCATTGTGCTAACGGCTCGTGGGGAAGGGTACGAAGCCCAAGAGGCGTTGACGCGAGCCATCGACATGGCCCTGGAGCTAGGGATGAACCGCCGCGATTTTGCCGCCTCCGCCCACCCGGAATGTTCCGTCGAGGCCGAGAGTATGCGGCGCACATGGTGGGAGCTATACATCACCGAGATCTACATGGCTATCTCGCTCAAGACTGTCACGTTTCGCTGTAGCACGGTAGCCCCGGAGGTTGCTCTCCCCTGCGAAGAGTCCCTGTATACGGGGACACGTCAGGTCCCGAAGCCACATATGATCCTCGATTTTAGGAGGCGAATCTTCGCGGCGGATGATCCCGTCTATTCCTCGTTCAGCTATCGCATCGAGGCTATGATGATACTCTGCCGCGTGCTCATGCTAAATCACCTACAAGACTGTCACCGCGATCACCTCCAGGCCGTCGAGAACGCCCTCGTCAGCTGGATCAACCATCTACCACCAAAGAAACTCGACATTGTCGACTCGTACGGGAACATCGACGAGATGATCTTCCAGGCACATGTAACAATAGGCTACGCCGCCATGCTCCTGCATTTACCTCGAAGCGAGATGCAGCCGGTCCTGGCGCAGCTGAACAGCGACCGGTTCTGGCCGGCGGCGTCGACTCAGCTCTCGTCTACATTCACACGCATGGTACACAGCATCAAAGCTACAGAAGCCTCGCGGCGGGTATCCGACTCCATCTCCGTCTGTCCGAACGTCCTCAAACACTCGCCCTTCATCATCCCCGCCTTGGCCTTGTGCGGGATGATCCAACTTGCGACCTGCACCAGCCACTCCGAAGACTGCTTCGACCATCACTGCAACCGTGTAACGCTGGTTCTGGGCTGTCTGAAGAGTACCCGGCGGACGTGGGAACTGGGCGACTCCGCTTATCAGTACCTCCGATCGTGCGCGGCCGAGATCATGTCGGCTTCGATTGAACGCTGGAATGCCACCCCGTTGAACCGGTTCGTCCCTTCGGAGCCAGTCCTGACTGATCCAGAGCGGCCTACCCATTCCTCTGGCACCATGGCACGGTTTTCCGACGGACAAGACTTTCCCGGGCCTGACTTGTTACCGGCGTTTTTAGACCCGACGTGTTACAACGCATCTTTTTTCAGCCCAGTTCCAGATTTTAATATTGCATGATTTGTTATTACACATATGGACGTTTAAACTCGGAGGCTGTTGTGCATGTGTTTGATATACGAAGCAAGGCGGTGTTCTATGAGCTTTTCGGCGTTAGGTCATTCGTTATCTAGACATTGAGCAGGGTTGACAGCACATATCTCTAATAAATTGCGCAATATCAAGGCATATGGGAAATAGTTTGTATCTCCAAGTTGCGGTCTGGTCAGGGGAGCCATAAACTTGGAGATATTCGCTCCCCTGCAGACGGTTATCTGCGGTGGTTCAATCGCCGACCCATCGCGAATCGCCGATTGCATGTTTGGGAAGTATTGCGTAAGGTGGACTTCAGTATCCATTGAAAGGACAGATAATGCAAAGGCCCCGTTCAATCATTATGCTAGAACCTAATTTTTGGTCTTGTGGACAATCTCTTGTCTCCTAACAAGTAATGGTTGTTTGAATCCGTCTTCCCATGCCGGGAAGCCCATTGGAACTCATCTCTGTGTCTTTTGACAGATTCATATGTACTAGGTGTAGAATAGTTCGTATGCTACAGTCCTCGTATCACTCTTGCAAGTCCTACTGTCCTAGTAAACTTCCTTGTCAATAATGCAGGTAGTTGTTTCAGAGGTGCTTCCTGGCGGTCGATCCAGACCGACGTCTATCAAACCTCAATATCGGTCACATGCACCATGCATGCTCAATTCCACTCAAATGAGAAGATGCAGGTGGTCGATCCATATGTCCAGCTCATATCATGCTCAGTGGCTCGGTTTCTACTCCCAGATTCGTTCGCCGACCGACAATCGCCGACCCAACGATGGCAACGTAACAACGAACAAGATCATATAAAACCATCTCTAGAAGCATTGCAATCTGAATACACAACATCCAAGCCTACCAAATACGAAAGCACACTTCAAGATGTCTGTCCTATCTGCCTCACAAGTCCAACTGAACGAAAAGTTCACTCCCCACTACCAACTGCTACCGGAGAGATACGACCTCAAGGACCTAATCCGCGATATCAAGGCGCACCTAGGAACATCCGGCGGAATCTCCTCGACCGACGTCGACTCGGATTACCTGATCTCCCTGGTGCGCAAGTACAAGACCAACCCCGCGGACTGGGCGCGGTATTACTACAACGACGAGAGCAAGAACTACACGCGCAACGCGATAGAGAACATCAACCACAAGGCCAACATTGTCAGTACCACACACCGCAGGAGGATTCTTGCATACCCAGTGCTAACCGGCGCAGTTGCTCCTGGTATGGAACCCCGGCAAAGGGTCGCCCGTCCACGACCACGCCAACGCCCATTGCATCATGAAGGTTCTCGCCGGACAGCTGCGAGAAACCGTGTACCGCGCTCCGAGCCAATCGGACTCGTCGGGGCCGCTCGAGGTCCTGTCGCAGAAGGAGCATTCCATGAACGAAGTGACTTATATCTCGGATGATATTGGGCTGCATCGCGTGCACAACCCGAGCAGTGACAAGGTGGCTGTCTCTCTGCACTGTATGTGACTATGGATTCTGTTGCTTTTTTTTTTGGATCATGCTGATGGATGTTAGTATACACGCCACCCAATGCAGCCGACTACGGCTACCATATTTTTGATGAGTCCACGGGGCAGTCGAGCTATGTGCCCCAGGCACGGTCTGTTTCTTGTTCTGCCAGCCAGACATAGCAGACATAGGCAGATTGATGCAACGGTGCAGAGGGCTTGCTGCGGGATCATGCATTTCCTCTCTGGATGACATTATCGCATTGGCGTCTGGTTCATTAATCAACTGGTCCCCGTGGAACGGAGGATCATGTATTGTACATACTATTCTGCAAATTGTCAGCCATAACATGTTCCGAGCGATCTGGCGACTGATATGATACCATACCAATTGTTCAGGTGTTACCCTGGATCGAGACTGAGCCTGTTTAGTGTTAGCGATTATAGCGAGTCCATTGCTTAGTTCAATCAAAATGACATTCCTCTTATCAATCAATCAATATTCCAAACACCTATCCCACTCCATTCCATGTAATCGTTCCACCAATTTGACGCGTTGCCGCACCTATAAAGCTTCTACGCAGCTGTTAGTCCTCCTAACCATCGTCCTCCACATCTATTCCAGAGCCACGCAGGATGCTTCCACGTTCCTGGTCCTGTTCACCGATCTCCGCCTCGCGGGACTGGCTGAGCACGCCTGTTTGATACATGAATTCGGCGATGTAGCGGATCGCCTGCGGGTCAGATACAAGCGCGTCGTAGTCTGAATGCTTTCCCCGGAGGCCCTCGATAGCCTGCAGCTCGACCATCATAGTCCCACGCTCCTCCCAATGCAACGAACACTACAGGAGAACGTGCCTAGGGATCTGGGACCTTCTCCGCAGCTGCACCGGTTCATTTCGGGGGCTTTAATTTTAAGAGGAACTGGCGCAGGCCAATGGGTATAGTGCGCATCTGTATAATAATCGACGTGTGCGGCAATGGTAGAGGATCAAGAGAAATTCATGCTCAATAATATCGGCCTTACCTTGGGATAATCTGGTGCAAGTCGAACGGTCCATCGCGTCATTCTATTCCCACGTCAGAGGTGTGGCGTAACATACCATCGAGCCTTCTACTCGAAGCATTCTTTGTCTCTGTGCTGGTTTGTATAGCATAAGATACTCCGAATAATCTGATGATATCATCAGCCCGCCCCGCTCGATTTCTAAGCACGGCATCAACAAACCCCGAGCACATCACGACATTGCATAAGCTCGCAAGAGGAGACGAACCGATAAATAGCCCAATATCGTCTTCGGCAAGTGTAGAGAACCCAAAGTCTGTCCATCTCCAAAATGGCCACCAAACCCTTTGCCATCATCGCAGGCGTCGGTCCCGGCACGGTATGTCCTCGGGAACGCCAACATGTATAGAATGCAACTGATAGAACCAGGGCGCCTCCATCGCCAGACGCTTTGCCAAGGCATACTCTGTTGTGCTATTGGCACGCAATCCGGCAAGCTTTGAGCCAGTGGTGAATGAGATCAACACCAGTGGCGGCCAAGCGCTCGGAATCAGCACCGATCTCTCGGACTCGACGAGCGTCCGTTCCGCATTCGACAAGATCGCAAAGCAATATGCAGGCTCGGCCCTCGCCGCCGCAGTCTTCAATCCCGGCGGCGGGCTCGTGCGCAAGCCGTTCCTGGAACTGACGGAGGAAGAGTTCACCCAGGGTTACGAAAGTCAAGGGTGAGTGTCGTTGCGATAGCCAAAAGACGAATCCTGGTAACGCGGCAATTACTGTAACAGAAAAGGAGGATACCTCTTTGCCAAAGGCACGCTTCCTCTTCTCCTCGAAGCGAAGGGCCTCCCGCATCCACCTACGCTGATCTTCACCGGCGCAACCGCCAGTCTGAAAGGATCGGCGAATTTCTCGGCCTTTGCAACGGGCAAGTTCGCTCTACGGGCGTTGGCACAGTCGCTGGCTCGCGAGTTCGGGCCCCAGGGCGTGCATGTCTCGCACGTCGTTATCGATGGAGTCATCGATATTCCCCGGACCAAGGCGTGGAAGTTTGAGCATGAAGATGCCAAGCTGGATCCACAAGCTGTGAGTATCTGCGGGAACTCGTAGAGATCATCAGAAACTAATATTCCATGGCCAGATTGCGGAGTCGTATTGGCACTTGCATACGCAGCCACGCACGACGTTTGGGTTTGAGCTGGATCTGCGGCCCTATGTGGAGAAGTGGTAGCTATCGCGCTTATAGTAATGCATTGGTTTATTAGCTGACGTAGGTCATGCTTATCGGTACTTGAGGCATAACGTAGAAAAGCCCGCAGCAGAAGGGGTAAACTCCGCCAACAGCGCCGATCATGCGGTTTGGAGAGCGCTCCGGCGGGGTGCGAGCCTAGTTCAGTTAGTTCAAGCTGCATCGAAGTATGTGAGGTTGCAGCATCATGTTTCAGGGCAAAACAACTAGCAGATCACATACAGAGTCCAGATCCACGCAGTGTAGAGCACTTGAAGGTATCCTCTATATAAGGGCGCTTCCTCACGATAGTCAACAGATACAATCGAGCAACGCAGCACTCACCATGTACTTGCTTGCACTTCTCGCCCTCTCCCCGCTGACCTACGGGGCCACGACCCTCATTCCCACGACATGTTTTGACGACTACTCCTCGCTCGAGGAGTACTTTGCCTACCTATACCCTTGGGGCTCCGACCACAACGGCTCAGCCCGCATGGTGGGCAACTCCTCCGACCATGAATACATCTCGGTCGATTCGGGGACGCTTACCATCGTCGCGAAGCCCGTCAGTGGTCAGCCCCCGACCAGCGGGGGTCAAGAGATCAACTACCTGTCGGGTGCGATACACTCGGCCACCAGCTTCACGGTCGAGGCTGGTTCGGGGTTCGACATCCAGGTCGAAGTCCAGGCGACGACAGAGACGGGCACGTGGCCCGCGTTCTGGCTGAACGGAGCAGACACCTGGCCTCCGGAGATTGACATGGCTGAATGGAAGGGTATGTATCCACTGAAGATTGGAAGGACTCAGACTCATGGGTGTAGGCACTGGGGCTATCAGCTTCAACACTTTCAATGTAAGCCCTCGTCGGTTCGGAACAGTGAAGAAAGTCTAACGGAGCAGACATCGTCTGAGGTCCAAGCACTCGATATCGAATACCCCTCGCCCGACGACTTTCATACTGTGAAAGCGGAGATTCGCGATGAAGACGGCTCGAATATTTCCGTCAAGTTCTATCTGGATGGGACCGAAGTTACCACTCAGTATGGGGCGGACTACGTGGGCAAGCCACTGAACTTGTGAGTCGAAATACACAAAACTGTCTCTTTAGACGTGCAATACTCACCACTATCAGGATTATCAACCTCCAGATGGAGGGGTCCTCTGGCTCGCCTGGCCCGACCACAGGTTAGTAATTTCCATGGTGCGATAACGAACATAGATCACTGACCGTAACAGAGACGTATTACCGTGTGCGTAATCTCTCATTTGAGCAGATCTAAGTGTATATATGGAAGGTGATCAACGCAGAGAAGAGAGAAGCGAGAACAAGAAATCAATAGACATAGAGTGCATAACGAAACTTATGTAGCTAGCACAATACAATGACTCAGCACTACGTCATTATGCATCGGCCTAAAGTCTCCCACTCTCCGCATCTCCAACTTCATCCTCACCACCAATAACACCTTCCGCATTCCCACTATCAAACCCCCAATCCCTCCTTCAAAATGACCCTCGACGACAATCAGCCCGGCGGTCCCCAAAGCGACCTCCCGCGCCCCCCGCCTTCATCCCCATTCGCAAAATACTACCCCCTCCACATCAACCCGGAGAACATCTTCCACGTGGACCCGATCACCCGCACACTCTGCTTCTTCGGCTCTCGGGGCTTCCACCAAAAGGTCGAGGAGACGGTAGCACGGCGGATCGAGAACGCGCGCGTGCTGATCCAGCGGCTGCCGACGCAGGACGAGCTGGACGCGATGGTGACGCACTGCTCGCGCAGCGTCGCCTACGAGCGCAAGGGCATCTGGATCGGCGCGGTGCTGTATGCGGGCATTGCGCTGCCGCGGTGGGCGCGCACGGAGCGCTGGCGCACGTACGTGCCGCCCAGCGGGTCGCTTCCCACGCGGCTGGTGGCGGGGTTCAAGGCGTTCAACAAGGCGGAGCCGCTGGTCGCGCGCCAGCGCACCATGCTCGCCGTGTTCAAGCTGATGTTCTCGATGATTGCGGGCGCGTCGGTGTCCGGCGTCGTGGGCGTGTACACCGAGACGAAAAATACGATCTCCGATTCGCGCCTTGCGCAGTTCATGGCTGATCTGAGGAATCAGAACCCCGAGGAGGTGCAGAAGCGGAAGGCGGCGGCGCTCGAGAGTAGGAGGCGGCAGATGCATCAGCGGCGGCTGGAGGAGGTCCCTGCTGTGCACGAGGGGCAGGGTAGTCTGGATAAGGAGCGGGGCGGGTATGCGGCCGGGAACGTGGAGGCGGACTCGTCGCCGATGGCGGGTCGGGTGTATCAGACTGCGGTACAGGATCGCAGGCCGCCGGTGGTGAACAGTTCCGAGAGTCAGTCTCAGGGGTCGTATTTCTTCGATGATGATGATGCTAGTCCGGTGGCGCCGGAGCACAGAAACACCAGCTTGCAGGACGCCGGTGCGCTGCAGGGTAACTCCTGGGAGCGCATCAGACAGCAATCGATGTCTGGACCCGCGCAGAAGACCAGAGAGAACATAGACCAGCCGCCGAAGGACGTGTGGAACTCCTCTGACTACTCGAACCCGGACGCCACCAGACAGCGCGAGCAAGCACAGGCGGAGTTTGATCGATTGATTGAGGCCGAGCGCAGCCTGGGCAACGAATCCTCGGGAAGTTCGGGTCGCAAAGGCTGGGGCAAGTGGTAGTTGCCCTGTTCTGTATCATAGTGCATTGCGTGTGGAGTTTAGGAATCTGATTCAATTGTTGTATGTTAACCTACGTTGATCTGTTATAAAATGGCAGTCTTTCCACATATCGTGATATCCCATGGCAAACTAGACATTATATCGACGACTCGCCCTCGAAGCGGTTGACAGAGGCACTTTTTCCCTCGCGGGCCCAATTTAGATACGCAAAGAGATCATGGGAATTATAGGAAAACGTGTCGTACGTGGGGAAAAGGGTATAATTTATCAACATATCTGGTTGACAAATTGAGAACCAGACTGAAAACAAATCAGTAAAACTAAAGAGAAAAGGCATATGTCGTAAATCATAAGTCAAGCAAAGTCAACAAAGAAACCAGGCAAAGTAACAACGCAGGGATATTCTGGAAAATTTATATGCGTCCGTCGGTGACAGACACAGTCTCGTACGGCATCTGCGCCTCATCATGAGCAGCCCATGGCTCGGGACCACGACCATTGGACCCCATTCGAGCCAAGTTGCGGATCTTACTGGAGAAGCTCTCGTTGATACTCTTTCCACGTCGGTGGTCGAACGACATCCGACGGCGCTCTAGAGCCGGCCGCATCTCCATACTGGGCGCCGGAGCAGCCGTCATCGCGCGAGGAAGCAGTCTTCCCATGTTCTCGTTGTCAATCGCAATGTCTATCGTTCCTGATGACGCCCGCGGCGACGCGGGTCCCGAGAGTCCCAATGGCGGCGGAGGCGGTGGCGGTGTATTCAAATGCTGTAGTTCGGGCAGAATTGGCGGGTTCTCAACTGCCTTCCTTTGCATAGCATTCTCGATCGTCTCCTCGATGCTGATAGACACTGGGGAACCACCAAAATTCGACCCAAGCTCGCGGGAACTCTCTCGCCGGTGACCCATGTTTCGGTTCCGGCTGGTCGAACGGCTCCGCGGAAGTCGAGGATTGAATCTGGGATGCATTGGGAGGTCCATGGGTATGGTCCCTGGATGTTGATTCTCCGGGACAGGGACCGACATTGAACGCCCGAGCTGATCAGCACTACCTTGGTACCTTGCGTCACTGAGAAGAATCGTATTATCAGGCATACTTGGGACGGCTGGCGCAGTCTCTTCGTATCCGTTATACTTCGGATGTTTCATTGCCTTCGGGGTAGCAGGCAATCCTACGGGGCCACCTGATCGTGACGAATTCGAGTCAGAGCTGCTAGGATATTCTGGCGATGCCTTGCTGGCAGAGACCCTGCGCCTTCCTGGAGTCCGCGGAGCAAAAGAATGGATAGAAAACGGGGGGCTTTCCAGTCCGGTCCGGAAGTATTGCAACTCTCCCGGAAAAGGGATATTGGGTGCTGATGGATTGCGGGCAAGCGACAGACGTCGAGCTTCCAATTCAGCTGCTGCGAGCTCCTTCTTCTTCTGTTCTGACAATCCCGCTGGAGGTGCAGTTGCAGAGTGTCGATTGCGGGCATCCTCCGACAACATGTTCATGGGCTCTTGGGCTCCAGGGTTGACATAGACAGTTCCATTTGCTGTATCATTATGCTGCGGATACTCCCGATAGTCACTGATCTCATGCTGGCTGTGGCTATGGGACCGACCCCTCGGTCGTCTGGTATCAGGAGACGGGTCTCTCTTTGTCGTCGTACCTTTGTCCGGTCGCCGACTGCTGCTTCTCTGCTGGCTGCGGAGCCTCTCGCGGTCACTGGAGACTAATCTGAAAGCGTCGTCCGTATGCGACATCGGCAATGGGGAGGATGGAGATCTATTCCGCGAGGCTGGCCGGTCGATGCTACGGCCACGGTTTGAGGGATTATTACCAACACGACCCGCGGTATTACGGCTCGAGGATCGGTTCTTGCGCCGCTCCGAGGAGTTTCTAGAGCGCGGTTTTCTCACTTTGCTGGCGCTCCGCGATTTGGACGACCCCTTCTCTTTTCGACTGTCGTCGTGGTTCGTCGAGTTTGTATGATAACGCGCGATCTCTTCCGGCGACATGGGCACTGGGGAAGAGGGTGAACGCTTAGACGGTTGGATATAGCGCTTTTCGTTCCGTCCTCGTGTTTCCTGCGATGTTTTCCTAGAAGTGTCGTGTCGTGCTGTATTCTGGCCGACGGAGTCGTCGGTATTACGTC
Organism: Aspergillus sp. MEXU 27854; assembly: GCA_019721355.1. Classification (NCBI taxonomy): domain Eukaryota; kingdom Fungi; phylum Ascomycota; class Eurotiomycetes; order Eurotiales; family Aspergillaceae; genus Aspergillus; species Aspergillus sp. MEXU 27854. Next base: position 4,117,737 of record JAGMTT010000001.1, read on the forward strand.
TCGCGCGGCCTTGAGGCCGGTTCTGATATTTCCTCGCGTGATAGGTTGCCTCGTCCAGACTGTTGATATACTGGTCGATGCTCCGACCACTGATGCTGGGACTCTTGGTGCTGAAGCTGTTCACGGACGCTGGGCTTCGGAAGCTGCCCATCGTCACGTCAGACTGATCCTGCATATCAGCTTCCACCACTTCATGCAGCTGCAACTCCAGGCCGCCCGGCTTTCGATCTCTGTGACCATTCCGGCTATTCGACTGCTCTCGGAGAGCGTCGAATACACCAGGTGCAGGGGATGGCAAACCTTTAATATTTGCAAATTTGTCTGTTGTGGCCTGGACTGCAGTTTGGGGGCTAGGCTTGTACCCTTCATCCGGTTCATACCGCGCGGACGGCAGTAGCCCAAGCTGATCTTCTTTCTGGTGGTTGCTACTTTGAACGTGTTGATCATCATTCTCGGACGTCGATCCGTAGTCCACAGATTTGGTCGATCCACTAGGAGGGAAACTTGGGGGCTGTACATCGACGGGAGTTTCACCGATAGAAGGCAATCGTCGTCGATTGAAGGCAGGAGTGTTGGTCCGAGAGTTCACCGCATTGTTAAGGCTCTGGGAATTGTCGAGCCTATATGACCCAAATCCTCCAGGAGACAAGGCGGTCTCAGCCACGGCAGACTCAGCGATAGGAGTAACTCCGGGTGCATTTGTCGGTGTGCGATCATCGGACTTCAACCCAGGAAAACGAAATTTGTTACTCGGCTGGGAGTCAAAAGATGTGATGAGCTTGAGAGCTGGACCCTTGGTAGTCTGCCTATTGCCCATCGCAGAAGAGGGTTGGGAGCCGGGAGGCATCAGATTTGTAGGGTTCATGTAAGGCGGCTCTGGTGATGCCAACGGCGATCTTCGAGACATGAGTTCCGCAAACGAAGTTTCCGGTTGCGCCGATGGTGATGCCCAGGGCGCCGACGGCTCGGCTCCGGTACACATGAAGCATCGAATAGCAAGTTGTTGCTGGGAGTGCGAAACAACATGTTCTCCCCATCGTCGAACCAGATATGACTGACGTTGCCAGTCGGTAGGCAACACGAGACAGGTCATCAGGATGGCCTCCATATAGTAGTTCCGAGAAACATAGACCTCGATTGCGTCGTTCTTGTCCCCTAAAGCGAGCAATACAGTGGCCGATGTATGTACGTCGCCAACTTTCAGCAGCTTTTGGACGAACGCTTCCCCAACCTTGTTGGCTTGGGAGGCTCCGCTCATCTGGCTGAAAGCCAACAGCATCCAGTCCGCGGTGAAACTGGTACTCGAACTAATCATGGACGCCATTTGGTCTGAGTCGTATTCTCCCAGCCACTGGGCCAGTAGGATAGCGCTCTGGGAATCTGGGGCATGGCGGCTAACTGCAAGACAGGTCAATCAGAAGTTCGGCGAGATAGAATGGTAACTTACGCTCATCAGTAATCAGGCCATCAATGTCGCCCTCCCAACCAAAGACCACGCTAAGCATTTGACGACGTAAATCATCAGGCGTAAGTCGCGACTCGTCCAAAGGCGGATGGTTTCTGAACGGGACATCGTTGAGGCGGGCGCGCGTGAAGGGGAACAGATCAACCGGTTTGTCGGCAGGACTAAACTGAACTTCATTTCTCAACCGTGACCCGCCACGGGAACTCTTAACAGACGACGACGATACAGAGGGAGCGTAGGCATATGATCCTGCAGATGGCTGGGGAGTATCTCTTTCGCTGGCGGAGGCCAATGAGAAAGACGTCCCGGTGTGAGCGGATCGGCTTGGTGGAGAGAAGGGCCCAGGTCTGTATTTTCCGGACGAGGCCGTCGAGCTGACGGATTTTGCATGACTTCGAGAGGATACCGGACTTGTCGTATCTGCACGTTGTGGCTCGAAAGGCGCCCTCCGACTTCCAAATGCATTGCCTTGTTCCTGAATGTCCGGGGGGTCCTGCAAGGTCCGCGAAGATACGGCTCTGGCTCGGGCCTCCTCCATTGGGTTTGACAACATACCCAATGGAAGGTGTTGTACATTGGCAACCATGGCTGGGTTTTCCAGGTCATATTGCTGGATTGTATAGTTAGGCCCAAGAGTGAACAAAGTGGCCGTCGGGCCATAGTTCGCGATACCACGGAGGTTCTCTATTGTCGGGATGGGCTCAGACGTCACATGTTTGGTCCTCACATCCCATGCCCATGTTTCGCTGGGAAAGACGGTCAGCTCGGCCAGAGAAACAAGTTGGAATATGCACACCTATCCAGGTATTGTATGATTCTTCCGTTCTTCGACCAAGCCATCCATTTAGATTCGGAGCTTGAAGACGTATCAGACCGCTTCAAGACTCGTATCACCCGCGGAGGCTCTTTTCCAGCTGGCTTTGACACACTCCAAACTCGTAGGTCGCCGTCGGAAGACAGAGTAGCCAGCATATCGGACTTCTGTTTTGACGAAGACGCGTGCCAGGACATGGAGACTATCGGCGACGGGCCTCGTGAGGTGGTCATTGTATGTAGGACCGAAAATGTGGGATGTAATGTGGCAATCAATATAGATCCATTCTGATACCTAATGTCCACATCAGTGAGCCATATCTCTGGGAATCATTCGTTCCTCGCGCATACCCAATGGCATAGGTTCGACAATCGGAGCCTGGGGCCAAAGCTGTGATTGGGTCGAAGATCGTGCGGCGGGAGACATTTTCGGAGGTCGAGGGTTCAAACAGGATCACATCGCCTTTCTCATTGCCTGAATATCGATAAGCATTGGCAGTTGGAAGAGAAAACGTCGGACATACCGAATGCTACATTGCCATCGCGCATCCAAGCGGCCACCCGAAGTTGTTCAAAGGATGCGAATCTCGCGATCACCGACCCGGTGAACAAATCCCATACGATTGCAGTTTTCCCCACGTCATAACTGACGACCAATCGGCCTGCACCCCGTTCGCTCACATTGTCCACGGATATGAACGCAATATCCTGGTGGTGGTTCTCAAACCGACGTTCCAATGCTAAGGTGTCATGGTGGAGGCAGAGAATGACCGAGCCCTGGGCATACAGGAACAAAGAGGCGGTCGATGCACAGGGTACAAAGCTCGAGGCCGGTCCTTGACTCTGTGAGGCCATCGAGGGCAGCATGGACTTTACCTTTGTGGATCGAGGTTCAGCGGTAGGATTGACGTTCCATGACAGGTCTACCATTCTTCCAAGCACAATAGGATGAAGGGATTGAAGCTCTGGGCCTTATCTGACCTCGACAGATTTCTATCACCCGACCAAATAACCAGACGCAGGCCACTTTAAAGGCGTTCCCAGAGCCAGATCAACCAATTCCATACGAATCTCACCGATGGAGGCGGCACGATAGTAATCGGTACGATGGTGGACCAGATACGAGAACTCCGTATCACGATTTACCAGGGTACAGCGAGATGTTCAATTCGAGACATAGGGAATCTGGCGGCAAAAGGAATGTAGCAGCGGTCAAGACTGGTGTTGTGCAGGACGGTGTGATTGCGATATACGAGTGCGGCAGTCCAACGCACCCGCAAGCGAGACGATAGTAATCCAGACCGGGACCAGAGTGGTGTCAGGTTGAGAAGAAGTAAAGAAAGGAGACAGAGACCAGGAAGCTACAGCTCTCTCGGCGGAACAGGAAGATCACGTTGGGGCGGTCGATCAGATAGATATGGAGGGGACGGGAGTGGGGAGAGGAGAGCGACACAGGGGACGAAGAATAGTGCTTCTGCCTTTCGTCACTAGTCGACGACTCTCTTCAGAGAACAGCGAGTAGTTTGCTGGATCTCAACTTCTGTGGAAGTTACTTAATCTTAATCCTGGAGGAGACCAGCCTCTCTGTCACGACGATTGGATCGTCTCGGCTGCACGAAGCGACCTCGAGGGCGGGAAAGGGATCTCGAGGCGACGAGGATAGACGATCAAAATCTCCAGCCATCAAGCAATAGGAGCGTCCATCACGCCAAGGGGGGTTTCAGTCGACGAGGCGCTTGCTCGCAGGTGACCAAGGGGCGTCAACCATGGCACCTGGGACGACCGTTCGTCCGATCTGCCAGCACGGGTACATGTTTTGCAACGAAGATGGCAGCTCCGAGTGGAGACCAGGCCGGAGAAAGCAGGCATTGGGGGTGAGATGGGGTCTGGTTGGAGGGAGGGAGAGAGATGCGAAGGGCAGAGGAGAGAGAAGAGAGGGAATTGGATGGTGGTGCGGGCAGGCCGAGTCGACGGTGATTGGCCAGGGACACTTTCTTCACACTGCAGCCCTCATCACCCAATCACACCGTTGGACGGTCCCCTCCTGGGCGCGTACGGATGTGATGAAAGCTGCATCTTCGCCCTCTCACTGGCCCAGAGGATGCGCATCCTTCCCGGGGGTCGACGCCAATCACATCCGCTAAACGGCTGGCGCGAGGCGGAGGCGGAGGCGGAGACGGAGTACGGAGCAGGTGCCTACTACTCTGTAGTAGTATCACTCGATCGCTTGAGGTCTATAAAGGGCGATTGTCGGACTCTTATCAGAAGTTAAGGTACCTTAGATTCTACTCGATATATACTGGACTGGATAAGCTCACGGGTGAATCTCCAGGACTTTCAACATGTGACTTCGCTGTGATGTATATAACCCATTGGACATACCCTCCCCAGGTGCGTCCATTTGATAGAAGAATGTGACGGCACAAAGCCTTCGTATGTCATATTGGACATCATCACACAAGGTACCTTAGATGGTGGATCCGGCAACTAACATCATGACAATGCTCCTACTAACAATCCAAACTCAGTCCATCATCTTCGGAGACATGTTATGTGATCGACGAACCTGTGGTGTGACAGTGGCGTCGATCCTGAAGGAGCTCGAGCTCATGTCAAATGTGGTCAGACTAGATGTGATGAGTGATGGGAAGTCTGGGCTGTTGCTGATACGATCGAGAGCTCATAGCTTCTTGATCTACTCTGTAGATGGTATGGAAGGAAGCCAGTCAGCCCTAATGACGGATGATCAAACACCTCAATACACCTGAACGGAGTAAAGAGTTGGTCAGCAACGATAGATGTCTATCCACACACCTCTGTCCGTCGTTATCGGAGGTTGATGTTCACTAGGTAGTTTGTATACTCCGGTGCCGGCCTATCTCGGCCCGTTGACTCACGGCAGGGGTTTTCCGTCTTATCATCCATGGAAGGAGAGCTTCATTCCAGTCCCTGTTCCTCTCTCTTCTGCACACAGGATCAACCCATTGAGACCCTAAACCCATAATGCCAGAAAAAGAGACCATCGTCGTGATCGGGTACGTCAGACTCGCAAATCCCCTGCAGGGCGCATCCGCAGCTAACATATGTTCGGATATGCGACAGTGCGGGGGTGATAGGCCTCTCCGCCGCGCTCTGCATCCAGCAGCAACTCCCACGCTCGCAGTCCGTCCTGATCGTGGCCCGGGACTTCCCCAACACGACCTCGCTCAACTACGCCTCGCCCTGGGCTGGCGCGCACTACCGGCCAGTCCCCGCGTCCACCCCCCAAGCCGCGCGAGAGGAACGCCAGGCCCGCCGCACCTATCAGCACTTCAAGACTCTTGCCGCCACCGAGCCCGCCGCCGCCGTGCAGGCCCTCGACGGCATCGAGCACCTCGAGAACCCCCCGGCTGAGTACCTCGACCCGCGCGCCATCCCGGACTTCTTCGCCCACCTGGACGGCTTCCGCGCGCTCGCCGCCGACGAGGTGCCCGCAGGCGTGAAATGGGGCGTGCGCTATCGCTCCTTCGCCGTCAACTCGCCCGTCTACTGCGCCTACCTGCTGCGCCGGTTTGTCCTGCTCGGCGGCGCCACCCGTGAGTACACCCTCGGCGACCCCATGGAGGCCTTCCATCTCGCCGACAACGTCCGCACTGTCGTCAACTGCTCCGGCATGGGCTTCGGCGATCCCAAGTCCTTCATCATCCGCGGCCAGACTTGTCTCGTCCGCAACCCCTGCGACGTCACCCTCACGCGCCAGAACTCCGACGGCTCCTGGTCGTTTTGTATTCCGCGCCCGCTGGGTGGAGGTACCATCATCGGCGGTACGAAGCAACCGCGCGACTGGGACCCGGCCCCGTCGCAGGAAATCCGGGAGAGATTGCTCGCCAATGCGGCCAAGTGGTTCCCCTTCACGCCGGAGAGCGAGGGCAAGTTCGATGTCATCCGTGACATTGTTGGTCGGCGTCCGGCCAGAGAGGGCGGCATGCGTATCGAGGCGGAAAAGGTCGACGGTGATCGGACGATCGTCCATGCTTACGGCGCTGGGGGCCGTGGGTACGAATTATCCTGGGGTGTGGCAGAGAACGTCTTGTCCTTGATGCGCGAACAGGGGTTGATCAAGGAACGCGCTTCCCTATAGTCACCTCACGCAGCTTCAATCTGTACATCCATCGATCAGTCACATCCATGTATTTCGTAGCGCCACTTTGTACATATTGGGACCCCAACTTAGTAGATAGAAACATGCAATAGCATGCAACCTTCACTTTTCCTGCTCATATACGGGACTGGGTAATGATCGAAGAAGTAATCTCGTACACATAGTGCAAGAATCTACTGTGCTGAGGTAGGAAACAACGCTTGGTTCATGAACATAAACGAACGGTCTACGTACAAATCTGGCAAGGCAAAAATGCTGTCAGTTTTCTCCGCCACGTTCAGACAGACACAGGGTCTATCTCAATCTTGTGTTCTCCCATTCCTGAATCGTCCTCATCCATGGCTTCCCCGGAATCCAATTCCGTGCAACAAGACATTGCATGAAGAACACAGATGGAGGAGGACAGACTGTCCATGGAGACCACCAGAGCCCCGCGTCGTGGAGATCAATACAACGTGATCACTTGGTAGGTATTCACAAAACCAAAGAGAAGCAGCAGTGTATCAATCATCCAACAACATGACCAACTACCACGGGTCCGGGCAATGGCCTGGTTCCCTGATTCCAGTCTGGGAGGACCGCAACCCTAAACCCAAGATACATCACACTCTTGGGGGATTGTGCACAGGACTCAGCCTTGGCCCTCCTGTGCAATTGTCGCATCGTTGGACCCCGGTACCAATCCGGCCATCCGTGCCAGTCGCTCCTCTTCCTTCTGGTCGCGGATTCTCTCCGTCTCCTTGCGGAGCGCCTCCAGGTTCCAGGCGTCGTCGTCGTCCTCCTCGTCGCTGCTCTCATCATCCGCCCGCCAGTTGCCGCTTTCGAACAATGTACGTCCGGTGGCCTCCTTGGCCTTCCGGGCCTGTTCCTCGGCGGCCTTCTTGTCCAAACGGTCTTTCTTCCACTTGGCGAACGTCTCTGGCGTGACGGGCGTCAGATTTCCGGTCAGCTTGTGTCGCTCGCTTTCCAGCCAGTCTTCCAGCGTCAGGGTGTTCATCGGAGATTTGTCCATGAGAGCCTTCTCGGCCGCTCTCTGTTCCTTTGTCTTCAGAACGAACCTGTTGAGATTGTTAGCATCGATAAACAGATACAAAAATCCCGTAAGCAACATACCCAGGTGGCAGACTGTGCTTGTACATGCACTTATCGCCCCCATTGGGACACACCCAGAACCAACCATACTTCTGGTTCTCGACGGCGTCGATAAAGTATTTGCAGACCTTGTCGGTGGTCGTCCGCGGGTTTCCGTGCTTGCTCAGAACGACCTTGCGCAGCTTCTCCTCATCCCAGTCGTCCATGGTGTCCTTCTTGCGGGCCTCCTCCTCGGTATCTCGAGAATCGGTGTACAGGTCCTTCTTCGCGGACTTGCGCTCGATATTGGGATCGTGGCTGAATTTGCACTTCCGTCCCTTTTCACAGTTGCCCTGCTTGAAGAAAACACAGAGGACGGTCTTGGGATCCACACCGAAGGGCACCTTCTGGACCTGCACGGGCTTGAACAGCTCCGCGGCCTCGCGCTTCGCATCGTCGGCGGCCTTCTTCTCCGCCGCACGCTTGGCCTTTTCAGCTTCTTTTCGTTTCTCGTCGGGAGTCTTGCTGGATTTTGCCTGCGCTTGTAATTGGGCGATCTGTTTCTTGGCCGAACTACCTTTTTTCTGTTGGTGAAAAGAAAGTTCGTGTTAGTTGGTGGTCACGAAATTGGCGAGGGTCGAGGAGGATTTGGTTCAGGACGATCGACGACGTTGAGCACATACATTTTTCATACCAAAGGTCTGACAGGAGCAGGCAAGTTAGCCATTTTGTCTGCTTTGGATCACACACGCGATCGGTACAAACCTTGTCCTCGACGGTGGCCTTCTTCTTCTTGGGCTGATCTTGCTTCTTGGGAGGCATGATGGCGGTGTTTGATCTTCAAATAGTCCGCTATGTATATAGAATCGAGCGAATGGAATAGGCGAGTGCCACTATGACAGGGAAACCGGGGAGATGGTCCGCCCACAGTCGATCGGAGTGAAAAGAGGGGAGGTAGGAAGAAACCTCGTCCGACGGAGGGAATGTCGAAGGAAGGCTGTCTAAAGAAAAAATAACAACCAGAGAACAAGACGACCTCCAATCACTCGAGGAGTGGGGAGAGATCAACGATAGTGGTGAGGTGGTGGTGAGTGAGTTGTAGCGGCGGTGGTGGTAGAGGAACAAGTAAGGGCAAGACGGAATCCTCCACATTTTGTGAGTGGCGGCACCACCAACCAATCTCTTCTCTTTTTTTCTCTCCCGCCAATAGTCAACGCCCGCCGCACCAACACCAGTTGTCGTCATCTTGTCTATACAGACAGTAAGATAGGTATACTCGAGTCCTAGAAAATAGAAAAATCACGTTGTATACGACCGCTCTACGCGACATGGTATGCTCTCTGATTACGAACGTATGTCATCTCGTCGTCTCAGTACATGATATGGGCCGCCTAATTCATGTGCGCGAGGACTCCCAGTAGACACCAAGCCCGATCTCAACACAATACAAAAAGTAGGGATAAGTGGGTTCATCTCGTAACGTTTTCATTCAACCTTTTTTTTCTTTTACTGATCGTAGTAGAGTTCGCCAGCAGACACCGCTCGGATTTAAGAGACCTCCTGGATCTTCGACTTGGCTGACCCCTCAGCCTTGTCGTCAGCCTCTTCGAGCTCAGGCATCTCATCCTCCTACAAGTATCGTCAGTAAGCATGGTGTATATGTGTATGGGACGGGGATAGATGGGCATACCGCTTCGTCGTCGCCAGCAGCACCGGCGGCATCCATACCAGGCATGCCACCCATACCCTCCAGGCCAGCTCCCAACTTAGAGAAATCAATGTTTCCAAGACCACCCTGGTCACCACCAAGGCCTCCGAAATCACCAAAGTTGTTGGCATAGTCCTCATCAGCAGCCTCGTCCTGCTCATCCTCATCGACCCACTAGAAACCATCCATCAGCAATGTCCAGTCCAGACTCGCAACGTCGACGACATACCTTGTCGAAGTCGGTCTTCAGGAAGTGAATCTTCTGAGTCGTCTTCAGCAGACGGGGCCAGTACTCTTCCTTGAGCTCCTTCTTCCGCAGAACCAGCTCAACCTCACGGTCGCTGTGGTTCACCTTGGAGTTCTCCGGGTCAATCTCGGCATACAGCTCCAGCTCGACGTCATATTGTACGCCCTTCTTGGAGGGACCAGAGAAGGAGACCGTGGTCGGCGTGATGTTCAGCTTAGCGTCGGCCTTGGAGACATCGGGGGCCTTGATGTTCACGTAGAGGTAGTTGCGCTCCGCATCCGTGGAGGAAGAGCGCTGAGCCCATGTGACTAAAGGCGGACCAGGTTAGCCGAGGAAAGAATCCATAGGGAATATGTAGTCGGATATGAAGATCTTCCCAGATGGAAAATCGGGATACAATGGGCGAATTGCATGTGCGTGGAAGGTGTTGACAACCGCAAAGCGGGGAAGGTTGAGTGCTCGCTGAACGTACCTTCAGGGTGGGCCTTAGGAAGGTCAGACATTGTGAATAGAGGGGAAGGTGGGAAGGATTAGGAGAAGGTGACAATGGAAGAGAGTCGGATGGGAGAGGCGATGAAGGAAGAGAAGTGTATGAGGACAGGGATGGAGGTCAAGTAGAAGCAGTACTAGATGAGAGGAAGGAAGAGAGGGAAGGTCTGTGTCTTACTCCATAGAGGTGGTAGTCAGCCTGCTAGAAAGTACTGGAACTCTCCTCCCACTCTTCCCGTTTGCCCTGTTTGCTCCTGCAGATGCTGCCTCAGGCTGGCTAGACCATTTCCGGCGACGTCATCGCGTAATTACGTTACGGTTGTCTGACTCATCAATACCACCGCCATCGATCTTCGAGTGATCCATTCATGACTCTGCCTTCAACTCCGGTCCAAAGAACAGACAATAGATTCACCACCAAAAGGATGCGGCTCGTTTAACGCTATATCGCCCGGGTGCCATCTCATACCGACTTTCGCTTCCGTCATCCTCTTTCGCCCTCGCCTCACCTCTCACGACCCTGTCGCTCTCCATCCTACCCCACCGGAGCCCATCGCCGAGGGTGGATATTCAGCCAGCCTTATTCTACATTCAATATCCTCGGAACTGGACAAACCCCACCATCCAGTGACGACGATTACATCCAGCGCTCGCAGAAGATTCCACACCACTGTTTCTCGCGCTCACCGTCATGGAGACCCTCAAAGCGGTCTTCTTTGGGCCAGACCCTCAGGCTCAGGTACACTCTTATCGCACGCCTCATATCACCCCTCCAAGACCCGTCCATGCTAACTCCCTTCGCCTTGTAGATGAGAAAATGCAACCAACTTATCCGTGCCAACACTCGCCAATTAGATCGAGATATCATGCAGCTCAAAAACCTCGAGAGCAAAACCCGACAGTATATCATCAATGCCTCCCGACGGGCCGAGCGTAACCCATCGCAAGCAAAACAGGCCATGATGGAAACAAAAACCTTTGCGCGAGAGCTCGTGCGGATCCGAAGACAGTCCACCCGGCTCACCACCAGCCGGGCCCAACTCCAGAGCGTACAGATGCAGGTGAATGAGGCATTCTCGATGCGCAAGATCCAGGGGAGTCTGAAGAAGTCGACGGGGATCATGAAGGACGTGAATACATTAGTGCGCCTCCCGGAACTGACGTCCACCATGCATCAGCTCTCGACGGAGTTGGTCCGCGCGGGCATTATCGAAGAAATGGTGGACGACGCCATTCCCAACAACGAGTTCCTGGAAGACGAAGAGGAGGAGGCTGATGCTGAGGTCGACAAGGTCCTGCAGGAGATCTTGCAGGGCAAACTCTCCCAGGTCGAAGATGTCAAACAGAAGCCGCTCGAGGAGCCCGAGGAAGGCATCAGCGAAGCGGTCGAGGATCAGGAGGCCACTCTGGAACAGATGCGGGGACGGTTGGAAGCTTTGAAGAGCTGATCGGGGTGGTCTATCCGACAGAGATGCCTAATGTACCGTGGTATATAGGGAGTTTGGTGTTATGCTGTTCCTGTCTAATGTGTTTCTGGAGGCTGGTCCTTTCGTGGTTATGATATATTTATGGTTTTCTTTCTAGAGAGCAATTGAGCACTAAATTCATGTCATACTCTTATAATGAATAATCGAAAAGGTGTCGGATAGCAGCGAAAACTTCGAGTAGATAGGTAGGAATGATTCTTCATGGTCTAATACCCTGTCTGGGTTCAGGTGGTGCTGGGTGTACGGAGTATGCGTGTATTGAATGTTACGAGTGAGGCTGAGTCACTGGGTCCCAATGCGGCCTAGCGTCAGCCTCGTTGCTTCGACTTCTCTCCTTCCCTCCTCCGTCCATCATCGTCCCCATCATCCTGTTATCCTTTTCATCCGCCCACTTCGCGTTTGATATCCTCGCGTCGTGTGAATCGCTATCCATCGCTTCTTCCGGCTTACCGCTACACTTCAACGCCGATAACTCCCTCGAGCATCTACGGTCTGTCAGATTTGCTCGTTTCTTCGCCGTGTTGCGACCGTCTTAAATAGCGCAACCGTCAGCACACGTCGCTTTCGCGATATCTATCCCATCTCTTCATCTCCATATCCGACTCTTCATCCAAAGACACAACAATCATGTCTGGGAAGCTTGACAAGTCTCTTGACGAGATCCTGGTCAACCGTCGCCAGGGCGCGCGCCGCCGTTCTCGCCGGTCGGCCACGTCCAAGACTACCACTACGACTGTTCCTGTTGGAGGAGTGAAGAAATCGACGAAGGCTGCCAAGGCCGCCGGAAAGGTTGTCCCTAATGGTCACCCCATTTCCCACGAGAGCAAGATCATGGTCAGCGGCTTGGTATGTCTCCTGTCTCCGCTTCCTCAGTCATGATCATTACTAACAAACTGCAGCCTTCGGATGTGAATGAGGCCAATATCAAGGTATGTTGATCGAAAGGCCTTCGCCTTGGGTTTCTATCGCCGTGTCATTTTTATCGAGACCTTCGAGGCGCCGTCGGCCTTTGACTCGCACGCGTTCGACTCCTGTCACGCCTTTCCTACATATTGGTAGTCTGGACTCCTGCACAGACAGTGTACTCCTTCGCAGCATGTCGCACGCAATGAACTTATTGGGACCTGCGAGAAGCGACCGAAGTCGAGTCCTGTCCAAGTCCTGCAACAGCGCGTCCTGCCTCGGCGGATTCGGTTGCGAAAATCTGCTCGTCTGAGACGCAGAGGACTGTGCTGTGGAAGCTAGTTAGGGACACGGATTCCTATGATCATTCCGCTTAGCTGCGCCCGTAGTACGCATCTCGGGTGTCGGGCATCAGCGAGCGCATCAGCAGACCAGCAACAAAAAAATCATATGATATTGCAATGAAACACACATCTGTCTCCAGGTATTTGGCATGCGGAAACGTCATTCCAGAGGGTGATGGACCAACCTGTTGAGACTAGTGAGTGTCGTGCTTCGTCCTGTCATGGACATATCCGAGGTACCCTGGGAAAGTCTGAGAACGACTAGATTCCCCGCCGCACAAGGGACCTAAGCTTTTCGACTGTGACTTTTTTTCTTGGCTGGGATCGATCGGGTTTAGCCTTGGGCTTATCAACAGCGCATTTCGTGCTTGAGGGTTAAACGCATTGGAAGCCGCTGAGAACTTGAGGGAAGGAGATATGACATGCGTTCAATCGAAAGATTTCTAGCAGCCCTGTTTGGAGGGAACCTCGGCTCGGCTGTTTGTGGATCCACGTTTGGACTCAATGGTGTTATTTCGACCCGGAAGGAGATTCGTTGCTTATCACTAACCACCGCTGTGTGCTCGCTGATGCTCTTTTCCACGGAGTTATTTGGAGCTTTCGCGCGTCTCGATATCATGGCCTCGCCGGCGTTTTCGCATTTTCATCACAACTTCAGAGCCGATATACTGATTCTATATGATGGCTTTAGGAATATTTCTCTAAATCCGCAGGTCCTGTCAAGCGTGTTATGCTCACCTACAACCAAAATGGTACCAGCCGTGGTATCGCGTCCATTGTCTTCAGCAAGCCTGACACGGCCGCCAAGGCTGCTAAGGATTTGAACGGACTCCTCGTTGACGGAAGACCTATGAAGGTGGGTGTCCTCAGATCCATTCTCCGTGAATTTCTCTAACGTGAGTAGATCGAGGTTATTGTCGACGCCTCTCATGCTCCCGCAGTTCCTGCTCCCAAGCCTCTTGGTGAGCGTGTCGCGTAAGTTATTCTTCCGCTGGCCTTGCGTCTTTGATCCGTTTCTCACATGTCATAGACAAACGAAGCCCCAGCCGAAGCCCGCTACAGCCACTAAGACTGCCAACGCCCGTCGAGGCCGCCGTGCTACCCGTCGTGGCGGTGGTCGTAACTCGAACCGCCCCAAGCCCAAGTCTGTGGAGGAGTTGGACGCCGAAATGGTCGACTACTTCGCTGGCAACGAGAACGCCCCGGCTGAGAGCAGCGCACCCGCCAATGGCGCCGCCCCGCAGCCTGCCGCCAACGGTGGTGAGGACACGGGCATGGCTGAGATCTCGGTAAGTGAATTCGGTGGATGGCTGACAGCAGGCGATGCTAATCGTATTTAGTGAACATTTCATGATACCTTCTAGTGTTGAGCGGGCGGAGACAGGTTACTCCCCGCTTCAAAGGACTGCTTTCCACCGGCCATTCAGGCTGCTGGATCCGTTGGTCCGGTATTTTATTCTTTATCTCAATGTGTTTGTGTTTTAATTCGGGTTTGTTTCAGCTTTTCACCGATGGTTTATTTCTTTGGCTGGTATGGTTCGAGGGGATCAGAATGTATTTAATATGCTCTATGAGTTTGCGAATGAAATCCTGAAAACGCCATCGATGCTCGTAGCAGTATCTCATCCGTTGAGAAATTGGTATACATAAGTATGAGCGCGTCAATACACTAGTTAGTGATCAAGTCCAAGTCCCATTTGCCGGTCCGAAATACCCAGCTTCTGGCATCGCCTTCCACGGCACACCCTCTGCATCCGCAGTGTTTAGATATACGGTGTTTCCCCACCAGTCCGGGAAGACGGCGCCAGGGTAAGAGATGCAGAAGAAGATGATGATACCACTCAGGGCAAGACCGGTGTCGAGGGCAGCAGCCAGGACGTAGTTGTATTTGGTCCACCAGGCGAAGCAGCGGCGCTTGATGAAATGGTTGAAGGCGAAGTTGACCATGGCCCAGCTGGAGTAGTTGATTCCGGTAGCTGCGTCGTCAGATTGGAACTATACTACGACAGTGGGAAAAAGGGGAACATACCCGGGGGAACGTTGTAGGTGCCTACAAAGATGAGGGGCCAGTTGAGGAACTTCCAGAAGGCGTGGCGCGTGCGTTTGTACAGGAACCAGGTGAGGACGGGGGCGAGGGCTCCGATCCAGAAGAAATGCAGGAGGGAGGAGTAGATGCGGCCGGCGGAGTAGAGACGCCGGGGGCCGATGAGCCCCCAGATGATGGAGGAGGAGTAGACGGTGCGGCCGTTGGGGCAGGAGAAGCCGTCGGGCTGGTCGGGGGCGCAGACGTCGGCGATGTGACCGAGCATCCAGAGGGTGACGGCGGCCTGGGTCAGGGCGCCGAGGAGGGTGGCGGTGGCCTGGGCGACGAACAGCGTGCGCGGGGGCACCTTGAGGTAGTGGCCCAGCTTCATGTCCATGGCGAAGTAAACGCCCTGCCCGACGACGTCGGTGCTGAGGATCTTGAACAGCATGTTGGCCAACGGCTTGCCCTCGAACAGGTACCCGCCGACGAACTCGCTCAGCACATTGAGCTGATTGGCGTTGACGTTGGTGATGCCCTCGATGATGCCGCACGGGATCATGTACAGCGCCGGGATGCCCAGCGCCAGGAACACCCCGTACACGGGCAGTCTCGTGTCGTACACCTCGACGACGGCGATCGCCACGGCCGTGATGGCCACAATGATCCCCGCGTACCAGTACCAGGGCGTCTTGCGGTAGGCGCGCATGAGGCGCGCGTGCACGTCGAGCTTGTTGCGGCCGTGCAGCGCGGCCCACACGTCGCGCCCGTGCCAGACGGCAATGTGCGTGAGCACCGCCGTGATCGAGGCGAACGAGAGCCCGTACACGAAGGCGAAGGTGGCCGGCAGATACGGCGGCGAGTAGCTGCGGTAGGCGGCGACGTCGAGGGATTTCTCCGCGCTGACGACGCGCCGCGAGTCGTAGACCTGTCCCGTGCGGTCGTACACGTCGGCCGTCATCAGCGGCAGGTAGGCGGTGAACCAAGTGTTGGAGTAGTAGAGGCCCGGGACGACGATCCAGTAGAAGAGGGCGAAGCCGGCGAAGACGTTGAGCGCGGCCCACGACGGCGAGAGCAGCGGGTTGGTGTTGTAGGCGATCTGGCTCCAGTCGAAGGTGATCGGGCTGAGGCCCAGGCCCGTCTGCATGCCGAAGAGATGGTTGACGATCACGTTGCGCGGCGCGATCCAGCACACCCAGGTGAAGTACGACAGCGCGGTGAACATGAGCCCCGGGAAGAAGTACCAGACGAAGCCGGCCGCGGTGACGTAGAGGAAGAAGCGCAGCCGCGAGATGTGCCAGCCGTTGGCGACCGAGTTGGCGCGCGAGTGGAGGGTTTCCAGCATCGCGCAGTTGGAGAGCACCTGCGGCCAGATGATGCTGGCCGGCTCGACGAGCCACGGCGCCGCGAGCCCAGCCACGCCAAAGCCCAGGAGCTGGGCGCAGATGACGACCAGGACGGAGAAGCCCGCCGACAGACCGAAGTTGTAGAACTTGGAGCTGGCGGCTTGGATGATGTTGGTTGCGTCGGCGCTGCCGTAGCCGAAGGAGACGTTGCTCATGATGACAATCACCGCGTGCTCTTTGATGTTGAAATGGTGGTCGGGATTCAGACAAAATGTGCCCAGGGGACCCAGGCTGATGGTCGTCAATGGGAGGACTTTGGCTAGGAAGACGCCGCAGGGGTAGGCGAGCAACTCGGCTACCAGAGATACGATGTGCACAGACGGATATCGCAGAGAGAAGAACTGGTTGATTCCAGATCCCAGGATGGTGAAGACGAAGCCTAGAAACCACATCCGGACGGTGTTGACTGGCATGCTTGGGTCGTCTGTCTCTGGAACGACCGCTCGGACTGTATGCGAGTTAATCCATGTAAACATATGTAGGAAAGGAGACGTGGAACAAACCCTCGGGGAATGGGGAGCGTTCAGAGTCATAGTCATACTCCTTCTCCTCGACATTATCGAAGTCTTGTGGAGGGTCATCCAGTCGACCCTGTTCGACCTCGGTGTCGGCAGAGACCTGCGATGTCAATGTCTTTTCAGGCAGCTTTCCATCCGATGCCATGGTGCCTCAATTCTGTCTACGGCTGAGCTTGGAACGGCATGATGGGCGCCCGGGGGGGTTATAAGCATTCCACAAGAGAGCTTATGATTCTGGTCTGGGCCGATGGAAGACTAAGATTCACTTGGCGTCTTCACACCGTCATCGCACCGATAAGAACTTCCCCTCATCATTTCCAACAAGCCACATGAGCAGGATAGCGTGTGTATAGATGTATGGAGGACGATAACATCTTCCCTGATGGGGGAAGAATGCGGAGATCGACCGACGCTACAGAGTGACTAGCAAGTAGTCTGTTTCGCTTTGGAGATAACGATCATATGGTCTATCTAGCCCGTCTATCGTCCAGCGAGTTCGTGGGCTAGCCAATGCGAGTCATGCTCATCCTCTATACTAAATGTCGATATCCTGCAAGTCCATCTACCCAGAAAATTTGTTATATGACCCGGCATAAACTATGTCCGATCTCACATTGGAGACATGAAGGTGGGATCTCTGAATGGAATTCGATCCCAGTCGCATTGGACGGAGCCCGCAGGGACGGTGCCAGCAAGATAGGACTGCACGTTCTGGATAAAGCACTTGGACGCCCCCGCAATGACAGTGTGCTAGTATACCATGTTAGTACTGTTCATCTTCAACACTTCGCTACGGTATGACTTACTCCAACGTTCTCCTGCGTCAGGAGGGATGACCCCGGAAAGGCATGTTGCATCTTTTGTGCTCTATTCACAATCAGTATCAGCGACATGGAGTCATTCGAACGAGGCACCTACCCTCTGATAGGGGTGATCGGGTCGATCGTGTTGCTAGTAAAGAGGATCGGAAAAGCCGTGTTTTTACTGCTGGGTGGTAGGGAGCCTGTATACCAAGATCAATACCTCATCGGCAATATACACCTCACACCAGGAGCCTACCTGAAAAGCTCGACCCGGTCGGTAAATCAAGATCCAGAGCATGACACAGTGTTCTCGGGTTCAGCTGGACCATGCCAGGACCGAGGTATTTGCTCTGGTCGATGAGCCGAGTAGCATAATCATCAAACTGGTCCAGAGTATCGAGTCGTGCCAGTCCATAGGAGTCGATACATGGGATCAGCGTTTGCGAGTCGCTCCCCAAGCTCAAAAACGAACCGCTAGCCGCGATACTGCTGGAATCACCCTTCTCCAGCATTGCGAGACTTTGGGCCAGGTTGGGAAACATCATAAGCGGGGCATAGACAGACATCATCAGCGTATGCACCAGATTGGCGTATACGCTGGGCGAATTTCCCCTATACTTTGTCATCATCTCATCCAGACGATCCATAATCTGCTGGGGAGAGGAGCTCCAGAACGCGCAAGTATCCTGGCCGGCCTCATGGCAGAATTTTGAGAATGACACCACGGCCATATCAGAATCGTAACCGTGCGATTCCCATTTTCCGTTGTAATAGTCCTCGTCATCGAACACTCCATCCATGATCAGCCGGCCCACGTTATCGGGAAACATGGACGCAAACGTCGTCCCGATCACGGT
Organism: Aspergillus sp. MEXU 27854; assembly: GCA_019721355.1. Taxonomy (NCBI): domain Eukaryota; kingdom Fungi; phylum Ascomycota; class Eurotiomycetes; order Eurotiales; family Aspergillaceae; genus Aspergillus; species Aspergillus sp. MEXU 27854. The sequence goes on from JAGMTT010000001.1 coordinate 4,136,012, forward strand.
CCCATAACTCATAGCATACAGCCACAGCTTGGCTTTCTCCTCCGGGCTCTCAAGCGCGTTATTCTCCGCTTCAGCGTAGGTGAGCAGGTCCCGGGCCACAGCCGGCGTGCTGATGTATTTGGCGGTCGTGTTCGTGGACAGCGCGCTGTTGCAGGCCTTTCCGTAAGCGCTGGCGGCGTCGTACTCGGTTTGTTTCGCGGTTTCGGAGGCGTCGGAGACTAGACCGTAGAATTGTGTGCTGAATTGCTTCCGCGCAGCTGCGTCACCGGCAAAACAGTCAACGCTGAGACCGCTGTTGTTCACCCCCCGAGGATCGAATGATACCAGGTTGTATTGGGATCCAAACGCCTCTCGCAATTGAGGGGCAAATCTCATCAAGAAGCTAATTCCAGATTGGCCCGGTCCGCCTGCAATTGCCAGTCAGTTTCTGCTTCATACTAGAAACTCGACCGTGTGAAGGACTGACCATTGTTAATGACGAGGTTCGGCGCCGTGTCGGGATTCTGCTCTGCAGCGAGTTTGATAAAAGCAATCGATGTCGACCCCACAGACGGGTCATTATAGTCAGTCGGAACTTCGAGCTTTGCGCAGGTATATTGGTCAAAACAGGGTGTCCATGTGAGACTGGAGGACGAGGTAACCTGTGGGCAGAGCGATTAGCATAGGCACTGCACGTAAGGGAGAAGTAGCCGCAGCGGCTACGAGGGAAGCATAAAGCAGCATAAGCTACCTACCTCGTTCCAATCGTGAACGGCACTGCGTTTAAATGTTGGACTTGCATGGGCATTGAGGGCCAGCAATGCGCCGATGCATACGGTGGCAGCGCTCGACAAATATGACGGTCTCGACATAATGAGGCCGTGGTGCGTTCGTCGGGGGAATTCAACCTGGCGCCGTCTAGGAAATTAAACTATTGAATCGATATTCCATGGAATGAAGGCCTCTTAAGAAGGACCGCAGACGACACCCACTTTTGTGGCAGGGAGAGAGGGATGTTCACCTCGTTGTCGACTCTCCTCTCCAGGATTCGCTGACTTGCAAAGAACACAGTCTCCTCCATCGCGAGGGCGAGCTGAAGACTCCATCGAATCCCCCACCAGCCCCTCGATCGGCATGTTCGCGATCTGGACCCATACAATCTATTGGGTAGGCCCTAGCGTGCGTGCCATGATCGGCAGGGAGAAACGAACCGTTTGGACGCGACTCGCCCATCCTAATAATCGCCCCAACGATCTCATGGGTCTTGTCCCAGCGTGTGTCGTGCATCATGTATGCCATTTGTGGGCGCTGAAGGTGCCCCTCCACCACCACGCACTCCATCACAACGCTTCTCCTAACGTCGGCCAACGAGAGACATGGAATCGATTAATTAGACTCGGTCTGAAACCGAGAAATTGGATACTTCCTCACTGGTATGTCCCCACGCGTATCCTTCCTCGGCTGTCTTCACCCTGCATGACTCGACTCGCCTCCTCTGTGTTCTCCAGTGATGGGATAACTCTACTCCGCGGCTCCAAGACGTGTCATACGGAAGGGACGGCCAATTTATTGCAGTCGCCAGCGTTCGGTTCCGATCTTGTCTACTCGGGGTAAATTCTCGGCGTGGTGGGTCGACTTTGCAAGATCTGTCCGACCGTGCACGTCCTGAGACATCCTCCTTGATCTGAACGAGGGACTCGTGAGGAAATTACCATATGGAATCGTGTCTCTGCCTGGCCGCCCTGGCTGTACTTCTGTATCCCTGAATAGTTGAGAATCGGGGGAGGAGTTACAGAATTGGAGGTGCATAGTTGGCTCCCCCGAGAATCAAAGTAGGTGAAACATTAGCATGACACCTTACCGTGTGTGTGAAATCCCGTCGTGGCTGTATTCTGCTCATTAGATTGAGTGAAACTGCAGCTCATAGCCATGCCTTATGCAGAAACTCTCGATTCAGCATATGTACTTGATTTTCCAGGAGGGCTAATGGCCTTCTTCTTCTGTTTTGGTGCTCACTCTCGGGAATATATATAAGCTTCATAGAGGTTTAGCCTCGTTAGTAATGACACAATCCGTCTACTCTCTGACATCCCTCTATCTCGTAGCCTAGGTGGTCAAGGGTCCAAGGGATAATACAGCGGTTGAATAGCAGAGTAGTACTCTTGGTAGGTTCATTCCTGGCCTGCCCTATTGCCTGGGCTCCTGTATCTACCCTCATTCATTATCGATTTTCTTATGTACATACCTGGAGGGATATAGGAACCGAGTTTAGAATTATCTGGTTTTAAGCCGGTAATCATCCGGGTATTTCACAATGAGCCTTACTATTACGATGGTGCATATCAAGAGCAAGATCTAAAGTTGGGCCAGAAGCTTGGATGCAATGTGCTACACCAGGTACCGTCCTAAGATGCAGCGGTTTGTGGCAATCTGCCTGGAGCTCGGTGGCAAGAGAACTGTGCCCCTAGCTCTGCGCCTATGGAATAACCCCGGTACGTCGTTGCCTCATTTCCTCCCTTCTGGGCTATTTTCTTGACCTTGATGGGTTGAGCTCCGATCTAGGGCTTCTGATTCAAATTCACAATAGGCATCATAGAGTCTCGCTCATCTAACAATGCGGCCTGGGAAAGTGAAGACGAAACAAGGAGGCCGTCAGCATTCACCAGGCCTGGGTCTACGCTCAGAGGTGTATCAGGCACGCGCATGAGGAGTTTCAAATCATCAATGGCCGGAGTTGGTCTACTCCGACAAATGTACCAGGCAACGGGAAGTTTTGTAAAGAGAATGGCAGAAGCGTCTAGGGAGACCATTTTCCATCCTATCCTTACTGAGAGTGGGTCCGATAGTAAATCATGAGGCTCATGCCGACATCGCATGGTCACAACCTTAGATTGGAGGCGGGTGACGTATGTAAGATGAGTAGCTTGTGCGCCGTACTTTGAGCCTTGCAAGCGTTTAAAGCAGCTTGCCCTTGAAGTCGATGATGAAAGCGGGCACCTGAATCTTCCCGTGTATAAGTCAACGCATGTAAGCGGCCAAATCATGCTGCGGCGGTCAAGGCTCCTTGATATACTCCTGGGACACCTGAAGACCCTTATGGTCAATATTCACAGCCCCAGCACATTGGCTGACGGACACAAAGGCTTGTAATTCTGTGGCAGGCTCGGTCATCTAAGCTTGACCACCGGTGGTAGTCCAATTGAACACGAGGAAACATGACCCGTCAAGTACCATCCTGGGATTTACGCACTGAGGGCCTTCCAAAGAACCCGCCTAAGATCGGTGAGCAAGGCCTTTTCCAGCCCCAGTCTTCTCCATTCCCTCCCCAATCCTCAAACGTGTCCGTGTTCGTTATCCTGTTCCAGCGTACGCGCTGCAGCATCATCGGCCCACGGCGACGCCCCAGCGACGACCACTATCAAGGTGTTCGCCTATGAGATGGTGCTGGAAAGTGGATACCTGGTCCTGGGCAAGTGCCAGAACGAGTGAAGTAACAGGGATGCCCGCCAGGAAGCGAAACATTGGTGCTCTTCATAGTTCTGAATTGTGGCTGCCAGAAAGTACTGGGTTTTCAACGTAGAACCCACGGCATCGATACTGTAATGGAATAGACCACTGAAACTTCAGATATAAACGAAGTCATGAGCTCATTTGAAACCAGCTTCTGGTTCCAAGACCCATCGAGCTTTCAGACTCTCGAGGCAACGCAAGTTTTCTAGTTCCAAATCGCGTTTATGTCGCCACATTGAGAAACGTCTCGCAGACTGGCCGAGTGTACTAAGTCATACACCAGGGGACAAAGGGAGCAATGATGTAACAAGAAACGCCTCGAAAGGCCGGTACATTCAAGAGGAGTAGAGCCCTAGAAGACAACAGAGCTTACGTAGAGATTCCACGGCCCGAAAATATCAGGAATGCAGCAGGTCATTTCCTAGACTGAGGTCCCAACTCCCAAATGTTCGAGACAGAACTTCCTACTCTCCTCATTCACATCAAACCCATTGATCCACATTCTTCCCCCCGGCTCAAACGTGCTTTTACAAGCGGGATCAGGTGCCGGTCTCTCCTGGAGGATCTTCTCTCTGACCTTCTCAAGCACAAGCTCAGCCAACTGCGCCCGCTGCTTATCGCGGATGGCTTTCCACTTCATATCTCGCGCAATCTGTTGTTCGCCATCCGGAAGAGTCATATCCACGGCATTGCCCCGGCTGATGCTACGTAAATGCTCTACGCGAGCCTGGCGGAACCGGCTCCATGCGTTCATCACCTTGGCCAGATCCTCCGTACGCTTCAACTGCCCCATAAACTCCGCCAGACTCGCCGTATCCTCCATCGCCATGCCCGCCCCCTGTGCAGCATGAGGCAGGAGAGCATGCGCCGCATCCCCAACCAGCGCGACTCTTCCAGACGTACTGACATAGCTGGGGATCGGGCCGACCTCCCCCAAGGTCCAGGAGACACACTCCCCGTCTTGGACGAGCGAAGCCAAAGCGCGCACTTCCTCACACCACTCCGACACGAGCCCGCGCATCGTGTCAAGATCAGCAGGGTTATTCCACCTCCCCAGAGGCACGCCTTCGCTCGGCCGCGGCACCCCGATCACAAGGTTATACAACTCGTGCGAGGCCACCGGGTACGCCAACACGAACACGCCCGGCCCCACCCACGATTTCGTCTCGTCGGAGGACATGAGCGGCGCCGTAACGGGATGCGACAGCATCCGCGCCCGCGGAATCACCGCGCGGTAGTGATGCTCCCGATACGGCGTCGGGGCGATGTCCTTGGACGCCGGCAGACATCGTCGGGCCCGGGACCAGATCCCGTCGGCCGCGACGGTGAGATCCGCTTCGAAGACCTCGCCGTCCGCCGTGCGGACCGTGCCGGTCTCGTGATCCACGGATGCAACGTCCTTGCCGAATAAAACAGACACGTTCGGTTGCTGTTTCAACCGGTCAAAGAGGATTTGCTGCAGGTCCGGTCGGTAGACCTGGCACTGGGGCCAGCCGTAGAGCCATGTGGTGGTGGGGTTGTTCAAGTTGAAGGACAGCTCGGTGTTATCTTTCCAGCGGCGGACGGACAACTGGGAAGAGTGGCAGGCGACTCTATCCAGGGCTGGTGTTAGGCCCCATTTGTCAAGGATGCGGGTGCTGTTGGGGAAGAGTTGCAGTCCGGCGCCGAACTCGCTGAGGGAAGGCTTGGATTCTAGGACCGTAATCTGGTGGTCGGGGTTGGTGTCGGAGAGTGCGATGGCTGAGGAGAGACCGGCTATACCAGCGCCGATGACGTTGATCTTCAATGGGATTCCTGGCTGATTGGGAGCCATGCTGATGTGCGGAAGCTCAGTATAACGATCAGATCCGGGTGTTGCTTTGCGGGGGGGTGGAGGGAGGACGAATGTTACAACCGCCTGAAGTGTCCGAGGTTATCGACTAGATTCTCTTGACTTGCCAGACTTTACCATTGGCTGTGATGGGAGACAATGAGGATAAGCAAGAGGCCTTAGGCACTGGCCTGGTATGCTATCCGATGTACATTCCACCCTTGCCTAGGTATCATTGCACCCGGACACGGCATACCAATAGTAAGAGACACAGGAGTGATAGCGATACCTTGGGTATGTCACGCGCAAATGGCACCAGTACATACATTAGACGACACTTTCGAGCCTCCCTCTGACCGCCACACCCTCTTTGGGCGCAGCGTTACGTATAAGCAAGCGCATGTCGCAACAAGTGGCAATGCATTAATAGGATGGCCAATGGCCAGTTTTCTGCCCAAGGAAACATTGCCGATGCACATGCGTTGCCTTGCATTGAGCTGCGTTGGCCCTTCAGATTCTGCTGTATAGATGAATCGAAAGAGTTCAGTAGAAAAAGGAAGGGAATGTCCAGCCGCCTTGCATCTTGCATCCTTTGCTTGTGGTGAATACCCACTAACTTAGCGGTCAAGAATGCACCATTAGCAAGGGTATGTGTCAGTGGCTGGCTGAGGTATGAGATCGGTGCATTGATAATAGGCGGTCTGGGCTGGCTTCTGTCCGGCGCGAGGCGTGTGATTCCTCATTCCCACCTACCATATCCAATGGCCATACAGTGGTTAAAAAAAAATATAGATTATGCGTTCCGCCTATTGATGAGCTCAGGCGTGGAAAAGATGGGACTGCTAGACAAAGGCCTGGGCACCACACCGACTAGAACGTGCAGATATGATCCAATTACGGTATCGGTATCGGAACTTCGTAATGGCAAAGAGTAGTCCTACTCCACATCAGGGATCTGTTTCGATGCATTGTGGCTGCTGGATCTCAATGATTCGGAGGTGGCGCGGAATGAAACGGTGAGGGACTCATGCTGGTGACGACGACCAAGTATGTGACCCTTGATAGGTTGGCTCATTCAACACCCTTTCATAGATCATGTAAATTACAATTGCAAAGTGGGCACTGACCGAAGGATCCTTATCTGCCAGGGTAGGAATGTACCGCATCAACATGCTCTCGTTATTGATACCATACTATCTAATTCGTTCTCGCAATGGGGGGCACGTAGAGCTTAAGAAGGCTGGATAGATGTTCATTGAACATGCAAACACTTGCCAACTTTAGTGGTTCGGTCTCAAGAAATAGGACACAAAGTATCGGTCCTCCTCTCCATCGACCGGCTGGCTCACCCGATGGACCGGGGAGTGCAGACGGCCGCCGGACTGATCTTGTAGATAATTTGCAATGTTTACCAACACACAGTCAGGCTTGGGATCGATCCACAACCAGTGTTTGGTCTGCTTGGTCTGCATCTGGCTAGCCCATTTCTCGCACCAGAGTAAGGTGATCGAACCACCATCGGTGTGGGTAGTGTCGGGGACATCAGCAACGGAGGCTTTGGTAGGGCCAGAGACGAACTTCAGTCCGGAGTCGCTATGTCCATCGGGGCGATGAGCCTGTTCCAGAGCTGAGGCGACATTGGGACCAAGGCTATCGGACAGGCTGCGAAGAAGGGTGCGTGTTATGGTGTCGCAGATGTTGAGAAGATCTATAGTGGCGGCAGCGTGTTCTGCGAACGGGGCAGGTAAAGCGATACTGTTTTGTTCGTCTCGAGGGATCTGAGAGCTATTAGGCACTTGAACCGGAAAATCATAGGTATGCTTACTTCGAAGGATTCAATGCCTGCTCGCTTGTAGCTATTGAAGTGTGAGTTTCTGTCAATCGAACTGTCACAGCGAGGCGGACATACCCATAAGGTACATCCTCTCGAAACGCCTTCATCTTCTCGTCCAAAGGCTTGGAAAAGTACTCGTGGGAGTTCCGGTAACAAGTCTGGAGATAACCAGAGATCTTCTCGGAGAGGTCATGGTCGAAAGCGACGTAGAAAAATCCCTGTGATTCCGCGGCCTTCACCAGTTTTGCCAATTCGACGGGGTCTTTTGCAGTAAGTCTTTCCAGTTGGATCACCTCGAGATCAGCAACATCCAAAGACCGGTCTCCCACAATCGTGGTGGTCTTGGAGCGCGCAGAAGTCATGGTTTGAGCCATAGTGAACTGGGGTTATCGACACAGGTTATCGACAGGTTTCAATCGGAGTGCTTGTTCGGTGAGAGCCACTTCACCTTGGGAGACTATGTACCCAATGACCCGCTAATTTTCGATGCCATCATATCACATAGATGACCGCTATCGGGTATTGATCTACAGTCCAGGGATGTCCAGCAATCTAGGGGCGGTGTCGATCGATAGTGCTAATGCCGTCGCAGGGCTAGCAAGCAGGTCCGGGCTTACCTGCCTACATATGCAGCTCACATCCAACATATGTGGCATATTACGTATTTAACCATTTATTTTTCTCGGTCCTTGAAGTCATAGTCGAGCGTGAGTTTACTTTGCTTGAAGACAAAATTGCCAGTGCCAATGCCGAATGAATCACCCGCGATGATGTCCCCCATCGAACTACATGGGCCTCCCCTCCCAAACCCCGATAGCACCCTCTACGAGGTGTTCCAAAAGAACGTCGAGGAACACCCGGATGCCGTGGCTCTTGTCAGTACCCATCAAGCCTCCACTCTCTATGGAATCCCGAGTCGGCCTATCGACAGCGCCAAACATGGAGCGGACTATCTACGATGGACCTATCTGGACCTCAGTCGCGCCATACAGCGACTGGCCGCTGGTCTACAATGTCGAGGTCTGAAAAAAGGCGACCCGTTGATTCTGTTTATGTCGAATTCCGCCGAATATGTCATTGCCACCTGGGCTGCGTACCAAATCGGCTGCGCCTACGTGCCGCTCAACCCCAAGAGTCTGTCCAACGCTAGAGAGATGCGGCATATCTTGCAGACTGTGAGGAGAGGATGCCAGTCGGACTGCTTGGGCATCATAGCTGGATCGTCTAATCTGTGTGCGCATATTGAAGAGTTGACGTCGGACTTGAACTGCATCAGGATATTGGTGGAAGGAGAGACGAAGGGGTGGACACCTTTCAAGGAGCTGATGCAGCATCGAGCTTCGGATGTCCGACAAACCGTATGCAGAGATGACCATCCTAAGCCTTCGGACCAAACAATCCTCTTCACCAGCGGAACGACATCTCTGCCGAAAGGCTGCGTCATTCCATCGACATATGGCTTGGCCCCCGCCTTATCCTGGCGCCACAGCAGTGCTCCTATGCTGCCTGGGGATCGGGTACTGTTTACATTGCCAAATAACCACGGGTTTGGCTGGCTTTGTATCATATCTGCATTCCTCAACGCAGCCACGGTGGTGCTCCCGGGCCCAGGGTTCAATCCAGAGGCTGTCGCAAAGACCATTCAGGAGGAGCAGGTTAGCCACGCAGGACTGGTGCCGACCATGCTTCATGCCCTGAGCAATTTGCCGGCATCATCCAGGAACCTGAGTTCTCTTCGGCGAATCGTAATGGGAGGCTCCTCCCCCACCGAAGAGGTCCTCAGGATCGGTCTCGACACCTTGGGTGCGTCCGGGGTGGAGAACATCTATGGTATGACCGAGGGTATTCTCGTCTCTTCCGGTGTGGTGAGCCAAGTCAGTGGTATTATCAAGGACCAACATGTTTCCATTGGCACACCGTTACCCGGCATGGGTGTCCGTATATACTCCAAGGACAGCAAAGTGCCAGCTGCGGTGGGAGAGATTGGCGAGATGCACTTCACGGGCTTATGTCTGATCGATGGATATGTTGGAGGAGCTGACGATAACTTCTACACTGGGGAGGATGGCCGTCCTTGGTTCCGCACGGGTGATAAAGCCTTCATTGGCAGCGACAATCGTGTCTACCTGGTTGGCAGGTACAAAGACACGATCATCCGTGGAGGCGAGAACATCGAACCATCAGCCATTGAAGCGGTTCTGGGCCAGATTCCAGGAATCAATGTTCTCCAACCTCAGATTGTGCGCGCTCCGGACGATGTTGCTGGTGAGGTTCCTGTTGCGGTTGTGAACCAGAAGGTCGACGAAAACACGGCAACCCGACTCAAAGAAACCATTCTGGAGCGAATGGGAGAACCTTATGTTCCAGCCGATGTGATCCCAATCCAGACATTTGGGTACGAAGCATACCCGACGACCACGGCAGGAAAGGTCCAGAAAACCAAGCTGGAAGAGATGGTCAGGACACACTGGGAACGCCAGCACACACAAGACAATTGCAGGATCAATGGTCCGATTTCAGGCACTCAAGTGATGCAGTCACTGTGCAAGGCCATTGAAAAAGCGAAAAAATACCCCATCGACGTTTCTGTTCCGATGGTTGAGCTCGGCATCGATTCAATCATGTCGATCGCCATCCTCAAGCGCGTCCAGATCGAAACAGGGGTGTCATTGCCGTCGTCTCTGTTCTTCACCCAAGCAACCGTCGGTGCGATCTGCCAACAGATCAGCTCCATCTCTGACACAGCTGACTTTGCGGATTTCACGCCCGTTATGGAAGACGCACCTAACAACGTATGCTTCTCGGTCCTGCTCCAGGGCACCCCTAGACCAGGCGTACCCTCCCTTTTCCTGACCCCCCCAGGCTCGGGAAATCCGTTCGTGTACAAAATGCTGCCGAAGTTTGCCGACGACCGCGCAGTCTACAGTTTTGGATCTCCCTTCCTCATGACCAAATCAGAATCCTCTTGGACAATAGAAGACACTGCCGCTATCTATGCCAACACCATTCGCAATCTTGATCCCCATGGGCCGTATATACTAGGTGGCTGGTCGATGGGAACTGCCACAGCATACGAAACGGCACGCCTGCTCCACGAGCAGGGCAAGCAAGTTCTGGGGATCTTCATGCTCGACCTAGCCTTGCCTCGGCCACTCCCCCAGATCCCAGAGGCAACCGTCGAGCTGTTCGAAATGATGGGAGTATTCCCCCCAATTCGTCGTGAAGGCATGCCTGACGTAGAGATTCCCGCCTTTCGCAAGAGGCACCGGGTCGCAGCTTACTACGCGAAGATGAAATATGCGCCACGCCCCTTCGACACTTCATGCAACGCGAGCCGGCCGCGGATCTTTGTAATCTGGGCCGGGCATGGCGATCATGACAGGATGGCCTCCATGGTTCTCAAGGCGATGGATCTGCTGAAGAAAGAAGGCCCCGGCACAAAGATGGAGATCAGCGATGACTGGCTTCAGGCCCCGCGTGAGTCTTTCGACGCTGGCGGCTGGGATGAAATGGTGGGACCAGAATTTGTCGACTGGGGGGTTGTCGAAGACGCAGATCATGACACGCTTATTGAGTCGGAGGAACTGGTAAGACCTGCGTTATCTGCCCTTGGTTTGTGCTCAAGAGCTTGACCGACTAACCGTGTATTTATAGGTGATTCTGACCAAGGGCTTGATGGAGAAGACTATAGATAAATGGTTGCGAGAAGCTGGGCTCAAATCCAACGGTTCAAGTTAAGGGTTCTGGAAGAAAGACAAAGGTTGCACTCAAGACTCAGAGGCAGTAACTCTTACTGCCAAATTTCAGATACTAGATTGAAGCAGAACGATTCATATTCATTGTCCTGCACTTCAGAGCCAAATCTTACACCCAAATACTCTCCTAGTAACGCCTAATCGCGTAGATCCCCTTGCTATGGTCGTTCTCACGAGTGCCCTTTCCACCCGTCATAGGGATACGGCACACTCAGGATGGGACGTGAGGGAAAGCTTGTTTACTTTGAAATTTGTATTCGGGCTTGCCATTTATTGATCTCGCGAGCACCGTCCATTGAGATCAGTTTCGTCCGCATACACCGAGTCCACACCAGTATCCCACGGGCGACTCTTGAATCTGGGCTTGTATCTGGACCTCGCACATATGCCCGACAGATGCTGATCTCCGCAGCAGCCTCCTTGCGAAGATGTGCCATGTATACTTACACACCGCCATTTCCAAATGGATCCGTCATCCTGCGCAGTGGGGGACAGCGAGTATCGGTTCGAGTAGCGCTTCAATATGCAGGCAACTGTTTGTGAAGTGCCATTGGTAATCACAATGAATTACCACGTATTGGAACTTTGGCACTGCATGATGGTTGCTGCACCCACATTTTTTTTCATGTAGAGTGGAAACACCAGAGGTTGGAAATGGAAGCCACATAAATATGTACCTGACTCTGCCATACTGCGAAAGGCGGCCAGCGCTTCGACTTCACGCATCCAAAGAGTATCGCGGATTATTGTCGCAAGATTTTCTTGCCACTCTCATATTCAGCATGGCGATCCAGGAACCTGATGAGATTTCTAGCCTGACCACAAAAGCCGTGGAATCAATTGGTGCATACCAAACCGCCAAAACTGAACAGGCACGGCTTGACGCCCTTGAAAATGCCACAAGACTCGTAAGAGCACTTGAGAATCCCGCAGATGCGGTTTACAAGCTGTTCGCTTCGGTATGGCCCAGATATTGGCGTATTCAGCTACCTAGCACTAACGTTTGAACCAAAAGCCGGCTGTTCCCATGGCCGTCAAGACCGCCCATGACCTAGGTGTCTTCGTGCGGCTATCCCAATCGAATTCTTCAGTCACCTGCAAAGAGCTGGCGGCAGAAAAAAATGCCGACATCCAGCTCGTGGGTAGGCATTGCCCAACCACTGGTCTTGTTGTAAATACTAATCGCGTTGTGGTAGAGCGTATCATGCGCGTTCTTGTTTGCAACGGTTTCGCCAGTGAACTGAATCCCGGTCAATATCAGCCAACTGACTTGTCAAGGCAAATGACGGAGAGGAGAACGATTGGGACAATGGGCTCTCTGTAAGCATGCTCGGTTGTTCGACTGCCACAGCGAGCCCATCTCTGGTCTAACACCAGTTTAGATTCGTCGACTTCTTACCGATCATTCACAAGACACCGGAATTCCTTCAAAAGTCCGGGTACAGAAATCCTGGAGATCCCAAGGACGGGCCATTTCAACATGCCTATAACACCACTGGTTCCTGCTGGGACTGGCTGGCTCAGAACACGGACGCACTCGACCGTTTCAATACTTTCATGGAGGGCGGCCGGGATGAGACTGCTCACTGGGCTGATTGGTTTCCCGTTCAGAAGCAGTTACTGGACGGAGCGCTGGCGGACCGCCCGCTGCTTGTTGACGTCGGCGGCGGCCGTGGCCATGATCTCGTCGGACTCAAGGAGAAATTCCCATTGGGGCCTGGACAGCTTGTACTTGAGGATTTGCCCTCGGTCATCGAGGACATTCAACACCTCGACAGCGACATTCGGAGAGTCAAACATGACTTTTTCCAGCCTCAGCCTGTCAAAGGTCGGTTATGCTTCTGGTTCACCCGTCTATGATCTAACAGATGCTGTAGGGGCTCGTGCATACTACTTCAAACACATTATGCATGACTGGTCCGACGATAATTGCAGGATCATATTGGAACAGACTACTGCAGCTATGGAAAAGGGATATTCCAAACTCTTGATCGAAGATTACGTCGTTCCTGACCAAAATGCCGGACCGAAGGAGACCTTGACCGATATGATTGTCATGGTATGGTGTCCGGGAATTGAACGGACTCGTCAGGGATGGACAGATCTTCTGCAGTCGGTCGGACTAGTGGTCAAGAACTTCTGGCTGCCTCATGGGTACACTAAAGGCATTATCGAAGCCGAACTGGAGTAGATGCCCGAGAAGCCTGTTGATGCCAGATGCAGCGATATCCCAATGCCGTCGGGTCCACTCTCAAGTGGCTTTGTGTACCTCAGCAGCTAGCTTCCACAATACACATCCCATGACCTTCTGGAAGACCTTCGGGGGGGTGATCCCACAATTACGTGTGCCTTTCGGATATAGAGAAGGCCTAGATTAGCTACTCTTTGCTTGGAGTCAGGTCATGGGTTACTGATCAGATGCGTTTAGGACCTGTCAATCACAAATGACCGCCAACTTACCAAAACGTGCACACACTAATGGGCCCCTATAGAGCCCCTGTCTATGTTTCACAAGGTCAATAGATGCGGGGCAACCGGAAAGTTCGTGAATATACCGCTTTTGGCGAATTGAGTCAGAGTCATCAGGTAGGGTCTGTAATCTGACGCGGAAATAGAGCGTGGAGAAAGCGGGTTCCAGTGCTCTTTGAACAGGCCTGATCGACATTGCTTCATAATAGGGGTGATTATGGCTATTCTGGAGGGGTTCTAGTAGCCAAATACCAACTCCCTCAGGCTGTCGAGATCACATATCCGAAGATCACATATCCGAAATGGAATGGAGTTACGGGAATTGTTACTCAATTTTATTAACCACTCCTCCTTGCTGCAGCATTCCATTTGTTCATCATTACTGTCTAAGCAACTGCAAGGGAGAAAGGAATATCTGGATATCTTGCTCTGCGAAACATTCACTCTACAGGTAGAAAGGGCAATGAAGGGGTTTGTTGGGAAGGGTTAAAAAGGGAGAGAGGATTATAGTTCTCTCAGTCCGTGGTGATGGTTGGACAACCATATTTTTTTTTATCTCCGATTACTTTGAGACTTGTTGAACAGAGCCAACATCCGGCTGCTATACAGCTCAGTTATGGCAGAGAAAGCCGAACTTGGGGAAGGGTGTGACGATATTCAAGTTCAACATCGCCAAGTACCGAGTTGTGAAATCACCTGGGAAGAGAATGACCCGAACAATCCGAAGAATTGGTCAACATGGTATAAGATCTTTGGGATAGCGACTAACTCATTCATGCCCACCATAGTGTAAGTGCATCGCCGATTGAACGTGATACTCTTGCGCATTCACTCATGTATCATGGGCCACTCTGCTTAGTGGCATCTATGCCTCTGCCTATACTGCGGGTATCAGTGGTATCCAGAATTCATTCCCCGGCACATCCACAACGACGGTACTGCTCGGAGGGACAACCTATCTGTTAGGTCTTGCTCTGGGGTCTCTCATGTTGACCTCGCTGAGTGAGATTTATGGTCGGCGCCCTGTCCATATTCTATCAACTGGGCTACATAGCCTGTTGGTAATCCCCGCGGCATTAGCGCCCAGTCCATCTGCTATTCTAGCAAGTAGGTTCTTTGGGGGCTTTGTTGTGAGTGCAAGTTTGAGCACGGCAACAGGCTCCGTTAGTGACCTTGTCAGTAACGAGCACCGGGCACTGGCATTTAGCTTTTGGAGCCTGGGTGCGATGAATGGTGCTGTTATTGGTATTATTGAGGCCTTCTCTATCGAACTGCAAAAGGCTAATCTTATGATGCCTAGGGCCGATCATGGGTGGCTTTGTATTCCAATATTTGGGTTGGCGATGGATCAACTGGGTGGTAGCAATCTGCAGCGGGGCTTCCTTCGTTTCATACTGTCTTCTGAAGGAGACTTATGCCCCGGTTATACTGGAGAGACGAGGGAGAACGCAACATCAAATAGAGGGCCGAAGTTGGTGGAAGCGTCACGGCGACGATGTCCAACCACATGACTGGAACAAGGTGAAGACAAGCATTATACGACCGCTGAAAATGGCCTTCACCGAACCAATATGGTAGGAAGCATTGAAATCTTTGTATTAACATTGTTTGACTGACTCTACGGTACGTTTTTAGTCTCATGTTGAACCTTTACGCCTCTATGTTCTACGCCGTGCTCTTCCTCTGCTTCATCGGTTATCCAGTCGTATTCGAACAACAACGCGGATGGTCACCTGGAATGGCTGGACTGGCATACTGCGGTATTGCTGTGGGAGTGTCTTGTGCCGTTATCTTCGAACCGGTCATCCGTGCTCTTCTCACGCGGTACTACCGGGACCCGATGGTTCATAACAGCATGCTCGATGCGTACATGGTTCCAGCCTGTGTGGGAGGGATCTTGGTTCCCATCGGCCAATTTTGGTTTTCATGGACTGGGTCTCTACACATCCACTGGATTGTTCCAATTCTCGCCGGAGTTCCATTTGGGTTTGGCAACACACTGGTGTTCATCTACGTCCTCAGTTATATGTCGGGCAGCTACGGGATATATACGGCGTCCGCTGTGGCTGGGGCCACCGCGTTCAGATACGTCTTTGCTGCGACTCTCCCGCTTGCAGGGCCAAAGATGTATGAGACGCTCGGGGTCAACTGGGCTGGCACGACTTTGGGATGCATAGAGCTCATCCTCATTCCAATTCCTTTCATGTTCTACAAATATGGAGCGAGGATCCGGGCGCGCAGCGCCCTCATATCACGTCTTAGCTAAGTGCGACGGAAGGTTAACTGTTAATAATTCACATAATTGGCTCTGTTTCCTTTACCAGGCTCATTTTGGTCATCAAGGATTCTATAAAAAGGGAATTGCTAGTGTCCTCCCCCGATGCCCAGCTATTGACGTCTGGCTCTGACCGGGCTCTGTAAACTCCACCCATGGGCCGAGTGCAGATTCGCTAGGTCAGTGGAAAGTCTACAGACAGACGAGGGCCAGAGTATATGAACCTAACCAATCAATCAACCTACTATACATGCAAGGCCGGAAGGAATTGTAGTCACCTGTATCTCACTGTTAGGAGCAAGGGGTCAGCAGAGTGTGAATTCAACTAGAAAGCCATAGTTGTGTTCCCCTTGCGAGAGAAGGATGTATCACCCTGACCTGTTTACTACAGCGCACATGTCTCTCCTCCTCGCAGAAGAATTGCGAAACCCTGTTATATTCGGAGCCCTCCTAGCGGATCACTCTCGCCTTTGCCAGGAAGGGGGAACAATATTTATCTGCTCCCCCCAAGCACCACGGTTGACGGCTTACATCTTCCCACAAACCATTCAAGCCACTTCATTGTTCCTTAATACACGGCATTCCCCCAAGATGAAACCTGAGCCAAAAAACCCCAGTCAGACACCAAGGAAAGTGCCAGTTCCCGTGTCTGATGGAGCTGCACGGCCATTTCAGGTGCTGAGTCTGCTTTTGCCCTTCCACACACCAGACCAAAAGCTCTGGTGGGACAAAGCTGGCTCCCTTCTTGAGGTCTACCTAAGCTGTGCAGGGTACAGCGTTGGTGCACAGTATCGGTATTTGTTAATGTTCCACTCCATTATTCTTCCAGTGCTTGGGCCATTCTCAACGAAATCACCTTGGCCTTACTACATGAACGATGGAGATCCATGCGACCTCAGCATCAATTATCAAGCGGGTTCGCCACCATGTGTCCGCCTGGGTATCGAGCCAACAGGACCTATGGCCGGGACGAGCCAGGATCCTTTGAACGAATACGCCCCAAGGCGACTGCTCGAGGACTTGAGCCGATTTGGGACCGACATTGACTTTCAATTATACGACCACTTCCGGGACACCTTGGTCTTGTCGAACCACCAGGCTCGTCTGTGCTGGGACAGTATTCAGAAACACGGAATCATGCCCCAGGGGCATGTCGCGCTTGATCTACACGAAGACACCTTGAAAGTGAAGGCATATTGTATCCCTCTCCTACGATCTCTCACGAGCGGTGTCCACTATGTGCGGATGATGATTGACAGCATCAAGGCGCTTTGGGGGGACCATCCCCTTACCCTCGGGCTTGGCAAAGTTGATGAGTTTCTTGAGTTTCTCGCCGCCACTAAGCAACATCTGGTGGACTCCAGAAGCTGCTTCTCTTTCGACTGCGAGGACTTGAAGCGCTCGAGATATAAGATATATGTGGGTGCGAACGTGACATCCTTGCGGGAAGCCTATGGGTTCTGGACTCTCGGAGGCCGCCTCAAAGGCGAGGCCATCGACCGCGGCTTTCAGCTCATGGAGAAAATCTGGGAAACCATGTACGCCCGGCCCTTGCCTGGTGGGAAGCCGAGGAAACACATTCCGTTCATCTGGAACTGGGAGGTATCACCAACAGGCTCAGATCCTCTTCCCAAGGCATACTTCCTAGTTTCGGATGACTATGATAGTCTGGTTACTGAGGTTTTAACCTGCCTCTTCGGAGAACTTGGCTGGGCCGAACATACAGCGACACATCAGACACTCCAGGAAAAGGCATAGTAAGTTCAACCAGGGCTTCTCAGTCCCTTACCCTTGAAAATATCCCCTGATTATTTACGGAGTTTCTGACCTTTGATCAACGTAGTCCGGGCTATAACTTTGATAGCTCCACTCAAGTCTATTCATGGATTTCGCTTGCTTATTCGCAAGCGAAGGGTCCCTATATCACTGTTTACAGCAACCCGGCGGCTTCTTGGTAGGCATGTGCTCATAAATGTGTCTTCTGGAATTATCTCAATATCAACTAGCTCTGTATTTTATCCGTGTTAACGCGTTAACAAGAGAAATATGCCCTACGGCGCTTAAAACAGCAGAGGAATGCTCGCATCTCTCAATAAGGCAAGCTGATCCTGTCGTGCACGTTCTGTGTAGGACAAGAACGCACCAATCCCCCGCAACTACCTCTTCTTATTCGGAATTGTCAGACGCAATATGACGGTCAAAATATTGCATAGTTTCGAAACAAAGGATCCACTACACGACTCGTTACTTTGACCCTGGGTTCGGAAATTATGCTACTAATTATATTGGGCTTACTGTAAGAGCAACGATGAACACTGGGAAGATCTTGTCAGGGTGAGGCTGGGGACCGGTTCAATTCTTCACTTGTGGACTGCCCACTGTATTATATTATAACTAGAATAAGCATGATCCATATGGACAAAGCGGTGAGACTTGTTGTGAAAGCATACCCAAGTATGTGGCACAATGCAAGGAATCACCTCCAGAGAATGTGGAAGATTATAACGTAGGATGAAAGTGGAATTAGGCAGCTCCAAAGCGATATCAAGGAAACGCTACAGAGCAAAGTTCCTCGTGAAGCGAGTCTCGGGTGCATAGAAATGTATTACGTGTCAAAGCATGATCTTTACATGCAATCACATATCCCTTGCGTAAAACTAAAGCTATATATATATATATATATAGTACATATCTTATTTCACCAGATCATGTATTGCTTATTCTACATCTTCTAATACGGTCTGCGGATCGCAACGTCTGGAAATCAAGGCAGTACATGCTAATATTCCCGAGAATCGTTCGAATAATCCATACAGATCCCCACGTACCCCTTGCAGATACTGCAGCTACATCCCATGGCGCCCTAGCATCATTCTGAGTCTCGCTCCTAATTCTGAATCTCCAAAGTAACGTGAAGGTGTGCAGCGCGATGTGGCCGTTGAGGGGTGGGTAGACCTGCGGACATTAGGAGACCACATTCCCAGCGATGCTACCAGTCAATTTGGACTGCATACGTTGCGAAAGCTTCGGGATCTGCTCAAAACCCCCCTATGGGTCGAGTAACAGAGGCTGAACACTTGCAGCTCAGAGAGAAACACAAGACATTGTCACCCACTATCGCGAACTATACGCTGTTACCGGATAGCCCACATCCCGAGCGAGCCATAGGAAAACCCTTGCGATTTAGAGATTGCCGACGCGCTCACCTCTTTCTTTGTATGCATGGGCTGGAGCGGGTTGATCCAGGCACAAACAGAGGATCTCTTCTCTTGCTATTTGGTGATCATAAGAAGACCCCGTTGGTAGTGGAAACTGACACTTCAACTGCCCGAGCCGGGGTGTCACTTAAAAAAGTTGCGTCTAGGAAGCTGTCTCATTCCTGTCAGGGGCAAGCCGTACTTGAGTGTATAGGACCGTCTATTCTTAAAGTCCCTCTCTGAGATTGTGACATAGTTCTACTTTTCCATGTCCCTGTTGCTTTCTAAAAATTTTGGAATACTGAGAGCATATACAGGCAATATAAATATTGGCGGCTCAGGTTGCTGCTCTCATATATTGAACATGCACTGGCCGCTTGTCGTAACAAAGTCCTCTTGTGTGTTTTGGAGAAGACCCATGAGGGTCTCAGTATTCTTGTCCATCGTTATATCCGTAGCAACTCTAAGTCTATTCAAAGTCTCGTATAGAATCTCCGGTCCTTCTGATCATAAACAATACCGGATGGACAAACCCTTACGCCTGACCACACCGCACAACATAATTCTAGGTCACAGTTCCGAAATATCGTCTCCAAAGAAAGACATCACATATTGGAGAGGCTGAGAGAACCATTGGAAGATACCTTGACGCTGGCGTTTCAGGCGACACATGCCATCGGCATCCCACTCCTCACTACCCACGCCAAGCGGCACAATAAAGAGACTATCGGGATCCCATTTCCGTTTGATGTCTCTCAGCCGTGCATACTTGTCTCCCCAAAACCACTCTTGCCAGTTCTCCAGCTGAGGATCGGCCTCGTTCAAGTACATTGCCACGGGACGGGGCTTCAGGGAGTACAGCACCGGCCCTTCCACATCAGTAATGTGCTTCTGGACCGCCATCTGTTCGTGAAGATCCGGGCCAAATAGGCGATTTCCCACCAGGAGAACGGCCGCGGAACGCCAGCCTTCATGGAGAGCATTGTCGATATGTTTATTAGCATTGACCTGAAAACCTAGTGTATTAACCACCCATAGGTCGTTTGGTTTCAGTTCAATTCTGGCAAGCTGGTCGAGGATTGCTGCCGGGCCATCTTCCGAAGCATATAACTCATTCGGAACGAGGACGCTGTCCTGGTAGTAGCCTAGACCTTTGGAATACTCCTCTTGCGGAATTGCCAGATAGGAGCTAAGCTTGGGGTATGAGTCTGAGGTGAATGCGTACGGAACGCCCTTCTCGGTCAACGAGGCTAGTAGCGGCGAGAAGGCTTCATTGACAACTTTCTCGTCCGCCGTGTTTAAAGTGAACATGGTGAGTTTCACGTATGGATTGCCTGAGGACACCCGACCAATGGAATACTGGGCTGAATTGCCGCCGGTTGATAGATCTCGAGCCTTATAGACCACCTCCTTGACCGCCGTCCAATACGTCTGATCTCGCTTCGGCATTTCAAACGTTAGGGTTGAGACCACGGCTGGGATATCTTCGAATACTCGCATGGTGATGCTGGTGACCACGCCAAACGTGCCACCACCGCCGCCTCGAACAGCCCAGAAGAGATCCGCATTTTGGTGTTGATTCGCCACGACCACATTGCCCTGTCATCTCAGTTAGTCGGAATGCGCAGCTCGTTCCCACCCGGCGGGTACCCTACATCTGCTGTAACTATCTCGACTTCGAGAACCAAGTCGGCTGACAGTCCCCTCAGCGGAGCTAATACCGTCGAGACCCCTCCTCCCTGAATAAATCCCCCGGCCACCCCAATAGTGCTGCATTCGCCTGCCACCACATTATACCCCAGCTTCGCGGCAGCTGCATAGAGGTCCATGCCCAGGACGCCGCCGCCAAAGGTCACCGCCGGGCCCTCCGATTGCGCCTTTGCTCCGGCCGTCTTCGGCACGAAGCTGTCCGTAAAGGAGATATGTTTCAGACCCTGGGTCAATATCTGGAAGGAATCAACCGCGCTGGATCGACCTCCGGCGTCGTGACCCGTGTTCTTGACGGTCAGGCGCAGATTCTTATCTTTCGCAAATCGGACGGCCGCCTGGACTTCTTCCGTCGACCGCACCATTGCAGAATAAAGCGGGATCCGGCCCTGGCGGCACGGCTCGGACGGGTCACTGCCTTCTCCAATATAGCAGGTCTCATTGTTGGGGATCGACACCTCCCATGCGGTGTTCTCCAAGGCGCCTGGGTTGTACCTCGTCTTAGCCACTAGCCGTTCAACGGTGTCAGCACTGGCTTACCTGGCTCGCCGGCGCGCCACCGGCCGCTGGGGGACATGGCGTTTACGTGGTCACAGGCGGCTTTGTCGTAAGTGGGTTCATGACACACATACCCAACGGGCCGGACTCGGACGAGGTTTCCATGGATGGAGCTGTTTAGGGCATGCCACTCGGCCTCGGAGGGCCAGCAGGAATCATTTGGTCGACATCGACATTGGGCGTCACCTTCGACTGGTCCCAGGGGAACTTGCTGAGCTAAGGCCTGAAGAGACAAGATACCCAGCAACGGAAGGGTGCGGTGCATGGTGACAACGCTTCGCAGCAAGGAATCTCTGACTTGCGAAGGCGTGAGTTACATTGAGGTACAAGGAGAGCCCAAGATTATATGCTCATATTAGCATAGAGGGCCAGAAGCGGTGACCCAAGTAAGGAGAAGCGATATCTGAGGCCGGAAGAAGAAAACATCCAATGCAAGTTTCAATAGTCCGCAATGCCCGCCACCCGCTTGAAATACCAGCATGCCACAGTACTATCCCCCTTACTACCTCTATGTAGATGACTGAGCCAGCAAATTGTGTATTGATCTTCCCTTTCACAGACGGTAATTCTCGTAGGCAAGGTCAGTCCTTCGCCTTGCATATTGGGGTTGCGCGGCGAATTTTCTCATTCCGATCGCTGAAATTGACAGCATAATGTGCCAGCTGGCACTCGTCGAGCCACAATTTGTTTATTCGACCTCAACTTGAAACAGTCGTGCTGCACCCCGAGCCTTTGAGCTGTCGCAAGATGACACTGTCGGACCTAGGACTTCACCGACGGCACTCTGAGCCGAAGTTGATAGATCGCAACATTTCTATCCGTAAACCGCCCCTTACCGAATCATAATGCCCAAGGGCACACTAACTCTTGGCTACATATGCGGCATGCAATGTAGGGCCGCTGACGACTCTCCTTAGCACGGCTTATGCATGGACCTCACCTGTGAAAGTGGCCCAGCTGAACGCCCCCCACCTGGGATCACCTTTGGCTGTCACTTTGACCGATGCGGGAAGATCGCTATTGGGGCACAAGATGTCTCGGTTCCCATGTGCTTCCCAAAATAAAGTGACTCAGGAAGGGGATAGATCGATCGAAGTTCTGCACTTACAGGAGGCTGCCTAAGGCATCAGTGTACGTCGTTTGATGCGTTCTCACGCAGCCATTTCCTATTCGCCTAGGCGATACATGCCTTGTAGAGGTCAGTGCAGCTAGGCGCATATCGAGTGCGTCTTTTATGCGAAGCGGGGCAGGCCAGCTCACCCAGCAGGCCTGGCGTAACATCGAAATCAGACTCTTGAAGCATCGGCGACGTCTCTTTACGCCTAATGATGTCAGAAAAGTGACTTCTCCTCCATTTGGGCAGAAGTGACTGGGAGACATAAAGTGCCGGCCCTTCTCCCGACACCTTGCTTTACGCCAGAGTCGCCATTCCCCCCTCACAAACGATCCGCCATACCCCCACGTCCATCATGACCATCATGGCTTCCGATTTGAACGTCGTCGCCAAGGAGTTCAAAAGTCTCCATAAACCACATCCACCAGTCATCTTGGCAAATGTATACGACGGTATCTCCGCAAAGACCGTCGCATCCCTGCCCGCTGCGAAGGCTATCGCAACGGCCAGCTATTCGATCGCCGACGCCGCTGGCACAAATGATGACGAGATGACACTCGAAGAAAATATGAGAGGCGTCAAGGCCATTGCGGCCGCAATCAAGGAGTTCGGAAAGCCGTTGACCGTCGACCTCCAGGACGGATACGGGGAACAGCTGGAAGACGCAATCAAACAAGTCATTGGCGCTGGCGCCGTTGGTGTCAACCTCGAAGACTATGACAGGGCGACCAAGCGATTTTATAGCCCTGCCGAGGCGGCCGATAGAATCAAGCGAGTGCTCTCCACCGCGAACTCCCTGGGCGTTCCTGACTTCGTGGTCAACGCAAGGACCGATGCCCTTATACATGGCGGTACGCTTGAGGAGGCCATCTCGCGCGGCCAGGCATTCCTTGCTGCGGGTGCGACAACTGTGTTGGTTTTTGGTCCTCTGGATAAGCCGCATCCCGGATCCCTTAAGAAGGAACAGATCACGAAGCTGGTGGAGGCATTCCAGGGCCGTTTGAATGTGTCCCCGGGAGCATTCACCTCCAAGGAAGTTGCTGCTCTTGGTGTTTCTCGCATTAGCGTCGGACCCGAGCTTCAGTTCACCGCTATAGAAGCATACAAGAAGGAGGCCGAGCATTTATTTAATGCTTGAGTGGAATTCTTCAACCATCTCAGGGTCTTATTATGCCCTGTAGTTCTGTACGGCGATCGCCCTAGAGCTCTCAATGAACATGGAAATGATTGATGCAGTCTCCGTCTAGATCTTCTATCTGACTTAGCCACAATGTCAGTGACCACGACCTGCTCACTGAGCGTTCGAGACGTAGGTAGCCGGCATCTCAATTAGCCCCATCGACTGAAAATTCCTTGGTCTGTTGCATAAGGAATTTAGTATTCGTGTCAAATTGAGTCCGGATAGTAGCGAGTAACGACAGATAAATAACAATACATCCACCCTTTCAGACCAATCTGGACCGGGAACATTCTAGTCTTATAATTTGATCTCTTCCTCCCTTCGTCGGACCCAGGCCTTCAAACCTGGATGGGCAACATGAGTCTGTCCACGCTGAAACCATGCGCCCTCCTCCGGAATTGTAACCGAAACGTCATATTTCATGAGCACATGGCAGAGAAGTATCTTCTGCATATGTGACGCGAAGAATCTCCCCGGACACGCCTGGGATCCGTGGCCAAAGCTGAAATGGTCCGGGGAGGTTGATGTAAAGTTGAAGGATGCCTGGCTGGCGGAGGAACCCGCCTTCTGGCGTAGATTGAAAAATCGGTAGCCGTCGAATTTGTCACCATCAGGCCAGATGGACGCATCGAGCATGTGGGAACCGGAGAACATGATGGGAGTCCCTTTGGGGATAATGAGTCCGTCCGGCAACACGACTTCCTCCACGGCGATTCGCTGCAATAGAACTAATGTCAAGAGTCAACGGGGTGTGGCCCGAAGTGCAGACAGAGACAGGGACAACTCACGAACAGACTCAGGATGCAAACGTTGCGTTTCCTTTAGGACACTGTCCATGAGCACTAGATTTTGTAAGGAATTCTTGTTGAAGCCCTCCTTCCCAACCACGTTTACAATCTCAGCACGGAGGTCCCTGATCAGTTGATCGTTCCCCCAGATTGAGTGAAGGACATGAGTGAACAATTCGCCTCCCCCATCATACGACACCAGGCAGAGGGCGATCAACATAGACACAATCTCCTCTGATTGGCCTTCGAGCTTTTGGTGTAAGAAGCTTAGCGGATTCTTGGGATCAGCTTCCAAGCCTTGTTCGTCGAGCTTTTCCTGCAAAGGCTTCAAAAGAGCGTTGATCTGTTTGAGAAGAGATCTCAGCTTCCGACAATTGGGAAAAAAGTGTGCAGCCAAGGGTTTCGCCCATTTTGGGAAGACTCGAAGTTTGAATCCTGCTACGGCTGACAGCTCGACATATTCCGAGCTCGCGTGTACCCATTCCGGGTTTCGATAGTAGTCCTTGTCGTTGATGAATACCCGGGACATGATCTGCGCGAAGATTCTGAAAACACAGTCTTTCAGCATCACCTCGTGGAATTCTGGTGGATTCGTTAGCTTCAATGTCGGCATTCGTTCAAGGGGTCCGACTGTGGAGTGATACCAGGGTTATCAGTCCAGACTTGACGGAGTGCATAGTCAGATTCTTCATTGAGTGGCTCAGTAAAGGTCCCTGTGATCAGATTAGATCGAAACACTTCCAAAGCAATTCAAGGTGGAATCTGCTAACCCAAATAGCGATTAAGTGAATGCTTCGTCACGGCATGTATGATCTTTTTGTCGCTTGTCATTGATGCCATTGGCTCGAACCCGGGCACACCATTGTCCATTTTCTATCCTGGTTAACAATTACTCTTTACGGGAGAGTGTCTTCCCTACCACGGCGAGTGCCTTGATGAAATCCAGGCGCTTCTCGTTGCGGATCATGTCGACGTATTTGCGACAAAGAATCAAACGATATGTCGAATCGGTATAGAGATAGAAAGCGTCTCCGTGCTGTTTGAAAGATGAGTAAAGGCAACGAATCAGGACTAGGAAACCACCGACCTTTTGCTGGCAGGCTCTAACAAGGCCAAGGCAGTCATCCTTGAACCGCTGTTTAGCTTTACCATATCCCAGTTCATACCACCTTCTGCCAATAACTGGGAGCCTGGATGGATTCTTCAGCGCTGTAGATTTCCACCAATAGCATAGTACAAGGATAGCGAGTCCATGAAGCCAAAAAGAAGGCGAGGTGAGTTCGAGATACTTGTGTTTTAGACTTGCTTCTTCCAGGTTAGAAGGCATCTTGAAGAAGTCCTTGGTAATATAGGATGGGTTGTTCATCCTAATCAAATGGGATGCTTGGGCAGAAGTAAAGTCCCTCGGCAACCCATGCGGCTCAAAAAGCAGCATTGCCCTCTGGACATTTAATAACCTACTTTGCGACCATTGGTACAGTCGTCCACTGCACTCGGGTCCACTCAATGCTTTGATACAGAATCCTGCATGTTGAAGTGGAGGTTAGACTATCTCCTGGCATCGATGGTGTTTTTACATTATGACCGATCCTTGCGCATGATCTGTACCCTGTAACCTGCAATGAAAATGCCGACCTTGCTCGGCCTCACCGATTTTTCCTCCTAACATAGGAGGATCCCACATTCCAGAAGGGATGGCAAGAGCTGTGAACCCATACTGTCAGGCCGATCCTCCGATCCTCCGATCCTCCCCTTACTTGATTCTGCCCAGGGCTCTCTCCCTTCGAACCACGCACGAAGGACGGAGAACGCGGAGACGGCCAAATCTGCGAGCGAGAAAACACACCGCAATTGGGGTCCGCCACGGCCTGGGAACTCGGGTCTGATTGTCTGATGGAGCCTTAAGGTTACATGATACTGTGGAGCGCTGAACTATTCTTTTCAAGCATAACAGCCATAAAGCAAAGTAGGAGCTAAAAGAATCAAAGAGAGGGCTAATTTGGAGGAAGACAGCTCTTTTCATGGAGCTTGTCCATGGAGGGTGACCTGAGTAGGTCCCGAGATTGGCCAGATCAATATTGCTTTTTGACCTGACCGGTTTAGGGCCTATGAGCATTGCCCAGGAGTTAGCAATCCTAGATCAAGCATCGTGCATAACGAAAAACATGCGAAGGAAAACTGACCATTTTTCTGCGCTCACTCCGTCGGCGTGAAGCATTTTTTTATCTCCGCCATTGCGACACCATATCCATGGTGAAAGTCCCTATGGCGTCCATCTCCGGCGGGTATCTCCTGCAAACAGACCTGCACGCATTGGTACTGCCTCCGAGCCAAGGAGGCAAGCCGTGCGCTGCTTTTTGGACAAAGCAAGCTAGGCTTGGAACATTCCGACACCGTCTCCTGCAATTTCAGAAACGCCATGGACATACCTAGTAGAACACCAAAATTTTGAATGGGGCGGGAGGCTAATTCGAGCATTGTCGTGGCAAATTCAGACGGCCAGCAAGAGAGGAGGCTGCGTAGATCTTGAGGGACGGGAAGGGACGCTCGATGGATGATTTCCAGACCGAACTCAACGATCCCTCCCTTGTCTGCTGTGTAGAACTCGTCTTTCCCCGTGGTGATCAGGTCCTCCGCCTCGAAGCCGGACTGAACCCGCAAGAAGCGTACTACAGCGCAGCCAATCGTATCGGTTGTTCTTCCCGGGGCATATACAAACGATTCCAAGAGACAGCACTGGGTAAACCAGAGTGGTAGTAGAGAGAACAGACTGATGTCTCCCGTCAGGCCTCCCGTGCTCACCACCGGCCGATTCAAGAGTGGGCTAGCGGTTCCAATATCCCCACTGCTAGCAGCGAGAACTAGACTGTTCCTCTTGTCGATGCCTGATTCTTTGGATTTCGGACATTGCGAGCGCGCCATGGGTTCGATAAACGAGTAGTAAAAAGGCAGTCGGTCGTGAGTCATGGAATTGATCCAGAGGTCAAGTGTTTCGACCTCGCTTTTCGTGAACGAGCCGTACATCTTCCCTCCCCATCGTAGCTCTTGCATTAGCCTGCTCTTATGGCTGTCACCCGGATATATCCACGGTTTGCTTGCGCCCAAACGTCGGATGAACTCGTGCTGCCATCCCTCGGTCGAGAACGCTTCAGGGTCCAGCCAATCCGTCAGCAGGCGCCCTCCAATCTTCACGGGGCTGCCACAATGCAGTCGATGGGCAGCCTGGATCTTTGAGCTGAAAATTGCAAGAACTCTCGACTCCAGTCGAGCATTCGAGTCGCCATTGAGTTGTTGGAGAATATTGGTGGCATGGTTGCCTTTTTGAAATAGCCACTCGCTGAAAATGTATCCAGCCTGAACTCTCTTCCAGCCCACCTCAGCAGCTGTGTCGCCCTCGGTCTCAGCAAGGTGTCGGATGTAATCCACGACGCTTGCCATGGCCATAGAGGCGTGGCCGGAGTGGTTGTTGTCGATGGAGACATGAAGCAAGAAATAATATGGGTTGAGATGAACCTCGGGCAACTCCTTTGCCGCTTGCATGGTATCCAGTTGGAGGGCTTCAAAATGCATATTGAACCCAAGAATTTCGGGCACAAACTCATGCGGGAAGAGAGAAATCATCAGCTGGGCCGCGGCTGCCCTCCAATATTTGAGGTTGCCCAGCCTGTATCGAGGATGCAGAATGGCCTTTGTAGTTGGCGAGGGCAGATCTGGCTCAAACACCCGCAGAAGCTCTTCGAAGATCTGAACATGATGTTGTTCCCGGTTTCCATTTCCCAGTTCCTCCGTGAACACTTGCCATGCCTGTTTCACTATCGGCCTCAAGGCGAAAGGCATGGTGATCTGGTTAAAATGCCCTAGCCAGGCACCATCGACCAGTTTCAGCGGTGCCATTTCCCGCAGGCGATCTCCGGCCACCTGCTTATTTGCAAAGAGCTCGCGCGAACCGCCAGATTGTCGGCGATGGATGTACTGGTGATATTGACCTGCAACATTGTCATGATGGCTCTGGAGAAAGCGGGCCAGCTCCTGTTCGTCGAAGTCTTTAATCGATGTTATGCTGCTGGTGCTCGGATTCCTGACATGATCTTCCGGTGCTTGTGAAAGCAGAATTAGGAGAACCTGTCGTCCCAGAGACTTTGTGTCGGGAAAGTCCTCCAAGTTCTGAAGCTTGAAAAAAAGCTCTTTGTAGAATTCCAGCTCTTCTGTGGTGGCTGGGTGTCGCTCTCCATGCCGTTTCCTCCGGACCTTTGCGCATAGAGCATTGGATCTTTCAACCTTCCGTCTGCTTTTGGAAAGTTCCAAAGAGAGAAACGCGATGATACCAGTGTATAATAGAGCGATGATACCGTAGAACGTAGCCTGGTGGTCCTCAATAGCCAGTCCAAAAGCAAGAGCCATGTTGAATGTTTGGGAGAGTATAGTTGGAAAGTTTGACTAGAATAGCCAAAGATCTCTCCGAGACGCCAGGAAAGTTCAGCCAGCGCGGCAATGATTCTGGTATCGGAGGGTATTTAAGAATTGGCTTGCATGTTGCTTGTACGTGTTGGCCGCATTAAATTTTCCAGCCGCATGGGTGTTACTTAGCAGGTAAGGTAAATGACGGCGGAGAATGAAGGATTCGTTAATTGGGTCATCAAGAAGGGTCAATACAAAAAGGCATTCAACAACAAACCTGTAATTGGAAAAGATAAGGTGTAAGCAACGTATCATAGGCCGGATATCCCATTGCGCTTTTCTGCTCAGCTTGCATCTCTCACCCTGTTACGTGGTACCAATGTACCTGTTCATGTTGGCCGCCGGCTGCCGAGCGCTGAGCGTCTTGGTTTTAGCGCCACCTGTGGACTCACTCCTGTGTGTCACGGTCGACATGCGGTTGAAGACGTATTCGCATGCCCCTTGTCGCCGATCAAAGTATTATGGCCATTAGTTGAGTCTGTGCACAAGAAACCATGCCAGCCACTTTGTTCTTATCTATCGTGGTATGTGTAGATTGTAACATCTACCACAGCTTGCACATACAGAGAGCGTACCAGGTAAATCTTCCGTTATTGGGATTGAATGGGGAGGAGATGCCCACTAAACTAGCTTATTTGAAGCAAAGTCTAGTGAGGTACTAGAAGCCATTAAAGAAAGCCCAAGGACGCTATATTCAATCTTGCATGAATGATATCTTTCTATACAAGGTTTTGGTACAGAGAACATGCATCTCGGTCTCAGCATTACGTCTATTGTGACTACTTTCTGGAGTTGGTGTGCGGGTTTCGCCGGGATGCGAAGTAAGGGTCCTCTACATGTTGTCGGGTGGCTGGGCTATTCGATAGACTTGGGAGTATACGAATGTTGATCCGACATGATGCATAATTGATAATGTAAGTCAAGATATTATTGAAACCATGTAGGGCTGATCTAATTCCTCCAGTGTTTTTTTTTTTTTTTTTGGATTCGTAGCTGACTCGCTTAGTCCCTACAACAAAGCAAGGGAAGTAAACCGTCGTCAGTGTGGGTAGTAATGTAGTATGGGTCAAGGTTTTGGTGACAAAGGTCTCCAAATGTGAGGTTTCATAAATTCCAAGAGACTCGAGGCTTTAAAAGACTTCACTTTCTCGACTGTATCTCTCTCAGTAAAATTTGTGATTTGATTACTTCAAGATTATCGACGTTGAATGGCCGATGTCCCACAAGACTAGTAGACTCGCATACACATATTTTGACACGTAATATGCTTGCTTGGAGCATGAGTGAAAGATTCCTATCCGCGACCCCCTTACTTCCAATATTCGGAGGGCTTTCGGGAAATTGAATTGCATCCCTAGCTTCTGTGGCTAGCTGAGGCTTTCCAGGAAAATACAGAGTGCTGATAATCTCACCGGACCCCTATGACTAGGGGTTGGATCAGGTCCTGCTACAGTCCCAACGATAGAGGTAGATTCAGAGACAGTGGCATTCCGCATATAAAAGAAACCCTAACTTATCCTTCTTGACAGCCCTAGCGCCTTTAAGAATCGCCTTGGTGGAAAGTTTAAGAAGCCTCTTCTTTATCGATACTTGGACTGTGAGTTTCAGTCAGTGGATCTCCCAAGCATGCGGCGCCCCTTGCTCAAAAGGTACCCAAGCAAATGCCCTACTGTAAGTCACTGCGGCTGTGGATGATAGCGGTCTATGTATCGGGGTGATTGCATTTATCGCAGCATCACCAACGTAAAAGCATGCAGCAGATCGTTACATTCTGGACAGAGCGGCTTGTGACCTGTGTGAGCCCTTACCTATCTGTTCATTCCTCCTAGAGGAGGAGAAGCCACAGCGTAAGCTGGCATTCCATGCATTACAGAAACGCATGCGACAAATGGGCGGTCAGCTTCAGTATGACAGCCTATTCAATTAAATAGTTCATCCATGATCGTCGCGTTCAATTCCGGATGAGGGGCACGCTTCTACACCGCTAATATAGGGTCTTTTTGCAATTCTAGCCAAGGGCATATTGGCTAACTTGATATAAGTGCAGCAGCATCGCACGTCTATGGTGGTTTGAAATGAATTGATGCGGACTTACTACCATCATATAGCCTTTGTCGTGCACAACCCAGCTAGTCCACGAGCCTCACCATGGCAGAAGAATTCAGTGAAATCCCGATACTGGAGTATGGCGATGCGGTCTCTCCTACTTCCAAACCAAGATTCCTAAGTGCCCTGAGACATGCTCTTGTCAAGGTTGGGTTCTTCTACCTTCGAAATCCCTCGATAGACGTCGAAGCTCGCGAGGCGCTCGTCCAAAGATCTGCTTCGTTCTTCAATCTACCAACGGCCAAGAAACAGGAGCTGGCCCTGGCCAACAGTAAACACTTTCGAGGATACGCTTCCATGGGGAGTGAAATAACGGGGATGAAGAGCGATGCACGGGAGACATTCACGGTATGTATCAAGTGAGATCCACGTTATTTGCGATTATAATCACTAAACGATATATGGTTATAAAGGTTGCCTTCGATTCCCCACCACCAGGTCCGGATTCGCCATTTTACCATAATCTGATCGGTCCAAACCAGGTATGTTATGCTTTCTTTCGATCTGCTTGTCCAGCATTTTGACTCTTATGTCATAGTGGCCTCCAGAATCAGCTGTTCCAGGCTTCCAACAAGCAGTCGACACCTATCTGCATCAGCTACAATCGTTAGCAGATGACTTTGTTATCCTGATTGCGGAGGCGCTGGAGATAGATCCCACGATATTCACCAGATTATTGGAGAAGACCCGTTATAGCATCTTTCGGATCGCTGCTTATCCTTGCCCCGAGATCTCTGAGATTACAGAGGCAGGGTCTCAAGGTTGCGGCCCTCACAAAGATGGTAGCTTCTTGACATTCCTTTTGCAGGGCACAGAGCACTCCAGCCTGGAGGTTCAGAACAAAGCTGGGGATTGGATCACTGCTCCGCCTATTGCAAATACGCTGGTCGTGAACATTGGTCGATTACTCGAAACTATTACTCAGGGGGTCTGTGTGGCTACCACCCACCGAGTCATTCTGCGACCAAAGCAATATTGTCGTGAAGAGAAGGATGCTCCTCTTGGCCTACGTCTAAGTTTCCCCTTCTTCCAAAGTTTGGGTCTAGATGTTACCAGAGAGGATATGCAAATCACATTGCCAGACCATATCTTGGCCTTACGCGGAGACAAAGACATTTCCGATATCAACGCATACCTCGCAGAGGTTTACAAGGGCACGATTGGCGAAGCGCTCATGACAAGCGGCATAGCCAGCCACCCAGATGTAGCGAGTCGATGGTATCCTGAACTTCAAGCCGAGATTCTGAAAAAGCAACGCGAAGCGAGGCAGTCTGATGACTCCAAGGTTCCTGGAAGGGAGTGAACAGTTTCCATAATGCTGGCAATGAGAGTTTTGTCTATAGATAGATAGCAATCACATTGGAAATAGTTGTGCGCATGAATCACCCTGTAGTTTTCTGAAGTTATAGAGACTCAAGATCAGGCCGCCGCTGGAAATTAAGAAAGATAATATACTTTCTACCCACAAAGGCAAAAATTGTTTAAAGTTTGTGTCTATTTAGTTCGCGGAATGGCAGGTACCGCCCACCGCAATATAGAATGACTCTTGAATCATGCTTGCTACATCTCGTTTCCTCTATGAGCGCTAGGAAGATGGAGCTTCTCGGCGTGGCTTGGTCCACGAGATACACGAAGCGCACCATTGCTGTTGCGGCTGAGAACCCATGTCTAGGCGTGAACTAATGCATGTGCTTTCCACTATCACCTCCTCTAATTTAGAAGAGCTAGGTTAGTGAGTTTTTTCAACGAAACAGAGACCTCACGATCCCAACGGTTCCCGCGTCTCCCATCCGCCTGCCACATGGGAATGGCAAGAGCTGGTCCTTGGCTTGACTTTCCCCGGTCTAGATGTCCGAAGTCGTTCACGCGGTCATTTTAGGCCCAACACACCTCGCTATACCGTGCAGGGGCCGGCGTAACTGATGAGGGGGTGTTGTGTGCTGGGTACACAGCCCTCGGAAGGGCATGGGCAGGGATCTTGATTTATAAGAGACACGCCATGGCAGGGAGCTGACCAGTTCTCTACGTCCCAACTACTTGACGGGCTCTTGTCCGACTTTCGTGCGTCTGGGCAGTTTTGTTTCAAAACAAACTCACTCCTATTTTGTCTGGCCTTGGAAGGAAACATATATCTACTTGGACGGAACAGTGTTTCCTGAACATGGTGTCCTCCATGCCAGCATTTTGCTCCTTGGCGGAGTTGGTTGACTGGACCGTCCGTTGCGGACTCCCTTTCGCCTCAATGCGCCTACCTTGTGAAACCTAAGGGCGAGGATGAAAGGCCATGCGCATTCCCAATAGGGCGCGAAGATTTCGATGAGGCCAGAGCAGATCTCGCGAAACATCTTGACACCCTCGCCAGACTTTCTGGAGGGTGGGCCAATGCATCTCTCCGAATGAAATTCCTTCAGAAGCTCGCCAACAAACATCTTTGCAAGAAGCACGCAAAGAATGGCTCCGATGCCACGGAACAATGGCTGGATGAGTTCACTGCCGTTGGCGCCTCTATTGTTGCCAAGTTGAAAGAGTACAACAACCACGAACTTGAGGATACGCGTACTTCGGAAAATGAAGATGACACAGACAATCTGGGTTCATCAGGAGATGAAGAAGGGGGTTCAGACGACGAACAAACTGTATCGGAGGAGGGTGATGGAACTGAAAAGGAAGAGGCATCAGAGGAGGAAGAGGCACCAGAGGAGGAAGAGGGTGTATCGGTCCATTCTAGCCAACCTTCGTCGCCAATTGGGCTTCTACGCCGCACTTTCACCATCGCGGAAGGTGAAGTTGCCAGGGACGTTACCTGTCTATTGAAGAAGCGTCTTGGGGAATGGTCCAAGAAGCCCGGATGGATATATGTCATATGCCCTAATGACCTACCGGGCAAAGTCAAAGTCGGCTTTTCTTGGGAACCTCCTCAGCTGCAACGTTTTCGAGACCACAAAAGGTGCTACCGCGACTTTGAAGTTCGGAGTACACGACTGGTTCCCTATGCATATCGGGTGGAGCAACTACTGTTGACCGAGTTCTCTAACAAGCATTATCAGCTGGAGAATGCTTGTCAAAACTGCGATTCCCATCACCGGGAGCTGCTTGATGTCGACGAAGTAACTCTATTGGAATGCTTGGAGAAGTGGATACGCTTTGTCAAGACTTTTCCATACAACAAAAACGGGAACCTGACGAAAGAGGCTAAGGAAAAGCTGCCTCATCCTGCTTTGAAGAGCTACCTCGACTGCAAGCCAAGTCGCGATCGAAGAGCCACGGTCACCCCACAAGAGAGAAGAAGACGTGATTCTCGGATCGTACCTCCGCCAACTTTGGATTTCAAGGTTCCCAAATTGGCCACTAAGCTCTTGAATGTTCATGAGGTTGAACTGGATCACGATGATTTATGCTCGGCGGTCGAGGATATGCAGCTCACACCTTCGAGGAGCAAACGGACACACAGCCGCTCCATAACTGATATCTAGTTAGCTCGTGGCTTTAGTTGGTTGGGAATCAGGTATAATTGATTCAGTATTCTGGGAAATTTTGGGTTTGTGGGATGATCCACTCCCTGTAGGATGCAGCATTAGCAGGGTTCTACTTATGCCAGAAATCCGGTCCATGTAGGTGAAAACATCTACGATCGTAATGGCTACTCACGACCTACATTAGGCGCATCAACTGAATTTCAGCCTGCCTATCCTTAGGTTACACGTACTCATCGCCCTACCTGGTAGCAGAGGGTGGTATGGATTTCTGCCCATAGTACATAGGACACACTCGCTACCTCCGTGGAGGCAGTGGGACATGGGGGCTGTGAACGGCACTCGGCAGAAGCGAAACTGGCTGGTTCGTGATAATGCGTGTTCTTAGACGGTCCGCCGCCTTAGTTCTCATCTACCCTTTAATCGCTGGAGTAAATGTGGTTCTCCATATCCTGCCTAGTGGCCTGGATATATATAACAGCCGTGCGTCTGCAAAATGTCACCGTCAGCGTCTCAGTACCTCCAAAACCAGAAAAAGATAGAGGTAAGAGGGTAAGAGGGCTCCGATAAAGCCATAAAGTCTAGGACGTAATAGAGAGATACATATGACCAGAAAAGGAGGAATGAAAGGAAGACTAATTATTCTGTTGTTGGTCGTGGAACATTATTTGGCCGTGGGAACTTGTTGTGCATTTAGTCGCGGTTATCTTAACAAATGGGGTCGTGGTTTAGTGGTATAACGTTCGCTTAGCATGCCTCCGCATGCGAAAGGTCCGGGGTTCGATTCCCCGCGACTCCATCACTTTTTATTTTTGTTTGATCTTCTTGTTCTTTATAGGCGATGATATTCTTTTTGCTCTCCCATGCATTTGTTTCATTCATCTTTATGTTATCCATCTTCCGGGAGGCGTTTCCAGAGGTTGTCTCGAAAAGCAACTCCCACCATGTGACGACCACTACAACAGGTCTTCTCCATATTCAAAGCAACACTATGAGATGTGCCTTACAGTCACTTGGTCAACAGGTTCGTGTTCAGCTATCTGGGAACGCACGAAATATCCTTTTTCGAAAGAGGTACCTCAGTCACTGGCAGTATCGTTCCCCTGCTCTTTTCTCTATTTTTCATGGTCCTGATAGCCCTGAAGAGAAAAACGACCGCAACGAACGATAAAGATAACTGGCACGCGGGTATTGCTCTACACTCGATCTGAGATGACTGGTCCAGCGTGTAGGTGAAGGGTCCATTCGAGACAGACGATTGCATACTAGGCGGGATAAGAAAGCGGCCATGTGGACGGTCCTTCCTTTGATAGACCTCTCCGCTGATGTCAGGCAAAGCTTGCTCGGTGGTCATAGGCTGCTGGGCATTGTGTGTTGCCTGATTGATTTCTGGGGTAGGTGGATGATATTGAGGATTCGCCTTCGGAACGTAGGCACTGTCTTGGCCACCAAGCCACCTCTCGTAGTCGGTTTCGGGTCTTGTTTGCTGTTCAGGTGGCAGAGCCATGGTGCTTTGTCCGGCTATCCTTTGAGGGGCCTGCCCCAGGGTCACGTTAGAATCACGGATTATACGGAGAGAATGAGTATGCATACCTTGGTCATGAGATGTCCATAGTGGTGAGAAATAAGGTGCGAAGATCAGTGATGCACGCCCGATGGTCCTGTATATAAGACAAAGGGCCACGCCAAGCACTGTGCAAGACGAACCCCTCAACGGGGTCCTTGTAAAAGCTTGAGGTTATTATTAGTCCGAGGTTTCATGCTGCAGGGCCTGATTTATCTGCTCAAAGTATAGTCCCTGCATCGGGCCCGAGATATTTGTTGCAACTTTAATGGAAGGCTAAAATTGCCCGGACTAGAACCCTGCGCCTCGGCTGCTCCGGTAGCTTTTGACTGGCTTAATTCACAATAGTTGCTCGCCATAATGTGCCTCGGTGACCGAGTGGATCGACCGAGTGTATCCTTGTTTGACACTGGCATCTGAATGAAGATATGGCATTCACTATCCGCACCTCGCATGCTGATGACCACGAGGTCTTTCCAGGTCCGAAGCAATTTACCCTGGAAGGCGAACCTATCTCTAGAGTACCACTTGGATTCATCAACGGCTCCAATTTTCCCGAAAGGTTAAATCAGGACATCTGCTCTATTCGTGCGAAATTCTACTGCCTACTGACACCCCACTTGCTGACAATGGCGCAACTGCAAGATTTGTACATTGCAAGCGATTGGACGTGCCGGGGTAGGCTACCAGGAACATTCATGGGAAAGGCAAAAAAGGGCCTCAGTCAAATCGCGTCAGTTCAAAAGGGCATGTGGGAGTTGGCTTGACTTTCTGTGGTGATTGGGCGCAATGTATACAATCAGAAACTGGATCATTTGTCGTGTTAATGCCTGGGTTTTCTGGCTTCTATAACATAATATTGTCCCAACAGTCATCCAATGGGGTCGTGGTTTAGTGGTATAACGTTCGCTTAGCATGCCTTCGCATGCGAAAGGTCCGGGGTTCGATTCCCCGCGACTCCATCTCTTTTTGTTCAATTTTGTATCTTTCTTTTTTTTTTCTCTCCCCTCTTGCGCTGCGCAGCAATGCATGCCCGTCAACCCCCCCGGCTCATGTTTTGAAGATTCGTTGCTCCAGGGTATGCTATGAAGACGGAGATCGTCCAGCGGAGGGGTTCAGAAGTGTTTTGGAATGCACTAGGTACCATTATCGGAGCTACACGCCTGGACCGACCCATCCCATGGGAGATGTACGGTAAAATAAGCAAAGAAAAAAAAAAAAAAACACGGACTTCCGAGGGGATCTCACATCAGAAAATCAAAAAAGCTATGGAGTCGCGGGGAATCGAACCCCGGACCTTTCGCATGCGAAGGCATGCTAAGCGAACGTTATACCACTAAACCACGACCCCATTTGTTGAGATGACGGGAAAAATAGTGCTACATGAGAGGACACTAAATTTTGGGTCGACAGGAACCGCTGTGCGTCTTAAGAAAGAATACACAGCTAGTCCTCATCCTTCATTGTAAGCACACCCCTAACTCTCCATAAATACACCTCTATATGACCGACTCCATAAACCTAGTAGTACTGGATTGACTACCCCGTCGCGAACCTCTTGAGCCCAGCTTCATCTCCATTCCAAATATCCGAATCCCCGCCATATGAGTAGCTATCCGAGTTCTGCCAGATAGACTGGTACGGCCAGCCGCCGGGGATAGTCCCGACGGAGCTGGAGTAGCGGGCCAGCACCAGCGGACAGTCAGTGAAGGCGGTGCTGCCTCCAGTGCAAGTGTTCCACCAGTCGGCCGTGGTGTAGATCATGGGATATCGACCGACGGCACTCTTGTAGGTCTCGACAAAGTCGGAGATCCACGAGACCATGCTGGATGCGCTGAGGCCGTAGCACGTAGCGCCGTACGGGTTGTACTCGATGTCCAGCATCCCCGGAAGGGTGATGCCGTCCCCTGTCCAGCCGCCGCCGTGCTTGAGGAAGTAGTTGGCCTGGGCGGCGCCGGAGCTGGAGTCGGGCGTGGCAAAGTGATAGCCGCCGCGGATCAGGCCGGCGTTGGTGGCGCCCGTGTAGTGTGTCGAGAAGGAGGGATCCGTATATGTAGTGCCCTCCGTTGCCTGGATCATGTGTTAGATAAGAGCATGCAAGAGAGACGAGCACCTACCTTGATCATGACAAAGCGGGCGCCAGAACTGTAGGCTCCAGCATAGTTGACGCTCGACTGGTAGTGGGAGATGTCGAAGCCTTGGACGGCCGCGCTGGCTACGCCGGCGGATGCCAGGAGAGAAATAACCGTCTTCATGACGACGTATTGGAGATGAGTTTGAATACCGATATGTTCATGAACTTTCAACAGCAGGCGGAGGAGCTGGGTTAAATACTCGAGTGCATGTATGGAACGTTACATGCATGGAAAGGAGAAGGCCATATGCCGGGCAGAACCCCCACTCTCTGCATCAAGTCCCGACAGGGTCTTGGTCCTGAGGTTTCATCGTGCCCGTGAAGACCATCTTGATTAGCTGTTGGAGCTCGCTTACAGCAATCCTGGTCGATATTAATAGTGGCTTCATCCGGCTCGGGGTCCACCGCTGCAGATGATCCCCGCACAGCCGTAGCATGCAGATAGCAGGGCGATACATGGCCAGCAGGAGGTGAAGTAGAATCAAGTAGTGTAGGTCCATTTCTAGTATCCAGCGCGATCCGATCAAGGCCCAGATTCCAGGGGCTCCGACGGATTTCCCGGCATGGCTGGTTTGGCTAGGGATCATGGGGTCGTTAGGGGCTTGGTTGTATTGATTTGGCTTCCATCTCAGGCGCGGATAGGCGGATCGGGCTTGACTAGACTGTCGCATCATTGCCACTAGTGCGCCACCCCCATATTAATCAGTTGATTCTTCTGGACAAGATTCACCAAGGCTTGACAAGATTCCGGGCTGACACAAGAAAGTGGGAGAACTAGCGTTGGGATCGAAGTCTACATAGTCACTTTCCTGGTTGCTTACATCAAGGGTTTACTGACTGTACGAACTACGCCGTTAAGGATCACAACCCTGAGGCAACGCCACATAGCCTTCAACTCAGATTCAGTGAAAAGAAGAAACAAGATATTTTCTGAGTCTGTAGAGCCTTTGAAAGCTTCGAGATCCCGGTGACGCGGGGTTATGTCCTCGATATTAGTAGAAAATCCTTCTGGGCTCTTCAAACAATCAATACATCCCGGGAGCGTGTAGAATTTGAGATAGGCCATTGGTCAGAAAGATTACGACCAGCAGAAATACGTTTTGCGAGGGTCTGTGCTGCGCGAAATGAGGTCCTGATGTAGTAGCGGCTGAGCAATCCTGCATTCTGGACAGACATGGAAGCAACTCTGCAATGGATGACCTTGTATACTTGGCGCAATAGAAGAAGATTCCTCGTATAAAACTCGCGAAGAAGCCGAGTAACTCACAGGATACAATACGCTGCCATGGCCCTCAAGGTTAAGGAAGGCTTGTCTTGACAAGCCATGAAGAGGTTAAGCGCAGCATGGTATGTATTTATAGGATCACGAAGAGAAGCTGTATCTACTGGGTAGTAAAAGCTAGATTCCACAGTATCAACCATATGGTGATGTGTCTCAAAAGCCCGGCAGCACGAAAGCCATGTCGTCTCAAGGGGTAGCCTCTTCTCGAACCAACTATCCTTCGTGGCTCTATCCTGTCACTATGAGAGCCACAACAACATGGATACTGTCAGCCCTCCTGGCATGTGAGTAAAGACTGAAATCCTCAGTAGGGCCCATTTGTAGTTCACTTATACGATATGAAAGCCCCGTGTGGTTGATCAAGCGCTTGTGGGACATATAATGTTGGACACTACAAGTTGACCAGCCCATTCAAGACCGCTACCTGGCCGCCTTCGGCGACGGAGACATTATTTCAGGCCTCAGTGCACAAGAGAATAGTGGCCTTGACGAGAGGCTGAAATATCCAAATGGTCCTATTCCAATATCAATAAGATAATACAAAAGATCATACAACGTGACGACGATGAGCTCGATTACCCCATTTGCCTCGAAACGCCAATCGCTTTTTGGTATATGCTCACAAATACTGAAGCCAAACAGAAAGGTCTGACGAAGGCAATGAATTATCGTTGCTTGTTGAACCACAGTCCCTGGGATGCTCGTGCTGGGTGGCTGCAGTAGTATCGGAGAAACAGCTCGATATGTTGGTTTGATGGCTCCCGCAAATTGAACAGGCCAGAATACTGAATGACCATGCGGCTGCCGTCATGATGCGCTTGGATAATTCTTCCATAGTTCGGGCCTAAATACGATATCACCAGCAGCTAGGCAGTCGGTGAGTAGAAGGAAGGGTGCGGGTGAGATGACCTACGGGCAGAGTGACATGGTCGCAGTAGTAGCTAATGCCCATGCGTGCCTTTATGGCCCTTATTATGGCCTTGACTTCTCCAGATGAGACTTCCACGCTCACGGTATCTGTATCCGTGATCATATCGATTATCGCATGGGGGTGGCGGTAGGTTGGGTCCTCCATGCAGACGGCTGTGCACCAGCTGCCGGCCGACATGTCAAACAGATCCAGGGACTGATCTTCTTTCCATTTCCCTTTGGTTGTCGCCCTGTAGTATGCTCAGTGGGATTCTCATAGGACGATGGAGCGTACAATTTACCCCTTGTCGGACAGGCAGGTGAAGTTGCTCAAGGCAAACGACGCGGGTAATACCTTATCAAGTATTTCTCCATGATGCATACCAAGGATAGCAGGATAGTGAAGGCCCAAATCTTCGACTGATGCTGTGTCTGCAGTATCGCTTTCGTCGTCCCCTGTCTTTTCTACCGCGGAAGTCTTGGACGTTTTCCTACTCGTGGGCGGACTGCTGGCAAACGTCGGGGGTTGAGGAATGAAGAAAGATGGACTAAATGAGATATTGTCAGAAGCTAGTGAGCGTTTCTCTGCACGGATTCCGCATCTTTGAAAATCGCGACGGGTCAGAAAACCCTCCGGCAAGGACTCGACTAGTCGATGGATGCGGGTGATACGAGCCTGCACATTGCGTCGCTTGTAATCTAGTTTGATCCACATTGATGGCGAATACAAACATATCAAGCAGTAGAGGTCATAGAGAAGAGGAAGCTGTGAAGGAGGGAGATTCACTCGCGGGTTGCGGTAATGTTGACAACTCTATGTCATCCTTCGGGTCGATGTCACCATTACAAATGGGGGCAGTATGCTCATTAGATTAATTTATTTCCGAGAACTTAGCATGATAGATGGATTACGATCGGATTTCTGGACAGAAGATGCCTAGAAAAATCCTGGACAATCAATACTGTTCGAAGTTATCTCGGTATCACGGCTCTGCCGGGGGCATGTACGGTTGCATTGGTGGTTCTCGCTTAGACCTGACTTCTGTCTAGATCGAGACGAAGAGATGAACTAGTCAATCCATCTCCACTTGACCCAAGAAGCGAGAGCACTCATCATGGCGCTTGTTGTCACTCGCCAGTGCCTTGTGAACCATCTAAATAGTGCGCTAAGCAATCACAACTCTCTTGACAGCTT
The DNA here is from genome assembly GCA_019721355.1 of Aspergillus sp. MEXU 27854. Taxonomy (NCBI): domain Eukaryota; kingdom Fungi; phylum Ascomycota; class Eurotiomycetes; order Eurotiales; family Aspergillaceae; genus Aspergillus; species Aspergillus sp. MEXU 27854. The sequence goes on from JAGMTT010000001.1 coordinate 4,177,309, forward strand.
TTTGGTCATGTAAAACTGTTGTACACTCCGCGTCCGCATCAGATACAAATTCCCTATACTCAAGGCTTCCACTCCACTTATGGGATATCTCCCACAGAATGACTCTTCTTTTCTCCGGATGGTTACATTGATTCTGTGATCAAAATGGGTCGCAATATCGCTTAAATCCGCCACCACCAACGCCGAGCCACCGGATCTCAGGCTAGTTTTAGAATGCGGCGGACTTGCTCGGAGGCCCAACATATAAGAGCCTCAGGATGGGGGGCTGACTATTTCGATCTCAATATTCTATTCTGTTGTACAGTTTGAGAGAAGGTTAACTGGTCACTCGTTATTTGAACCTCTTGCGTTCGCTCACTAGACGACATACTCGTCTAACACTCCTTTGGACATAAATATACACAACACACTCTCATTAACGCCCCTTGACTTCATTAAAAATGCATTATTCAATCATTTCAGTCTTTCTCTTACCCGCTCTGTCGCACGCCTTCAGCCTCAACACGACGACAGCACACTGGAACTACACGACGAGCAGTCTCGCCAGCACCACCTCCTCACAATGCAAAGAGGCGTACAGCGCCGAGATCGACTGCGACGAGTATCTCGTCCAGTTAGTCAATGCCGGGGAACAGCGCAGCTTCCTGGACAGCATGGAGCCCGACAACTTCACCCAGACCTGCACCTCGACATGCCGCTCCTCACTATCGGACTACATCGCCAACGTGAAGGAGTCCTGCGCGCAGCCGGATGACGCAGCCGTAGAGTCACTCGGGTTCCTGGGAAAAGGGGGAGAGGAGAACATACCAGTGCAGACCATCGGACTGCTCTTTCAGTACACCCTGATGCAGTCCTGCGCGAAGGATGAGTACGTCTACACCCATTAGTCTTGTTCCTGACAAAGGGGCCTGCTGATGTATCTAGGAACGGGGACTTTTGCTACATCCAACAAAGCTCGGTCCTTCCCCCCGATTTCGACTGCGACTGGGTCTGCGCACTGGCGTACTACTGGAACCGCCACCAGTATCCCTATGGTCTCTGGACGGTGGGCGACCCCTCCGTTCTCTACATCGACGAAGACACCCAGCGTCGGGTCAAGGTCGGAAACGGAATGTTGTTCATGGACTCCGCGGGAGATACCTCCGTCGAGGACGGGTGGAAGAATATCCAGAAGTGCGGATATGCGAACGCAAGCACCGCGCCGTTCGATATCGGTATCAAGAATGAGGGAAACGCAACTCAAAATGCCTCTTCCGTCTCCGCGTCGACCACCACTGCTGCGCCCCGCCCTACCGAAACAGAGTCTGCGGGTAGTAAGGTGCTCATGACGATGCAGTTGTGTGCTTTGGTCGTCCTGTCGGCCTTTGTCTTGGTTTGATAGGGCTGTATGATGGGATGCAGCGGGAAGCTGTAGACAATGGGCTAATGTATGACTATAATATAGGTATGTTGAATATGATTTGGAGGTATCGAATCGACGATAGTAGCTGGAATTAGACACAAGTCTTCTAGTACAAATAGAATTCATAATGTTGAACCAGGGAAGTGAGATGCCTATAGTCATCTAGATAGGTATCAACTCCATCAACCGAGCATGTCGCACCTCTACCTCCTCCATGGAATCCTTCATCCACGCTGTACCCTTGGATGTCTCCAAAAAGCGAAGGTGATCACCCAGACTCTCCCATCCACTGAACATCACAAACTCCTTCTGCGTATCCTCCCTTCCTTCAGCATAATCAATCCGCCACCCAGCCCGCACCATCCTCGGCGCAGTACTTTCTTCGACCCGACACTTCACACGGCCCATACTATCCTTGCATTCCGCCTTCTTCCCTTCATCAACAAAATACCGCTCAACAGCCAAGATCGGCGCATCAAGCGGAGTAGTGCTCGAACATATTCCCTCTTTTGGAGGTTCGACGTCGACATGGAACATCCAGACGAGCTCCATCTCGCTCAGGAGAGACGACATTATGTTCTGATTGGCTGCCGACGGTATCCAGTCGTTCATATGCTGCGAGACCGAGTCCCACCCGCCGAGCAGGTAGATGTACGAGGGATCTTCTACCTGGGCGTAGAGACGCACCGGGTAGCCTGAGAAGCGGGCTTGTGCGGCGGCGCCCGACACGAGGTTGGATTTGGTCTCGGGTGGGATTGCTTGGTGGTTCTTCAGATGAAGAAGGGCGAGCTCGGTGACGGCCATTGTTTTAGGATTATGATCTGGTGAATGGTTTGAATCGATGGTTGGAGTTCCATGAGGAGGGAATTTTATGTGGTGGGAGCATGAAGTTCATCTTGACGCGTATGCGCAGAGCTGCCTAGTGTCCCAATGTAAGGCGATTACACTCCATTGGTCAACAGAGAGGGATGAAACTGGAGAGTATCTTTAGATGTGATGTTGCAGCTGGTATACATGATCTGGATACCGTCGTTGAAATGTTTAGACCTGTGACCAAGGAGCATGGATGATATAGCCAAGCGGTAGGAAATGTATATTAGCAAAAAATTTGCTTCAGTGTCAAAGAAATAACCAGGTGAACAAATAGTCCACAAGTACTATGATCTACATCGGTCTCTGATCGGTCTTCATCCAGAACTAAATCAACAAAGAATATTTCTCCATTTTCACCTATCGATTTACGATCAATCACCTTCAACCACCATCGTTCGACTATCGATCACAGACAAAGAAATAAACTCCACCAACAGCCTCATTTCAGCCCATGTAACCTCCGCCAACGGCCAACAAAGACCCCCGGAGAACCCTCGCCCCATCCGGGCTTGAAAAGTGGCCTGCTCGAAACGAACTCGAGACGAACGGGGACGGACGTTCAAGAACGCTTCGGTACAGCACGAGGCCGGGGTTCAAAACGGACATGGGGGTCCGTGGCTAATATCATCTAGTGGGGGCTGTTGGCTCCGGTACTTACTCCGTAGATGGCGGTTAAATCCCACTCCTCAAGAGTCTCGATCGCCTCACGTTCTTCATGTTCTAGATCGTCGAAATGGGTTATGTGGTTTCAACTCAGGCGATCAGACGGCTTATAATCTTGATAGAAAATCAACCAGTTCATCCGAATATTAATATTTGTGAATTACCCGGCATCAGGCATCGGGTAATTACAGCGTGGACGGAATCCCACATCCACGCAAACCCCAAGAACGGCGGTGAATGAGCCGTGCATGCATCGCGTTTACCGCTCTTCAGTCTGCACCTATTATTCAGTCGCTCGAGCGTTGAACCCTTCAGTCCCTTCCGGACCCTGAATCCTGATTGCGTGCGGATGCCTACGCGTCTTCGGCAGGGCTGCAGCCCCGTCCGTGTACGACGGATAAATCGATCGCTCGTGTCACTCTGGCCCCCTCCTTCGTTGCGCGGGGAGCAGGGGGTTTCCTGGTTCCTCGTCGGGTTCTGGACTGTTCGCTCCCTTCCGTTCTGGTTGCGCTGCGGTGATCCTTTTTGGCGGTGAGGGATGGACTGGCTCGATCGGCGACTGTGGGATTGTCTGGGGAGGGGGTAGATGGGGGTGAGAGGTTGGGATGCGTTGGGCGCTTGATGCGAAATCAAGTTGTTGCGCGGTGGGAGGTGTTCTCGTAGCCAACCAACCTATGCCCGTATCTTGTGGGATGGGCGATAGTGACACCGGTGAAAATGATACGCCGACCGAGTGACAGCGCGATGGCCAGTGGGACGGGCGTCGCAGAGGCCAGGCCTATATTTGGATCGATGCGAAACACGCCAGCCAGTTGACACGATCCAGTAGAGGGTATCATCTAGGCAGTCATGGTCATCCCACCCTCGGATGCGATTACGAGCATCGCCGTCCAATATTATCGAAAGGCGACCGGTCGGAGAACCCCGTGCAATAAATATATCGTAAGCTTATCGCTCCGTACACCCGGTCGGAGCATTCTGAATGATTGGAAATAATGACCAACGCGATATGGACGTGATCGAGGTCATCTGCCATCGGCCTCAACGATGACGCCGTCCGGATCTGACCTCAGACTCACAGAAACCAGTTTTGGCAGAGCCGATCCCCAAGCGGTGGCAAGGATGGCCATGCAGAACAATCGCTCTGTTTACATCGGTGGCTGAGTAGGCTTCCGCCACACATACCTCCTACATAGGGAGCTCCATAGGTCGATCGGACTATGTCGGACATGAATCATCCAGGCCCAAAAGGGCGGGGAGGTCAAAGACAAGACGAGTCAATCCCCCTACATCCGCCGTGCTGGAAGTAGAATCCGGAGAGGAAGTACGTGCAGGCGGCATGTATCTATCAGGTGGGCTGCAGTCGCCACCGAACATTCCCACCTCATTCCTTACTTCTTACCCCATGTTCTATGTATCCACCCCCAGCTGGAGATCGGCCGGGGAACTTGCCGGCGGTCTCCCTTGGGAAGTCAATTTGGAACCGGGGACTCCGTCCCCAGCGGCTTTCTTCAGCGGAAGGGGCTTCCGCTGCGAGGAGGCAGACCTTAATCGCTTCCCCGGCCCTGGTTGACCACCTGCTGGAGCACGGAGCTCGCCCTCGGTCTGAGCTCTGCTTCAGCTCTGCATCCGGTGCTTGGATCGCTCCCTTGGAATCCCGTGCGCGCGTCCCCAAAGGGAGAGCTGGGGATTAAACTCCGGATCAGCCCGCCATGGTGACCAAAGCTCGTTTCCGATCGAGCAGAAGTACAGGAACCGGAATGTTGGGTTGGAGATTCGAGAAGTGACTCATCATCACAATCAAACGTACATCTGTCGCAGCCTGACAATATAATCAATTCTTGTAGCGATGTGTTGGATAGATGGCATGGCATCACAATGTCCAATCATGGAGGAAGCGGTGTATCACCGCTCTTCGCTGTGCAGAAGGAATGTTCGTCCTGCAGAGGAGAATAGTTCCGGATGGGGTTGATGATGATTCATGCAGATAAATGCGATGAAGAGCTGTCTTCCGCGGGAGGTATCCGGGATCATGGGATGCGATCGGCCAATGACTCGTTCACGGGGATGAGTCCTCTGCTCTCTCGTTAGGTAGGTATCGATAGTGCCGTGCATGAATGCTCGCTATGCTCCTCCATGCCGAATGCATCCTCCAGATGCATCTTGTGCAGACACCGGCATCAACCGGAAAATAATCGGGCGCCAGAGTCGTCATCCCCAAAGTACATTGGGACTTACGACCTCGGAGATCCTGACCCCTCGACCGGGAATCACCTCGGTATTTCTTTTTCCTGGCGCAGATGATCGCTCATGATTCTTAAAAAAGGGGCATCCTGTCTCCTGGGACCAACGGCCCCCCTTTCCGTTCTCCCGCGGGCCTTCCCGTGTCAGTCCCTCGCCGGGGAAGCAGACGACTTGATCAGTCTCAAATGCAGGCCGACCCAATTTTGATGGATAAACTCTTAGAGCGGCGGACGGGGACGAGGCGGTGGAGAAATCCGACGCGACGGTTCGATCGGCGGCGGAGACTGAGCAGCTTCCCCGAGTGGATGCCCGAGGAGGTACTATTGATCGATTAGTCCGAGGTCTAGACTGACCGTTGGGTCGTGACAGTTGAGCCGAGGTCGAATGGAGGGTTCTCGTCTAGGGCGGTGGGCGATCATATTCAGCCGGATGTCGACATTGTAGGCTGTACTTTGACAGGTGCGGATAGCATGTTGGATGGACGTGGTCTCTTCGTAGGTGCATCGACTCATCGACTCATCGACTCATCGACTCGTCCATCCATCTATCCATTTGTCTACGCTGGTGCTGGCTTGTCTTGAATAGATGTATGGGGTGCATGAAACACGCATCAAACACTCAAACACGATCAAACACCAGCACCCCTGATCCAGCCTGACCGAGGCAATCTCCAGTCGCATGAACGCCTTGGGGGATTGGATCCCATGGCTACGGAACAAGGGTAGAAACCATCGATTCCGACTCCTCGGGACAAAGGGCGGTTCGATTCGTCGATGATGATCCTCATTACTCCGTAATTTCATCCGGTGGACTCAGGGGGCAGTTGATGGGTTGATGCCTCGGAAACCATCTCGCTGGAGATCCTCCGGCGGCGCGTCTTCATCCTATGCCTTTTCCGCGCGTTTCCCTGGGTCCTCTTCCTGATCGGGAGAGGCACGGAGGAGAACGGAGAGTTCCTCCGTGTGACGGGAAGAATTTCCCCGGCTGGGGCGGAGACCAGATGGGGCCGTTCGAACTGCCCCTTGGGGAATATCCCATTATCCTGTCCTGAACTTGAAGGCGACGGGGTTGGTCCGCGTCCGTCTTTCGTTTGGCCTGGGGGATCGATAGTTGGGGGGAGGTTGCACCTGAGGCGTTTCAACGGTGCCTGTCTGGTGGTGTTGGTGTGACTTGGACTGAAAGAAGGGTAAAAGGAACGGAACGGGAAAGCGTGGGTCGCGGGGGAGATTCTCCTGGACCCGAAGTCCTTTGTTTGGGTCGCTCGTGGAGTTCCGTGGGGGTACCAGAGTTAGGATTAGGAGGGCTACAGAGTACAGAGGACTGCGGATATCGCGCGGCAGAACGGATTCCCGCCATCTGATAGTCTCGACTATGTTTTCTTTTCTTGCTTTCGTTATCAGCAGCTTCATCTGTTTTTCGTTGCCGCCAGAGTCGAGGACCCCGAATACCTGATATTGGACCTGCGGTGCCTGCGGTGCCTGACGATGCCTTATAGACAAGATAATCATATTATCAATGAATACACGTTGACAGTTGACCGCCAAAGACTGCGTGTACAGAGTACCTACAGACAGAGTGCAGATGGACATACATCCGGGACAAACTGAAGAGCGGTGAGACTATTTGTTCTTTGACCGGCCGGCGACAGTTGGGATTATAAGCAGAATGTGAAAGTACGATGAATGATAAAAAATAAAATAAAATCATAAATCAGAAAATAAATAAATAATAAATAAAAATCCCCATCCGATCTTCCCCGGCCCGCGGACCGATATCTTTTAATCTTTATGGGAATTTCAAAAATATTTTCCACAAAATAATAAAATAAAATAAACTAACAAATTATTTTAATAATAATAAAAAAAAAATAGAGTAAATAGAAAAGACCAGGGTCTGCAGCCTCGATGAAGATTCGGATTATATCTATCCACCAACTCACCCTCCTCCCAAAAGTACACTGGACTGATCCATAATTTGTGACTCGGGATTTATTCGATCTGGATTTATTTCTTTTCGGTGAAGATTATCTCCATGCAAGGGAGTCCAGACAGCCCTTCCCGATCAATCTGGCCCATGCTGTCCATCGCCATCGGTCTGGGACTACATATACAGCCTCCCTGCTCCCACCACTGACACTGTCACCTACAACACAACAATCTATATCCACACAACATCCTATATCCACACAACATCAGAGAGCTACTCTCTTCCTCTCACCTTCACACCTCTCACCTAACTACACCACTCTCGCACTTCACACACACACACACACACACACACACAATGAAGTACTCGAGACCGTCGGGTCCCTTCCCCCTCCAGCCATGGAGCCAGGGAGCCAGTATTCGCTCCTCGCCCAGCGAGGCCTCTCCCACCCACGCCGTCGCCTTCCCACTCAGCTTCGGCTCCTCGTGCGATCTGGATCACTCGGTCGCCTCCATGCCGGCACCACCACCGCCCTCGCCCACCGACTCTCTCCTCGACATCACCCCCCGCAAGGGCTCCTTCTCCGCCGCCTTTGGCGTGAGCAACTCCAACTCCTGCGCCTTTCCCTCCTGGCCCAACCGCCCCTCGCTCATCAACTCCGCCGCCGACGTCTGCACCACCAGCGCCTACATCTCCGACGAGGAGCTCGACTTTGATCTGTCCCCGGCCTCGTCCGATCCCGCCGTCGACGAGGAGTCCGCCGTGCGCGACCCCCTCGACCTCACCACCGAGCAGCAGATCCAGATGATCCGCGCCGCTGCCGAGGAAGAGGCCCAGCGCGCCCGTCTGCTCGCCCAGGTCCAGGCCCACGCGCGCGCCCAGCAGGCCCTCCGCGTCGCGCAGCTTGCCGCCCTCGAGCGCGAAAACGCCAAGCGCCGAAAGCGCAAGGCTATCGTCGAGAAGAAGCGTCGCACCACGTCTGCGTCCAAGTCTCGCGTCTGAGCGTCTGAGCGTTTTCGCAAGAGGCCTCTCCCATCTGCGCAAGCCACCGCTACTCAAACGGGAGTTGCTTTTTTCCCATTCCCACCGTGAACATGGGGGCGCAAGTGACCCCCGTCATACCCGCAGTCATACCCATCCCCCCGTGGATGAACACGTCCCAGAATGATAGGGCATCATTTCTTCTGCCGCCTGAAGAACATCTGACAGCGTCAGCTCCCGGTGGCCTGGGCACGTGCACGGTCTAGGCGCCGCAGCCGGAGCAAATCATCCCATGTATGGGGGATTACCTAATTTCCCCATCGCTGTCGGCGCATAACCTGATATTCTCGACTTGCGCTTCTCCTCATCCCCGCCTCACTTCTTCTTCACCGCCAGATTGCTGGCCCCCCGATGACTCACTCTGTTTGTATTGTGCCTGGTTGCGCATGTGTCATCTTATTATCATTCTCGTGTTTGGTCCTCCGATTCGTTGCGTTGGCACGGTGTTGGTGGGCATACCTGGTTTTTTCCCTTTCGGGTGCTTCGTTTCAGCGTCATCATCCTCATGTCTGCTTCCGACTCTTTCTCTTCAGCGATCCTGTTCCCTGTTTAGCGTTCCTGTCCTGTCCGATGTTCAGATACCCCGTCGTGTACTTGATTCTTTCTATCTCCTTTCAGCGTCATACCCGAGCCTCCAGCTCCCGCATTGCATTTGGTCTTGCATAGCTAGCGACATACCCTGGTTTATCATACTTAGTTAGATTAATTAATCTCTATCCTCTGACCCTATCTATTCATTTGTAAGCCAGCCCTAATACCTGGGTTCGTAAGAACCGAAAGCTTCCGTACACCCAAAGGAACTAGAGTCCCTCAAGAAACTCCCCCACCTCGCGCAACACCGCGTCCGTCCCCGATTTCGCCCGCACCGTCGCGCCCACCCCCAACGCCTTGCACACGTCCACCACCATCCCATCCACCGGCGCCTCGTACGCCAGCAACCCCACCGCAACCCCCATCCCGTGCCGCGCCTCCGCGCTCTCGGTCTCGCGCCCCATCGCCTCCGCCACCGACGCCGCCACCTCCACCTGCTCCTCCTCCGCCAGCCGCTCCGCCCGCCCCGCCAGCCGTGCGCTGTGGTTGTCCGCTGCCAGGTTGTACGCTAGCGACGCTGCCACGACGCGGAGGTTGGCGTGCTCGTCGAGCAGGCTGCCCGTCACGAGCCGGATGAGCGTCTCGCGCAGCGTGGCGTCCGCAACGACGTGCTCCGCGCACAGCGGCGTCGCGAAGAGGTTGCACGCGAGATGGAGGAGCACGATGCGCAGTGCGTACGGCGCGCGGCCCAGCTCGGCGTCGCTGGCGGCTGGCGCGAGAAGCGCGCGTAGTGTCGTGTGGTCAGCCTCTGCGGCGAAGAAACCCGCTACCCGTGCGTCCAGGAAGAGCAGTCGCGCGAGGTCGACCAGCGCAAAGAGCTGTTCGCGCGGCAGCGCCGCCACTGTCGTCTGGAGGTATGTCGCGAAGGAGGGGAGGTCGGGGAGGGGCGTGTCGGCGGCGGGTTCGGGGGATGCGAAGCGGTGCTGGATGAAGTCGAGGAGGGCGCGAAGGGCCGGGTGGGTGTCGTGCGGGTGCAGCTTTGGTACGAGCTTGTCGAGCGGCGGGACGCGCTTGTAGGTGACGTAGGAGGTGATGGGACGCTGGAGATTCGGGAGGTGTAGCTGGCGGTGTGGGTGCGTGGGATGCGCCATCTCGAGGAGCAGACGGACGTTGCCGCGGAGCTGGGCTGGGTTCGCGCCGCTCCATTCGTCGGTCTTTTTGCCCCGGATGAACGTCATGAAGGTGGGTGTGGCGCGCACCTGGTACTTCAGGCTCACGTCCATGGCAGTGCTGATGTCGACTTTGATCAGCACCGCTTTGGCGCCGGCCTCTTCGGCCAGCTCGTCGTACGTCGGGTACACCATCTTGCAGGGCGGACAGGTCGCCGAGGTGAAGAAGATGACGGCGCAGGATTGTGCCGCGGAGGTGAGACGGTCTTCGAGCTGGGCGAGGTTGGTGACGACGTGCACGGTGCCTGTGCTGGGTGGAGGTGCCGTCGCCGGGGCCGGTTGGAGGGCGGTGCCGGGGGCTTGGGTGACGCCGCGGAGGGCGGACTCGATCTGCGGTTTGAGCATCTGGCCCAAGGGCGTGCTCAGGAAGGTCTGCGGGAGGTTGCGAATGTGTTCGGGGATGCTTTTGCCCACGAGGAACATGGCCAGATCTTGGGTGAAGTTGTTGCAGTTGTGCAGGAAGAGGTCGTAGGACTGTCGGTTCAGTAAAGGATGCGCGATCGGAGATAAAGACTTACTTCTGGAGTGTATATCTCTGCTAGCGACTGTAGATACTCCTCGACGACGTCGGTGGGAATCTCGGTCTGGCCCAGATGGATTCGTTCCATGGGTTCTCCATGGTGGGTGGTGCCGGGAATGGCCGTCTGGATGCCCTGTCCGAAGTAGTATTCCACGCCGTTCAGTACCAGAGAGGTATGGTAGATGGCGTCAATTTGCGTGCCTGTCAAGGGCATCGAGTACTTCTCTCATCAGTCATACTTCGTCATGAGATACATGATCAGGACATACCATGCGGGCGAGACCCTGCAGATGTTAGTGATAGGATAAGAATGATTGAACCGTGGGATAGAGTACCTTGGACAGGTCATAGACATACAGCTCTACATCCATGATGAAGAAGCTACTAGATCGTGAAGGAGAATCGGTGAAGTACTGACTGGATTGGTACTTTAAAAGAAAGCTGATGAGAGTAGGCTCCCTGCAGTTACGTCAGCAGTCTTGCCGGGGTTATCGGACTTAGCTGTAGATCTACTAGCACCTTCTATACATCGAATGAGAAACAGACACAGCTCTCTATACCTCTGCACTCTCATTAACACATTGATCTCTGATGTAAAAACTCAGTTCCTGCGTCTCATTAGGTATGTCGTTGGCTTTCCCGAGGCTGAACATACAATTTCAGCGCAAAGCCTGGATCATCTTCTAGATCGTCGTGAGTCGGATAGGGAAATGACGACTAGGGAGAAGAGCAACCCAATGTAGCTGGATTGCCTTTATAGTCTGCGTCTAGTATGCGTCGTGAACAGGGCTTAACATGAGCTCAAACCTCGTCTAGATCGGGAGGTCGTCGACAAAGTCTAGTACGCAACACTTTGAATATATCATCTTGATATGAGACCTTGGAGCAATGGTCGAACGACGAGAACCACCCGGAGGGAAACTCCTTACGCCTCTCAAAATGAATAGCTTATCATATCTGCCGAGGCTTGTTTTCCATAAAAGAGTGACAACACTACCTACTAGAGGTAGTTCAGATCACTAAGGCATACCGTTCTAACAAGGTCCAATCGCCGTTCGCTAAAAGATCTACCGGATTGCATATAGCTAAGGCCTCATTCTACGAGGACGGTACTGCCTCATTTGTCTCGATGGGGATACATGGACTGGTCCTTAGAGCAGAGATCCCCAAACCACGTCAGAAGGAAAACAGCTTCACCAGCAGATGGAATACACTTTCAATCATGCAATGATCCTTTCACTCACCAACTCCTAGAGTGATTGCATCTTCATAGAGGCTCAGAATACTATTTAAAGCCCCGAATCCCTTCTTGCCAGCAGTTTAAATCCAGATTCCATCCGTAAGCAGGAGCCAATGTATGCTTTGCAATATCAGAATGGTCTTACCTCTTCTATCCTGCCATGATAGTGCAGGCCACAGCATCCTCCCGGTCTTGCTGTACATTCGTGCCTTCCTTGCACACCACTTTTGCGTCCTGCCCTCAGTGTCAACAGGACGCTGGACGTTCCTTCCTGTAGACCAATATTGCTTCCATTTTTCAGTATCAACATGGCGCCCATCTCAGTCTGTCCTCTCCCAACAACACATACACACACACACTCGCACACGCACAAACACACATTATGACTTGGGAAGCGTTTGAACGCGCTTCGGAAGTGATCTCTTTTGCCCGGACACGGATAAGTCCTGTCCTAGTCAGCTTTGGAACCGGTAAAGACTAGGTGCAATATTACTTTCCTTCTTTGTGGCCACCAAAGAGGAACCTGCCCACTCAAACCGATCCCGAGAGTTACGCGATGGGAGAACGTGGCACGCAACTGCTCAGCGACCTCCAGGTGACAACTGGCAAGGCTCAGGCAACGGCTTCGAAAATCGAAGAACAGCGTCACGCACAGGAGGAGTCCTTGCGTGTCCTGACCCACGAGCTTGCCACTACTCGCGATAATCTTCGCGAAGTAGCCAATGCCTTGGAGAAAAGCCAAGCAGAGCTCCAGCGCCTTGAGGTGGATTTTCGAAACCAAAAGGACGCATTAGAGGCCAGACTACGCGACCACGTTCTCGTTCCCACCGGTGACTTGCTCGAAGTCTATGAAGTCGCGGGTAAAGTGAGCAGCAGTGTTCACTCTATTCGTGATGGCCTTTAGACTCGACACTCGGGCAAAGCCCTAGGACAGGCACTCTCTTTGGATCTCTTACCCCAGGCTGGCAACTTGCGTAAGAAGTAGGAGGGTGTCACCAGCGATGAACTCGCACTTCTTTGTAGTGCTCGTGATCAGTAACCGATAATCGACAATCCAACAATCAGACAATTCGGTGAAGCTAAGACGAGTTCACAATCAACAATTCTTGATACGAGAGACACATACCTTCATCACCCGAATCTTCAAACGCAGCGTTGCTCAAGCCATCTCCAGCACCTCACTTCGGGTCGATCGTATCAAGTACTAAACCACGATACGGAGACACACCATGTCCATCAATCATTGAGCGTGCTTTAGCTATCGATAGCACCTCAGTCCGTGTCGACTGGACCAACATCAAGGCACGGGAGTCTCTCAAGCCCTGTCAATCAACAATCGGTGACAGTGAGAACACCCGAGTACCCGACTCCGTATCAACCAACAAAACCGGACACGAAATTCTTCGAGACTGTGTCGACTGGTCATCGGAATCCGAGTGCCTAACTTGATCAGCACCTGACTCCACATTGACGATTCCACAACAAAGACATAGGTGTCACTCGACTATGCCTGTCGACATGCGGAGACAGTACTCGGTCTTTCTGCATCACCTACATCAACCAGACCAACACTGAGACATGAGCCACTCAAGGCTATGTCTTATTGATCTTTGGTGGCGGAGTGCTCGATCTATCTCGCATCTCATTTCATGTCGATCGGGACAGCAAATTCAGGCCCGTGTCCGCCGATCACTGGAGGCAGAGTGCTCAGATAATGCCGCGTCTCATTCCAAATCGATCGGACCAACATCAAGACACAAATGTCAGTCAGACCATGTCCTTTCGATCACTGGAGGTCGAGTGCCCCATTCTCCCCTCTGTATCGACCAAGAAACCAAGTCCCTGTCCTTTCGATCACTGGAGGTTCGAGTGCTCAATCCATTTCCAGCCTCGCTCCACATGGACAAACAAACCAAGTCCCGATCACTGGAGGTCGAGTGCCCAATCCCTCCCTCCACATCGATGAACAAACCAAACTGTGTGTATGTGTGTGTACCGTTCACTGGGGTCGAGTGCTCAATCCATCTAGCCTCCCTCTAAATCGATCAAAATTCTGAGGCTATGCGCCGTCTCGGCGCATACCAATCGCCGAAGGGAGAATGCTCTGGCCACCTATGGCACCTCAATGGATTAGGAACCAGCATCTGCGTACAATGAACCGTGGCCAGCATCCCACCATCTGAACGTGTGATTTCCTTTACACAAGCTCGACACCACGGACAAGGGTTGTGCAAATCAGGAAACCATATGGCCTTCATTATGTCCTGGCCCATGCATAGCCAAAGAGGATCTCTCGCCGGCGGGGGTAAAGGACTGCGCAAGTGGACACTGAACGTTGTCCGGACGGCCAAAGAAGTGTCATCATCATCTGGCACATCCCCTCGGGTGACCACCGTTTTGATTCGAATGAATGCATCCACATTGTCGGTGACGACACATTGGTGGACGAGGTGCCGTTGACCATCATGATACATGACCATTCGAAATTGCTGTGTGATTCGGTATTCTCTCGAAACATTGAGGAAACCTGTCTTCAACCATCTGCTCAGTTTCATCCTATCACGAACAGTCAAAGCCAAACATGCGCAGAGGTGTATTGTTTCGACCAGAAACATGCATTCTCGCCTCAAGGGGGGGAAATCCGACAGCCTCCAAGCATCAAACTCATCACGCGGATGGAGCTTGAGACAGACGGAACAGAATGCGAAACGCTGGTCTTCAAGCTGAGGAAGAACTTGATTTCTCGGGATATCTGGTCGATTCAGAGGTATGGGGAATTTGGTGCTCGAAAAAAGTCTCGGATAGACAAGTCGGTCATCTCTGAGAATCGAGCCAAAATGGTGGTACATGCGCTTAGAGCTTAGCGCAAAGCACACCTTGTTCGGCAAAGACAGCGATTCAAATATCAATGAAAGAAGCTCGACCGGAAGGCCCACGATAGAAGCATGGGCCCTGACGGGTGGATCGTCCAAATCCCCGATATCTGTGAGATCCCCAGAATCCTCGCCATTCGTGAGGGGTGATTCAATCATGGCAGTGAGACACGTTTCACTGGAAAATCCATCTGACAGATGACTAGGGAGTCTCCTGTAGCGAGGTTGAGAGACACAGGACAAGAGAGACCTGATCTTCCTGTGGAGACCTCGCATTTCCGCGGGGACTGGTGGCATTTGCGACGTGCAGGAAGGATGCGGGAAAGACGAATGTCTATCCAAGTTGGACCTCTTTCCAATGACCGCCAGAAGGCAGACAGCCCAGGCTGAACTCTGACATCAACTTTGTTTGTTCCATGGGAAGTACAGAGGGTCAAATAGCACCAACTCTTGCGTCATGGTGAAGCAGGTCAAGCGTGTGAGTGACTGACCAACCGTACCGCCGTTTCGCTTTGCTGATGATCGACAACGATATTCATTTGCTTCAGACCAGAGCCAGCAGGAGATGGATCACGATGAGAGAGTGGTGAGACCTAGGTAAGGTTAAGGTGAGAGAATGATGCTAACGGTAAACAACGCTAGGCTGGACCAGGAATATTGCAGCCTCAGGCACTACAGGCGACGTCAGGCTGCGGCGGAAGAGCCCAGCCCACCTTGACTCTCTCCCTCCTATCGCATCGCATCGCATTGCCCACCATTGCTTTTCACCTCCCATTCGGCCCTTGGCGCATGTGCATGTGGTTTACGCCGACTCCTGCAGGTCCAGGAAAACAAAGCGTCTCCCACTTATCGCCACCCAATGGCTCTGCGTTCCGCTCTTTCATCCTCGCGCTTCTGACCTCATCCACGATCCTGAAGATTTCTCGTCGCATCCGCACTGCGCATCACCAACTAAAGCAATATGGTAAGTGTCGCGTTCTGCTCCCATCAGACTTCTTGTCTAATTGACACAGCCACCCAAGAAGCGCGGAGCCCCAGCCGCGCCTAAGCGCTCGCGCCAGTCCAAGCTCGCGAAAGAGAACGACATCTCCGCCGAAGAAGAGAACGAGATCAAGGAGGTCTTTCACCTGTTTTCGGCCCCAAACGAAGAGTTCAAGAATGAGAAGGAGGGCGTAATCCCGAGAGAAGACGTGCGCAAGGCCCTTGTGTACGTCGACACCTCTGCCACTTTATGCAGACTATGGCATGGCTGACTAGAACAGTGCGCTCGGGCTGGGACCGGCCGATTCGAAAGAACTGCACTCCATCCTATCCGCAATAGATCCCACCGCCACCGGTTTCGTCCCTTACGCACCCTTCCTTTCTGTCGCCGCGGCCAAATTGAGATCGCGCGATGACGATGCTATGACCGCCGAGGTCGACAGCGCTTTCCAGCTCTTTACGCGCGGTGCGGACCGGCCCATCACCGTCAGTGATTTGCGACGCATTGCCCGCGAACTCAAGGAGGATAATATAGGCGATGACCTTTTGCGAGATATGATTCAGGAAGCTAATGGCGGCGCGGGGGTGAATGCCGGGGTTACCCTGGAGCAGTTTCATGAAGTTATGACTAGAGCGGGGGTTTTCTGAGCTTGCACTTGTTGAGAATCTCCCGAGAATGGCGCTATGGGTACATGTATGCTTGCATTTCAGCGGGTGTTGAAGGATTTGTTTTTTTAGTGTTCTATTTGCCTTTGAATGGCATGTGTTATTTTGGACTACGCTCAATGTACATTGTCAGGTACATTGTCAGGCTCACTGATATGAAGGCATGTGACAAAGCAGTGGGAACTGTTGAATACAGGCAGCATGAAGAACTGAACCACCGTTTATAAATAGCAGGAATAATGACTGGTTGAAACAAAAACGCCTCGATGTTTTGGGTATCATAATGTCATATAAGTACAATTCGAATGGCTGTCTTCAAAACGATGGCGGGATCAGTCAACGTCAACTAGAGGAACCCCGCTTGGAATCGGCACGTCAACCTTTTCGGAGGATGAGACACTGGTCGCCTGGGATGTGTTGGAGGTCGTATATGATGAAGACGCATCTTCGGTAGTGACACAGCTCGAAGCGTAGACGCCTTCCATTGGGTCGGCTTCTTCGGTTTCCCCCGACATAGAAGACGGCTCAACCGCTTCATAAAACAGCATAAACGCTCCACCTTGCGCCATAACATTAGACTCGCTGACCATCTGCACATCCTCGTCGCTGAGTCGAAACCAGCGTTCAGACTTTTCCTTGTCCCCGTCCGCCTCTATTACGGACTCTGGAACTTGGGCTGGGAAGGTCTCAGTCGAGTACTTCCGATAGCATATATAGTGACCATTTTCATGACGGCCATAGTGTGTTACCACGGCCCGCAATTGATAATGGCGGTTGAACGTATCCGTTACATCTCTGGAAGACGGTAGCATGGATTCACTGGGGTTTGTGTCCCACGTTTCACCGTCAGTAGACACGGTCCCCAGACACCATTCGCTAAGGTCCAAGGAACTAGGAAACCTGACTGCCGCGTAGTTCTTTCTCATCAGGCCCGTGAACTCATCAAACATGCTTCGGTTGATATGGATCACCAGACACTTCGGCGGCCGTGCGATAACCGCCTGTCTCGATTTCGTCGAGGAAACTCGGTTCTTCGAAGGGATGTGGCATTTCTTGGAGAGCGTCTTTTCGGAGAAGTCTTCGTCCTCGAGGGCCTCCTGCACGGCGCGTAATCGCTCCTCGGCAGACTTCTTCAGCGCTTCCGCCATATGCGGCGCATCCGATACGGACTGCAGCTTCTTGTCTTCTTCTATTTGCTCTAGCATGCTCTGCAGCTGGTCTTTCGCACGCAACAAGGTGCACTTGGCACATTCCACGCCTTCAATCGGCTCCAGGTGCATATAGTCATGCAGACAGTCACGGATATCGCACTGCGTGTTCGCGCCGAGTGGAACGGTCAGGCAGTTGAATGGGATGAGCGAAAGACCTTCCGTCCACCCACATTTCATACAGCCGACCCGTTGCGCAAGAAGACCCTCGAGCGGGTTGCGTAGCGACTGGCGTTCAGGCGTCTGCTGCGAAGAAACTTCCGCTGCGACATCCTGCAGACTACCAGCTCCGATCACATGTTCCTGTGGACCGGCCATCTTCAAACCCAGATTGCGAGTCTGTCGACGCGTAGCCTGCTGCACCTCGTAATCGATCTGATCCACAACCTTTGAGAAGTATTCCTGCGCATCCTGTTGCTGCCAGCTGCTCATCGACTTTAAATCAGGCGGCGTCCAGAGTCTCTGGCCGTAGCTGGACGCGCTGTTCAGCCGATCAATGATGTCTCTCAGGGCATGGTGGGTTGAGAACAGCGCCTTATCGCCGAGACCATCGATATTCCGCCCCAGAAACTCCGCAAGAAAGCGGAGAGATGCCAGGCCCTGAATGATACTGTTTTGGTAGCAGGAGTTGTCCCAGTTTCCTAGTCCCGGCGGGAGATTGTCCCGCCCCAACAGGGCCGTTCCGAGGCCCGACAGGGCGCGAGCGCGAGGGATAAGAGAGAACGAGGAGTTGTCGAGGCCGAAAATTCGTTGCATGGCGTCACTTTTCTCCTGGAAAGTCATCGAACGGTTGTTCTCGCCGGACGAGTCGGCGGTTGTCTTCGAATCGAGAGCGGCGACTACCCTGGACGGGGTCAAATATACGGCGACGTCCCAGAGGTTCCGGGCTATCGACACAGGGATATGTCGCAGGTGATACGCTATGAAGTAGGCGGATATCAAGGCCACAAGGAGGTAGGCTAGGCTTGGATTGTTCTGCAGGTAATGCAACACGGTATCATAATGGCTGTTCTTCGCGTGGTTCCAGGGACTCTGAGTGAGGATATCGATCCCCTCTCTGCGAGCATTCATGGCTGACGGAGAACGTGACAGGACAGCCGCATAGGGACGACGATTGAAGCTTCATGAAATGATGTGAAAATTGGGAGGGCAAGTGTCTGCGGCGAGTAGAAATCCCCGGCTTACGACTGCCGGCGCGGATAATTAAACGCTGCGTGGATGGTTACTGTCGCCACCCGGAATGTTTATCGATAGAACGGCAGGTCTCCACAACAAAATATTTCTGTCGACAACACTACGGAGTATACTCCAGAACACATACACCATGGCCAAATCAAAAGGTGAGCTTCGTTCTATGCTTGAGACGGGAGATTCTATTCAGTTCTAACATATGACTTTGATTAGCTCCGTCCAAACATTCCCGGGCTGCCAGGCGGGCAGCTTCGCCAAGTCTTGATCTCGACAAGTCTCTCGCTTCAGCCCCGCGAGTCGAAGAACCACGACAGAGAGATTCAGTGCTTGCCGACCGTGCTAATGCCGGGGTAATGAAGAAAAGTTCCAAGCCCAAGGCCAAGACGAGAGCTCAGAAGCTCCGACAGCAGAAGGGCATGGAGCGAGCGGAGGCTGTTTTGGACCAGATGGAGATCAAAGTGTCGAAAAGCCTTAATCGGGGGAAAACCGTGAAAGCGCGGAGGGTATGGAATCGCAACATTTGTGCCCTAAATATCTGATTCTGACAGAGATCACTCTAGGCCGAGTGGGAAGACTTGAATCGCAAGTCGTCGAAAACTATGTTCCAGAATCTCAATGACGAAGCCGATGATGACGACGCTATGGTTGACGATACCAGAGCCGCCCCATCCACCAAGAAAAAAGCACAGCCGGCTGTTGTGGCTCAAAATCCTGTCCCGGACGATCATGCCGATATTGATGTGGACGACGATATCACCTGAAATGTGACGCCAATGTGGAAAGGAAATACCCGCTGCCGCGTCGACTATTTCCTTGGCCTGAGCTGATTGATCATTCGTTCAATTTCAGTAGCGGCTAGACCCGAAGCTCTTGTGCGGAGGAGCTCGAGGGTATTCACATCCTTTGCCCGGAAGGCTTCTTCTCCGGCTTTAGCGATCATTCCGCATTTCACCCACATCTCGACCTTCTCCTCGACCGGCAGGTTGGTGCATTTCGGAACGAAGAACGATGCGAGCTTTGTGTTTCCGGCGCCTAGTATCTCATTATAGAAAGGCTATCATGGCGTGAGCAGGTGCAGGTATATCAGGGTTCAGATTACTCACTTCCCATCCGATGGGTGATTTCTTGTTTCTTCCGATTTCCTCGAGCTCGCCCCAGTCACGCTTAGCGACCAAAGCTCTCAGTCTAAGCCACCAATATGTTTTCTCGGGCATCTTGAACTCGCTCTGGATCTTTTGTGCTCTTTTCCCGTAGCCGGCTCTGACGAGCCTGTAGACAGTCTCATTCAAGCTCAAACCGAGGAATTCGGTTCGATCAGAGAGGTCCTTGTCCAGACCTTCTTGGACCTTCAGCAGATGGGATGACTCGGAGAGGAGTTTCTGTTGTAGGACGACTGTAGCATCTTTGGAGTCCGCCAACAGGCGAGACGCCAAATGAAGCTTCTCAATTTTGCGGGGTAGATCAGTTTCGTTGAGAGCCTCCGCCACAAGCACGTTTGATCCATCAATTGGCCGATCATCTTGGTAGTATAGATCTTTGAGCAACTCAGTGTCCTCTCCTCGAGCAGTAGTCTCCACCAATGCAGACGCCATAGGGCGGGTATTGATCATCCGGAAGAAGTTGGCGAGAGGCACCTTGCTCTTCAAATGTAGAAGAACGTAGTTGACGAGATCATTATCGCCGCTTTCGATGGCTTTATCGAGCGCAATCTCGTCTTCTTCCATGTTCAGGAGTAGAGGCACTTGTTTTCCAGCCCGTGGTTCGTGATTCAGCAATTGAGTGGCCAGGTGAGCGCGGCCCTCGTCATAGGCAGCCTGAGCTATCAGCTCAAATGATATACCCGGTTTTCCTTCTAACCGTTGAACAATCAACTTGCAAACAGCCTCATCGTCAACCGTGGAGACCTTGACTTTCTGGCTTGCCCAATGCACGTAAATCCTATCAGCGGGGATCTGAAGGTACTCCGAGATCCTGATAGCTAGCAGATACTCATGTCTGTTCACCAGGCGTTCGATGAGTTTCTCGGGTGTTAGTCGCATGTACTGTTCGTAGGATATCGGGAGCCCGATCTGGTAATCTCTCACTGCCTTCAATACCCGGAGCTTTTCGGTCATTTCCACGAATTCGTCGCTGTTATACAGCTCCAGAACGGACTTTCCGAAAGACGCTGCTTTCAATAGTCTCTTTTGCCAGTAGGGGTCAAATTCCTGGCCAGCTGCTTTGACACACATGTCCACGGCCTCTGGTAAGCTTGATCGAATTCGTTGGATATTCTCATCGGCTTTGGGGGATTTCTTCTCCAGAAGGTCGACTGAATCTAGCAGGACAGAAGCTGGAGACGTAGACCCGAGACGAAATATGGCCTCGGTGACATCTAAATTCAGTCTTAGCAAGGCTCGTCGGGATGACGTATGGAGACTGACCTGTTACTTTGTGCAGAAACTCACAGGTGTCATTGGTGAGCAGCCGCACGCCATCGAATTCGGGTATCACATGTACTGCGCCGTCATAATAATACCTAGACCGATTAGGGAAGTCACACTCGCGACTCAAGGATTGATACACACCTAGCAGCAACACCATTAGGACCGATGAGATGAAGCTCATCTTCCCAAGCGATAACAACGGCGTCATCTCCACACCACTCGACCGCTCGTGGTGTGACCCGGGACTCGGGGTCATACTCGCTGTACTTGCTCTGGAAGTCGCTGCTAACCACCCATACCTTTCCTTCTGCAGTGATGAGGGCGACAAATCTTCCGGTGGGAGACACGCTCGCATGCTTGAAGGGGCCATTCTGCAGTACTTTGTCTTCGGCTTCCGTGGGGTCAATCAGATATATGGTCTGGTCAACTGCGAGGAGGACCTCGACTGAGCGAGATAACGTATAAGCTGGAGGGATCAGTGACCAAGACGAAACTTCGCCTTCCGGACAAGGAGCCAGAAGCTTCGGGCGTGGCTCGTCGTAGTTAGAAACTGCGATCAGCTGGTTATTGGAGAGAAGGGCAACAAAGCCAGCATTCCAGAATCGACAAGCTCTGACGCCGTATTCCTCGGCTCCCTGGGGAGGTTAGTCCAAGTCAAAGCAATTCATGGGTAGCAGTCGTACATTTCCCAGTGAAAAGGAGGTGAAGTCGCCATGCAGGCCGAAATAGCGTCTCACAGTTCCGTCTTCCGTGATCAACAGGAGCTCCTCCTTGTCAGACCAGCCAAGACCACGAATTGCCCCATGTTCACACTGAGAAGCATTAGTACAGATGGTATCTTTGAGAAACAATCAACCCACCTGAATACGATTGATATGTTTGCCTGAGCAGGAGTAGATATCAATGCTGGATCGGGCGGTCTGCGCGTCCCGAAACCGGTACGGCTTGCTTTCATCCCGATGTAAAGCTGGACATACCGGTCAGTCCATGCATGAAGGGGCCATTCAGACGCGGTGGCATACCAAGAGCGCCGCCATACGGAGCACCCGCGACGATGTAGTTCTCTAGCTCGACATCCTCGTCGAAGACTGCGTCATAGATGGACACCTTGCGGTAGAAGCTATCGCCCAGCCTCTCCCAATTGGCCAGCGGATTTGACGGCGCCATTTATGTATATGGTCCCATGGAAGGGGATTTGCGACAAGCAGGTCAGAGTAATCAATCCCCAAGATGGATGATCGGGGAAGCTCCCGTTGCGGCTGCTCACATGGGGTCTCCGCTGGCGCTAAACCCGCTTGGGCGGCGGCGGTGTATGGTCACATCGGGGTATTCCCGTGACCGCCGCTATCATTCGCGTAAGCGATACATACAGATTTACATCTCTGGCTTCACCTTCGTCATGAACCCTCGAGAGCATGGAGGACTCTGGGAATCTCAACAGCTTAGCTATAGAGCTGTCGGACCTGGAAGTGGCTCTTTTTCTCTGTCTTGCGGTCGGCGAGCACTGTCGGATTGACACCACCGACGAGAACATTCATGACGTTGCCAAAGAGCTGTCGTTGGTAGGCTGCTGATCTGATATTCTCTGGTTGGGGCTAACAAGATTGGTGATAGATCTGCTCGAGCACATTTGGACTCTCTAATGCAATCCTTGATTTCTCGACAACCGTAACTTTTG